>PGCI01000002.1:0-600000 GCA_002873125.1 Puccinia coronata f. sp. avenae
TTCCCCTCCGTCGACCTTCGTACTACCAGTTACGCACCTATGATCCTGGTGAAAAAGTATCATGCCAAAATGGGGCCTGCTGTGCAACAATTTTATGTTTTCTGTATTGTGGAAGCTCCCAGCACGACCAGAAAAACTGCTTCAAGTGGAAGCAGTTGACATGCAATAGCACAAAGGCCCCTTTGTACTATTTCATTGAAGCAGTTTTTCTGGTAGTGCAGATGCCCAATTTTGGCGGTTTAGCCAAAATTAAATAACCCATGCCAGTCTGGCTCCGAGCCTACAAAGCCTATCAGTGAGAGAGCCCCCCAGGTTCTCTGTCTCACAGAGAGCACAAGTCCCTGATTTGCCGCCCTCCCGCGGTGGGGGACTTGTGCTAAGTTTGGTCTGGCTCAACCATGCATTCCACCGCCAAATGAGAATACCAGGATCTCAAGGAAAAATTGAAAAATCAATGAATAACCCCCAAAAAAGGGCATTGTTGGGCTCAGTCAGGGTTGTGTTAGGCTGAAGACCTTTTCTAGTCCTCAAGCTACATAAGAAATTTGGCTTTGAGAGAGCAAGAACAAAGAAGAGTCCATGAATGTCCAACATTTGAACACCCCATTTGATGAAGACAAAATGAAACTATTTTTCTTTGGATGAGAGATGTTTTCCCTCTTCTTTTGAGAAAAGGAAAATGTGTATGTCTACTGAATAAAGAGAGTATACACAGGACATTTGTCACCTAAGAAAAGGCTTGTCATTTATATGTATTTATCTACAAAATTACTACGAAATCAAGATTCATTGATGAACATGCAATTACAACACACTCCATGATGGCTCTTTAATGACACACTCACCATGATCATAAACCTTATTATTATAGCTTTTTATCTCAGACTCCACTCATGATTGAATTGGCCAATTTCAGTGGATTACACAGTGGGACACTAGATTTACTCCTTCATTACAGTCCTCATTCATCTTTCTCATATATGCAGTTAAAAGCGAATCCTACACTTTTATTTTCTATGAAGTAGGGAAGACATGGGACTAAAATTGCTCTCCACAAAGATGTGTCCAGTCATGATCTTCTCTTCATGATTTGAAGATCAGAGCCACCTTGTATTGCAAATAGCTCCCCTCTTAACCTTTAAATTATTGACACCAGACTCCGGAATTATTGAGAGTGAGTTAGCTGAATTATTTAACACCAGCATGTATGAGTTACTTTTATAACTGTGGGAATGGAATTTTCAGAAGGAATAAAAAGTACGATTTTTGTAGGAATAGATCAAGAAACAAGCTACTGGTGTACATGGATGATACTGATTCCCAACGAGGCTCGCACAACGGATGCAAACAAACACGAATAGTACATACGTGGAAACTTGTGAGCGGGAGGGAGGAGGCGATTACTGGATAGAGACTCGTTTTGTTCAAAACAACCAGCGGGATCTCTTCTTCGACAGCGCGGTTCCAAGGGATGTGAGGTTCCAGCCGATCTCATTTCGACAGACTGGCACTAGGCCGTTGCTGGATTGGCCTGGGTGCGTTGCGAGCGGAATAGCTAGTATGCTTTGCGAATGGGATCGAGCTTGTCGGCGAACAAACGGTACAGCTAGTTTTTTTTTTTTGCAAAAAGATAACAAGACAGCAAAGTGAGAGGGACGATGAATATGTGAATTGAATAGCAATCTTTGGTGATGGTACGGATGTGATGAGTAAGTCATGATGGCGACGAAACGGACCTCCAAAGCTTGCTGGACATTCGCTTGAGACTCGGCGTACGAGTCGGCCAGGAACGCGACGGCTGCGGGCGCGGGCAGGTCGGAGCGCTTGTTAAGGTCGGCCGGCCAGGCGTTTCCGGCATCCAATTCCTGGGCCGTCTTGGTCAGCGGAAGGACAAAGTCTTCCACGGCATTCAACGGGACTGACCCGCGTTACAAAAATCTTGTAAGATCGTGTGTTAATTGATGCGAGGAGGGAACCAGAAGTCAATGGAGATGAACCCAGAGGAGACACAAAGAGTTTTTCAAGAGGGGGATTTCCACTGACCCTCTCAAATAGTTCCACGCACTGGGATTGTTCGGGGCTTTCAGGATTTGTTGATTAGTGAAGTCGATTTCGCGGTTGACGATCGCTTTCAATTCGTCCGATGTGAGGGTAGGACTGTGGAGCGGGAAGGTGCCGAAGACGATGAAGAATCGATGGTTCCATGCAGAGTTGTTGCGAATATCCTCGACCAGTAGTGCTGATAGAGTGATAGACAGGGGGGTGAGCTGTCGCTAAGACGAGAGAGGAGAGAAAAGAGGACGAACCTTGGACGCAAGACAGTTCACCAGTCCACATTTCGGGTCTGTTGTATTGGCATAATAGACTCTGACGGCTGCGATCCAAGCGTGGGGAAGGAGAAAAGGGGTAAGCGGGTGGTTGGATGCTGGGGGGCAGATGTAGTTGACGAGACGAACTAGGTCCAAGTGTGATAATTCTTGGCATCCCTCTTGAGAACTTGATCCACGAATTCGATCTCCTTGGAGCAGTCCCCGAGTAATTCGACCATCAACGCACGATGTTGCCTGCGAAAGGTTGAGTTAAGATACAAGTACTGAGCTGGTAGAGGGAGATGAGAGGCTGACCAGGCTTGGTAGGACTTGCGCATGTTGCCCATTTGCTCGTTTAGCATGGCGAGTTCCTTCTGGAGATGTTGGCCCTCCGGATCGGACTCATGCAGGTGTTTGAGGGTTTGGGATCGATAGTTCCTACAGACCGAGAGAGTCAGCTTCAGGACTCAGAAACGAGAGAGAGAGAGGGACATCAGTGAGGCGACATACCAGACGGTGTAGTGCCCTGGGTTGTACTGCAGGATGAGGGTCGTGAGCTTGAGTGCCCGTTCCGAGCGCTCGTCCTTCTTGAGGATACCTCGGAACAGGTTCATCGCCTTGCGGTACTCGGGCTCGTACGCGATCTGGACCATCGGCCGCTCGGCATCCGCCTGCGGGATCGGCGTGACATCCTTCCATAGCTCGACATCGTCCACTAAGCTGGTCTCCTGCGCCTCTGCTGCTGGTGCGTCGTCGCTCTTGGTTGTCTCTGCCATTGATGTGTGTTCCGCGTGGAATCTGTTCGAATATCTTTTCTACAGAAACTGAAATCGCACAACCTCATCCGCATCAACTGCGCTTAAATCTCCGTACGGTTTATATACATATTTTCATCTTGGGCTGCCCCATCCAAGTGCTCTTTGTTCTCTCCTCGCCAATCTGTCATCCCCCCACTCCCTGTGTGTTCTGCCGGATCCAGTCCTGTCGCGCTGCCGGACGCCGGATCCGGCGCTACATGGACGTCTGCATTAGAGTGTTGCCTTAGAGTGCCACCATGATGCATGATGACCCATGCCCGGTCAAGCGTGACTGCTTTGCCCTCAGTTCCAAGCCGGACTTGTCCTGGTGAAATTGAGCGAGCCTGCCGACCAACTCCCGGTGTGGGCCGGATCCGGTCATGACGTGTCCAGCTGATTCCTCCGTCGGCCTGGACCCAGCGATTCCACAACCGGGCTTCCACCTGGTAATCAAGTCCCTTCAAGCAGGGAACCGGTTGCGAATTGCCCACCGGGACGCGGAGTAACAAACGTATACGAAGTCGCCACAGCACCCTTCGCATCACTCGTATCGCAGGGGGAGGCATCCACCGAGCGGCGGCCAGACGGGGGGTCTGGGCTCCCCGCTGCCCGAGAGGCCTAAGCCCTTGCTCCGGGGACGCGGGCGCCGTCATGAAGCGCGAACATCAAACTCCTGCTGCGCGTCGCGCGGCAAAGCATGCGAGCCTCTGAATTAAGGAGGGTCTTGAGAGCCTGGAAGTAGGTGATGATGAATTTGAATTGCTATGGGCTTCTTTCTCATTCTTCTTCACTGAATTTTGACGCGTATATGGCCAACAGTCACAATCTTCAATCCCCAAAATGATCAAGATACCCATGACTTTGGGAACTATTAGCAACACATGTGGTTTGTAGCTCTTTGATTTATGATGAGGACATGTGGGCTTGGGTAATGAGGAGGTTGATCTGATCTTCCAAAGAGACTCCAGGTTTGAATTCCAGCAAGAAGCAAATGCACATGTATACTATTCTTGACAGTTCAGGAAGAACGATTAACATAAAGAAAGTTAATGAAATAGACAACAGAGAATTGGGCGGAGTACCAAATCAAAGGAGAATATAACAGAGCATTGAGTCGAACAATAAATCGGAGACACAACAACGCGTTGAGTGGAACATGAAAAAGGAAAGTTATTTGTCTTGCCAGTTTGAAGGGCCAGGTTCTGGGTCGTGAGGTTCATGAGGGCCACGAGGGTACGCCGGGTTTGATTCCATTGCACGTTTGACCACTATTCTATCTCGGTAGAGCCCGTGTTCATTCTTCAGATGATCAAGATATGCGTTATGATCCCTGTAGCGTTTTGTACATCCTGGTGCACGCTCGCACAGGACTGGGAAGATTGTTTCGTCAATTATTCAAGTCAGGAACAATTCATAAATCATGGGTCAATATATTCATGAAGTACTCACAAATTTTTTCCTGCGCCTTTGCCTTTGTTTTGCGGGGGATAGGCGGGGGTCCCACACCATGAACGTTTCTCTTGTGGTCTTTGAGATCGGCGGGAGAGCTCCATTCGCTTTTGCAACCGGGTACGGTGCAAGGGACTGCGACGAGTCAACGCAAGTTAGTCAATATGAAAAAAATTCAAAATTCACTTTTCTGAGATTTGATCTGAGACATATCTTGGGACGCACATTTTTCACGCTCTGATTTTGGTTTATGCGTGTCCAAATGTCGAGTGAAGTTACTGTACCTCGAAATTTTTCTTCCACATTTAGGATGAGGGCACGTGTATACGTTCTCTTGACGCTTTTTCACTTCACGCTTCCGTTTCAGCCTATTTGATGACAGGGGTGGACTGGGTTCCACCAGCCGCTGTTCTGCACCTAAATCCAAGAAAAATATTAGCACTGACCAGATTATCACCCAAAGAAGGGTTGTTCTTTTCTCCGCATTTATTTGAGGCTGAAAAGAGCGAGTTATTCACCAAAGATCGCTTGGGTGGGAAGGCGGGGCATAGCGCCACTTTCCCCAAATGGGTCATTGTTGGGAATTGTCCCCAACAACAACAGGGCTTTGTCGAGATTAGCCCTGTACTGTTCGTCGTTCAAATCGAGCGGAGAGATTGCTACCGGGGCTAAAGTGAAACAAGTATACCTTAAGCTTCTGTTAACCAAAATTATGATTTCAAGAAAAGGCTATAGAAGTACAGTTTGATCCAAAGTCGAGCGAACTACTCGGTATAAGATTCTCGTAGTTATTGTGAGCTTCTGAAGCAGGTCTGGCAGCATTCTCCAATTGAATCGAATGAGTGAATGTGGGAGGAAGGCTCTGGGGTGAGGCGGTTTGAGTGCTCCGACCCGGGGTGTCGTTAGCTGTAGAGATGTTAGGTCATGTTTTGTTTCATTTTGCATGCAACGATCAAGATCAGTGCTTCAATATTTCCCGAGCTTTGATTCCGGAAAGACGATTGTATCAAAGACTCACGGCTGGATAGCGGGGATAGGGCATCGCTCCCGGTATTAATCGTGATCTGGCTTGGAGGATTGCCGAAAGGGGCATACTGAGGCAAGCCCTCGCTGTTAATGTGATCCTGCAGTTGGGTGTACGGGTCCCCTGGCGGGACCAGTAGCGAGCCAGAAGGGGCAGGAAGATAGAATTGATCTGCTTGAAGCTGTCGCGGCACTTCAGGCTCAGTAACAACAAATGGTGTATCTGTGACCGGTGGATAGAATAGCATTTCATTTTAGGTCCAGGAAAGAAGGCTATCAGTCTCACCGCAGCAAACAAGAGAACGCTGAGTACTCACTGCCGAAAGTGTCGAGGAGATTCGAAACTTCCTGCTGACCCTCTATGAGTTGTCGAAATGGATGTTCGACATTGCTTCTTGAAGCCAACTCTGGATGATATTCCTGCAGCCATCGTTCAACCACTGTATTGTCATTTCCGATGATTATAGTGAAAAAATGTAGAAATGTCACCATCAAAATTCTCCACAGCATGAAATCTCATCCCTGCCTATCAGTCACATCGCAGAAGACAATAGAACACTGAAGACTCACCGCCGTTTTCACCGAAGTAAATCTCGGCCTCAGCTTCGTTCATCTCATCGAAAAATTGTTGAAATGGATTTTCGGAGGGGAAATCTGACATGATTGATTTTAAACGACGGAGAATTAACAATAGGATGAAAAGGGTTGTTGGCCGGAGCTTCTTTGCTTGATGGAATGTGAAAATGTGAAAGATTTGATATAGGATAGCACGGAGATCAGGACAGAAAAGGATATCACGAGCAAAGCAGAGGTCAAGAGGATTATTGAAAAAGTGGATAAATCGCGAGCTGAGTGTGGAAGATGTGAGCTAGGATGGTAAAAAAGGTATGAAGGGAAAAAAGATTCCAAGAGGATGAGAAGGATATGGATCCTGAGTCGGATGTAGGATGGGTGGGGGGCTGGTATTTATGAACAAGAAAAAGGACGCCGGAAGCTCAGTGCCGAGAGTTCCTTTGACTCTCAATCGACTCCTTTTTATGTCCTATGCTTAGCTTGTTTTTTTCTTTGCTTGTGTAGTATTCTCCTGGTGGTAGCTCCACTCATTCGCCTGAGCTTTAGCATCTCAGAGAACCTGATCCAACAAGAAGAATGGAAAGGAGTCGCCTCGTATGGGATGTAAGCTATTTGGCGAAGGGCTCAGGAAATGAATAGGCGCGGTGAGTTATCATACCCATTTCTCTACCGTATGGCTTTCCTGAGCAGAGCTTACCACATTTTAGAGCAACCGAAGCTTCTCAGGCGCCAGCCGCTAATCTGATACTTCAAGATGAAAAACCTCCGCTCTTAGTGCATAAATAAATGAGGGCTGCCGTGCTACCCGGCTGCGAAGCCGGCGGCCGCTTGTAGTAAACAATAGGAGGCAGAAAAATGTTTCTTTCGCAAAATCTATTCCATATTCGCAATGGTTCTTGTGAAGTTTTGGATGCTGATCATCCAAAGACGAATAAAAAACAGTCACGGCAGCTTGGATTTAAGCCTTGTGGAAAATGGCTTGAGAATTGAATAGTTGCGGCAAGCTCTCAATCCAACTACTCCACTGTAGTATGCCTTGCCAAAGCAGAGCTTACCCCACATTGTAGGTCACCGGAGTCGGTGGCTTTCACGCATTGCGAGGTCAACGCGGCACTTGTGTCTAGCCGTATTCAATTAGCAATAGGAGGCAGCATGATGCTGTTTCCTCAAAATCTATGTATTATCCGCAATGATTTCTATGTAGGATCATGACCAAACCAAGAATGAATAAGAAAGAACCACGCCATTCAGCAAAGAAGCCCTTTGGAACAGGGCCACAAAAGTGAATGTCTACGTCGGTCGTTGACAACATTGAACAATCCAAACATCAATCTGGACCGGAGAGGTGTGGAGCTATTTACATCAAAGGGAAGCAATGCTGAGCGAAGCTGACGAAGGGTTTGGTTCCATGATTAAACCACTGAAGAGCCACTACGGGTGTAACAGTCCGCTCTGCCTGAACCCCTTGACCTCTCCCAACAGATGAGCTGTTTTGGTTACTCAGCTCAGCACCGCGTCATCTGAACGGTTCCTTTGAGGCAGTAGGTGTTGCCTGTTTAGCAAGATAAACGCCTTCGTCCAAGGCTGGTACCCCCCCGTTACATGCATGGGTAACAGCGTATTCCGTCACCAGTTGGAATTGTGTGAATTGGGAAAACGCGCCAGCATTCTCATGACTATCTGGCCCTCACCAACTCGAGAACTGTGATTCGCAGGACAACCCATTTTCATTTCTATTCATGCTGATTGATAAAGGAAATGTGAAGCCATTTTGAGATAAAGAAAATAGCCCTTCTCAGGGGTAGTGAGATTTCATTTCGTGCAGATTTGAACATGATTATGAAATTCATACAATGTGTGACTGACTGTAACTAATGATTGGAACTTACAAAAAGAGAATCAGCAATATCGGCAGGTATCTCATCAAGAGTCAAGCTCAAGCGTAGCTATTTACAACATGAAATATTCGAGCATGTTTGGTGCAGCTGTTTGTATCTTGGATGCTCAATGCTGAGAGCTTGCAGAGGATTAATTTCATTCTACAGACATGTAAGCAAAACATGTACCAAAACACCAACTGGAATAACGTTCAATACATTAGAGGACCGTCGAAGACATACCCTCTCATGTTCATTCATTACAAGACGCGGAATCGATACTGGTAGTTTAATCAGTGGTAAGTTGTGTTGACAGATACGACGGGGGTTGTTCAAGGCACTCAAGAAAAAAGCCCAATTTCCCTGCTTCATCAGCTGAACATCCTGCCACGGCTCGACACGACCAATATTGAGAACTGTGCGTTCAGAAAGAAGCCTCAAAGGAGAGTTTGTCATCAGGGATGCTCAGTTAGCGCACGTCAGAAACAAGCCCAAACTACGGCTCGCATTTCATAAACATAAAAAACACACGGAGCAGTGGGCAACCGTTTTGCCCAACTCGTGAAGGATTGCGAGTCGTGCACAATCGAAGAAGTCTTCTGGTTTGCACAATATCAAATCCGCGTCTCTGATCTGCAAGCAATAATAAAACTGTTTAGCAGGCTTATCGGACTGTTGGCTCACATCGGTGAATACCTCGCCAACCCCCTGCGCCTAATTGTTCAAGCATTGTGAAGGACACAGCCCCGTGCCTCTTAGGTAATCCCAGCTGGTAGAAGGCTTAAGTGAGATTGAGTGAATTTCTCCCACTGTGCCGCGAAACACGACACATCCATGGCCCAGTCATTTGATTTGGAAATTGTGAAGAGATGGATTCTGATTGACACAACTATCGTCTATGAAAATGGGATAGCTGCCCTTAATGCAGCCTGTCCTGAAGTCTATTTATTCGAAGGCGAAGGGCGAAGAGACAAGTAAACGGTTAATTCTGATGAAGGGTGGATCTGGGACATAACCCGTTCCCTCTTGAACGTGTTCTCATCAACCCGATCTCTGATCTTCGTTGTCAAATTTCGTGCTGTCTTTTCGCACCCGCGGGCCCCCGCTTTGTGGCTGAGAGGGGCTTTGTGCTGAGGGAAGGGGGGTTATAACGCCGAAGGGCCGCCAGGCGGGGGTCAACTACCGAAGCGCAAGAGGCGTCAGCCCTCCTCGGGGACGGGGACACGGGGGTCGTGGTAAAGCGCGAGCACCCCGCTGCGCGCAAAGCATGATGAGGCCCTCCGAAGAAGGGACTTGAGCCTGGAAGTACCAGTGCTATTGTGGAGGGCGCGAAAACATTGTCCCAAAGAAAGCCGTGCAGTGCCTAGATGAGCATTTATTTGAATTGCTATTGGCCGCTGTCCTCCGCTGTCTCAATCTTCACCGATGTATTTTGACGCGTATATGGCCAACAGTCAAAATCTTCAACCCCCAAAATAATAAAGATACCATGACTTTGGGAACTATCAGCAACACACGGGGTTTCTAGCTTTTTGATTTATGATGAGGGCATGTGAGCTTGGGAAACGAGGAGGTCAATCAGATCTTCCAAAGAGACTCCAGGTATGAATTCCAGCAAGAAGCAAATGCACATGTATACTATTCTTGACACTTCAGGAGGTAGGATTAAAATGAAATAAAATTAAGGAAGTAGACAACAGAGCATTTAGTGGAGTGACAAATCCAAGGGAATACAGAGCATTGAGTCAAACAACAAATCAAAGACACAACAAAGCGTTGAGTGGAACATGAAAAAGGAAAGTTATCTGCTCTGCCAGTTTGAAGGGCCAGGTTCTGGGTCGTGAGGTTCGTGAGGGCCACGAGGGTACGCTGGGTTGGGTTCCATTGTACGTGTGACCACTATTCTTTCTCGGTAAAGCCCGTGTTCATTCTTCAGATGATCAACATATGCGTTATGGTCCCTGTAGCGTTTTTTGCATGCTGGGGCACGCTCGCACGGGACTGGGAAGATTATTTCGTCAATTATTCAAGTCAGAAACAATCCATAAATCAAGGGTCAATAAATTCAACAAGTGCCCACAAGTTTCGCCCTGCGCCTTTGCCTTTGTTTTCCGGGGGATAGGCGGGGGCCCCACACCATGAACGTTTCTCTTGTGCTTGTTTAGCTCGACGAGAGAGCTCAATTTGCTTTTGCACCCGGGTTCGGTGCAAGGAACTGCGACGAGTTCGCATGAGTTGGTCAATGGGAAAATATTCGAAATTTACTTTTCCAAGATTTGATGATCTAAGATGAATACATAGCGTATAACTCACATTTTTCACGCATTGCTTCCGGGTAGTGCGTCGGTATATGTCGAATTAGGTTACCATTCCTGGAGAATTTCCCGCCACATATAGGGCATGTGTATTCTTTCTGTCCACGCTCTTTCACTTGACGCTTCCGTTTCAGCCTATTTGATGACAGGGGTGGACTGGGTTCCACCAGCCGCTGTTCTGCACCTAAATCCAAGAAGAATATTAGCACTGACCAGATTATCACACAGAGGAGGGTTGTTCTTTTCTCCGCATTTATTTGAGGCTGAATAAGAGCGAATTATTCACCAAAGATCGCCTGGGTGGGAAGGCTGGGCATAGCGCCACTTCCCCCAAATGGGTCATTGTTGGGAATTGTCCCCAACAACAACAGGGCTTTGTCGAGATTAGCCCTGTACTGTTCGTCGTTCAAATCGAGCGGAGGGATTGCTATCGGGGCTAAAGTGAAACAAGTATACCTTAAGCTTCTGTTAACCAAAATTACGATTTCAAGAAAAGGCTATAGAATTACAGTTTAATCCAAAGTCGAGCGAACTACTTGGTATGAGATTCTCGTTGCTATTATGAGCTGCTGAAGCGGGTCCAGCAGCATTCTCCAATTGAATCGAATGTGTGAATTTGGGAAGAAGGCTCTCGGGTGAGGCGGTTTGAGTGCTCCGACCCGGGGTGTCGTTAGCTGCAGAAATTTTTCGTCATGTTTTGTTTCATTTTTAATGCAACGATCAAGATCAGTGCGTCATTTTTTTCCCAGCTTTGGTCCGGAAAGAAGGTTGTGTCAAAGACTCACGGCTCCAAAGCGGGAATAGGGCATCGCTCCCGGTATAACTAGTGATCTGGCTCGGAGGATTGCCGAAAGGGATATATTGAGGCAAGCCCTGGTTGTTCAAGTGTTCCTGCAGTTGGGTGTAAGGGCCCCTTTCCGGGACCAGCAGCGAGCCAGAAGGCACAGGAAGATAGAGTTGGTCGGCTTGAAGCTGTTGCGCCACTTCAAGCTCAGTAACAGCAAACGGTGTATCTGTAACCGGTGGAGAGAATGGGATGATATTTGAGGTAAGAGAAAGAAGGCTATTAGTCACATCGCAGAAGGCAAAAGAACCCTGAGGACTCACTGCCGAGAGTGTCGAGGAGATTCGCAACTTCCTGCTGACCCTCTATGGGTTGTCGAAATGGATCTTCGACATTGCTTCTTGAAGCCAACTCTGGATGATATTCCTGAAGCCATTGTTCAACAACTGCGTTGTCATTTTCGATGATGAGTGAAAAATGTAGAAATGTCACCATCAAAATTCTCCACAACATGAAATCTCATGCCTGCCTATCAGTCACATTGCAGAAGGAAATAGAACACTGAGGACTCACCGCCGTTTTCACCGAAGTAAATCTCGGCCTCAGCTTCGTCCATCTCATTGAAAAATTGTTCAAATGGATTTTCGGAAGGCAAATCCGACATGATTGATTTTAAATGACGTGAAATGAACAATAAGGTGTAAAAGTTGTTGGAGTAGAGCGTATACGCTTGATGGAATGTGAAAGAGTTGATTTAGGATAGTACTGAGATCAGAACAGAAAAGGATATCACGGAAAAAGCAGATGCCAAGAGTATTATTGACGAACTGGATATATGCCGAGCTGGGTGTGGAAGAGGTGATTTAGGATGGCAAAAGAGGAATGAAGGGCGATGAGAAGAGGATGGATCCTGGGTCGGATGAGGGATGGGTGGGGGGTATTTATGAACAAGAAAAAGGACGCCGGAAGCTTAGTGCCGGGGTTTCCTATGACTCTCAATCGACTCCTTTGTCTTTCCTTTGCTCAGCTTGTTTTTTTTTCTTTTCTTGTTTAGTATTCTCCTGGTGGTCGCTCCACTCATTCGCCTGAGCTTTGGCATCTCAGAGAACTTGATCCAACAAGAAGAATGAAAAGGAGCCGCCTCGTATAGGATGTAAGCTATTTGGCAAAGGGCTCAGCAAATGAATAGGCGCGGAGAGTTATCAAATCCATTTCTCTACCGTATGGCTTGCCTGAGCAGAGCTC
Organism: Puccinia coronata f. sp. avenae; assembly: GCA_002873125.1. Taxonomy (NCBI): domain Eukaryota; kingdom Fungi; phylum Basidiomycota; class Pucciniomycetes; order Pucciniales; family Pucciniaceae; genus Puccinia; species Puccinia coronata. Next base: position 12,373 of record PGCI01000002.1, read on the forward strand.
ACCAATGTTTAGAGCAACCAAAAGCACTGGTTCATAGCCGCCCCCAGCTAATATGATATTTCAGCATGAAAAACCTCCGTTCTTATTGCATGAACAGATGAGGGCTGCCGTACTACCCGGCTGCCCAGCCGCTTGTAGTAAAAAATAGGAGGCAGGAAGATGTTGCTTTCGCCAAATCTATTTATTATTTGGAATGGTTCTCAACTTCTTATGGAGTTCGGATGCTGATCAAACCATAACTGAGTTGCAAAGAGTCACGGCAGACTGGATGTGAGCATTGTGGAGAAGGGATCGAGAAGTATATAGTCGCGGGATGATCTCAATCCATGTACTCCACTGTACTATGTGTTACCAAAAGCAAAACTTATCCCATATTTGAGGTCAGCAGAGTCCGTGGCTTTCACGCATTGCGAGGTCAACACGGCGTTTGTGTCTAGCCGTTTTCAATTGAGAATAGGAGGCAGCATGGTGCTGTTTCCTCAAAATCTACGTCTCATCCGCAATGTTTCCTATGTAGCATTACGACCAAACCAAAAGTGAATAAGAAAGAATCACTCCATCTAGCATACAAGCCCTTCGGAACAGGGCTACAGAAGTGGGTTTCTGCGACAATCTTTGACAAATTGGTACAGGCCACACTTCAATCTCAACCGGAGAGGTGTAGAGGTATTCACATAGAAGGGGAGCAATGCTGAGCGGCGCCGATGAAGGTTTTGGTTCCATGATCCAACCACGAATGAGCCATTACGGGTGTAACAGTACGCCCTACCTTAACCCCTTAACCTTTCTTCTCGGATGAGCTGTTTTGGTGTCTAAGCTCAGCACCGCGTCAATTGAACAAGCAGAAGGTGGTGCCCGTTTAGCGAGATAAAAGCCGTCGTCTAAGGCTGCTACTCCGCCTTACATGCATGGGTATCAACGTGTGTCATCACCAGTTGGAATTATGTGCAGTGGAACGACGCGCCAGCAGTTTCATATCTGGACACCACCAACTCGAGAAATGTGGTTCGCGGGACACCCCAGTTCAAATTTTATTCATATTGATTGATAAGGAAAATTTGTATAGTATTTTCAGATCAAAATGACCACCTTCCGCCGGGATAAGACTTCATGTTTTGGAGAATTTGCTGTTATGGTGATAATCTTACATTTTTCACTCCTCATTGGGGATGACGAAAAACAGAGTCAACATTATGTGCAGGAATATCCTCAACAGTCGAGTTCAAGAAGCAACGCGGTATCCAACACGGAAAATTAAGATGTGGATTTGTGGTTTAGTGATCAGTACCTTTGATCACCAAGGCTGAGCACTCGCAGGGGGTGAATTGTGTACTATAAATAGCCATATTAGCCAATCATGGAAGGTCGGCCCAACCCCCAACTAGCAAAATGCTCAATGCAATGGAGAACCACCGAAGACTTATTCTCCTAAGTCCATCTATTACAAGAAGTGGAATTGGATTATGGAAATGCAATCAGTGGTAACTTATGTTAAAAGATACGAGGGGTTGTTCAAGGCACTCAAGAAAATAGCACGATTTTCCAGCTTTATCAGCTGAACATCCTGCAACGGTTCGACAAGACCGATATTGAGAACTGTGCATTCGAAAAGCAGGCTTAAAGGAGAGTTAACTTTTCATTAGGGATGCTCAGTTAGCGCACGTCAGAAACACAAAAAAAAAAAACACTGGGCAGTGGGCAACCATTTTGCCCAACTTGTGAAGGCTCGTGAGTCGTAAATGATCGAAGAATTCTTCTGGTTTGCAAGATACCGAAGCCGCTTTTCTGATCTCCTAACAATAAAGAAATTGCCGAGCAGTCACATCAGACTGCTGGCTCACACTGGTAAATACATCACCGACCCTCTGCTCGGGATTATCCAATTCCCAGGATAGCGGAGGAATTGGGCTGATTTGGAAGGACAGACGGAGGCTTGGGCTCGGAGTCATAATTGAGGCCCCTGTGATTATTATTTTATGTTTGATTTTCATTTTGCACTATTTGATGCTCTGAAGTGTGGGTGCCACTGCCAACACATCCTGGCGAGTCTTCAGCTTGGAGTGATTGTGGAGGACATAGCCCAGTGCGTCGCACGTGATCACAGTTGGTAGAAGGCTTTAGGTCGATTGAGTGAATTTCGCCCTCCGTTCCATGAAACATGACACTCCCATGGCTTACTGATTTCATCAGATGCTGTGAAGAGAAATCGACACGACGTCTATGAAAATAGGATAGCTGCCCTAACTGCAGCTTGACCTGAAGTTTATGCGAACAGAAAGTGCCGAGAGAATGGTACACGGTTGACACCGATGAAGAACGCATCTGGGATATAACCCCTTCCGCCTTGAACACATGTTCTTATGTACTTATCAACCTCGTTCCTCCTCCTCTGATCCTCGCTGTCGAGCTTCATGTATTTTTCCGTGCTCACGGAGGGGGGTTCTGCTTTGATGGGGGGTTATGAGTTACCCCTCCCCGCCTCCTCTATGCTCATTTCCGCGTCGACCTTGATTTTACCAGTTGCAACTAGACCCGGGGTGATTACCTATGCATGCCATATGATTCAGTTTTCATTTCCAACCATACACGAACAGTACTGGGTGCTTTGGGACCTTCGTCCTGGACACCCTAGGTCATATCCACATGTTTAGGATTGGAATCACAGACAACTGTGCAGAGCTATGCAAAGTATGAGTTACAATCATGGATATATAAAACATTTTATTAAATTCGAGGTAGTCAAAATAAGGCCGGGCCATTCTTTACATCCCCGGCAGAGAAAGGCTGGCCTTTAGCTCTTCCTCATGTAAGATTCTGCCAGGGGAAATGTGTCCAACATCAGCCGTTTTCCAAGCAGAGGCGCATAAGTCAATTTAAGTTAAGTGCCGTTTAATATGAACTCTCTTTGTGGCACTGGAACTAATTCTAGTGATTTACTGGTTTGAAGGATTATAATGCAAAGTGAATCGTAGTGCTAAATACCCCCTGCTGTTTTGCTAGAGGAAATTTTGTACCATGCGATAGTGAGAAATGAAAAAGTGGTAATGACATAGGAAACAAATAAATAAGAAGTGGTTCAAAATCCCCCCACAAAATATTTGAGCTATAGGAACCCCCTCTTATGGCCTGTAAAACAGGCCAAATGAAGTAACAAACAATCCTAATATCTTGGAGGCCAAAAGGCACCTCATACTTGGAATAATGGGTTAAAATCATGACTAGTTAATCCATTCAGGATGAAAGCTTCTATACTGGCCCACAAAACCTTTCGCGGAGCCTTCGCCCCTTCCTTAAGACTTGTGCAAATACACCAACTTACATCTGTGCCGCCTAGAATCACTCTCTTTACACAGCTACGCTCGAGTTGCGAAGATGATTCTTTTGACGATTGCGATAATTGTGAGTGCATGTCACATCACTGACCTGTCATATGTACCACGCCCCTGTCTTCCTACCTGTCACACAGCCGTCTGAGGCTGCATAAGTGACAGGACTGTGAACCTCGTCACGTCCGCGTTGGGCGGGCCACGGGCAGATGAGCGCTCCGGAGTGAACCCGCAATTTACAATTTCATTCCAAACCACCAGAAAAAAAAAAGAAAAAACGCTTCCAACTTCCCGATGGCCGCGAAACTACCGATTCATGTTGCCATTGGCAAGTCCTGCTCGCTCTAGTCTCTTTTTTTATTCGTTCCAGCTTATTTCTGCGAGCTGACCAACGGTCTCTGCTCCTCCCTCTGCGCATGCAGTTGGCGTTGGCTTGGTTGGCGAGCAGGTGGTCCATCAGTTGATGGCGCCGCGTCTGCGCTCGAGCTTCCGGATCTGCTCCCTGCATACCTCGCGTCGCCATCTAGAAGTGACAGAAAGCTTGGCTGAGAAGACAGCGGCAGAGCTCATCGAGCATCTCAAAAACGACCAATCAACATCAAGCGCCTACTCCGGCGGAGCTGAAGACGTTGTGGGTTATTTGACTGATCCCTCAAAGCTACCTCGCCCGTTACTGGTAGTGGACTGCACCTCCAGCCAACCGTTTGCCGAGGCGTATCCCCGTATCCTCGCTAGCGATCACACTCACCTCGTCACGCCCAACAAGAAAGCATTCTCAGGCTCAGAGGCGCTCAACTCGGCTATTGAGAAGACACTTCAAGAAACTGGAAACCTAGTCTTCAAGGAGGCCACCGTCGGGGCTGGCTTACCCATCATCAGCACTCTGCGCGAGCTTGTGATCACGGGAGACGAATTGACCAAGATCGAGGGGATCTTCAGCGGCACGATGAGCTACATCTTCAACCAGTACAGCCCCACCACTCCAACCTCGACCAGCTTTTCTGAGGTAGTCTCCGTGGCGAAGAAGATGGGCTACACGGAACCCAACCCAGCAGACGACCTGAACGGATCAGACGTCGCGCGAAAGCTGTGCATCTTGGCCCGGAATCTATCGTCCCCCATCAGCCTGCCCCAGGGCTTCGAATCCGTGCCCACTCACACCCTCATCCCCCCACCCCTCGTCCCAGTCACAGATCCCGCAGAGTTCATGGCCACGCTCCCTCAGTTCGACGCCCAGTTCGGCAGGTTCAGAGATGAGGCATTCACCCTGGGTGAAGTGATGAGATACGTTGGAGTCATAGACTTGACCGACCCGGCCAAACCGTTGGTCAAGGCTGGGCTGGAGAGGTGAGTCACAGTTCAAAGCCCTTCCCATAAACAGGTCTTGTCTGCAAATTTTAGACTGACGAGACATCTTTTTTTTTTTTTTTTTTGGGATAAAAGATACCCTTTCAATCATCCGTTCGCTACCATGAAGGGCTCAGACAATATCATTTCTTTTCATTCCAAACGCTACGCCTCTACCCCACTGATTGTCCAAGGCTCCGGAGCGGGCGCCGAGGTGACCGCCATGGGCGTCGTGGGCGACATGATCAAAGTGGCTGAGCGGCTTGTGAGCCGTAACATCAGCTGATGCTAAGAAAACTACATCTCCCGTTCCTTTTTTTTTCAACTCAACGACCTTGCTCAGCTACCACAGCCGTTTCATCCCTTTCATTCCAGTAGTCCTTCGATATCTGCGCTGTCATCATCTTGAAAAGCTGGCAGATCCGCATTGCCATATTAATACAGCACCCACATCATCCCTACCAAAAGAAAACCGTGCCTGCGGTACGCATTGTTAAGCGCCTCTATTCCAGCTAGGCTTCGTGGCTCCATTTTGAGCAACTTGGGTTTCGTCTCCAAGAACCAAGTGCCAGCTTGCACCCTTCAGCTGCCAATGAACGGCACTAGACACACCCCTCTCAGAAACATTGCCGAACATCCTCTTACAGCATTGAAAAGGAATACTCGCTAGCCTTCGAGCAGTTCCCCGCAGTCGTACCTGCAGAGGCAAGATAGGCACAATATATGAGTGTTTAGAAATTCCTTGCGAAATAACTGGATTGCTCGCGATATCTCAATGTGGAAGACATGAAGCAGGTAAATGTTGCCGCACTCAAGCACCAATTAAAACTATGAACAATATGGCCATACTCTTTGTTTCCATCTTTGGAATATTCCTACTCCAAAGGGGCACCTCGCCATAGCCACATTTGTAGGAAAATGCATGGACACTTGTATAGGTTCACACGGCTCAAGCTTGCCAAAAATATGTGGGCATCAATGGCAATAAGTGATACCACCTGTTCATTGCATGACCTTTTTTTTCGTTGGACCTGGATACTTGAATGGGTTACTGGTTCAACTCACATAACTTTATCATCCTCTTGCCGCACACGATTCTGGGATGATTAATGCAACCCATGCAGTTTTTGCTCTACAAGGGAGGAGGACTTGCGACTGCTTAAATGTCTTGATTTTTATACAGTGAAAAGCTCAAGTGCGTGCTTTATTGATAGAAAACCAACCAGAATCCACTCCTTGCCGCCAAATTGACAAGCTTTTGACATGATATGTAACAAAAATAAGGGATTGGATCCATGAGGATCAGTCCTCTATTAATCTGAGAGCCTGGAGCGTGCATTTTTCTTGCTCTCTTTTCCAAGAGTTGACCCAATGTGTGCTTCCCATTGTGTGTTCATAGGTGTTCATTGACCCTGATAGACCCTGTTTGATGAGGTAGGAATGCGTTTGTTTTTTAAAATTTCTGGTGGATTTTTGTAGTAAATATTGTAAATGTTATCAGAAAGTTCTCTCAGTCAACTGGCAGCTTGAGCTTGTAGGTGAGTGGTGAATGTTAACATCTTTTTTTTTTTTCTTCTTGCCGAGTTAAACACAATTTATATGTGAACCTGGTAGCATTGGACGTGAAGCTGTAGGCTTCGAGCACTTTCTTTTCTTGCAGTTCTTTTTTCTGGTATGTAGTGCTGAAAGGGATGAGTGAATCCTGAATTTGTATTTGGTTGGAACTTGGGATAAATTATTTAAATATGTATGCTAAATTTTTCTTCTTTAAACTCTGTGTATTTTTGCTCAACATCTGATTCTGATGAGTTTTTCTGAGGAGAAGGGAAACCCCAATGGATTTCTTGAGCACACTTCTTTAAGTTTGGGAAAGGCCCATTGCAGTACATACTTCCAGAGCCTCCTAGTGGATTTGTGCAAGAGAACAATCATCTGGATAAGAAATAGTATGTATACCTAAATACAAAGTCCAAATAAATACCATTCTTCTGAGGAGGGATACTGATCGTGCATTCATTGTTTTCGTCGGTCATCAGTACTTCTCTCACTAGAGCTTCTCCTCAGGCGCGACTGCGGTGGACACCACAAGCTCACTACTCGGAGAAGGCAGGCCCCAAAAAATTAATGAAGCGCAACATCTGATCGAGGCTTGCGGAGAACTACCATGCCGCAAGAGTTGCTCCAGTTCCCGCCGAGTTACTTGACGGTGGGGATATATCGGCTGGGAACGGACAGCAAGATCCAGCGGGCGATTGTGGGCGAATTCTCCACGATCGTGAGGCGGCTGGTGGTGCTCTCGCTGGTGTTCTGTCTACTGTCCTACCCGGTGACCAAGGTGTGGGTCAAGTACTTCTACTTCCGTCCTCGTCGAGAAGTTCAACCACACCCAACCCACGATCAGAGCCCAACTGCCTTCTTCTCTATCGTCAACTTTACCACCCTCAGCTTGGTCCTCAGCCAACTCAGCTCCATCATCGAATTCTTCCTCCTCCGCAAAATCAAGAAAACTCGCGCCAAGCTCTACCAGTTCACCATCGAAAGCCGTGCTAAATCCGACCAGTTCTGGATCGGGTATGTCGAGGAATGGGAGCACCCTCCAATCGAGAAAGCCCAACGTAGAGCTTCTAAATGGAAGTGGTACAAAACTATCACCGGACCTATCTTTCGACTACTCATCCTCAAAGGTCTGTTCCTTCTCTCCCTTCTTATATCCCTCATTTTTTACTTTATGGATCAAGTCAGTGGTACTGAACAAGATTGATCTGGTTTAGTCATGCTACTCCCGCTCAACTTTGTACCGTTTCTGAACACGATAGTGGGCTCGTTCCTGGTGTCACTAACGCTGTCGGAGCGATTACTGGAGCCGTACTTCAAGACGAAACGGATGACGGAATTAGAGCGAGCCACGTTCATGGTGGAGCGAGAGAACTGGCTGCGGTGGCTGGGCTTCTGCGCCGCTATCCTCGAGAAGATTCCCATCCTGGGCATCCTGTTCTCGTTCTCTAATCGCATCGCTTTCGCTATGCTGGCCCATGACCTCGAGAAACATCAACACTCCGTCAAGCAAGGCCTCATCCCAAAACGTGCCGCTCCATATACCTCTAAAACTGCCGCTATCGAATTGGATCTCCCACCTGGTGCAATTGGAAATTTCCCTAAAAAGAAATCTTAATTCCCATTTCAACTTTCTGCTCTTTTTTTTTTTTTTTGTATGTGGGATGAAGGGCTTGACTTTTTTTATTTTGATGGGACATTGAAAATAAATAGATTCCTTTTTAGTAACTGAAGAAGATTGAAACTATGTATGCGCAGCTTCCTCTTGATGACAATACATGGGATAATAGACAACCAACGAGTCCATGCGGGAAAAGATGCCTTAAAAGGAGTTGGTGAGATCAGGGTAAAGCTGCGTCCATCTACCCTGGACAGAAAGAAAAAAAGAAGTATCGCCCAACGAGCTGTTATATCATATGTGTATCTACAGCGATGGAAAGAAATCAGAAAGACCAAGAATGATGCGGAGAAGTGGGAAGGACATACACAGAACGGGGAAAACAAATCGAAGGGAACAAGTACGATGAATAGTGAAATGAACTAGGCAGTGGCGATGGGAGGATGATTTTATTTTGACGGCTCCGTGAGGGCAGAGGAGAAGAGAGTTGGCCGGTCCGGAGTTGAAGAGGACACAATGTAAGGAGATGAGCTGAGAGGAACGGCGGGGCCTCCAGGAATCGGTTCGGTTGAATTACGGCTCAGGTCATCTGAACACCCGGAAGAGGAAAAAGAGAACGACGACTGTGCCGATGGCATATATGATCACCTTGCGCTGAGACGAGCCCGCTTGGATGGATCGGCTGAACCGGTTCGCCGAGTCTGATAGCTGCGATGTAAACGAATCAAACTGTTCTCCCTGTTTTTTTTATTATTATTATCCATTTTGAAATTCAGCTTGTGATTCCTTCATTCTCGTGAGTTATGTAGAGGAATATGGGGACTCAACTGTTTGGTTCAGCAGCCGATTCTGCGACTGTGAGTCGGAGTGAATGTCGATGGTGACCTGTGTCCGCAAAGCACGACGGTCAACAGAGTAGTGCATGCGGGAGAGCAGACGAGGGAGGGGAAAGTGCATTACGTTCTTGATGGAGTTAATCTTGGAGTAGAGTGATTCCAGCCGTTCGTCGTTTTGTTGTTCCATCTCCACTTCACTTCTCTCTCAAAGTTATTCACTGTCTTCTTCTTCGCTCTTTCGTCAACTGACCATTCAAATTTCACGGACCTGGGAAATCTACCACTCCCCGACCCCGCTGCTTGGCCAGACCCCCTCTGGACAGCATCTGGAGGGGGCTAATTTAGCTTCAGACACATAGTCTGACCAGTGGCAAGAACAAGATCGAGGGCTTATCATTAAATTTCAAATCACCCAAAAAGTCACCAACACTGGGTGAGTAAACGACTCCCCATGGGCCAGATTTCTTACTTCTGAACTTCTCAAGCATGATTCTGAAGCTACATATGCATGTACTTGGTGGTGAAATTGTCATTCATCTCCCGGGCCAAATGAAGTCTGGAATAAAGAATTAGAAAATAGGATGGTTTTGGTAGTTCACTGGTCTATGTCCTCAATTGTGGCAGGCAGGTGACTTCCCAAATCCACTCATACATTCTAGTATGTAGCTCAACTACATATTATACATCTGTACCAATTCTTGCAGCCAGTTCTCAACACAGTTTCTGCATGAATAGAAAGAGTGCTTGTTTGATCCAATATGTTTGTGAGATTTGGCTGTCAATATTATTGCTGCAGCCTGGGTGTTGTTTAGGAGAAGGTCATGAGCATCCACAATGTCTGAATGGATTGGAATCACTGAGTCTGGGTTATAAAGGTGACTTCACTAGACCTCGTGCTTTGAATATTATGCATTTGCATTAGGGGACAGCCAGATTTTATCTCCTGATCAACCATCTCATCTTTTACAGCCACTGATAGTAATGACTTGCATGGAGGGTTTCCTCAAAATAAGAACCAAATAAATTCATGACACTCATGCTCAAAATCAAAGCTAACATTAATGTAGCTTCAAATGGATGCAGTTGAACCTTTAGGCTTCAGGATAACTACATAACTTATCCACAAACCCAAGGTGAGTGAGCCCAAGAGGTTAACTACTCATTCTTGAGGGATTTTTTTTGCGCATGATGACTAATTAGAGTTATTAAAACCAGCGCAGTGAAATTGTTGCATTATCCACCACTGTTTGCAGAGTATGGCTTTGGCACTCCTCTATTAAAATGGCCCACATAGATGGCTTTTGGCTGCCGTCAAGGCAACAATTTACCAAATATCTTACCGACACACCACTCAGCTTGGCTTATATCTCCTCATGATCTCCGAGTCAAAAACAGAAGTTACGCAATATGGACCTTCTGATTCTTTTGAGGAATACTATGCATTCGATGAATCCAAAACCTCCGTTTCGTTCGTGATGATATTCCCGCATATCTTCCTTCCCCTAAGCCGCTGCCAATGATTGAAAGACTAATGAACCGGTGGAGGTATTATTGAGAAAGTGCATATCATTCCCCTTCTTTTGGGTGGTTCCCCAAAACTTTAAAGCTTCTGGCCCGCTGGGTCTTGTTTATTTTGTGGCTATTCTCACTTGATTCATGGTACTCACTGGCAGGTCCGATATAATAAAATTCCTCCTCCCATCTCAACAGCTTGTTTCCCGTGTCATCCCACCTCATAGGAGCAGCTGGATTTTTATTTATCTTCTTTTAGGTCAGGTTTACAATTGGCCATCTTTTCCTGCAACTATGGATATTTAATTCTTGGTGAGTTGTTACACCACTTGGCTTCCCTTCAGCTATGTACCAGTATAACGCATCTTTGGTACAACCTAGTTAAGGGGATGTGCTTTTGGATCTTACAGTTGCTTTACGCCACGCCGACTCCATCGTAACAATACGCCGGCGAGGGACTTCGGTAAAGAGTCCTGCCTGACTGAGAGTAGACTAGAAGCTTTGTGTCAGGGTGCGAGGGCGGCATTGGCGCTCTAGCGTAGCGCTTCTGTTAACTCCGAGGATTTCACTGCGGCTTGAGTCGACAGGCTCTTCGACTTGTGTCGGCCATCAGTCGCGTATAATCCCTGCTTGCTATGGCTCTGTCGTTATCTATTCCCTATAGCTTTAGAATACATATACCGCTACATACTCCTACCCAGGAGCTTCAAAATCCATCCGGATTAGATTAAATAGGCAAACGAAATTTTTTCAACCGAACCGGCGATCTTGTGTTCGATTCCCCGGAAGCTTGCTCCTTCATTCTGGTTTCTTTTATGAAGAAAAGCAGAACAAAAATGCGCTGTGGTAATCTGGTTTTGCAGGTCTGCCTGCACCTTAGCCTCATTAAGCGCATTTCAAAACATTCTAGGAATGCATGATGCTCTCTACACAGAGGCGGGAAATGCAAAAAACTCCGTCGTGGACGGTGTTCGTATTAAGATGGAACCAAACGCCGGTATTTCTTGAAACACATTTCTTCCTCATACATCCATGTGAATGGATTTGATTAATCTATTGAAGCATAAGTAAACAATCATGTTGGGTGCAAACAGATACCGCAGAAGAAGTGGCATTCACAGTGCACGCTGGAAGTGGAACTGGTGCCAATGACCTTGGTCTGGATTGGCAATTGCGCAATCAAAATGGAAAAAGAAAGATCCCAGGCAGTGTCAAAGTGGAACCAGGAAAGATTAAGAGGAATAATTTTCAGTTAATGGGAAGCTATTTGATTGCCATTGTGATTGATATGCTTACTTGTTTTCACAATTTTCATTATTTTTACCCACTGAAGGAAGTGGATCCTCAATGAGTGAGTTCTTTCTCATAAGCAAAGTGTATTGGCTCTACAATCAAAAAATTAAATTCTTCCTCTTTTTTAGCTCTTAAGATTGAACAATCCAACAATGAGAATGGTCAGTTCAAAATCTGTGGGGATTCCATGGCATTCTGCCGAAAGATTTACTTACATAAAAACATCAAAATTGATTACAGAAGCATTCAATAGGGCTTGAAAGGTTTACACAAAAACAATAGGGGGTTTCCAAAGCTGGAAATTTAACACTTTGAAATATGCCCGGAGGAAGTCAATGAACGACTTAGAAAAGTCAAATTATGAAGTGTCGTTAGAGAGCAGTATTCAACAACTGATTCTCAAGGTCCAAGAGCTGTTTGTGCCAACAAGATATGAGCATAAGATTCATGGATTTTACAAACAGGATTTGGACCAATCAGTCCCAAAATTGCTGCTACTTGTTGCAAATTCCAAAACTCTACCAACTGTACGCCGACTCAGACATTTTGAGGGTCATATTCTCAAACGGTGGTATGAGTCAAAGATGACCTGGATTTCCGATTCAATCAAAGATCAAATCATCCCTGAATCTCTTATCTCAGACTTTTTCAATAAACAGACTCATGCAAAACTAATCTGGAAAAGTCTCCAATCCAGCCCAACTATTTATAATGTGTTTCTACTGTACCTCAGCTTTGAACTCAAACTGAGCATGCTAGAGGATTTATCCTCACAGAAATTCATTCAAGTTTTGCAGCTTCAGTCTATTTCTTTAATGATCTTGATATTCCTTCTAGTATAAGCCAGCTTATTCCCATCTTCTCCTTTTTTCTTTCTAGTCTCAAAAGCAGAAACTTGGCAAAATGTAGAGTTTGAACATGTGTGTTTCATTTCAGCTTTACACAGAAGGGAGTGCTCTCTGGATAGCAAATTTGACGGAACATCTCTTCAATTTCAACAACTAAAAGAGGGATCAGATATCTTTAGCAAACTACCTTCAAGCAACAAAGTCAATTTGCTATTTGAAAGTTTAACCTCTCACATATCACACTGGACAAAGATGAAGATGGAAAATGTGGAACATGAGCATGTTATAGAGATGAAAATTCTATATGACATGCTAACGTTTCTACTAGTATATTATCACCAACTTATATCAATTCAAATGATAAGAAAAATCAAACCCGCATTGTATGTGGTAAAGGTTTTTGAGGAATTTGTAGGTTTATTAGGCAGTGGCTATTATCTCACCAATTCAAGATTAAATGAATTCCATCATCTTATTCGTCAATCATCAGATTTGCATCAAGAAAGAATATTGAAACTGCTTAAACAAAAAAACAAGATCAATTTTCTGGATACCATGCAATACATGTCCGATTCAAATCAAAAAAGAAGGATTTCCCATCTATACCTATTGGAGAAGGATGGGGTCAAGTTGAACTTATGAGGGAATCCCAGCACTTCCAAGCAAACTGAAATTGAAATTGATTTTGAAAATGGATCACAAAAAATTAAACAATTGTCCCAGAAATGTATGGAGCAATATAAAATATATATGGATTCAGTCTATCTTTATAACTCCCAAAATAAGCAAGGCCCTTCTCATCAGAATCATGAATTTCTCTGTATTTTGGATGGAAGTGCTTCTGTCCTTTCTCGCTATAGAATTGGAAGAAATTTACCAAGAATCAGAGATATTGGGGTGAAACAATACTAGCAATCTCAGTTGGCAATCTTGCAGAGGGTGTGAAATCAAGAAACGTCTCAATTTCTGTTGAAATTTTGTCCCTTTCCCTTTATTGCTACAATCCTTTTTTCTACTGTCTTTATTGATTATCCCCAATTTAGCTGTGATTGAGTAGACTAGGCCTTTGGATTGTTGTGTTATTCTTTTTCCGAACAGCTCATCTCAAGACTCACTCTTGCTAACCTTTCTCCCCAACAAAGATTTTTCAAATTGATTGAATCAACTCAAAGTCAATTCTTTTTTTCTATCTATTTCCACATCATTACTTATTCATGCCTTACAGCCACCTTTTACCTGCCTTGTGATAGTCTATTCATGGCATCCGCATTGGTGCGGTCAAATTTTGGTTAAGTTGACTCATGGAGGTCAAGGGCTGGTCAGTTAACCTGGAGGACATGAGTACGTTGGTGTGGTTAACTAAAAGTAGCTTTACATGTGTGGAACATTGTTCCCCCTGGTTTTGTGTGAAATGGCCTTACCCACCGGCATAACGCCCGTCAGATTCGATGGACGTTAAACCGGGAATGAAAGTTTTGGTTGAGTTGATCGGGGTCTCAACCGGCCCCAATGCGTTCGCGATCCCGTTAAATCACCCTGACGGTTGATTTGACCGGAACAATGCGGATACTCTTAATCTGCCTGGCTAACAGCACATGAAGCAAGCTTATTAACCAAGGCAGAAAATCATAATTTGACGGGAGAGCCCTGAGTGCGTTATGGGCTGTCATGTCACATCTTCCAAGCCAACATAGATATTTTATCATACAGATCTGTTTTTTTCATATTTTTTACCCCAAAACGGCCAAGCCTGTTCACGCGATTTCCACGGGTCTTTCCAACCCGAAGATTTGATTAAGAGAACAGATGATCAAATATCAAGCTCAGAGTCACTGTCATTGACCGAGGTGACTCTGATATTTTGCTTGAGTTTAGAGCTGTTGGGCCGATCGGAGTGATCATCAGTACTATCGAGATCGGGGTCAAGGGGAGTCGAAGAGTTGACTTTCAAGGAACGGTCCAGGGCGCCGATGGCGAGTAGCTCGGCCTCCACATCCTCCAAACTTGTTGATAACCCTGCATTAAGCCGGCCGTTGGTTTTAGAGATCTGAGAGCAGGACGAACCGATTCCAACATACTGCCGGAGACATTGCCCCGCCCGATAGCAGATCAAGGTGGGCTGATTGTCATCCGGGTAATTAGCAATACACGATGCTCCAGGGATCGATAGAAATCGAGTCGATGGGTACTGATCGGATAGTCTTTCAAGTAGTCCTAAAATGTGACTTGAGGCGGACGAGCTGATGAGGTGTTTTTTTTTTATGTCAAAGATATCTCTTCGGGCCCACTGTGTCCGAGTGATACAAGGATGAATGTTTAGACTGACTTGTTCCAGAGACAAACAACAATGCCGGTCCCTCTGCTGACACGATTCGAGCCGGGATCAACATCGACCTCGCTAGCCTGGTTGACCTCGCGGACATAGTCTTCCTTTCCTATAGGTCTGAGGCCGGATGAGCGAGCGTTAGTGGTTTGAGTTGCATGTTGCAGTTCGGCCAATCGAACAGATTTCCATGAGTCGATCAGATGGGCTGGGATGTCTTGATCGAGATCGAGCTCATCAATCGCCTTCAGCGTATCAAGTTCGTCTATCAACTCTTGTGGATTTGGCTCTCGTGGTGATTCAGGTTCAGGAGACTCGGGCTCGGCCGGCAATGCTGGCAGAATTCCCCGGGCCCTGTGTAGAAATTTTGGAAATCAAATTATGTCCTGCCGATTTTGGGGCCAGCGGTGGTAGAAATTCGACAAGAGGGAAGATGAATATCAACCTTAAGGCATCGTTGCTGAGCATAAGATGCGAAAAAACAGTCAGACTTCATTGCCCGAATGAGCAGCAAGATACGAAAAACCACTCACAACTCTGTATCCTCTGAATATCGAAGAGCAGGCATCCTTTTTCCTTCTTGACTTGTGATACAATTCCTTTCGAAGTTGTCAAAGTTGTTGATTGAGTGCGAGCAGGTGTCCGGTGTCGGCGTATGAGATGGTTGTGGTAGGTTTGTCGTATCAGCGGGCCCGTGGGCCGCAAGTACAATGTAACTGATTGGCTTCGTGACCCTGCTGCGCCGCTGTGCTCGGGCCCCGGCAGCGTGGTCTCAACGTCTAAGTCGGTTACGTCGAAGGCACTCACGTCGAATCCGGTTACGTCGAAGCCGGTTCTTGCGTTTGACTGACCCAGTCTACTTTTGTTGCGAAGGTCAGGCGGTGGCCATGTGTCACTTGTCTCCTTGCAGAAGGCTGCATGTCCAGGACACCAAAATTATAAGAGGACCGGGCAGCCACATCTCGGCCGTTTTGTGCACCCAACACAGATGTATTGGCGAGAGTGAACGGCTGAGATTTTATGTGGGCGTAAAAGCAACTGTGCCTACCCCAACCCATCCAAGTTTTGGCATCCGGATCCTAGGTCCCAAACCAAAGAAAAAGGTGCATTTTTCTTCGGTTTGGGACCGATGGGCCAGCGGAGCTGGGTTAGCTGGCGAGCTGCCAGCTCATCCAGCTCCACATTAAGACAAGTGCATACTGTCTTTCCAATAAAGCTTGGACGTTTTGCTTTTTCCAAATATTATAGTTATGTGGTTGCAGTGCACAGCAGAGTCAAATCTTGTACTTTCTGGCCGATTTACCAGTACATCCTTCCACAGCAAATCAACTTCACTCCTTCCTGCGCCTCCCAGTCAAACAATGGGTTTTTGGTCGTATCCGCCGGCAATTAAGGCTCTGGCGGTCCGAATGCTCTTGGAGGGTAGATCGCAATTGCGTATCTGCCAAAAGCTTGGTAGATCAATATCCAGGCAATTGTTTGATTGATTGCTTGAGTTGTACCAACAAACTCAATCGGTTATTCATGATCCTTCCACCTACGAGACCCGTGGCCGCCCTACTATGCTTACACCAGAGGATTGCACCTTTATGGTTGAACTGGTCCAATCTGAACCTGGACTGTTCTTGGAAGAGATACGCAAGCAACTGTATGACTCAACTGGTACCCTACTCAGCTTTCAAGCCGTTCATGATAACTTGGTCAACAAATTATCAATAACGTTGAAAAAGCCTTCAACAGTGAATTGCCAAAAAGATCTTATGGCCAAGTGGGCATTTGTCGAGAGAATGGATTTATTCCCCGCTGAATTCCTTATCTTTTTTGGTAAGCTTTCATGTCTTGTTTGATATCTCTCTGCATTTTCAGCTTACATGTTTTTGTGCAATGTTGTTAGACAAAAGCTCCTTTTGTGACAAAGATTTGCTCCAATTGTTTGCCACGTCAAAGCAAGGAACGCACTCAACTCGCTTGGTTGTTAATCAAAATCCCAAGCGCTGGAGCCTTCTCTCAGAAATCTTGGTCAAAGGTATGGTTGCACTCACAACCACTCCTGAAACCTTTAGCCGTGCTGAATTTGAGCACTATCTTGAATTTGACTTGGTAAGCACATGTCAATCCAATGATTCAGCAAGTTCATGGTCTGATATCACCTCATGAAGATCCCTTGTATGAACCAATATCCGGATGCAAACTCAGTCATTGTCTGTGACAATGCAATGATCCACCAAGGTGCCAGAATACAGCAGATTTGTGATATTGCTGGAGTCCGACTAATCTACCTTCCACCATATTGCCCAGAGCTCAACCCGATTGAGCTCTGTTTTGCATCAATCAAACAGAAACTCCAAGCTTCTCAAAATCTGAGCCATGTTTCCGATTCCAAATGGGAAATTTGAAAAGTTGCAGCAGATGTGATGACTAAGGAGTTGTGCTACAAACTTGTAGAACATTGTGGCTATTGCGTGCAAACTGATTGATTTTTTACTCATTCTCCTTGCTTTCTTTGGGCATCAATTAGCAATTAGTCCCTCTTAAGTTGTTCACACTCTCAACCAATGTTTTCAAAGCTGATAAACTGTACATATATTGCTATTGTCCAATCATTACAAGCTTAAGCTAACCTGTCTTGTCACACAATTACAAATGATTGCAGATATATATGACTACTGTTTGAAGTGACACAGAACATTTGAACTGTGTGAGAAAATTGCTAATACTAGAGTGAAAAGCTGGTAAATGCAAGCAATGTGATGTAGTAAAATGTAGGGCTGATAAGTAGGTTATTGATATTTAAAGGCTAATGATGGTAACTAATCAAGCTGATTTTTTGGGGGCTAAGTGTTGTTCAAAATTGAATACATTGTCTCTTAATTGAGCAATTACTCCATCTTTCAAGCCCCAGGCAAGCATACAATCAAGAGGGATAGTTTGCGACACAAAGAATTTTGGATGGGTGATCTCTTCTTTGTTGAGAATCTGGAAGACTTGTTCGCGTATTGCAGGACAAACATTGACAAAATTGATATACTTGGTAATAAATCAAAGTTGGGTTTTATAACGGGTTGGGCTGAATGAGGTGATGGGCCATGACTAGCATGATTGATTTTTTGTTTTTTGGACCTCAAGTCAAAGACTGGAAAGTTGGACGGCGGCAATAACAGGTTCACACCATCAACCAAGTTCCTCTACAAAACATGTGGTATGAGTACATGTTTCAAGTCCTTGAAAAAAGGACTGATAAGTACTCACCATTGTAGAAGCCCACTCTTGAACCATGCTGGGATTCAAGGGGGTTTATTGATTGTCTTTGTTGGGGTCTACAAAGACAGGCAACTTTGTTTTGTAATCTTTATTCAGCTTGTGTTTGTCATAGATCTGGCGCATGAGAACGTTGACTGGGTTGAAGTTGGCAGGCACTGCAATCTCTTCACTCGGTCCGGGATCTCCCATAGCTTGGCGCTTCAAGGCAGCATCTCTGGCGGCCTGCTGGGTTAAGATGTGATCTTGGATCTTGAAAGCAGTCTGGGCTTGTTTGAGAGCATCACCAGGGTCTTCCATCACAATTTCCAATCCTACATTGGTTTGATCTCCTCCAAGCTCAACTACAGTATTGATCCAGTGAGCGTACAAAGCTTCATCATTGATCATGTAATCCTTGTTCTTGTTGAACTTGTAAAATTGGGTTGAGGTTATCCAGACCTTCAAGTCAACAGAACCACTTGTGCAAGCTTCTTGGATTAACACAGATGCATTTGCCAAGTGCTTGTTGCATTTCTTGCTAGCAAAGGCTTGGAACTCTTCAAAAAATAAGGAGCCGGCTTGGAATTAAATGTGGAATTTTTTTTGGGACCAACTCATCTCCAACCCTTAGTACTGTTTGGGCCCTTTGGACAGAGGAGCTTGAATCCGGTGTTACAGATAATGATTTGAACCTGTAAATTCAAACCAACATGAATATTCCGCTTGCAAGCAGTAAAAAAATGAAACACACATCATCCTCTGGTGATGGCGTTGGGCCAATACCGTTGTAAGACTCAAAAGTGTAAGTTAATACCTTTTGCTGAATGGAGAAGGGGAATATTGAGGTGCAAGCTCTGCCCTTCTATACTATCAGAACAACAAGACCACCAAGATTGCTTGGCAGTTTATTTATAGTGATAGGACTCGTCTGGTTCAGATGACTGCGGAATGTAAGGTATGTATATGGTTGCTGATGGATGTTGTTGATGATACTAGATGATGTTAACTATGACTGATGATGTTGACTATGACTGATGATGTTGTTATGTGACACAGGTATGTATCTGAGGTAAGTATGTGACGATGTTGTTACTAGGTGTATACGGGTAATGGATGAGTGTTAAGGGTTATGATTGTTAATGCAAGTAGGTGATGGTGATAAGAGGTGATGGTAGGTGATGATAGGTAATGATGACAATGGTGGATGTCGAGGGTGTATGTGTATGATGGAGATGTGTTAAGATGACAAGGGTTGGGAGCTGACGCTACTACCAAGGATGGATGATGATGAAGGTAATAAGTTCTGGGAGCTGACACTACTACCAAGGATGGATGATGATGAAGGTAATGAGTCCTGGGAGCTGACGCTACTACCAAGGATGGGTGATGATGAAGGTAAGGAGTTGTAGAGCTAAATGAGTTTTGGGAGCTGACGCTACTACCAAGGATGGGTCAAGATGAGTTGTTATGGGTAAATGATGATGTTGTTATTGTTGATGATGGTTGCTTAAAACCTCAATATTGGGGGGAACTTATAATGAGGAGTGACCAGTGTTATTATACTATGGGGGGATAGTGAACAATATCTGTGGATGACGAGTGAAGTGATGATATATTCTGATGGTAGAATCTGGTGAGGAAGGGGGGGGAAAAACACCTGGAGGAGAGCCTCTTTTATATTGAAATCCTGACAAATGGGGGGTGGTCAACTTGTGGTTGGAACAATTGGTCATGGAACACAGTGGAACAACAATTGATGACTAATCACAGCTGACATGTGGTTGATGGAAACAAATGGAACAATGGACCAAGTGAAATGTGTGTGACTTGTGATTCTGAACCTGATGGAACTTTCCATGCTACTATGGGCCTAAGTTGGGTGGAATATCCTAGAAAAAGGGTTACCAGTGCCTAGTGGTTGAGTTGTGGTTGCGGTTTTTGTGTGACTACCCTGTGAAAGTGCTGTGTAACTGTGGGAAACTGGAATAAACTTGGGTCTAGGAACTAATAATGGCCATAACTATTGATCCAAGCATGTAACATAGATTCCGTGAGTTGTTCCCTAGGATCAATTTGCCTGAAGAATGTGTTTCTAGAAGAATCTATGGGATTTTGAGGGTTTTGTATTTTGACGACTGTAGTAGGGATTAAGGTTTAGGTGACGGAGTATGTTGATTTGCTGATACTTCCTGATCCGGTTGAGTGGTGATAAATCCGTGAGTTGTGTTCTAGAGTGAATTTTGCCGTAGATTCTGATTCTTCAATAATATCTGAGGATTTCTAAGTGGATATAAGAGAAAAAATGAGAAAGGGAAAAAAGATAGAGAAGAAATAAGAGAAATATAAGAGAAAATTGATGAGAAAACTGAGAAGGAAAAAATTGAAAATTTGTGTCATATTTGGAACACCACACCGTTGATACGCCTGTTCTCACTGGCGGTGTGGTATCCCGGCGGCGGGTTTCCTCTTCCAAACAGATTGATTCCAAAATGGGACATTTGAACATAATCTGATTTTATGAGCAGAAATAAGATGTGTAATTGAAACCAAGGGTAGTGGGATCCAACTGGCTGTCTTGAAAACCAGGGGACAGCTGACTTCTCTTGCTGTGGTCATAGGTGCATCATTGTGTCATTACACAGGAGGAAGAAAAGGATAAAACTTGGATTCAAAATCCAAGATCCCATCATTTTGATTGCACAGCAAAAGTTCTGTCCAAGCTTTCATGGAAAGACAGTATGTATATATTGTGTTTTCCGTTTTGCTTGGACATTTTCTGTGATTTTGGAAAACAAGCATCCCATTTTTTTTTGAGTTTTCTCTTTTGGGTTTTGTCCCAATGGAAGTGGGAATCCGACCTCACTGGAGATTGGAAGTCTATGTATTTAATTGACAAACTTATCTCCTGCACACTAGTATGTATTATTTAAATACACCCTGCAGCACCCTCCTGCACCCACCCGCTCAGCTGCACCACATCAACGACCTCCTCCATCCACATCATCAAACCGTGGTCCCGCTTGTCATCAAAGCCTGCAGAACCTTCTACTGATCAACATCTTGAATGCAAGCCCCAGCCAAAATGTTCCTCCAATAATTTCAAGTCAGCCAAACAATTCCTGCATCATGTTCATGGAAAATACCATCCTATCACGCAATCCCTCCCTAGGCCCAACTTTGACTGGTCTGGAGGCTTGTTTCACTGGAATGAAACTGATCACCCAAGCAAGTGAGTTCTTGATTTTCTTTCTTTATCTCCATTCTGTGCTTATATAAGGACTCATGCCCTTTCTGTTGGATTATCCATTGGACTCAGTGCATCCGGCTCTTCCATTCTCTGTTACTGCTCCAGGGATTTATCTTCTGGATTACTGTCAGCCCTAGAGATACTACAAAGTATCCAAAGGACTGCATAGTCTTAATTATTATGTAAATATTATTAGAGAAATGAATTTTTTATGCAATATTAAGTAGGGTTCCTCACCAGAGATACCCTTGATTTTATACTCCTTCTCATATTTCATGACATCTCAAATGTAATATTAAAATACATGAAATAATAATCCTACTTTGGACTGTGCCAACCACAAGTTAACCAAAAGAAGTAATTATTAAATTGGTTAGAATATTAAATAAGATCTATTCTAACAAGTCACACACTTGTAGAAAGGAATTACTTACCAAGGAAGTAATTCCTACGTACTATTATGCTTTGAGTTGACACATGATGTAATTGGCTATACAATACACCATGTTTTCATGAGGACGCAGATTGTACTTTACTTAAACAACTATTAAATTCTCATTACATCATGAGAAGATAGATGATTAATTAAAATCCACGTAATGCCCCTTTGTAGCACACAAAGACTGGCCTCTGAAGATATAAAAGGAAGGAGTTCTTGGGCTCTTTGGATCTTATCCCTCAGCTTATTCACCCACCATACTTTACCAGTACCTCAGTGAATATTCTCCAACTAATTAAGTGTAGAGCTTCCTTCCTCTTATCTTCCTCACCACTGGACTGTTAGTCATACTCTATAAAATCCTCATTTATCAGTATTTCTATCAGCCTCAAAAGTAGTAGCTGCAAGAATCCCACCTCTGGCAAGAGCCAATCAGCTCAAGTGCTTTCCTCCTACTTCCTTCTTAACTAGTTGTAACACCCTGTGTTACTATAGTGGCAATTTACATTGTTACAAAATCTCCTGTTATTACCTTTGTATATCAAAGGTATTAATTATAAAGGAGTGTGGGCTTAACCTCTTATTCAGAGGGTGAATTGAAAGTAATTTCATTCTTAAATAGCCTATCAGCACAGTGATAGTACCTCTATTTATATTCATAAACAGAGTGTTTCATACAAAAAGCTGACAATTACTCTCCGTCAGGCCGCTGCACAGCAACTATGAATCCTTGCATAGATCTTTCTTTGCCGGCATACAATGCCTTGACCAATCTTTCTCCTAGTTCTGCCCCGCCTCTGGATTCTGCAACTGCTAAGTCCAATATGACCAGGGTTCTGAGCCTTGCTCCTTCCCCTGACTTCATCTGCAATATATTGTTTGTTCTCTTTGTCCCCAAGAAGAATAAGAAGGGCACAACTATGTGGGTTCCGGTTAAATCCAATCCAGACCTTTTGATTGTATTCAACAGCCGCAATAACTACACCTTAGCCAACTTCCAAAGGTTTGTTGCCAACCAATGCAACACACAGTGCTCCGGCATTGCTGATATCATCATGCATGGTTTGAGCAGTGCCTCACCAACCATTGATTGGTCCGCCTACATCCTCAAACACCACAATTGGCCCAAGTGCTCACCAAAATCAATCACCCAAAATGGCTCTTTCGCAAAATGGTTGGGCAAAATTGATGCAGGCACCCAAACCAAGGGCGGCATTATCATCTCAATGTACAATCCAAAGGACAAGATCAGCCAAGCCCACAAGGAGGATCTTGTTGCCAGGACATTACGCCAACTTGCGGCTTGTCGGGAAGGGCCCCTCAATGCCCGCGCCCTCCAGGGATCTACCAGCGGCTGAAAGAAATGAAGTAAGGTTTTTTTTTGTCCGCTCTCTTGAGGAGGTGAGGTCAATGTGGCTGATGTCATCTGTCTATGCCATGAAAAATCAAATGGACCAGAATTGTCTGGATTGAATCTGTACCTTGAGCTGATCTACAATAAGCACATGATCAAAACCAATTATGATTGCATTCACCCATTTCACTTGGACCCTGCGGACGCCACTTGTTACATCCTTTTGACCCCCAGCCACATGGAGTTGTGGGCCCAGGCCTTAGTAAGTGCCCAGTATTATTTCAAGCACTGCATTCATGTGTACTGACAGTTTTATTTGATCACATTTGAAACAGGCCAACAAAATTCCGGGGGTCAGTGTGATTTCCCCCCTGAACTCGCTCAGGTACCTTAATTGTTGCAATTTGCAAAGCCGTTCCACCAGATCCCGACAACAAGCTGGAGGTATTGATGCTTCCTCAACCCTGGCTGAGATTGGCCAATGGCTTGCGGGGCAATCCAGACCTCATCATCCCGCGTCTCCTCCATCTTCCGTTGTGGGCAAAATTGAGCACACCCTAGGCAAGTACCTGGAGTTTGTCCAAGTATCACCTCACAAGAGCAAGGAAGTCCTCCACACCCTTCTGACTAACAATACTGACAACTACACAATTTTCAGGTCGCTCAGTGTGGAATTCCTTGCGGCCTTAGGGTACACTATTGGTGTGATCATCAAATTACGGTTGAATGTGGTCAAGTATCAAGCTCACCTTGCCACTCGTCACTAGGATCACTTTTCCATCCACTGACTGTTTAATCTTTCCCTTCTTCCCACTCTCCGTGTCTGCTGTCTGCTGTCTCCTTCCTGTGTTGAGTCTTTCCCTTTGGCTGTTGGCTACTTCTTCCTGCACCGCGGGCACCTGTCTGGTCTGAGTTATCCGTTATCTGCCTCTCATGTCTGCTTCTGCTTCTGTGTCTGTGTCTGTGTCTGTGTCTGTGTCTGTGTCTGCGTCTGCTATCTGCTGTTGGCAGTTGGCTGTCAGCATATTATTCTGATACTGTTCAACAGACAATTCAGTGAGCCAGACTCATTGACTCAATGAGTCATTACTTTGATAACTGCAACCTCTGTGAATCCACACTGCATAACAGAGGTTTGCCTTCTTCAATCAAGTGATGGTGGTTCACTATGCTGTTCAACAGACAATTCAGTGAGTCAGACTCATTGACTCAATGAGTCATTACTTTGATAAGTGCAACCTCTGTGAATCCACACTGCATCACAGAGGTTTGCCTTCTTCAATCAAGTGATGGAAATCATTTAATCAATTGGTGAGGCAGAGACCTCTTGATGAGCCAGGCGAGTCATTGATTGGGATACACCTCAGAGGGACACACTTCATCTGAGAGATTTGTCTTGGTGAGAGGTTCATCTTGGTGATCAATTTTGGTGAGCTAACCAGAGGGATGGCTTTGCGTAATCTTAGCTAAAGCTTAGCCAGTGTTGCAGGTCAAGGTTTGCCATCATCATTGGTGATTTCTCTTGGTAGTTCTGTTTGTTAGTGACAGGGGTTTTCCCTTTAATATTGGCACTTCCTCTTGTGCAGATGTCATTTCAGAAAGAAGATTTGCATAAATATCAATAGAGGACACAAGATAACAACTCATGGGAATCCAAATATGGACAAACAAGACAAGCACGGATAGGAGCCATTCCCAAGAGGAAGACTTGTTTTTTTATGTGTGTGTGTGTGAGCAAGGAGAAACAATGAGACAAGAAGACAGGATTACAATCAAGAGAAGTGCTCACAAGGGAGGCAGGGCCCCTCAAGGAGAGCAAGCTTTTTGAGATGGAGAGCAAGATGAATATGTCCGCCTTAGAGACAACAATGTTGCCCAAAAGGCTTCAACAATGTTCTCCTATTATTCCTCTCCTCAATACGAGTATTTTCATATTATAATATCCATACCTTGTTGTGTATAAGTGTGAAGTAACATAAGAGTGAAGTAATTAACCAGGAAGTTCACATGACATCTAATCATTTTCCAAGTTCAACCTCATAATGCATATTCATCTTGATAAACATGGTTCATCACTTTCAGAGTTGGGCAGATGAAAATTTTCATCATCACTCACCAACCAGAACTTAGAAGAAACAGACCCATTGGACAAAAACTCCTCACTCCCCAGAACTCCAGGTCCCATCATTTCCCCTTGTCTTTGCATTGTGGTCATTTGGTGTCACCTGTCTGACTAGTAAGCAGCTTTGCCAATCCCTCTTTTCTTCAAAGTTCATCTTGGAGCTTTGAGCTTATCACCCCTCTTCTTCTTCCTCAGTCTCTTCATCTCAAAGAGGCACCATCATCACCTATCCTTAAAGGATCAATCATCTTCTTTGTAGTCTTGTGGTACTTTTCACCCACACAGGTTTCCTTATAAGTACCCTTTGCCTTTGGCATAAAAATAAGGCAGTCCCTGACTGTACATTCTCCTGCTTCTCAGGTTGAAGAGACTGTGGCTCTGCCCGGTTCTGTTACCCCGCTCTTGTACATATTGAGCCCATCACCAGTCTTTTCAGACCCATCATTTATTATTCTTAAGTCCTCCCCCTTTTTTTTCCTCATCTCTTCCCTGAAATATAGATTTGTGCCCCCCATATCTTGTGCCCTGTTGTCACATAAGAGACCCAGGCTCACAGAATATTTGAGATGGAGAGCAAGAAAGACAAGAGACAAACCAACAGAAAGATGAAGCAATAGTAATAGGGTCATTCAGATGTGGTAGTAACTAGAGAATCAGGGATCTTGGATCCAGAATCAGATGAAACCTCCATGTCATAGTCATCTGGGCAATCATAAACGGTATGATTGTATAAATCCTCACACAACAAGGGAGTTGCCAATTGAATGACGGTTTGGCAAATCTTCCTGATTGGGTCCAATGCGTTGACCAAGGCCTGCAACTGGCGGAGGTTTGATTTGATCTGTGAGAAGCATAGCTTGATTGGATTCAAATTGGGGAAATGAGGCTGAAGATAGATCAGTTTGACGCCAGCCGCCCAACACAACTTGGCCACCCAGGGACGTCAGTGAATCCAGGCATTATCCATCACCAACACAGAGTTAGGTGTGGGAAAGGGGTTTTTTTGCAGGAGCTGAATCAAGCGGAGAGAGGAGATGGATCAATACCACAGCTGCTTTGAATATGCATGAGTGCAAGTGCTCACCAGTTTCCATTTGGGAAATTGTTCAAAGTCCTTGTCTTTGACTGTATGGTCCACTACCATGATTGTGAGAAGACCGAAATAACTGATTGCTGGAATAAGACTGAATCAACGGGGCTGGATAGTGGCACGCCCCCCCGAACGCCTAAAAAAAAGGGCGTGCGGGGGCTGCACGCCTTCCCAACCAGGCGTGCAAACCCCCGCACGCCCTCCCCCACATGTTGCACGCTATCCGTACGCCTACAAATGGCGTGAGGACGGCCGGCTTGGCGTGCGGCCCCGCTGGACAGGCGTGCTGGCCATGCACGCCTGTCCGGAGGGCGTGCAGGCCTTGCACGCCCTCCGGACAGGCGTGCACGGCCGGCACGCCTGTCCGGCCAGGCTCACGTAAGCCTCTCGAATCGAGAGGCTTACGTGAGCCCCTTGGTGCCCTTATAAGGGTACCAAACGGTACCCTTATAAGGGTACCAAACGGTACCCTTATAAGGGTACCAAACGGTACCCTTATAAGGGTACCAAACGGTACCCTTATAAGGGTACCAAACGGTACCCTTATAAGGGTACCAAACGGTACCCTTATAAGGGTACCAAACGGTACCCTTATAAGGGTACCAAACGGTACCCTTATAAGGGTACCAAACGGTACCCTTATAAGGGTACCAAACGGTACCCTTATAAGGGTACCAAACGGTACCCTTATAAGGGTACCAAACGGTACCCTTATAAGGGCACCAAGGGGCTCACGTAAGCCTCTCGATTTGAGAGGCTTACGTGAGCCTGGCCGGACAGGCGTGCCGGCCGTGCACGCCTGTCCGGAGGGCGTGCAAGGCCTGCACGCCCTCCGGACAGGCGTGCATGGCCAGCACGCCTGTCCGGCGGGGCCGCACGCCAAGCCGGCTGTCCTCACGCCATTTGTAGGCGTACAGACGGCGTGCGACATGCAGGGGAGGGCGTGCGGGGGTTTGCACGCCTGGTTGGGAAGGTGTGCAGCCCCCGCACGCCTTTTTTTTAGGCGTTCGGGGGGGCGTGCGCACGCCCTTTGGGCATGCCGCTATCAAGTTCCTGAATCAACACGCATTGGACTCAATTTCCAATTGAATGGAGGCGTTGCCACGTTGGGAGCAAGCAAAAGTGCGGAGAAGATTGCTGATTCATCTGTAAAAGAGATAATTTTGGAATGTTAGCAGGATAGAGAGGAATTAAAAGGATAGAGAGTATCAAAAGTGGTACTTACCGGTAAAGACCAAACATTCTGCTGGAACCAATGCCATTTTTGCAATGAACTGGTACTTATGAAGCAAGCTCTTAGGATGTTGACTGTATCAGCCTTTTTCAAGGTTAAATTCAACTTGTTGAAAAGGTTCTCATGCAGGCAAGTCATACTGAGGAGAGTTCCGTTGGCGTTGTAAAGCCGTTCTTGGAGCTCATCCAGGAACAAGCCGGGGTCCGTACAAACGAGTTCTGCCTCGGGCAGCATATTCATCAGGATCTCAAACTACACATTGGGTTCCGCAATAAAGAGTGGTCCATTGTTTGAGTGACTGTCTGGAGAAGGTCGTGCCTAGAGCAATTCTGATTGCGGTTTGGCTGTTATCCTGAAGTCTCATTTGAGCTACGGCCACTTTGGTGGCAGGTCCATATTGTCGGAAGACCATTGGAGTGAGGCTGTGAGCAAAAACAAAATGGAGGATCAATAGAGAGATAGGCGGCGGCATGTGGATGGGCTGGGATGGGGGACCAATGTAGCTGGTTGGGGTCGTGAGAGACTTAAATATAAATGGCAGGTCTGACCGGAGCCTAGGAGATCAGACCGCAAGAAAGCTAAACCACGGACTTTGGTCAACTGTGGCTTGACGCAAAGCATTGCATCCGCTTGACCCCCCCAACCCCACCCAAAATTTGGGCCTGCCTCATAGCGGGAAGGGTCCGCTGCCGCAGTCGGCTTGAATCCCTGCGCACGCCCAGCGTCACACCACTTTGTGAGCTTGACTTCCAACAAAAACCCAATGTTATGCCATGGCAGGCCAATAACGTAAAAGTTATCTTTCTCTTGCTAGGCTCAAACCTGGAACTTTCTTCTGCAAACACTGGTGGTCATAGGTCCTCAGACAACCATTGCGCCAAAATGCTTTTCTGGGTCTCCATGCTTTTGAATAAAAGACCCTCATATTCACCCATCAAACCCAATTTTTGTGAGGAAATTTGGACAAGACATTTTTTTTCTTGTTTTTTTTTGACAATTTTTTTCTTGTGTGACCTCTTCCTAACTGTGAAAGAGGCACACTTGGCACTGTTACAAACAAAAAAAATTATAGAAAATGTGGTTGACATCATGTTGACGTCAACCTGTTTGACAGGGTGCCCAACAAGGCAACATTGTTGGCTTGCTCTGAAGAGGAGCCGACGTTGTCATGTTTCTCTAGGCTGCGTGGGGTTCAACCCAATCACTGAGCCAACCCAGCTGACACACCTTGGTTGGGTGTGTCAGCTCAACCGTTGGGTCACGGAGGCACGGCCTTTGTCAGGCAGACCCCTTCCTACCGTTGAGCTGCCTGCGCCATCAAATCCAGGGCAACCAGGTAATGGCAGCCCTGGTCATGACTGCGCAGGTGAGTGGACGCGTGCAAACTCAGGAAATTGCGCCGTGGTGTACCCGTTTTGTGAGATATGTCCTTGGGCAGAAGCAAACAGGGCAGACAAAACTGTGCCCTTGACCTGAGCTAAATACATGATTTTAGGATCCTTGTGTCCAAGCAAAACGGAAAACACAATACATAAAAATTGCTGTAAGTGCATAAGATGATGTCAGAAATGGCAAAAACTGGTCAGAATCTGGTTATTTTTGAAAAAAGCAGTTTCTGACATGATTTTGGCATTTCTGACATCATTTTGCCTATAATATGCATAAACCTAACCCCTAAACCCATAAAGGGGGATTAATCCAAAACCCCATCTTAGGCTCCGTTTGGACGCCCAGTGTTATGTTTTGAGCTTCACATAATTTTTCATGACACCTCTTTTTCAATTTGAACGTGATGTGTCACACATCACATCTGGCTTCCATTATCACATGTGTGTTTGGCGCAACACATATCATTTGGCTCTACACCTGTCAACTATCTGTACTCTATTCCACAAAAGTGGCGTGTACAGATAGGAATAATTGAAGAAAAAGGGATCTTTAAATATTATAAGTATAATATTTAAAGATAATTCAAAACAGTAAAAAGTTCTATATATTCAGGATCTGAATAAACAGGTTACTACCCTGCTGCCAAAACCTCTTATGATGCTTAAAAAAAGAAATAAGAAGGGCCAAATAGATTGAAACACAGTTCTTCTAACCAAATAATACTTTAAGAGTGTTATTTTGGCTAGGGGGGAGTTTTGGAGTAGATAAGAGCTTTGGAAAAGAAATAAGGCCAGTCCTCTAATACTTACTAAAGAAGGTGGACGCCTTTGTAGCTTAACATGATTTATCTATATGTTTTAAAAGCTGGGGGAAGGTGTCCCTCAAAATGAAGGAGAAACACCTCCTTAAATACCTTTTTCCTACTACAAGTGCACAAGTAGTGGAAATAGAGGTCCCAGGCTCTAAGTGGCATTTCACTACGCCAGAAATGTCTCTTTGGGCGTGAGAAAACAAGTTATGACATCATATTTGTGAAAGATGATGCCATTTTAATTTATTATGGCCAAATTGGGCCATAAGTGTGAAATGAACATAGAGTTTGTTCTAAGTATTTCACTCTAGACTTAAAATGAGGGTGTTTTGCAAAAAGCTCACCAATTTAAGAGAGAGCATTTCGTGGTCAAAGCCTCATAACATTATCACAAGTATTTTAATCCTGGGATATAAGGTAAATACAGAGAAAAATGTGAATATAGAGAGTAATTTAACTCTAAAAAGAGTTTAGTGAATTACAAACTGTTTTCCTCAGGTTTATTCAGTACATGTGGGCGCCTAAAAGTGGAGGCTTTCACAATAGAACTGAAAAACTCTATAATATGTATATAACTTTATTAGGGGGTATCAAATATACCAAATCCACAGTTAGAAACCAGTCAATTATCCAAAAATGTTTTTCTTCATTACTGCATCCAAAATGGTGCTTGATGAGCAACCAACAGGTTCCAAAAATGGTGGATTTTTGAAAACCAGTCAATTACATAAGTGTGGATTTGCCTATATTTGATACCCCCTATTGTTCTTATAGAATATTAAGTATATAATAGAACAGTAAAGTTATACTAGTAAATCTTGGAACTTCCAGGATTTTCCAATGAAAAACTATCAAAATAAAAGCTTCTTAATCCATAAGACATATTTATGAAAATGGATTTTCCAAGGATTTGCCATAATAAAATATTAAGTTATAAAAATAGATAAAAAGGGTATCTTATATTTTATGACAATGATGAGGTTTGGACCCAAGGTCTCTTGCTCCAGACTTTGGGCGAGGCTGATTCTTAACCATTATACCAGTGACAATTTGTTGAATGTCATGGTAAGAATACAGAATATGACCTTAACAGTATTCAAACTTGCAGACCTAAGTATTACATCTTGTTAGGTAATATCTTGGGGGCTGACAACACCCCTTTACCCAACATCAAGAGAGTGTTTCTTGATGACCAGTGTTCCAATACACCCCCCATTCATCAAGAGTTGCTTTTTTGGTGCATTGGGCCACTTGCCAAGCAGTCAGTTAATGGCCTTGCAAGGTCATTGACAACCAACTCAATGGCCTTGCAAGGCCATCAACTGGTAACTTGATGGCCTTGCAAGGCCATCAACTGGCAAATCTGGCCTTGCAAGGGAATCAACTGGCAACACAATGGCCTTTCAAGGCCATCGACTGGTAACTCAATGGCCTTGCAAGGCCATTGATCTGACACTCAATGGCCTTGCAAGGCCATTGATCTGACACTCAATGGCATTGCAAGGCCATCAAGTGTCAGATCAATGGCCTTGCGAGGCCATTGAGTGTCAGATGAATGACCTTGCAAGGCCATCAATCTGTCACTCGATGGCATTGCACGGCCATTGAGCTGACACTCAATGGCCTTGCAATGCCATCAAGTGTCAAATCAACAGCCTTGCAAGGCCATCAATCTGCCACTGGATGGCATTGCAATGCCATTGAGCTGATAATCAATGTCCTTGCAAGGCCATCAAGCTGACAATCAATGGCCTTGCAAGGCCATCAATTTTCAGCTCGATGGCCTTGCAAGGCCATCGAGCTGACAATCGATGTCCTTGCAAGGCCATTGAGCTGACAATTGATGGCCTTGCAAGGCCATCAAGATGACAATTGATGGCCTTGCAAGGCCATTGAGCTGACAATCAATGGCCTTGCAAGTCCATCGAGCTGACAATTGATGGCCTTGCAAGGCCATTGAGCTGACAATCAATGGCCTTGCAAGGCCATTGAGCTGACAATCAATGGCCTTGCAAGGCCATCGAGCTGACAATCGGTGGACTTGCAAGGCCATTGAGCTGACAGTCGATGGACTTGCAAGGCCATCGAGCTGACAGTTGATGGCCTTGCAAGGCCATTGAGCTGACATTCAATGGCCTTGCAAGGCCATCAAGCAGACAGTCAATGGCCTTGCAATGTCATTGACTGGCAACTCGATGGCCTTGCAAGGCCATCAATCTTTCACTCAATCAAGGCCATCGAGTGATGAATGACCTTGCGAGGCCATCAATCTGCCACTGGATGGCATTGCAATGCCATCGAGCTGTCAGCTCAATGGCCTTACAATACCATTGAGTGACAGATCGATGGCCTTGCAAGCTGGTCATCCATCTGTCACTCAATGGCTTTGCAAGGCCATCAATCTATCACTCGGTGGTCATGCAAGGCCATCAAATGGCAACTAGATGACCTTGCAAGGCCATTGAGGGACAGCTTGATGGCTTTTCTCGGCCATTGAGCTGTCATTCAATGGCCTAGCAAGGCCATTGACATGTCATTCAATGGCCTAGCAAGGCCATTGACATGTCATTCAATGGCCTAGCAAGGCCATTGACATGTCATTCAATGGCCTAGCAAGGCCATTGAGCTGTCATTCAATGGCCTAGCAAGGCCATTGAGCTGTCATTCAATGGCCTAGCAAGGCCATTGAGCTGTCATTCAATGGCCTAGCAAGGCCATTGAGCTGTCATTCAATGGCCTAGCAAGGCCATTGAGCTGTCATTCAATGGCCTAGCAAGGCCATTGAGTGACAGTTGAACAGTTTATTATGGACAAGTGACCCATCATAGGACCCAGGAAACCCCCTACAGAGGTGGGTAACGTAAAATCCCAGATTTTGGCGAAATTCATACATCAGGGGGCATTTGGGAATGGCTTTTTTTGGCCAATTCATAAATTTTTGTGGGTATGCTTAAGGCAAAATGCCACCAGGAACCCAAAATCCCCCGTATTTCAGCCGGGTTTATAGGGTTTTTGTCAGACTCTCTCAAACAGAGATGACAAACCAAAGCGTCAGCGCAAAGGATATACAAGCTACGCTGCCAAGCCACGTAAGCTGTATTCCGCTTCACTTCCCCTTGGGAACCAATCTATCCCTTCTTGGGACTAACATGTGTTCTACCCCTTTACCAAAACAGGTGAGGCAAGTCACAACAGCCAAAGCAGCACAAAATCAGCCAAACACTCGGTCGGACCATCAGAACGCGCCGCACAATCGGCCGGACCAATGGAGGTAGTTCACCCAAACAGGAAACATCTGTGAGTACTTAATCAAGTCTCTCCCTCCACCCATTTGTTCTGGCCAGGTTGCTGACCAAAAGATCACTCTCTGCCCACTTTTAGAGTCTCATCCTTAAACTCTAGGATCACTGCATCAGTTTCTAAGCTTGCTGCTTGCATCAGTCCCCGGACCAACAAAACCAGCAGAATCGATCCTTAGACATCAGTCAGCACCTCACCGGATCTAGGCACGACAGCGTGACCCACATCCCATTTCATTTCAGCACTTCGTTCCATTTATTCTTTGTCTCCTCAATCTCATCTCTATATCACATTATATCGGCGCACAGCCACCTCTCCTAATTAGCGGCATCACGACCTGCTTTAGGTAAAACATTATTATTTTTTCTTTCTTCAATCACAAACTACATCCTGTAAATAGCATGGTCAGCTTTGTTACAGCGTTTCTAACAGAGAAATAAATCTTTAGTTCCTCTGAATCTTTTTAGTTTTTAGCAGATTTAACTGAATTTCATTGGAAATTCTTACATTTTTGCCATATTTGGTGTGTACCCTTTTGGTTTTGTAACCCCATTCATACAAATTTTGTGCGTATCATTTTGCCTTTTTTTCCAAAAATTCATACATTTAGGTTACCCACCTACTTTGGGGGTTTCCTGGGTCCTCCCATCATTGATTGGGTCACTCGGGGTGTTGTTTTTGCAGATGTTGTGTTTGGCGCGTTGAGAGTGATGGAGATGGGTGGTGAGCATCCCCCCACATGACGCCAAATTCAGGTCCGGACCTGAATTTCAGAATTGGCTGGGGTTATGAGGCCAGCGTCATCTGGCATGATGAAAGCGGGGCTTGATAGCGGCACGCCCTTCGGGCGTGCGCACGCCTATCCACACGCCCAGAAAAAATGGCGTGCAGCCGCTGCACGCCGCTTTGGAAAGGCGTGCAGGGGCTGCACGCCTTTCCCCGCACGCTGCACGCCATGTGCATGCCTACAATAGGCGTGCATACGGCGTGCAGGCGTGCCAGACAGGCGTGCAGAGCCTGCACGCCTGTCTGAAGGGCGTGCAAAGCCTGCACGCCCTTCGGACAGGCGTGCAGGCTTTGCACGCCTGTCGGCTCACGTAAGCCTCTCGATTCGAGAGGCTTACGTGAGCCGCGGTACCCTTATAAGGGTACCGGGTACCCTTATAAGGGTACCGGGTACCCTTATAAGGGTACCGGGTACCCTGGGTACCCTTATAAGGTTACCGCGGTACCCTTATAAAGGTACCGTTCGGTACCCTTATAAGGGTACCGCGGTACCCTTATAAGGGTACCAAACGGTACCGTTTGGTACCCTTATAAGGGTACCGTTTGGTACCCTTATAAGGGTACCGCGGTACCCTTATAAGGCCCTTATAAGGGTACCCTGGGTACCCTTATAAGGGTACCGCGGTACCCTTATAAGGGTACCACTCGGTACCCTTATAAGGGTACCAAGTGGTACCCTTATAAGGGTACCAAACGGTACCCTTATAGGGGTACCCAGGTACCCTTATAAGGGTACCGTTTGGTACCCTTATAAGGGTACCGTTCGGTACCCTTATAAGGGTACCAAACGCTACCCTTATAAGGGTACCTGGGTACCCTTATAAGGGTACCCGGTACCCTTATAAGGGTACCCGGTACCCTTATAAGGGTACCGTTCGGTACCCTTATAAGGGTACCAAACGGTACCCTTATAAGGGTACCCAGGTACCCTTATAAGGGTACCAAACGGTACCCTTATAAGGGTACCAAACGGTACCCTTATAAGGGTACCCAGGTACCCTTATAAGGGTACCAAACGGTACCCTTATAAGGGTACCAAACGGTACCCTTATAAGGGTACCAAACGGTACCCTTATAAGGGTACCCAGGTACCCTTATAAGGGTACCAAACGGTACCCTTATAAGGGTACCGGGTACCCAGGTACCCTTATAAGGGTACCGAACGGTACCCTTATAAGGGTACCGCGGTACCCTTATAAGGGTACCCAGGGTACCCTTATAAGGGCACCAAGGGGCTCACGTAAGCCTCTCGATTTGAGAGGCTTACGTGAGCCTGGCCGGACAGGCGTGCATGGCCAGCACGCCTGTCCGGCAGGGCCGCACGCCGAGCCGGCCGTCCTCACGCCATTTGTAGGCGTGCGGCATGCGGGGGAGGGCGTGCAGGGGTTTGCACGCCTAAAAAAAAGGCGTGCAGCCCCCGCACGCCTTTTTTTTAGGCGTTCGGGGGGGCGTGCCGCTATCAAGCCCCGATGAAAGCCACTACATAACATGTTGCGCCAAACACAAAACTTGAAGAAGTGATAACCCGGTGATCCCCGGTGATGTGGAAGCCAAATTTCACATCATTATCACACATAATTGGGGCGGCCAAACAGGGCCTTAGATTCTATCAGGTGGCCCTTAACCTAACCTAGCCTAACTTCCTGCCCTAACCCTAACTTCGTCACCCACCTTCTTAGCCTAACCTCCTAATTTAATCTAAGCCCCCAATTCCTCCCAGCTCACACCCAGCTCCTCAGCTCACTCAGCTCCGCTGACCCATTGGTCCCAAACCAAAGAAAAATGCACCTTTTTCTTTGGTTTGGGACCGTAGGATCTGGTTGCCAAAACTTGGTTTATCTGATGTTTGAGGACAGCTTGATTTGTCCTGCACTGAAAGGGTGCTCGGCATGTAAACTTGCGGCGGCGTAGCCGCCTTCAACTCTAGTTCTGGTTAAATGCATCATAAATTCAACTTCACCATGATTCAGTTATCTCACTTACAGCATGTGTACAGCTCAGAGATTAAGTATTTTGTTCCAAGTTCCAACCCTCAGCGGCCTCTAAGCAAATGTATTTTCTTCTCCCGGTGTGCAATGCCCATCAACAATTGGGAGTGTTGTGACCCAGTTAGTGCTCACATGGTGATACTCACCTAGCCACCGTAGCCAATGATGTTTGACCTAGATTCCATGTATATAGTCTATTCCATCTCTCTATACATAGGAATCAATCATCTTCTACCAAACCACTTTGTTGGGTTCCTTCAGGGAGTGGTGTCCACTGGTCCCCTTTGATTTGATCCACTGGAGATGAAATCACAGTCTACACCATGGCACAATTTCCTGAGTTTGCACACATCCGCTCACCTGCGCAGTCACGACCAGGGCTGCCATTACCTGGTTGCCCTGGATTTGATGGCGCAGGCAGCTCAACGGTAGGAAGGGGTCTGCCTGACAAAGGCCGTTCCTCCGTGACCCAACGATTGAGCTGACACACCCAACCAAGGTGTGTTGGCTGGGTTGGCTCAGCAATTGGGTTGAACCCCACGCAGCCTAGAGAAACATGACAACGTCGGCTCCTCTTCAGAGCAAGCCAACAATGTTGCCTCGTTGGGCACCCTGTCAAACAGTTTGACGTCAACATGATATCAACCACATTTTCTATAATTTTTTTTTGTAACAGTACCAAGTGTGCCTCTTTCACAGTTAAGAAGAGGTCACACAAGAAAAAAATTGTCAAAAAAAACAAGAAAAAAAATGTCTTGTCCAAATTTCCTCAGGAAAATTGGGTTTGATGGGTGAATATGAGGATCTTTCATTCAAAAGCATGGAGACCCAGAATAGCATTGTGGCGCAATGGTTAGCTGAGGACCTATGACCACCAGTGTTTGCAGAAGAAAGTTCCAGGTTCAAGCCCAGCAAGATAAAGATAACTTTTACGTTATTGGCCTGCCATGGCATAATGTTGGGTTTTTGTTGGAAGTCAAGCTCACAAAGTGGTGTGACGCTGGGCGTGCGCAGGGAGTCGAGCCAACTGCGGCAGCCGACCCTTCCCGCTATGAGGCCATCCGCATTGGTCCGTCAAAAGTTAAGGTTAACTTGACCTTGGGCCAAGCCAGGGTCAGCTAACCTGACGCGCATGAACGCATTGGTCAGGTTTGGCCGGGTTAGCTGACCCTCCCAGCCCATCAAACCTGGCCTTGCAAGCATCTTTCCGCATTGGCAAACCCACAAAAAGTCAGTTTAAATCCACCCAGAATGGCTTTGCCACCATCATCCCCACCCCCAACAAATCCATGCCTGCAGTGGATACTTGACGAACCAGATCCACTTCAAGAAATGCTCCAGCATCTTGACAGAAAAGATGAGACAGGTATTCAAGCTAGAACCCGTGGTCCAGCAAAAGACCGTCAGCAACTGGAAGGCAAAAAGAAGCTCCACGCCAATTACTTTGCCAAAAATCCAGTGTACAGCTCTGATGATTTCCAACGCCAATTTTGAATCACTAGGACCCTTTTTGATAGGATACTCAGGGATATTGTGGAGCACAACCGTTACTTCTTACAAAAGAAGGTGAGAAGTTCCATCATTTCTTCTTGATTTCTTTCTATTTGTCTAACTGATCTTTGTTTTAGGATTGCACGGGGCTTCTTGGCCTCAGTCCTGAACAGAAAATCACCTCTTCTTTGAGGCTGTTGGCGTACGGAATTGCACATGATGCAATGGACAAATACACTTGCCTAGCGGAAACAACCTCTCAAAAGACGTTGTATTGGTTTGTCAGAGCCATCAATCAGATGTATGGATCCGACTCCTTACGCCCACCAAACAAGGACAAATTGAAGCAAATCCTGTTAGACAATGCCAATCGTGGCTTCCCTGGATGTATCGGCAGCCTGGATTGCAATTACTGGGCCTGGAAGAACTGCCCGGTGTCTCTTGCTGGGAAGTATAAAGGGAAGGAAAATATCTGACCATTGTGATGGAAGCCGTAGCCACCCAGGATCAGTGTTTTTGGCTCACATTCTTTGGAACACCCAGAGCTTTGAACAATTTGAAAGTTCTTGACAAATCAGACCTGTTTGAGCGTACACTCCACAAGAAGGCTCCTCAAATCAGATCCAAAATAAACGGAAACCACTACAACTACGGCTACTATCTCGTGGATGGTATTTACGACAACTACGCCACAATGATTAAAGGAAAATCAGCCTCTTCAGACTGAGCTTCAAGGACATTCACTAAGGCACAGGAGGGCGCACGCAAGGACATTGAATGTGCTTTTGGACACCTTAAGGGCCGTTTCCAGATCATTGAGCGCCCTGGTTGCAGTTGGAGTGAGGAACAAATGGAAGAAACAATATACTGTTGTGTGATAATACACAGCATGTTGATTGATGAAAAGAAGGAAGACCGGCCATTCCCAAGGACTCTTCCATTTGATACTGTAGTCACTCCAGCTAATCCTAATCAACAACGGCTCAGTCAGACAGAAATTCAGTTTTGGAAGATGGACATGAACTCCGAGCTCCAGCACGCATACCTCACTGAAGATCTTATTAAGCTCCATTGGCAACGCCGCGCAAGTGAACAAGGGAATCAGGGTGATGATGAATACATCAGTGACTCTAATTAGCGAAGCAGTTGATTTCTACTTTTTTAACTTGTCTATTTGCTATTTTTATTCCTTGCTTGTTCTACTTACTGATTACTATTTTCCCTGCTTGGTGTTCCTTTACAATTTTTTTATATCTTGGCGGTCTTGTCCAATTTTTTCAAGTTCTCTTTGTTTCATCTTGCATCCATTTTGAGAGAAAATTGCATTTTATTTTCTGCCAAAAAATGTCTTTAAAATGAGGAGGACTCCAAGACAACAGAGGAGGACAGCAAGTTGACAATGGTTGGGGAGGCAGCCTCGGGCGTGTGCAGGATGGGGAAAATAGAACAATCAATTCTTTTGTTGAGAGAGAAACATATAGATTTTTTTGACAAGACAAGCTGGTTTGGAAAAAACCAACACAATTGGGGGAAGGAAGAAGAAGAATGGAAGGAAAATGAAGATTTCGTTTGATGAAACCAATCAAACACGTTTTATCAAGATAAAGATTAAAAAAAAGTCAGACAGGGTAGAGGGAATGAAATACAAGAGACTATAATAGGCTTGGATCAACGCTTCCCTGCACCACAATCTCTTTGTCTTTGGAGCGCAAGGCACTGGCTTGTGATTCTGAACGCAAAGCACTTGCTTGCGATTCAGAGTGTGGGGCAATATTGTTGAGGTCTAGATCTGGAAGTTCTTGGTCTTCAGGATCTTGTTTGCTCGATTGGTAATTGGATTGATGATAAAGATTGGGCTTGCTCAATGAATAAGACTTTTGTTTCTTCTTCTCCTTTGATTCCTTTTCTTCTTGAGCTTCAAAATTGCGGAGGATCCTTCTTTTCTTCATTTGGAAGTATTCTTTCGCCAAGTCGTCCATATTGGAGACATCTTTCTCCATGATTTCTATCTCCATCCGCTCGTGTTCCATTTGATTTTTGTCGGCTTTGTTATTGGCTCGTCTCTTCTGAATTGAGTTGGTACCCTCTTGGATCTTGTTTGAAATCAACATTTCTTTGCCTCGCTTTACTCCCTCCCGTGCACTTAACTCAAGCATTTCAATTTTCTTCTTAGCAAGATCCTCCAAAGCGGCATTTTTCTTGGTGTCCTTTATTCCCATTGGTCGCACTTCAGTCTGGGGGGTATCCTGAGAATCCAAGTCTTCAATTGCTCCTGAACTTAAATGAACACCAGCGCAATTGTCAGGTTCTGTTGATCCAAAGTTAGCTGGTTTAGTTTTGCTCCACTTTTTGTGATTTCGGAGAATTGACCAGCACGATTCTAGCGTGAAGACCTTCCAAACTTTGTTGTAATATGACTCTTTGGCTATCTTCATGTAATCTACTTTGGTTGTTCCAGAAGGGGGATTCCTCTTGATTTTGTTGTAAAGCGCAACAAACTTGAGTGTTGCCTTTCGAATGACGTCCCACCTGGAAAGAATTGTGTCAGCTGGCAACCATATTTAAGTTGAAAAAGAGGGGAGGCAGCATACCTGTTTGCTAAACTTTTGGTCTCCCAACGACCACCAGAGTATTTGTTGAATTGCTTGGCAATTCGTTCCCAGAATTTGTCCTTTTTTTGAGAATTGTTTATCAATGTATTGGTTGATATTTCAAGCCAAGAACGCAAGAGGTATTCATCTTTGGTCGGTGTGAAGTTGTTGGTCCGGCTTTTTGGCATATTAAGTTGTGTCGGCAAGGATTGTTGCAATTTGTGTTTGGTGTACTTGTTGCGCGTCCACGTGTATCTACTGGAACTGCTTGGTATGTTTCCCCCAAAATGGTATGCCAATGGCTAGCCTGGGTTTGTACAAGCATATGCAAAGTGGTCTTGACCTGCGGGTTAAGCGCCATCAAATTTGATGGGAACTAACCAGAATCGTGACTTCTGGTTAGTTTAGCTGAGCTTAACCCGTTCCCAATGTGTTCATTTTTTGGGTTAAGGCGGGTTAAAGTGCCTTAACCCGGGGATTTGACCCAACCGATGCAGATGGTCTGAGGCAGGCCCAAATTTTGGGTGGGGTTGGGGGGGTCAAGCGGACGCAATGCTTTGCGTCGAGCCACAGTCGACCGAAGTCCGTGGTGTATGTACACCGCGGGCCCGCAGTCGCGTCAAAAGCCCGCCTAAGTGTCGCCCCGGTGGCCCCGCAGAATGGGGGCGTCCAAATCAACGCCACCGTGTTATACGTCAGAGTCGCGCCGCCCTGGTGTGTCACGCAGTCATCACGGGTGCGTCCACCCAGCTATACGTCAGAGTCGCGCCCGCTCGGCGCGTCAAGTAGTCACCACGAGGGCGCATTGGACGGTCCATTGGGCGACCTCTGGACGCGACATTGGCCGCATAACCTGGTGGGTTCAACGGATATGGGACCCTCGATGGGCGGATAGTCCGGATGCCCGGCGGATAATGCCATGCATCCGGCTAGTGCCGGATTCCCTTTCCCCTCATTTTGATGGGTATCCGAGCGTGGCAGTCGGATGGCCTGGGGCCTGGTTGCAGTGCGGTTTCGTCTGCGCTATCCGCGGGGCACCCGGATAGGATTATTGGGTGCGGATTGGAAGCTGGGCGCAATGGCGCCTCACATCCTCGGATCAGCGCAGGCGCGCGGGTCCGCGGATATCCGTCGCGTCATGCTGACGCCTGCTATGATGGCCGACCGCGGATGCGGCCGGCGGGCGCGGTCTGTTGGAAATAGCAGGCGTGGCGGAACCAGCTGCGGCGGCGCGTATAAAATCCTGGCATCATTTTCATTTCATAAGGGATGGCAGGGGCCCACTGAGGCACAACTAATGGGGCGGTGATACTAACGAATGAAGATGGGGAGAGAGAGAGGGAGACAAGATTTGGACGGGGGCCGGGCGGATAGGCCAGGGTGTAATTATCAGGAGGGGTTACCTAGCTCGGCCATGCGGGCTTTGACCTTGTCATTGGGAGGGCAATACACGTCCTGCTTGTTGATTGCGTCGAGGCTGGCAGGTGAGGCTCCGAATAACTCCTTGTCTTTTTTACACAACAATTTCTGCCAGCTGGTTGGACGATGATGCATTGGGTTAGCTGCTTGTATCATCACCCAAGGTGCTGTTGATGGGTACTTACTTGCGAGTGAATTCAACAGGGAGACGGGACAATTCAAGAAGCCGGGCGTCCATCTGGTCCCATTGGGAGGGGTTTGCCAAATCCGAGCGGATGTGGTTATGCATGGTCTGCATCCACATGAAGACAAATCGGGTACACAGGAGAGGGCGAGGTTGGAGCGCTTTATCGATCTCGGTGTCAGTAAGGGTGTTGTTGCCATCCATGAAGTGCCTCCAGAGTAATCTGGATAGCTCGACAATAGGAGGTATGTATGGGAGGGTGCTGGCTTTTAAAATACCGCTCAGGAGGAGGTTGCGTGCCTTGTGTCACACATGCTTGAGATGCAACTTCACCTGGGCCACCACCAAAGCGGTTGCAAGGGGGTCATCCAATAAGTATTTGGGTGGCAGATGCTTCTCCTTGAATGGGTCTGGTTTCATATTGAGCTTAAGCTGGGGGAGGGGGGGGGGGGCGTTGGGAGTGTTAGTCATGTGACCAAGCCGTTGTAGGACTCCTGTGGGACAAATGATAATATTTGGTAAAGATCCGGCTGGGGGAAATAAACTGGTGAGTTAGGTTGAAAGGCTAAAACAGTCAGTTTACGGGTGGTTTATTGGCCTGCCCCTTTATAAATACTATACCCTTTGTAAGGAATCTTAAAATCAATATAAAAAGAGAAATGGCTGATTTCAAGATTAAGTTTACTAAGTATAGTAATCTCAATCAGACTTAGACCTTATACGTTGTTGTATTTGAGTAGACCGCTTATAACTAATAATATGGATAATTGAACCGTGGGATTGATTATGTGAACGTGCAATAGTGTGCTGGACTATTGCAGGTGATTGTTGATGATTGTTGAGTTTGTTGATGATTGATTGATTTGTTTGTTGATTGATTGATTGGGTTGTTAGTTGATTGATTGGGGGTTTGAGAAATGTTTTTATTGTTGGGGTGGATAACTGATTGATTGACTTATTGACTGATAACACTGATGACTACACTTGATGACTACACTTGATGACTAACTTGATGATTGGTGAGACACACTATACTCTCTTAGTAAGTGGCTGAAGAAAAAGAAAACAACAGTGGTGGGGAAATGTCCTCCTTATATAGGAAAAGATGAGGGAATTTAGCTCCAAGGGAAGGTCCTTTGAGGGATTTATGCTGCAGGTGAACTGGTCAGCTGCACAGCCTGCTCCTTGTTGGTATGGTTTCAGCACAGCATGACATCATTGCTGCACAGCATGACATCATTTCTGCACAGCATGACTTCATGTCTGCACAGCATGACATCATATCTGCACAGCATGACATCATTTCTGTGCCCACTCCCCCCCTGTACTGTGTACAATACAGCCTGTTCTTCCTCCTTCTTCTATTCTTCCATCCAGGGGCTGAAACACCTTCCATCACCCCTTCTTTCTCCCAATCCTTCCAGCTTCCATCCTGTTCAGGGTCTAGGCCTCTCCTCCTCCTGGTCCTTCTTCCCCTTCTTCCCCCTGTGTCCGCTCCTTGCACTGCTACCATTGTCCGTATTTCCTGCTTGCTGTTGATGTAACTCTTCCTTGTTGTTGATTCTGTGATGTTGGTATATTGTGTATTCTTCTGGATTCCTTCTGTACTCCTCCCTGATCTTCCTCCTCTTGTATCCTACTCTAGTGTACATCTTGTAAGTGAGCTTGTAATATATGAAATGTACCTCTTTGGCATTGGAGCAGGAATGGAACACCACATCCCCCCCCAACTTAATGCTGTCCGCAGCATTCGCGGAAATGCCAAAGAAAAAAAAAAGAGAAAATTGGCCAGGGTCTGACAAGAGTGATGATGATAAAACCTTTCTCCTGCCTTCACTTTTGAATTTGTTTTTGTGCATTTTGATTTTTTTTTTTTTTTTGCTATACGGCCTAGGTGAATTGTTGCTGCACTGAAAAGATGAATAATGGATCCTGATCACTTGAGCGCATAAGATTATCTTCTGTCTGTTGAATTTATTCATGGGTTGGTTGGTTTGAGATCAATTGAGCCAAATTTGTGTTTGATTTGCTTTCCTACTGAATCAAAAGTTGCCGTTCCGTCCTTCCATCTTGCCTGTTTTAATTGTGTACCTATTGTATAATCTGAAGAAATAATAATGAAAGAAAAAGAGAAGAAATTTTTGACGTGTCCCACCCTTTCCCTCAGCTTACATTTTGCAATGTAGCCTACACACACTGATTTTCATGTTTTTATCATGTTTTATCTAATTTTTATTTAATTTTTATTTTTATGCTGTTTTTTTTTTTTTTTTGATCTTATTTATTTTATACTATTTACTTTCGCTGATGTAACTAAGGCTATTTTTTTTTGGATTCTGATTTGATTCCACTAGTTTTCTGTTGCCTTGCTGTTTCTATTTTCTTTGGGCATGTTGATTTCTTGCTGAGTGTAGGTACAGGTCCCGGGTCTGCGGACGCAGATGAGTTGAAAGGCCCCGGCCAAAGTCTGAGTCCCCGGAAGGTCCTCAAACCGGACGGAACCCCCGAGAGTTTGCAAGTTGCACAACAGGGGTGATTCCGTTTGATTGGAATATCTCTCACACCAATCAAATGGATCCTCTGATGCTTGGTATCATTCTTCTGTACTGGTCCTGTACAATTTCGGTAAGTTTTGATGTTGTCGGTCTTCCTCTTTCTTCGCGACTGTTCTCACCCGATCGCTGATCATTCGGAGTTCAAAGTTGCTGATTCTGTGATTCTTCCTTCTCGAGTCTTCTTAGCTGACCATTCTGGTGACGTCGGCGCAAAGCTTTAGGTGCACCGCCCCCATCTGTACTTGGCATTAGATCGGTACCACATTCTGGCCGCGTTCGTTGGTTTCCTATAAAAGGTGAGCTCCTCGTCCTGCTTCTCCCTCCTCATTGGTTTCTGCTGCTGACTTTCCTCCGCCTCAATCTCAGCACTACCCAAAAAAAACCTTGATCCGCCACACTCAACCCAATCCGGAGCCCGCCGCCGCTTCTTTGACTGCCAAGGGAAAGGAACGCGCTCGATTGCCCGCTGTCAAGACCGAGCCTGCCGATGATCATGGCGTAAGTTGATTGTCGCTTCTACCAGCAAGTCCCAGCCATGCTAATCATTTTTTTTTCTT
Source organism: Puccinia coronata f. sp. avenae (assembly GCA_002873125.1). NCBI lineage: Eukaryota > Fungi > Basidiomycota > Pucciniomycetes > Pucciniales > Pucciniaceae > Puccinia > Puccinia coronata. Next base: position 56,827 of record PGCI01000002.1, read on the forward strand.
CTAGCTACTACCTGCCACGTCGATGAGGCCCAGGCTGGCCAATGTGGAAGGCTCGGCGGCCGCTATGCAGGTCAGCCCTTGCTTCTTCAGGGGTGTCTTTTTGATTTTCTTTCCGCTGATGCTGACAGATCTCTTTTTGTTCATCTAGCCTCTGCCCATTTTTCTTTATGTTTTAATGTATCGATTGTTTTTAATGTGCCGCCTCTCTGTCCTCTCGTTGTTTAGCAAGTAGCAGTACCTATGCCGGTCAGCAATTGCGCCCCGTTTGTGAACCTCGCAACTAGGGCCGAGCACTCGTATGTTGGTCCCCGTGCGGCCAGTATTATATACCTTGCGTCCAGACACCCAGACAACGCCGACAGTACTGATAGCTCAGACAATGAGCCCGCCGCCTCCAAACAACCGCGCCTCGTCTCGCCTACGCCCAGTCCAGTTGTTCCACCACCCAACTACTTGAGTCTCACGCCGTCTGAGATCGATCGGCTGCTCCACGACTCCCGTCCGTTCCAGTACCGTTTTGTGTACACCCCCGGTCACATCCGCGGCCTCGCTTATGACGTCCTGGCCGAGCTGATCTCGTTCATGTTGTTCTCCGAGCCCGCCTCCGCACAAGAGGCCTCAGCGCGTGTCTATCTATACCGCGCCATCCAGTCTCACTTCAACCGACGACTCTAGTATATCGGTTTCTCTGTTTTTTATTTTTATTTTATTTTTTTTATTCTATTTATCCTTCCGTTTCCTCCCTCAATGCCCGCTAACGACCAGAAAATCGAAAATCCCTAAAAAACGTATAAAAAAAATAAAAACTAGAGAAAAAAAAAAAATGGTAACAAAAAAACCCAAAAAAAACTTGTTCTTCTTTTCTTTTTCTCTTTTTTTTTTTTTTTTTTTTTTTTTTTTTATGACCTCATGACTGATACAAGTAGATGACCAGCCCTCTGTTGTACATAGGTAGCTAGAAATTCTTTTGTTTTTTTTTATTTTTATTTTTCTTGATATATATGCAATTGACTTAAAGTTGTTAATATGTAAAAAAAACCTGAGCGTGAGATTGAGCCAAGTGAGTAAAAAAACCTTAAAAGAAACTGAGTGTTTTTTGATGTTTTTGATTTTTCTGGATGTTTAATGCTGGATTTGAATCTGAGACTGATGTGACTGAATTTGACTGAAACGGATTGATGATGCCTGAGCAAAAAGAATTAAGCTTGATAGTGGAATAGATGATAACTTGAGTGATTTTTATGTTATTTTGTATTTTCATTCTTTTTCTCTTTATTTTCTGTTTTTAATCCTATATACACTTTTGTTGATGAGTTTATTTTAGCATTCAAAGAAGCAGTCTTCCCAGTCCTGCCAGAATGTGGCATACTGGTCTCCCATCTTCTTTTGCTCTTGGCGCAAGCTCCAGCAGAATCCTTCCCAGGTGAGCCGTCCAAAGATTTCGACCATTCCTCGTACAGCGTTTACTAAAAATTCTTCTTCTTTCTGCTTGCTTATGGCGTTCCTGTCCTGGCTTATTGCCCATTTCCGGTGTTGCTTCATAAACATTGATGCGTCCAGGCTTCCAAAATAAACTTCTCGCCGATATTGGGGAGGCATCCACCAGTAGGCCGACCAGATCTCGTCGTCCTCAAGTATCCATACAACCCATCATCATTCAATAGCATCGCAATCCAATCCGTCCAGCTGGGTATCCAGGAAGCTCTTCCCAAATGCCGCCTCCGGTGGGTGGGAATGTTTCTGGGTATAGCCGTAAGAAATCTTGCGTTGGGAATCCACCATCCAAATAATCCAGTCCGAGCGCACTATTGACCTTGAAAGCTCTCTTCTTCCGCTTAGGCTCATATACTTCAAATTCTAGCCAGTCATTGTTGTCGGTTGGGATGCATGCTTCTGTTGTCCATGGTTCCTCATCTTCCGGGTGATTGCTATTGTTGTCCTCTGTGGTTAGGTTCCATGTGTGTTCTTCCAAATTGGTGTGTCTTCTGGTATTCCTTCTTGGCTGACTATAAGCTCCACTAATCCTTCCGTCTGTTGAGATTTGTCAGGTTCTTCTATGTTCAGGCTTCCTGTGCTGCTGGCCAATGTCTCTGAGGTACTTTCTTCTTCACTCGAGTATTCCGGTAACTGAAGTTGGTGGACACATTTGTTCATAACATGACGTCGCGGTGGGGCCATTTGCCATCCTGGAATCCTTGGTGCACAGATAGGTATACATAAACGTGCTCCATCCCAGACCTCATAGCTTAGAATCTCTCCACAATCCTGCGACAACTCTAAACGGACTTTATGATCAGCTAAGAAGGGTCTCCCCAGAACGGTATGGACTTTCCCTCGAACTATGAAGAAGTTAGCATGCTTATTATTCTGTGTATCAATATGAAGTGGGTACTTCTTCAGCAAGTCCTACTACTGGAGAAGTGTGACCGCCAATACCCGTAATCCTCATGTGAACTTCCTTGGTTGGTAGTTGTAACTTTATAGCTTGTTCTTCCGGCATGATGTTTAATTCTGACCCACTATCCACTAATGCTTTGACTTTTGTTCCGTTGATGGTGACGTCCACAATCCCAACGGACATGCGTATGTTAAAGGCTGTAATGGTTTATAGTCGTCCATGTGAAACTCCGGTCGTTGGCCATCCAGTTCTTCATCAAATTCACCGCTGTTTACTCGTCCGGATTGTTGGCTTTGAAGGATGGTCTTGGATTCTTCTTCTGCAAAGTGATGTAATTCTTGGATAAATCTTGGCGCTATAAGTAAGAGTTCTTCCAAAGTGAGTGTGAAGGATTGCCTTCAATATCTTTTTCCTTAGTCCCCCCCCAACTTTAGCTTTGTCCGTCGGTTTCCCCTGTTAATTCCTTTGAGCCTTCTTCCTCTTCTTTCTTTTCCTTTTCCTTCTCCTTACCTTGGATTTTGACTGGTTCTTGAATCACGCTTCCGTCCACTGCTGTCGTTGTCTGATGCTCCTTCTACCCACGCCCCGGATAACTTGGTCTTCTCTTCTTTGGTGCTGCCGGATTCTTGTTTGCTTCTTGATTTGGAGGTGGAGGTTTGGGTACACTTTCTGCTGGTTTGATAACTTCCTCAGGTCTTGACTGAGTAGGCTGACTCTTATCTCCCTAATCTTGCTGATCTTCTCAATCCAAATCCAACCTCGTACTCCGGGTCCTGCTCGTTGCAATGAATGACTGGCGGGCTCCACATATCCATTGGTTGATTTCTATCATGGACGTTGTGGGCATTTGCATTGGTAATTCTTCATTGTGGGTCCAAGTCGCCGAGTTGGTCTTCTTGTCTTCTTGCTGAGTCATTCCGTCTTTCTCCGCATACTTTCTTGCTAGCTCACAAACTGATTCTTTGCCGTCCGTTGGAATTGGTTGACGATTTGGATAATAGAAATTTGGTCCTTGCTTGAATACTAGCCGTTTTTTCGATATCTTCACCTAATTTTGCGCAAACATGGACGTATGATTGGCTCCTTTGCAGTAATAACACTGGATTGGATTCCTGGGAAACAGGTTTGCTCCAAATGGTCGCTGTCCTGCTGGGGGAGGCTGATATCCTGACATTTGTGGTGGTACTCTTCTTGAGTTCTGACTGGTATTCAATTCCGTTTGTAATCTCTTGATCTCCTCTTCTAAGGTCTGAATTTTACTAGCTCCTTCTGGTGCTTTTGTCTCTGTTTGAACTTCCTTCTTAAATTCTGGTGCCTTGCTTTAATTTCTTCATGGATTTTCCTCCTACTTCCAGGTCCAAAACAGATAGTGATGCTTCCACGTAGTCCTTCAATTGAGCCAACTTGGGTACCAGCGCTTTTCCGTCCTTGGTCTTCTTCAACTTCTTATCGTGGGCTAGATCTCGTGCAATGTCTCGTCGTATCTCCAAGGCAATTGCCTCCAGAGTGGTTCTCCGCTTTCCGCATTTATGTCCTTGTATTCCACCCTTGTCAAGTAGGCCAAAATCTCCTCCAGCTCGCCAATAAACGTCCGGTATTCCTCCTTGGTTTGGATTCCTCCTTTTTCTGAGTACTTGCTAACTAGATTGGATACTGAGCTCTCGTCGAATCGTCTTTTGGGTGTTGCTCTTCCCCACTTGCTGATAAGTTCCTTCTTCAGTAGTTCCCAGTCGCAATTCTTGTGTCCTTCCATATACTCAATACATTCGCTAATCTTCCTGTCCTTGATCATAAATGGTAACTGTAAAGCTACATCCCGCCCTCCGGCCTTCTGTAATATCGCTATCTTCTCCACTCGTTTGATGAATAATTCTACTTCGGACCCGTCAAATTCCACGTTCAGCTTCTTGGTGTCCAGGACCACACCTTTCTCTTCGTCCGGTAATTTTCGATATGACCTGTTCCTGGTAGGTTGAGGTTCCTCCTCTTCTGATGAATCAATTAGACTTTCTTCGTCGTCCTGAATGGTCGTGTCCAAGCCAGTTGTTCTTCCTGTGAATGGGGTTGATGTCGTGAATCGAGGGGTTCGTCCTTTTCGCAATGGTGTTTCTGGTAATGGTACGTCTTTTGGTGATTTGCTTTGTTCTAAAAACATAGCCATCATATCATGCATCTCTTTTAGGGAGTCCTCGAACTGATTCATTTTATCCTGCTGTACCTTCATCCTTTCTGATGTTTCCTGCATTTCCTGTAGTGTTTTATCCATGCTGGGAAGGTTTTGATTTTGTTTTTCTGATTTTATTGTGTTTTTCTGATTTGATGTTTTATTCTTGACTGATCTTCTGCTGGGTGATATCCTATTCTTCCTGGCTTGACTCTTCTGCTCGACTCGTATCCACGCTGCGCCACGTATTCAAAATCTATCCTCGCCTACGTCCACGGAGTTTTCTTGATCCAGGATTAGTCGAGGTGATCCACGCAAAACGCCAACGGATTTGATCTAATTTGAAGGAAATCGGCCACTGTTGGGACACCAGATGTAGGACTCCTGTGGGACAAATGATAATATTTGGTAAAGATCCGGCTGGGGGAAATAAACTGGTGAGTTAGGTTGAAAGGCTAAAACAGTCAGTTTACGGGTGGTTTATTGGCCTGCCCCTTTATAAATACTATACCCTTTGTAAGGAATCTTAAAATCAATATAAAAAGAGAAATGGCTGATTTCAAGATTAAGTTTACTAAGTATAGTAATCTCAATCAGACTTAGACCTTATACGTTGTTGTATGTGAGTAGACCGCTTATAACTAATGATATGGATAATCGAACCGTGGGATTGATTATGTGAAAATGCAATAGTGTGTTGGACTATTGCAGGTGATTGTTGATGATTGTTGAGTTTGTTGATGATTGATTGATTTGTTTGTTGATTGATTGATTGGGTTGTTTGTTGATTGATTGGGGGTTTGAGAAATGTTTTTATTGTTGGGGTTGATAACTGATTGATTGACTTATTGACTGATAACACTGATGACTACACTTGATGACTACACTTGATGACTAACTTGACTGGTGAGACACACTATACTCTCTTAGTAAGTGGCTGAAGAAAAAGAAAACAACAGTGGTGGGGAAATGTCCTCCTTATATAGGAAAAGATGAGGGAATTTAGCTCCAAGGGAAGGTCCTTTGAGGGATTTATGCTGCAGGTGAACTGGTCAGCTGCACAGCCTGCTCCTTGTTGCTATGGTTTCAGCACAGCATGACATCATTGCTGCACAGCATGACATCATTTCTGCACAGCATGACTTCATGTCTGCACAGCATGACATCATATCTGCACAGCATGACATCATTTCTGTGCCCACTCCCCCCCTGTACTGTGTACAATACAGCCCGTTCTTCCTCCTTCTTCTATTCTTCCATCCAGGGGCTGAAACACCTTCCATCACCCCTTCTTTCTTCCAATCCTTCCAGCTTCCATCCTGTTCAGGGTCTAGGCCTCTCCTCCTCCTGTTCCTTCTTCCCCTTCTTCCCCCTGTGTCCGCTCCTTGTACTGCTACCATTGTCCGTATTTCCTGCTTGCTGTTGATGTAACTCTTCCTTGTTGTTGATTCTGTGATGTTGGTATATTGTGTATTCTTCTGGATTCCTTCTGTACTCCTCCCTGATCTTCCTCCTCTTTTATCCTACTCTAGTGTACATCTTGTAAGTGAGCTTGTAATATATGAAATGTACCTCTTTGGCATTGGAGCGGGAATGGAACACCACACCGTAGGAAGGAATGGGGCGATTGAAAGGATGAAGAGACGCTGTGTCTTACAATGACGGCCCGATAAAGCGATTTCTCTCGGTGGTCAGCGCCGTAAGCTTCAATGTCTTCATCCAACATTGCTTGGCGAGCCACGTGGCGGATGAAAATCTGCTCACACTTGGCGTCAGAATCTCCGGCTGGCCCAATGAGCTTTTACATGTAATTTTGGGATGGCGGGTGGATCATCACGTACCTTGAATGGAGCAGTGTACACATGTGTCTTGACTTGATCCTCATGAGACATGAGTGAGAGTTGGTTATCACCTGTGAGCGAGCGCGCCGGGCCAGCCCCAATCAGGCGGGCCATCTCGTCAAGCCGCTTCATCACGGCCGTCAGGCATATGACCAGCGCGGCGTTTTGTTTGGTACGTCCCATCTGCAATGGTATTGGGCCGCCAAGGCGGTCAATTTTTTGATGAATTCAGACTATGGTATGGGGGGTCATTGTGATTTGAACATACCTCGGCCAACTCGTTGGCAACCTCTTGATGGTCTGCCTCAACACCCAGAGTGGTGAAGAAGAAAGATAGTCGACTGGTGTTGACCTCCATTGGGGAGGCACCTCGCTCCTCTATCTCGGGCTCTGAACTTTCTTCAAAATTAAACGGGTCATGAGTGCGGGCGGGTGAAGCCACCCTCTCCCGTCTCCGTCGCTGGCTGGGTGGCCCTTGACTCCCATCTTCTGGCAGTGGGACATGTGTCAACTCTGGTGGATATTGGGGGTATAAGGATGAGAAGTTATGACTCACCAATGCCACTCAGCGGGCGCGCACATCTTCCATTTGGCTGGCCTGCGGGGGTTGCCAACGGCCCTAAGGAGTAGAAATCGTAAATGTTGATGGTCTATGGTCAGATAATTTACATCGGAAATAGGAAAATTTGTGTTTGGCCCTTCAGATTTCACCTGTGGTACAACCTGAAAGGCTAGGAAGGACTTGGTGATCTTCAGAGTGATCAGCAGATTGGTCAAGGAATAATCCAGGAGGCATCCTGGGTGGTGTGGTGGGGGTACAAATGAGCACAATCGTGCCTTGTCAAATCCAATTGGGTGACATGACTGACCGGTCATCATGGCGTCACTGAGCCCTAACCCTATCCTTGTATGATGTGGGTGGCCCCCAGCATCACCATGCCCGCAGCGGCATTATGGCGTTAGCGGGAGTATAATCCATCTCCCCTACAGCATTTATTGGATTATAGGTGAGCCTGTCGTTGAGTGCTCCGGTGCAACGCTGATTCCTGCTGGGGTTGAATGAGGGTTTTGGGCGCAGTTGCCCACGGGCATGCAGTTTGTTGCAAGCTTGGCAACATCTGGGGGTGATGCCAGTGCTCTGGCACAGGTGTGGCACGTTTGACTGACCAGCGGTCAGTGCAGTTTGGCTGGGATTCAGCCAATGGATTAGAAACTATCATTGGTGCGCAAGATTGCATGATTGCCAGTATATTCTATCACATCATGCAAGCATTGATCTGACGGATTGTGGTAGGTAGAGAGATGAACAAAAAACATGATTCATGGCTGGGGTTTTGCCGAGGCTGCTGACATTACGGAGGGGATAGAGGAAAATAAGGAAGATTAATGCTGTGTGTACTCCAGACACTAGTGACTTTGGTGAGGGGGGTGACAAGATTGCAGTCTGTGGTTGTAGGTTGCTCGCGGTGGACATTTGCTATATGATATTCAGTGATTATCTAAATAGGGAGGTATGCTTGCATTCCTAATCTAAAGTATGCAAGTATTACATGTGAGCTTGGGCCCTGATGGCACCAAGGCACAGCAAGCGTGCTGGCCCTTCCTCAAAGCCAAGGTCGCGGAGCTGTTGCTCAGTGGATAAGGTGAAGTACGTCCAGTGGGAGATCATCCTTCTGCTGATGAGCTGGCGAGTGTTGGCGTCGTCGTGATCTATCCATGACAAGGCGAGGAATTGCTCCATGGTTAAGGTGTCGCTTGTACTGGCGGTGGCATTGTGAGCGGGGGCGACAATAACTTCAGCAGGTGGGATAACAGTGGCCGGCGTGTCGGGGCCATTGGTGATCTCTATGATTTGCGCTTGGCGGAGGGCCACTGCTGGTTGGTAGGGCTGGGTATGCAGACCATGATTTCTGGCGAGGGGGTTCGTCCGTTTCCCAAATGAACCACGGGTACAGCGGGAATCAGGAACATGATTTCTGGAGAATGGATACGAGCTTGGCGGATGCGCACTTGCGCGGCAGGCAATGGAACCAATGCCTGAGATGATAGAGATGATACAAATGGGATCATCAATAACAGAATTGTGGTGGGCGCATGATTAGGTGATGTGAGACTTACGCGATTGTCATACACACACCAGAGCTGCGAGTTCTGCCCATGGTGAGCTGCATCCGCAATGGCGACGACAAACCGGCGCCACGAGTCCTCTCCAACTAACATCTCATTAGCACGGCGATCGTACCAAGGGTGATGAGGAATAATGGCCTGCCACGTGACTGCTGCAGTCCCGCGGTTGGCCCGGACTTGGAATCCTGCGCCAGGGTTCTGGGAGGTGATGAGATCTATCGCCCAATTTTCGAAGTTTGGCCAAGAATAGGCCATTTGCATTCCATCCCAGAATACATCCACGGGAGGGCCGAGGAGCTCGTTGCCAACCCGGTACTGGTGGACATGGGGGTGATGAATCTCGTTGATGGCTGATCCTGCGGGTTGATCCGGTCTTGATATCACGTACATAACCTGCAGGCCGCTCTTGGACGGGCTGACTACGCCAATGGCTTCTCCTAATTCGAACGGATCGTTGCGGACCTCGGCCAAATCTTCTGATGCCTCGCTTGGGGTACCATTGTCTGCCATGCGTGGAGGAGCCTGGGGAGGCAGATCCGCGCGCTGGGGAGTGGGGGGCTGGGGTTGTTGGGGGGTTGGTTGACTATGAGGTGTCTCCATTTTTGGCTGAATGATTGTAATGTTCCGCAGTTTGGCAGGCTCTGAAGTTGGAGTCGCAAGGCAGCGTTCTCTCCCAAAGAGGGGGAAAAACCAGAAGGGCCTGGGGGAGCTCGTGGATGAATGGCGGGCCTGCTGACTGGTTGCACTTCATCTGGTGGCGCTTGGCATTCTGATATGAGGCGTGCGGCACAATTATGAGGCCATTTAATAGGAAATTGTATTTTTTCATCCCTCGTGGGTGGGATTCTATAACTGCTTTTGCTATTTACAAGATGAGTGACCACAATGATGGCCCATTTATAGGTCAAAAACCAATGAAGGGCAGCTTCAAGCCTGAGCAGGAGGAACAATAACATCATCCGCTTCATCTTCTGAGTCATTGTACAGAAGTTCATCAGGGACATTCAACCAAACTGCAAACCCCCCCCCTGACTCAGGCAATCCAATCACGCGGGTTGGTCTGTTCAATTGGGAGCAAGGCTACCTGTCGGTGGAGTTCTGGGTTGCTTAAAGAAGCGGAGTTTATGATGTAGTGATTGTCGTCAGAATGTATGACCATGGGCTGGGTAATCCTGGTCTCCTCGCGTTCCATCAGGGTTGCTCGCGTACTAACTACTGGACATTGGAACTGGTGGCAATTATGTTGCACATTGATGGTTCCACAGATATACTAACAAGGACAAAGTGATCAGTCTACTGGTTGCAAATTGTCCCCGTGAGAGGAATATAACCCATGGCCCACCTTAGTATTGACAACGACATGGTTTGGTGTGCGCACAATAGATTGCATTTGATAGTGTTCATCAACATGGGCGGTCTCGAATCCCTGGAGGTGAACGTAGAAGTGGGAGGACTGGGGGGTCTTTTTCACCCATATCGACTTTATCTCTCCTACCAGAAGTTTTGAACGTCGCTCAACCTATGCAAGGCAATCAGATACACCCATCCGAGCTACTTGCGAGCAAGGAGAAAAGGTAAACCATAGCGCACCACTACAAAAACTCCCTGTCGAAGCATTTCATGCTTTGACACCATTATCCTGGCAAGTTGAGAGAGGTGCGGATAGTTGCGGTCCGCATCAAACTCCTCGGGAATAGCCACCTCGTCCTCCTTGGTTAATTTAATGTTCAGATCAAGGGGATAGGATAAGCTGTGGATGGACTTGTAATCATATCCCATCGCGCGTTGAAGGAGTGGATTGCGGGCAAAGACTTGCTGTACCTCATTGGAAGCATTTGAGATGCTGCCTGTCTGTTTGTCGTATATGAAACCGCCAGATACCAGGAACTTGAGGCCAGAGTAATTTGCAAAGGTAACCGCAATGTCTCGACTGGGTGATAGCCTGTTAGAGTGGACGGAGGCCTTTCGTAACACGCCATTGTAAGACTCAAACTTCTCGGTTGAAAAGAGTGACGCAGGCCCAAATCTCCTTATGGATTCAGGCAGATGGAGGAGCATGTGTAGCTTGGGCTTGTTGACCCACTGAGCATTGGATTGGACAATGAGGCGTAAGAAACGGTGAATGTGTAAGGTGAGCTCGTTGAGATAGCTGTCCATGTTAGAAATTCTGGTCTGGAAGATCAATGCACACATCTTGCACAGAGCAATCCAGATTTCCCGTCTCTCGGGGGAGAGAAGATCCAATAGGACAAAAGGTGCGGATTTTATTATAATCTTGAAGTGACGTCCAACCAAACTTTTAATGTGTTTTATAAGATAATCAGCTTTAATAGAGTCAATGTTCAAGGATAAGCAGTCGAGAGAATTTAAACGGCCGATTAAAATAGTTTTTTCTTTTTCTTTGAGTTTAGCAATATCGTCCCGCGCAAGATATTTCACAACCCCCAGGAGGACCACATGCAGAATTTCCACCGGCGTGTCCAAAACCCCATCAAAGCCTGCTTGTGGGGTTTGACAATTGCCGTCAGGGAACGTAAATTACACACATTGTAATGGCCAAAGACGTACCTTCCAGGAGTAAAAAGGGATTGTACAACCTGTTTGGATAGTTCAAGTCTAGAACTTCCATTTTTGTCTTGAGCGCAGGGTTGGTTCTAGAATCAATCACAAATTTTGTATTTATGGCATCTTTCACCCCCCATAATGTTGATTGAGTTTTGAACTGTGTAATATTGTTAGAGATGGCAATGTTATACAAAGCATGAGTTCTTTTGAATGTCAAGGCCCAGTCCCTCAGAGGATTGGGACGCTTGTCAGCATTAGACGGACAACAACACATGATATCAGATGAAGAGTAGGCCAAGGGTCCCATGAAACACAAGCAATGTTGGACATACCTCTTGGCCGTGACCATCTACCTGTAGATAACTTTGCACGTGGGCCATGGTCTTGATCATAGATTTACGTTCCACGGATAATGTACACATTCGGCATGGGTGATTTGACTGCCCTGGGTTGGGGGTATTTGTCACCTCAGCATGCATAGGTGAATCCGCCAGGAAACAAAGGACCACCGATTGGACCAACACAGGCTGAGTAATAGAACAGTCGTATGCGGCAAAGCCGTCTTGGGCCATGCAACTAAGGTGACGCAAAGTGAAACAGTCAGTCATTGAAGGGGATGGACCCCTATGGAAGACGCCCAAAACTCACTTGAGATGATGCACAATCTGCTCAGATATCTCCAGAACGCTGGCGACATTAGATGTCGATAAAAAATGGCAATTATATTCCTGGTTTGACACTCGCGGGGGCAAGCCAGACAATGTAAAGAAAAAAGAAATGTGTTTGTTGAACTGTTTGGATATGTTACCGGAAGTGTCATCGGCGTAAAGCGTGATGGGAGCGTGCCGGATCAACCTCCCCTTGGCTTTGATTCGCCACGGATTTGGGACAGACACAACTTGGTGGTCGTTGGGGCGGCCATTTGACTCAATGAAGCAGTGGTTGCAGGCATCAATGAGCCGCGTGCAATCTGCCATTAAGATATCTGAGTAAAATTGGTCAAACTCTTTGACTTCAATTGATCGCAACCTTGCATCATCGAATCCCAGATTGAGAGGAATGGTGATTGTCAGCTGGGTTCCATCTCTTGTAGTGTTTGTTTCATCGATATCGAGTACCCTTGCGCATAACTTTGAATCACATATGAAGAGGAATATGGGGATGACGACGGCCGAGGAGAATAATTGGACCGGTTCCATGATATAGAAATGCTTTTTATTCACTTCACACATCTGTGGACGGTGCGCTGGCGAAAGGCCTTTGAGCCACTTCAGCGACTGTGAGAACTTATACACATCACAACCCTTTGCAAGCTCAGGATAGAAATCCAAGTGTTTGTTGATCAGAGGGTTGGCCAGGTTCTGGCAAGAGGCAGGATGTCCATTAATATACTGATGGAGGAAAGCTACTAGTATCAGCACTGACACACCTGGCTGATTATTCTTTCAGGGTTGAGAGCAAACATCGGAGTTCCAAACGGCGAGTTTGAGTACATGATCTGGTCATCTAACAATTTGCGTATCCTGGCCCTTGACAATTGTATTGTAGCCCAAGCAGGAAGGTTGACATCGCACAGGGTGAGTATTGCTCGTACTTTTGTGTACATGGAGCAAGACATCATGGAGTGCGTATGTCCCATGATGAGCGACCCCACCAGTTCCTTGAGGTACGCAACGCAAGCAAAAGGGGAAAGGATACTATTAGATTGAACCGCCCGGCGGCATTGGGTCATGGAGAAGGTGCATATAAGACATCACCATTTGGCTCTTGAAAGGGTACCAAGGTTGACCCTTGGCAGGGCCCTTTCCCCCACCGGGTTGATTGGAACCCGCTGTGTGTTCATTTGGCAAGACCCCAGGGCCAGTTTGTTCAATAGCCTCCAGCTCCTCGTCAAGGAAGGCATGCCAGTTACCGTGATCAACAATGCTTGCAATGGGGATGGTGTCATCCTCCCCGCGCGTGGTGGGATCCAAGAGGTCGAGTTCATCCTCTAAGGTCTGGTTCAAACCAGGCGCCATTTGCTCATCTACGTCTACAAAATCAAGAAGGCCATGCACATCGTCCCAAATTGTCTGTTCATGTGCAGCAAATTGCTGCGCAGAAACCCAAGCTTCCTCTGCTGGCACCTGTTGTGGAGATTCGATAGTGGGCGTAGGGCCTTGGTTAGTGGAAGTTAAGACGGCCCTGGCATTGTTGATATGAGCAGCTCGCTGCCGGTGCCTTCCCACATCAGTCATCACATTGGAGCAGGGGCAAATCAAGCAGCGGTACGTATTGCGTTCCCTGTCAACCACCTGGAAATCTGCCCAGATTGATGAATAACACTAAGAACTAAGATGGCTGATTGAAAGTATGGTGATGGGTGAAGTGTGAGTGGAGATAATCTTACTAGGGTCATCCATGGCCAATGTGGTTCCAACTAGTAATGAGGGGGGGGGGGGGAGGCGCCGCAACCAGGCTGACCATGCCTATTAAAGGACCCATGGAAACAAGTATCAAGGGTTGCCGACTAGGGCACTAACATGGAACAATCAATTATTGTTTCATATTTTGCAAGATGCCACTTGTCTGGGGATCAGTTTCATGCCTGCTTGCACGGCACAGTAGTGGCTTTCTCATAATCACACATGCCGGAGGATCAGAGAGCTGCGGTTTGGAACGGGCCTTGCATTTTGGAAAAGGGGAATTTTGGTCTAAGACAAAATACAACCGCAAGGGAGACAAAATACAACCGCAAGATCTAATGTCATTCTGGGCATGTTCAGTGAGGTATCAACGAGGGAAACAAATCACCATTACGTGCAGTCAACTCATCCATCTCAACTTGGAGCCAAAGCAAACGGAGATGCTTGTCCCTTATCTGAGCAAAAATGAAGGCGCTCGTGCTGTTGCGGAAGACCTTGAAAGCTGTGAGCGCTTCTCTTGGGGACGCATCCATGGCGTGGTCATCTTGATACAAATCCATTGCACGCTGTATGTTGCAAGTCGCTGCGGGGTAGACTTGTTGGTGTGTTGGTATGTTGCAATGGACCTGGAGTGGCTTGGACTTTGTGTGTAGGGAAGATAAATTATTGACTAGAGAAGCAACCCCAGGAGATGCCCAAGGCGCCTTGGGATGTGAGCTCCCCACGGAGAGCGTCGGAGTCATTGCGTGTTGGTCGGTTGGATGGTGAGGCTGGATTGGGCTAGGCAAGGGCGGGAGACATATCTTTTGATACACGGGCCACTTCACTCCCCATGACCCAAATATAATGTCCAATTTGATGAAATCAGGGAATCGCACACCTCGAAATCTTTTTGCGTGCGGGTGGGACTGCGCAAACAAGACTCGGTCAGTGAGCAACATAGAATAGAGAGTGAAAGCAATGGAATATAGGGTGAATCAACGTCACCTCCAAGATTTTAGCCCAATCCTCATCAGACGCCGAGACCGTATGTTTCGACTGATCCCACACAAACCCAGGTGCATCTTTGCATGCAACAAACGCCTCGTAATTCTTTTTGAAAGATTGGGTAAGTTCTGATTTGATGAAGTTGAAATCATGGACTTCTCGAACTTCCGGGAATTCTTTTCGGAATTGTTCAGCCAGTTCTTGATGACTCGAGTCGGGGAAGCCTGATTCTGTTTTTTTCCCCAATGCCACCTCCGTAATGTAAAAGCTAAGCATTGAGTAGACCATTGGAGCGGTCCAGATGTGAGTCTGGCGACCAGATGGCGGGGATGTGAGGTTTGTGCGAGTTGAGGATACTTGAGGCGTTGGACAAATCGATAATACCTGAGGCGTTGGGCCAGTCCAGAAGACCTGGGGCGTTGGACCGGTCCTAATCAGAGAGGCTTGGGCTCCAGATGGCGATCGCGCGGAGTCCGTGCGAGTCGAGATGCCCCTGACCCCATCAGTGGATGGCTTCCACTTGTTGTCTCGAGGTCGAGTGTTCGATTGAGCGGGTCTAGAAGGAGGAGGGACACGGCTATATTGCGCCAATCTTCTTTTTTCCAAGGCCTTTCGCTCAGCTGCATGGGCCCAGATCTCCTTGACAATGGCCGCGCCGTCCGAGTCAGAGTCGTCCATGTTTCAGCCGTGCTCGAGGGGTTGTTGGGTGAATTGGAATGGCACAGGATGGGTCTTCTCATCCAGCAGCCTAGGGCAAACATATCGCGCAGGCAAGATTCGTGACCACAGGAGCCGCGGTGTCGTCCGAATGGCCACACCCAGACGCCGAGGGAAATCGGGGCGTCGAACCGGCGTCATTATTATGATAATGTAGCCGCCACTGAAGGTGGCGCACCCGTGTTGCACTAGCGGGTCACGTGTCCAGTAATTGACCGTACCGTCCAGGTGGCGATGTCAAAGTTGGCAAACTCGCGCGGCCGTGTACAGAGATTTGTCAGAGCATCCACCCTTGTCTCTGTAAACCCACTCTTTAGCTCCAAAATACAGATTTTACAGACATCTTTCAACCCTCGTGCCCTCTTTAGGGCTCTTTAACAACCACCACTCGCTACAATTCTCTCTAACTTTTTGTAACTTGACAATCGGTTACAGAGCTTCGTTAAGCTCATCTTATGGAGTGCTCATCACAACTCGGCAGCATTAGGCTCCACCAAAGCAAAAAAAAAGCAAACAGCCACCCACACCAACCCAACTCCATTCCTACCCCCCCAATCCAAAAGATAATCAACCTCACACACAACCCACCTACAAATGTGTAGTACTATGCCAACAAACACCACAAACACCACACACTCTCCCTTCCTGGGCCAATCGGTCCCAGAGGGAAGAGAGTGGGCATCGTCACTCTCTCCCTTCCTGGACCAATTGGTCCCGGAGGGAGGAGAGTGAGATAGCACACTCTCTCCCTTCCGGGACTGATCGGTCCCGGAGGGAAGATAGTGGGCAGAGTGCACTCTCCCCCTTCCTGGACCAATCGGTCTGGGAGGGAGGGGAGTGAGAAAAGCACACTCTCTCCCCTCCGGGACCAATTGGTCCGGGAGGGAAGAGAGTGGGCATCACCACTCTCTCCCTTCCTGAACCAATCGGTCCCGGAGGGAGGAGAGTGGGCATCATCACTCTCTCCACTCCGGGACCGATTGTCCGGAAGGGAAGAGAGTGAGAATAGTTCAAATAGTGCACCCTCTTCCTTCCTGGACCAATTGGTCCCGGAGGGAAGAGGGTGAGCAGAGTGCACTCTCTTCCTTCCTTGACTGATCGGTCCCGGAGGGAGGAGAGTGAGCAGATTGCATCCTCTCCCTTCCTGGACCAATCGGTCCCAGAAGGGAGTGAGTGAGTGATGTGTATATACATATGTTCTCTCTTTTCCTGGGCCAATTGGTCCTAGAGGGGAGAGTTGCCCTGGGTGTATCTTGATGTGCAGTTGATTGGTGGCCCAGGCGAGGCCGCGAAATACATACCTAGCGAGAATGCTAGATGTGTACGGTGGTGTGCGGGTCCTCTTTAGGTGTGTTGGTGTTGCCTAAAGAGCCGATACCACCCAACGAGGGTGGGATTTCTCCCTAAGTTAGCAACTGAGCCTTGCCGGGCTCGCTGCTTACCTAAAGATTTACCCCAACGGGGGTGGATGCTCTCACAGGTGCTCCCCAAAGCCCCTTTTGTGGGTGTCACACCATTTTGAATATTCATTTTGCGGTTTTCCGAGCCCACACTGTCACTCTTCTTGTGGAGGGACAATCTCGAACGGCAACTTGCTATTGACACCAAGCCCACTCACCAGCCTCTTCACTCTCCGTAATACCCCCGTTGGCCGTCGGTACAAGACCAGATGCAGTCGGATGATGTGGTGTGGTCAATCATGTGAGTCCAGTAGTCCCCTTTCGCCTCATCATCAGAACAAACTTGGGTGGCTGATGAAGCGATTTGCTTGACGGCTATCAACTGTCGCTGTGCCACCACAGAAACCACCAGTTCTGCTCGTATAAGATCAAAGCCGCTCCGGGAGGTGGCCACTCCCACAACAAGGCGGTGGGGCAGAACTTCTGCAAGAACGAATATAATGCCACCGGTCTTTGTAACAAAGCCAGCTGTCCACTAGCCAATTCTCGATACGCGACCGTCAGAGAAATAGGTGGTAAGTTCATCATGGTAGCGACCGCCTTACGATCGAAACTGGCAAGGTTCACTTGAAGTGTATTTAACTGTCTTTCAATGTTTGCCTAGGTATTGTTTATCTGTTCCAAAAAACCGTTGAACGTGCCCACTCCCCAGCTAATCTATGGGAAAAAACACGCTTGTCGACTAACTATGCCAAGGCGCTGGAACAAGTTGAGTCAAATTTTCAGCAGACCATGCTCAACAGTCTTCCCGGAAACTGATGTATTTCCTTGTCACCATCTCTTGGACAATTTTTTTTTTTTTCATTCGTCCAGATCGATAGCTCTCTGATATATTGGCCAGGTTACATGATTCACCGATGTAAACAGCGATTAACTAAGATCACTCAATATCTGATCAAGATACGACGAATGAAGAATAAAGAACTGTATGTGGTTTGGCATTTTAACTTCTTTACAATAAACTTGTGCACGTGTTCTTTTACTGATATCTGACCGCTGCACTCCCTAGGCCTCAACTGGTGGCAATCAAGTCTAAGACTGAACGGCGTGAACGCGCGCGAGAAGCGAAAGCTCTATCAGCCGCTCGGTTGACGAAAACACTAGAAAAGGAATTGATTGGAAGATTGAAATCCAAAACGTATGGTGATGCACCTCTGAACGTCAATGAAGACGTTTGGAGATCAGTGCTGGAAGGCGAGAAAAGAAAAGAACTGGAGCAAGAGAACGAGTTGCAGTTGGAGGATGAAGAAACCGATGAAGATAGTGATGAGGAATACGAGGAAGAAGAGCGTGAATTTGTTAGCGATTTGGAGGAAAGTGACCTCGAGGATATGGAGGACTGGGACGGGGTACGAGATTTATCTGCAGGCATCCTATATCATCGCCATTACGCTGACGATGCGTTCGTGTTAACTTTTATTTACAGCTCGGCACCGATGATGACGAAGAAGAAGAAGAAACGGACGATGGCGAGAGTGACGTCTCCAGCAAGGATGGTGACGCCGAGGGCCTCGACCTCAATATCGAGAAGGGATCATCATCCAAACGAAAGGCTACCCAGCCCACGAACGCCCCTGCCCAGAAAAAGATCAAGCCGATCACCCCACAAGATGCCAAATCCAAGAAGAAAAGAAAGCCTCGCATGGAGATCGAGTACGAGGAGGAACAAGAATGGCTGGGTACTCAGGTTTGAAACCCTGGGATCCATTTACATCGTCTCAACTCTTCGCTGAGAATCATGCCTCTCAGCTCTCCGTTGGAAACCATGCATCTCAACTCTTCGTTGGAAACCATGCCTGCTTGTCTATCTTTTTCATTCATCGTCGATACTATCATATTTTCCCTATGCAACCTTATTCCAACTCGTTTGTCAATCAGTGCGTAAATTGGGAGACTCTGCATGAATCAAATGTGATCCCACTTCAATTGTTTGACCGCATCCTTGCCCCCATTATCACTTGGTTCCTCTTGGGCTTCTCTCGATTTCTACGCAACTCTTACTTGTCTCAATGAGCCGGAAATGTCACCGGGGCCCGTCAAAGCAGCTTGTGGATGCTCTTTGGTCTTTATAATCAACAGGCCTTGGATTTTGAACGTGAGAAACTACAACTCAACTATAAGAAAGCAATAATGAAGGTTCTGTAACTGTGTAAACCTTGTCCACATTGGCTGAGAAATAATCTACTGACTTATCTTGGCATTTCTCTCTGAAATACAATCTGATGATCTCTTTCCATGACTCCTTGAAAGTTGTCCAACCAACCTGCAGTGGTGGTAACACCTAGGTGGGTGGAATTGAGCTTTATATTGACTTTTATTTCATTGGCAATGTGGCTTGTTGTAACTTTGGCCATTGTTTTTTTGCTTCTACACATTGACATTGCTTTGAGCAGCTGTCACACGAGAAAGATATCTCATTGAAGCTCAGAAAAATGGGAATAAAAAGGCTTGTCATCACCACATTTTGTCACTGTAATACATGGTTCAAGGAGGGGCAACTTTCTTTGACCCATGTCATTGAATTAGTCCCAGGAGAGCACCCTTTACATTGGTCAAAGTCAAGTTGCTTTCCTTTGGCTGATGTTTGCTTCATAGGTCCAACGAGAGCAGCCTATCTATCCTAATAATTTCACACTGGTCAAACATAAGCAGTGAAAGCCAGAGACAGTTGATGCAGAGCATCTTTCAGAGGAGTGTGACTCTGTTTCCAATGGATTGCATCTATTTATGTATCAGAGAATTTCCACCCACTGGTGACAATGGATTTTCATACTTTCTGATTTGAGCAAGAAAAATTGAGTCAATGTAGGACTTCCTGTTGACTGAAATTCCAAATGTACACATGAGTCCAATTCCAAATTGCAAACCTTGTTTGGTGGTCAAAATCAATGACATTCAGCTTCCCACCACCAAAATAGGTTTTGGAATCTGGCTTTGGATAGGTCAAATTTGAAAATCCAATCCCATGGTAAGTCCTCCAATCAAATTTCCCCCTTCCCAAAGCTAAGTAAAAAAACTGTTTGGCAGGTCAGGATGACATCAAATTTCAAGAAAGAGTTTTGCCCCTTGAAGAGGTTATGTTACCATGTAACCCCCAAATGGTCATATTCCTATTACCTAAAGGTGTTACTTGATGTTTATTTAATATGTGCGTGTGTGTGTGCTGTTTTGTTACAAAAGGAGCAGCCTATCTCTCTTCCAAAATTATCCATCCAGGAGACATGTTCATACACTGGTGTATGACAAACTCATATGTAGATGGATATATAAGACCTAAGATTCAAGGTTTCTATCTAGAGCTTCATCTTTTGTTCTTATTTGGTGAATTGCATCGTACTAGGACAAAAATGATGAAGAGAGAAGATGTGTTTCAGATGTGCATTGTTTCTATTGCTTATAAGATCTGAAAAGATGGTGAGAAAAATCAGGTATGTTATATCATTGCATGCAGATAGTTTTCTTTGTGTTGGAGACAGGCAGCGGCTCCGGATCGAATGCAATGTGACGGTATGACTCGAAAAGAGAACTCAGAGGGACGATGAATCGACGATAGCGGCGGATGCTGTTGATGAATCTTCGTGGAGCCAGACATGGGCTTCAGGCTGTTGTGACGGTAGCTTGCCGCTGATTCGCACTGCCCTCATCGGCTGGTATCGTCATCATCTTCGGCTGACTCGCCTCGGTTTGTATAGTCGGGATCTTGATCTCACAGAGACGAATCTTAGTGCTAATTTATCATTTCCGACAATTTGGTCATCAATGCGAATAGAAGAATTGTTTTTTATAAAAGAAAAAAAAAAAGAAAAGAAAACTTGGTCGTCAGAAAGGCGTAAAGGAAAGTACTTTTTGATTCGATAGTTTGTCTGGAGAAAGGGCTGCTCAACTAGTACGGTTTATTCTTGATCGTCTTGCGGTAGCCTTTGCGTCTCTTTTTCTTGATCACGGTGCTCATTTTACCGCGAGTATGTTCGACGACGATGGCGGAAGCGTGGACGAGGTTGTCGTCAAGATAATGAGGGATTTCGGGCATGAGGGTGACGGTTCTAGCGCGACGGACGAGTTCCGCAGGGTCCACGTCTAGTTCGCGGGCCTTAGAGGACAATGTCCTCGAGGCTGCAGGGGGGAGCGTTTCGCGCTTGGCATGGCCCACGGTGCCGTTACCGACGGCCCGCAGCGTGAAGTTGCGCGACCCCACCTCGGTGATCCGTGTCAGCTTGATCAAGTCCCCCACCTTCAAATCCTTGATGTGCGGCACCATCACTTGGTCATCCACCATCAGTCTGTACTTCTTCCCCACAAGAAACGTCACCAGGTAGTGGTTCTCTTCCGACTTCAACATCCCTAACGCATCCGAGGTAGCGATCTTCGGCAAACTTCGGGTGCCCCGCGAGGCTTGCTTGAGCCCTGTTTTGAGCGTCGGACGGATCGCTAGCGTGGAGCTTGTCCGGATAAACGAGCCGCAGGACGACGACGGGCAGCAGGATGGTGACAAGGATGAAGATGATGGGGCTGGTGGGTGTCGAAGTAAGTGTGCTTTGCGGGTCAGAGCTGGACATTCCTGAGTCGTCGAGATGAGAGATGACAATGCACCTAGAGTAAGACCGAAAACACAAACACAAGCATCAGTGACTTACTCCAGACATGTAAATTCTGATAGCTTAGACGAGCAGGAATGTAAACGAACCGAATAGTCTATTGCGCCCTGCCATTTTGTGTTTTTTTTTTTTTTTTTTTTCTTCGTGAGCGTGTCCAAGTGTGGTCTCACTCTCGATCAAGTTGTGTCACTTTTTGGGTCTTGTTGAATCTTTTTTCGAGAGCTGTGTTGCGGGATGCGGCGCAGCTGACTCTCAGAGAGCTACCGCGGGTCGGGACGGGGCCCCCTCCGGGGAGATCGAGTCATGGCTCATCATATTCGCCGCCGCACTATTTGGGCCATTTCCACCTGAGCCCTTGTGCCACTCTTTTGTTTGTGCTGTCCCACGATTATGCCGGAGCAATGTAAAATTGTAGGATCAAACTTCGCTGGATGAACACAACAGGTCTGCCTGGAAGTATTTTGTATATGTGTAATCTTCAGTTCCCTTTGCGAGTGCAATCCGTACATAGCTGAGACCCCAGTCATAAAATAAAGAATAAACAAACATATTTACATGACTAAGAGAGACGAAAAATGAATGCAGGAAGAAAGATGAGTCTACAAGATGCCAGGTAACTAATATGTAGGTATACACTTTTGTACAACTTGATGTAAATATATTGCTCTCTAGAACCTTTGAATTAGGGAAGTGAGTCGAATGCCGGACATGATCATCAATTCGTCTATCGAGAAATGATCTTGATAATTTCTGGATGCACAAAGAAGATACACATTATCAGCAACGTGGTATTTAAAAAGATGCATAGATGAGAAAGAGTAGAAAATAGAGCTATGAATAAGGAAAATAAATAAATAACTCACGTCATGCGGTGGATGAATTTACATTGGACTTGGATTTGCTGGACGGTATCTTTGACCGAGTGAGCATTTTTAGCGCGGCCGAAAATGCTGCTGTTGTTACCCTTGATGGAACAGCTTGGTTTTCTCAACGCATGGCCGGCGAGTCGGGAGGCGGCGAAGTCTTGAAGGGGGTGATGCGAGTGATCGGATGTGGATGCAGCGGAAGACTTCGAGCGGGTGGAGCCGAATTGTGTCGAGAGGTCATCCGCAAATTGGTATTTGATCGGCTTTCGCTTGATCCGTTTCTCCTCCCTGATCGGTTCGAATACAAGCTCTCCTCCTGTGTGCCACCACCATGTCCCACGCAGAAGGGTATTAGTCTCCATCCTATGTCATTACAATCAAACGATTCTTCTCACCTAGTTGTTGCGGGTCTCCTGACCATTTCCATGGCATCCTCCACGCATTCTGACCGATCGTTTTCCAACCGGAAAGGAAAGAATTAGCTTGATGAACAAAAAATCTCCGGCAGTGTTTGGTAGTGCTGCAAACGAGAAAAAAAAAACTCACATAAAGCACTTTGGATAAAAAGGCAATCTTAGATTCCTGCTTGCAAAGTAGAGGTTCGTTGTGATCTTTGGTGCCGCAGCGGTAAGCATCGGACAGGCCAATGGTATTCGGATCGAGGGTCTGGATGCGATAATTGGTCGCCAACTGTTGCTGGCAGTATTTCTCTGCTGAATGGTAAAGCTTGATATCTTTGATCTTCTTCATCCCCATTAGATTGTAAATTTTTTGGTCTTTCGATAAGTCGGTGTATATGGGGAACGGACAATTCAAGATGGCTGTTATAGACATAACGAAAAACATCGTATGTGCATTGGTTCTCTCTGCCTCTGAATACTCATCACACTTAGCTGCTGGACGGAGTGAACACTAACCTCTATAACTCTCGATTAATTGGTAATTTCCATTGCCAATGACGATGACTTTAACCCCATTAGCACTGATCCAATTATTATCTCGGAAATGTGACTCTTCGCACTTGTTTGACTGAGCACTTGTGTTGACAGAGACAGTCGAGGCGGAGCCTTTGATACTGTGATTGTAGTGCTTGTTGAACTGTTTTTTGTTCAAGACCATCTCACCCTTCGCTATCTTTGAGAGCCTTTTAATGTATCTTTGAGAATACCCCGATCTGTTCGAGATGTCAATATTTTCGTGAGCACAGAAGTGGTTATCAACAAATCAGGAGGTCAGCATCAGGACGCGTGCGTTCTAGGAAAATGAAAATGGCAGAGGGAAGCCAGCGGACCGGAAATGCCTGATGAATATGACCAGAGTTTTGTAGTCTCGGTCGATGAGGTCCTCGAACTTAACAGCTTTGCCGAAGCCGTCGACCACCTCAGCCTTCATAGCCTGCTCTAAGTGGATGGAGGACGAAGGGAGATCGAGAGTGACCCGATCTGAGGGGAGCAGACTCTGTTGATCGTGGTTTTTCTTGACAAAGGATTGCGGTGGTGGGTGCGACCCAGTCTGTGGGGAGGCGACTGGTGGAGGGAAGCTCACCACGGCAAGCGGGCTGGTGTGGGCAGGAGGATAGACGGGCGAAGTGACATGCCCCAAGCTGCTGGGGTTGGTTGGATGAGACGAAGCAAAAGAGAGAGGGGATGAAGGGCGTGATTCGACGGAGGTGTTAGTGACATGACTGGTAGCACTTGTATCACTCATACTCTCCGTCTTGGGCATAAAGGCTGATCTTGGGTGATGATGCGGTGGCGGAAGGTACGCTGGAGAGGAGAGGGTAGCGGCTCGCTTGATGTAATGATGATGGCCTGCGGCGGCGGCGGCGGCGGCGGGAGGGGAGATGTCGGGAGACTTGAACGTCGATGAGCGGAGCATCGAGGATCCCTTTTGATGAGCCCGAGTGGATGCCATCATCATGGAGATACAGCCAAGAGAAGTGTACACTAAAGCGATGTAAGAAGGAAAGCTTTCCTACAGAACAACTGCAATGCTGAGGAGGGTACGGCACGTTACAATGGGTTCCTACACTATAAACTTGCTGCTACAAGGTAAAAAAAATAAGGGACACGAGAGGAGTGTGTTTGGAACTAGGAGGAAGAGGTTGGAAGAAGTGACAAGAGTCTAACAAGCGCGTGGAAACCAATCTTTTTTTTTTTCTTCTTTTTTTTTCAGATGCACGCAGAGGATGAAACGAAAATGAAGAATTGATAAGAAGGGTGGAGAAAGTGAGGAGCGGTCATGAGAGCTGCAGTTTTAACTTTGGATCATGAGTGGACTGATCGAGCGGATGATTTGTAAATAAATGAATAGATATGTAACTGATCCCTAAGCTTGATCAGCTTTGATAGGGCATGGATGTGGCTTACCAAGGATCGCATTTTATACATACATACACATAGTCTGGTTCCTCAGTCGGATGAGATCACGATTCGAATCAGCTCGAATCTTCGTGCCAAAAAAGTGACTCGGACGCCGGCGAGAAATGTGAGCATTCAGCAATACACTGTGACACAGGCCAGGGCGGTACACCACACTTCACAGCCATCCTTTTTTTCATTCAGTACCGAGCACCGGTGTGATTGCGAGTCTCGACTCTCTGCCTGTCTCTACCATCCGCACCGTCATCAACTGCTGTCATGGACTGTCCGAGGGAAGCAAGTGGAGAAGCCATGAAGACAACTTAGTCATTGTGAATACTTGAAGCAGTGCAGAAAAAAGCATCGCATGCATATAAAACAAGCGCATACATACACCCACTTGCTCTTATCCTAATCAAAGCAACTAGGCCAAAGATTGTAACTCAGCCCGTCGGGCCGTCTGTCCAGCAAACTGAACGACATTGGCCACACCGAACTTGATCCACCATTGACACCCACTCAACTTCATTTGACATCCCTCGGCCTTAAAAGCATCGAAGTCATTGCCGTTGCGAATGAGGACCAGCTCGGGATGGAGAGCTCCGTGTGTAAGCAGAAGGTGCAACGACAGGGAGATGATGAGGTTTGCATGAATGCTTACAGAAGAAGCTCGAGCTTGCCAAGCTCTGGAGTCTCATGATCTACATAGAACACGACACTGCAGGCCGTTGGCGCGATTGCTGCTTCCAAAAGCTTCTGTTTCAACGGTTTCTGATCTTTTGCTTGGCACATAATATGTACGCTGGTCATCCGCTTCATTCTACATATTCATTGGCTGAGTCAATGTTCCTATGCATTCGAAGCTTCAATGGAAGAAAGAGTACGCTACAACGTTGATTAATTGCTCGCATCAAAAATCAGCCCGAAGGAAAAATGCCAAAGTTCTTGACCGTTAGAATGTCTAGATGCTGATACTGAATATGGGATGATACATACTCATCAGCTTCGGAGGTCCAGACTCGGGTAATAGTCAAGGCAGGTGCAGGGTTCGGCTAATTGATAAGCAAAAAAGGAGAAAAATTGGATCGAGCCGTTGGATTTTCCTCCTTGCATAAGTGGAGTAAATTATCGGCTTCAGTCTCGTAAGCCAAACCAAAAACAAAACAAATCCTGCTTCCATTCCAACGCCTCTGTGATTTGAAGTCAATGCAAGATCTGGAGCCCGCGGTGAAGCAGCTGTTTGACGCCAGGTGCTTTGGATTTTGAGAAGGAGGCGAGATAGCTTTTAAATTATTCCTCCTTCCCAATAATATACATATCATCTCAACTTGAGGAATCAGTCACTACATTATACAATCACTACTATCTGGTTGTTTTCCCCGTGGCTGGCGACAAGGTTTTCTTGCAAGCAATTAGGTGTGCACATCTTGCCTTGTTCTCTTCAAGTATACATAGCAAATAACAAAGGTTCTTCTACATAAATAAATACCCCAAAATCCTTCGAATTGTCCCACGTGCCTTCCACACCCACACTGAAGTGCCGGTCAAGGTACACAACAAAGGCACCACACACGGGAACCTTGTTGTCTCGTAAGAATGTAAACAAGTTTATTTTGCACATGGTTACGTTCAACATATAGCCAATCCTATCCTTTACCTTTGTCTGAGTGGACGTTTCATCTTTATGACAGGACTCTTGACCAGACTTTTTTTATTCGCGGAGGATGCTTTCACAAATTTACCTCACTTCAAGTCCAACCCCGTCAGCGCGCCCGACTATTTACTGCCAAGGTGAGGCATGTAATGATTTTTTTTGGCTTCCAACACCGTTCCATGATTGATATTTGCATATTAAAGGGGTATCAATACCAACAACTTGAGAGGATGGAGTGTAATACATACACGGGGCGGCTGGACCAGACCCCTCTGGAGGATCCATCATCTCGTCATGAGCACATAGTTTGGAGAGATGTACTCAAGTGAGAAACGTTGTGTAGAGGAAGGCAGAGGATGTAGAACGAGATAAGCATCGCAGATGACGCAACAGGACGCAACTTATTGGTTTGTGCTCCCAGAGAAACACGCCGAACCGCAGACTATCCAAGAGAATTTCAGCAATGGCACGCCTTTCGTGACAGTGACACCACCAAATGGGTGACATCCCGATGACGTACATCCACGCAGGCATTGCTTTTTCATTTTGCACTCGGAGAATCAGAATTACATATTTAAATACATATGTACCAGTCTTTCTCGACAATTCTCTGAGGGTGAGTGTTCGTCTGACATGCTTGTGTAGTAGGAATTAGTTCATCACTGACGGTGTTGGGTACATAAATAAATACTTTGAGCACAGGAAGCCGCGTCCTTCCCCCACTATATATATATATAGTAGTGGCGTGCTGGAGTTGTGTTGACCGTCACCGTGCAAGACATGCCGCGCGTCTTGAGCATCCAGTCCCATGTCGTATCTGGCTATGTAGGTCAGATGAACCATCCCATCCACCCATTAAACGATGGGTAGCAACTAGCTCTGATGCCTGCTTTCCTCCCACTCGATCTCCTCGTTTGAACTTGATCACCAGGAAATAAATCGGCCACCTTTCCGCTTCAGTTGCTTGGCTGGGATGTTGACGCTCTCAATACCGTTCAGTTCTCGAACCACCTGGGTCCGTCAAACGGTTTCCTCTCTCTTTCTCTCATTTACTCGCGATTTTCTTCAACTCAAATATTATGCTCTGGTTGCACTCAGGCTACGGATCTCATGGAGGCGACAAGATGGCTGTTGAGCATCTAATCAGTTGCATCGATGGTCTCGAAAAAAATGAACTTCTGAAATACGATGCGCTTCTTACAGGCAAGTTTTTTTTTTTTGGGATGCCGAGTTGAATCCTATCAACGCCCAAATTGATCAGGAGACTCTATTTTGAACTTTGGTTTTTTCAGGGTTCACCCCAGGACCGGAAGGCATCGACGCCCTCATATACTCCATCAAGAAAATCAAGGCGACCAGTCCTAACGTGGCTTATCTCGTGGATCCGGTCATGGGGGTGAGAGTCCTGTTATATCAGAGAACCCTCTTGTTTTTCGATCGCTCACAATTCGAACCGCGTCCATACTAGGATGATGGAAAGTTATACGTTTCTGAACAAGTGCCGCCCAAGTACAAAGAACTACTGAAACTAGCCACCATTGCCACGCCGAACGAATTTGAGGCCCAGATCTTGACAAGTCTCCCGACTAACACCCTTCCCGAAATCCGAGACTGTCTGCGAGCTTTCCATGACATGCACGGCCTCAAACACATCGTGATCACCTCCATCTCAATCTCGCGATCTCTCGTTGCTCATTTAGACGATCTACCGCCTCCAGACTCGGACGGGAATGTGATGATATGCGCGGGAAGCACCAAAGATGGCGAACCATGGATGATCATCTTTCCCAAGAGAAACTGTAGATTCGACGGGGTGGGCGATCTGTTTGCGAGTATTCTTCTCGGCCGATTCATGTCCACAGATCCCGCTGTCGGTGTGTCCCAGGCTGCAGAATTGGCTTTGGCTTCGACCCAAGGCGTCATGGACCACACGGGCCTGGTGACCTCCAGCGACGGATCCCCGGACGGCACCCTTTCTTCTAAAGCCGCCAAAGCCCGTCGTTCTGAGCTCAAGATAATTCAAAGCCGAGCCGCCATTGAAAGTCCAACGGTCAAATGGAAGTGCCGCAGCTTTGATGCGGTAATCAATTCAGCCAAATGAAATGCGACGAAGGATGCAATCCTCTTTTTTTCCCTCTCATCTTGGCTTGCATGGACCCGTCTTATGGGTTTGACTATAGAGTATCATGTGGAATCTGGGATTTGCATCACGGAAAAGAACATTGTGCCTGTGATGCTGGGAGGATGGCCCAATGGTTATGCGGATTGCTTTAGCTTGTCGTAAAATGTAAACTCCTCTTTTCCTGTTCCACTATCATTCTAATTCGTTGAATTGCATCATTTAAAGCTTATTCAGTTGGCTCACTGTTTTGGTGAACAAATTCAAATCTTGTGGTTGTGTATCCACCAGGCAGAATCTTGTTTGTTGGGTAAAAATTGTGATGTTTGGCACTGGGCACACTTCTGAAAACTCCCAAAGTTAATCATGTACATGTTATGTTTCTCAAATATGTTGGACATCCATGGACTTCTTCTTGTCCTCCCAGAGCCAAGTTTCATATTTTGAGGACTGGAAAATGGTTACAACCATTGTAATCTTGGCCTGTCAATCCACTAGGTTACCCGATACCCCATAATTATGACTGGTAAAAGCTTGAGTAAAAGTCATTTTCCACCAAAGCGTCCAAGCTTTTTGAGAAACACAATATATAGTCAATGCCTCGATATGAATTACTTGAATACATAGCCCTATTCACCTAATATGATTTTGGAAGCCTGGTCTGTTGACTTGGAGCAAATTAATTTCTGCCAAGGCTGTTCAGACAAACCTTTGGTTGGATGCCACCCCTGGTCAAACATTTCAATTGGATTCATATTTGCTTGGTCATATTCAAGCCAAGCTCAAAAAGGGTGTTGGATTCAGCATCTCCTGGCACTTTTCTTTCAGACATATGCCCTCTCTGTTAGGAAAATGCCCTGTGAACTGTTCCTCAGCGTTCAGCGGCCAGTGCCCTCAGCTTTGCTGTGGCCTTGAAACAGATGTTGGCATTCAGTAGGTGAAAGATTATGGTCGAAAGTGGGCTTCAATATGTATGAGGTATGAGGTAGTACTGCCTCTAGTTTAATTAATCAAACCAGTGGTCAATGTTGGCAGAGCACATTTCTGGCTTGTTTTGAATCACTTGAGGGCAAAACAAGGGGAGCATTAGAAGGGATCTGTCCTCCGTTGCTCAAAAATACTAAACTGATGTAAAACCTCAACACTGCATTTGATCATCGTTTTTATCCTGACCGCTTTCACACAGCCTTGCACAAAATCAAACAAACCCATCATCAATGAAAAAAAAAAAATCTATCGCCACCGGGCAGGGTTGTAATTTATTTGAACGATGGGTACATACCACTTGAGTTTTGCGATCCCATGTTGGTTGCAATTTTCTTGCGGTGCTTGCAGTGGGACCCAGCCAGCCAATACGCTTTCGCCCGACTCGTAAGTTGCCGACTTGAGGTAGAAAAGCAAGCCGTCACATTCATAGCTGATGCTCAGGCGCGCCTGTGAGCTGGTATTATTCTCGGATCGCGTTATGACTTGAGTTGTGGCGCTGTAGGAGGTGCACATCTTGTCCGCTATCTCGCATACTTGGGCCTTGGAAAAAGTGTTCCATGCCCCGATTGATGAACATAGAAGAGTTGTCGAACTCGGCAATGGCTGTGGGGTGAGCTCCGACATCTTAGCATCTCGCCACCAAAATCTGCAAGTATGCAATCAATCATTAACGTTGTGCAAGCGAGTGAAATCGATAGGGAAGTGGAATTCATGATAGACATATCCGAATGAACTATGGGTGGCTTGACCGGAAAGAACTCGCCTAAAACTAGCTTCACAATCGACCATTGCTTGATCCTTCCATTTGAGGATATCCAGAATCCATAGGGTATGATTAGCACGATCATAGATACAATCGACAATGCAATTCGGGGGTAAGTTCGTCCTGAACTCGCCGATCTGGTCGGCGTGTTTTCGACTCAGGAGCAGGGTCGAGATACTTCCTTTTTTGATTGTCGAGGCGTAAATCACCCTGGGGAGGGGCGAACGGATTCCCAGTCCATCAATGATTGACAGCTCGTTTCTTCTACGATGAGAGCTTGCTAGTCACAAAAAAAAAAAAGAGGAAAAGGATTGCAAGCGTACCGCCAAACGTTGCGCGTTTTTGCTCGTTGAATGTTAGGGCCAGACACCGCTTGCCTTTTGGAATCGGTCCAACCATGATCCAATCATTCTCGAAATCCGCCGGCAAGCCTTCGGACAGGTCTAAAAATTCGGCCCTCATACATCGGTCGCGAAATCTTCGGTATTTGTTGGGTCTGCTGAGACTTGATCCTGATGATACCTGGTCGGTTTTCCTGGGGCTGGCGGGCGTCTGATTATAAGATCCTTCTTGATTCTCCTCCGCATCGTCGTATTTTCCTTCCGATTCACAATCACTCCCATCGCCAGTTAGGAACAACCCCACTAGGTCTTCAATTCCTCGGATTGAATCTAACGCATTGGAACGCCGCTACAGAACAGTTTCCACATACAAGGAGAAAAAAAAAGTTATTGGAAGGTCCATCAGGATATTTTGTACAGTGCCCGGTAGTAACTTTTCGCCAAAGTTGTTAAGCGACGCGCGCAGTCCACGACGAAAACTTATTGCCGGCCACTGTACACAAATGTTGTATGACAAGCATGATATACTCACCGCTCTCTGGACCGCCAGCGCCTCCCGTCTCCTCTTTTCCTGGGCAGTTTCGTTGGTCGTGAGTCCGGCCTTGAAGCATGTCCTACGCAGCTGCATCCGCTCATCCATCGTGGAAGTTTCCCAATCGCTCTCAGGCGCGATTACCGGGGAAAGGCCACTACTGGGAGTGTGTCCATCCCGGGGTTCGGGGTGATCGGGGAGTGCCCCAAATTTTGATCCCACATTGCACTCTTCCACACGCAATTCCAGTTATATGTATCCTCATGTCTGAAGTGGCACCAGATTGCGAGCATGGCCGGATTGTTGAACGGGCTGCTGAAGTCTTGAACAGTCTGCTATGTATGTAGAACTCAATGGCGCGTAGCTATGACATACGGCTCAATGGCCCATGCAGTGAGGCATGAATGTTCCCAGAATATGAGACGAAAACGCACGTGGAATTACGTAGTTGAGCGTGAATTAACAGAAATGCTATTTTGATTCTTTTTTCTTCTCTGGAAGGAAGAAAGTTCACATAACCACGATTTCGTCCTGCAAGGCTCTCCCAAAAGCTCTGAGGCATCGAGGTATGAGGATGAAATATGATATGAATACTACTTGTTCTGCTACAAAGAGCTTCTTTATTGATTGCTTCACTTCAACTATCCAGCATACGCAAGATCTGGATTTTGTCCTGTTTGGCAGTGGCATAAATAACAGTGATATGTTGGAAAACTTATTCAATAACAACTGCACTTGTCAACCAAATGTAGCCAAATTTTTATTTTGGAAAGGAAAAATAGTCTTCCTATCAACATAGTGAAGAAAACCATGAATTTTGGTCATCTTCCACAACAAAATGTCAATATTACGCTTTCTAAGGGTCATAAGCGTAATATTGGTATTATGGTGATCAAGATTACCTAAAAACCAAAAAAAAAAAATTCATGGTAACATTGAAAGCAGTAGTTCAAGTTTACTGAATAAAAATTTTGTCCAGTAATTATGAGTGGTCTACTGTTTATTGAATTAATCACCCATTATTACACTGTTTTTTATGCCGCTGCCGAACGGGGCCTTGACTTTTTTCAACGTATAAAGTTGGTTTTCAGGTAACGGTCAACAAACCAGTCTTTCCTTTTTTCCAATAAAAATTGTAAGATTGTGGAAATAGATGCCCACCTGCAGTACCAATATCAGAGCTTCTTTCCACACTTGCATTACTCTTGGTGTGGATTGGAACAACTCAGAAACCAATGTGATGCAACTCATTTCCAACTGTAGTAGAGTTCAGCCTACACAGAGGCCCATCTCAGCTTGCACCAAGGTTCTTCTCAGAACTGACAGAATTATATAGTCATGGTGCATGAATCCCTCTCTAAAGTGAGATAATCCAGTTCTCATCGAGTCTTTTTTACATGCAAATTTTTTCTTGGTAGTTGGAAACAAGGGAAAGATAAATAATCAAAAAGGGTACTTTGCAAGAAAGGCATCTGATAGTTCCATTAAGATGGATTCTTGTGGTGATGATAACAGAGAGGTGATTGAGAAACAAATCATGAACAAGATATCAGAGGGAAATTTAAATTTTTGCTGACTTGATTCAAACTTTATATTTCTGCCAACTTTATTCTGAAGGAGGGGAAAATGAGATAAAAATGGAAAGTGCAGATTTTTCTTTTTGAAGATGAAAAGAAGGAAGATATTTCCTTGGAGCTGAAAACAAAGAAAAACAAAATATAGATCATGATCATTTGCATTCCGCCAAAGATTATCATTAGAAGGAATCAAATATACAAGCAAATCAACCATTAGAAGCCAGTTCATTAGATCTTTAAACAAAAATCCACTTCTCAGACTTTTCAATCTCTGTGCCTTTTTATTTTGTGATGCCACTTGGTCACAAGCAAAAATCAATTTTCTGTGGTGTAACTGAATAATATATTATATCAACCATAATTTCTTCCAGCCGCCATATTTCCACTGTAAAGCACAAAACAATCAGTCCTGTTCCTGCCACTCTATACTCAAAAAATTACATTCCATCTGGGCACCTACAATTCTTTTGCATTTTCTAGCAATTTATCCAGTATGATTTCACTTTCATATGGATTTTTTGCAACTGATTCAATCCAAGTTTCACCTTTTTTTCCAAATAATTTCTCTGAATTTGGAAATTCCCAAATGAGATCATCCACAATCATCTTTGAATGAAATGACATATTTGAAATTATGGGAAAGACTTTCTCCTCCCACTGAGTTTTGTCCAGATTAAAGCCTTGGAGATTCTCTAGGATTGTTTCATAAAGCTTTTTCAGGTTCTCAAATTCACTTTCTTGCATGTGTTCTATAGAATTTCCAGTAAGAGGCTTCAATTTCACCATGTTCTCCCAAAATATTCCCATTGCATTTATTCTTTCTGAATATGTATCAAGGCTGTTCATAGCTTCATCTGTTGTTTGTTTATTTGTTTGTTTTTTGGGGGGAGGGGTTGAGTCATAAAATCAGCAAAGTACACACTAAACCTGAACATTTGAGGTAAAAAAGAAGGGATATCAAATTCAATGATGATTTACAAATTTTACCCAGAATATGCTGTCCATCAGAGTATGTTTGAAGACCATCCAACTTTTCCAACAGTATCTTAGCACTATTTGTGCTCATAGCTGAAAGCTCCCTGTCAACTATATTCCATACTGCCTCCCATACTTGATGATTCTCCTGGAGTTGAAAAGTTTCAATCTTGTGTTGGGACTGAGAGGTGCCTGTGGAACTGAATCTGACAACTTGTTCAGAATCAACCCTTGAATCAGTTGCCACCTCTTGTTGAGAATTTGCACCAGAATTTAATGCCTGAGAAAATTTTTTTTCCCAAACATTCCATAAGGGGTTGTTAAATTCAATATCTTTATTTCTCAGCATGTGCTTCTTTGTCATGTGGCAAAACTGGAACGAGATATCAAACATCTTCCTCTTGACAGATTTTGGTAAATTGGTGGAGATAATTTCATCATTGAATTTTTTCAAGGTCTCATCCAAACGCAAAGACTCTTTCAATTGCATTCCATTTCGCGGAGAAAAAATTTGGCAGAAAAGGAATGCTGTGTGTCACAAATGATGTAAGTTTCTGAATCCATATCTTGTTTAGATGCAAGATAAGTGAAATGATTTACAAACTGACCAATTTGTGATATTTGAGACCTTGTGGCTCTAGGACTTAGCTGGAATCCACCTGTATTTCCAATTCTCCTAAATTTATTGAACTCCTCAGCGTAATTCAAAAAGAGATGGACTTTATCACTCAGAAATCTTGATTCCATTTCTGCTGAATTTCTTTCCCTCAAGGGAAGCAATTTGTCATTAATGGCTTTCACTTTTTCTTCAGAAGTTCGTTGGCTGCAGGTCTTGAGAAGCTTTTGATTTTCAGTCTCCTTCCACTGTTTGAAGTCAAGTGTGATCTTTGAAATCAGTTGGTAGTAATCAAATGTCTTGTCATGGGGGATTCCGTTTCTAAAGTACAAAAGAAGACCTTTGTACGCTCTCATGATTGGTTCATTCTTGGTTTTTGTAGCTATCATTGTGAAACCATTCCAAAGAATTGGATCATTCAACTCCATTGTTGGTGCTTCCTCTATAGAATGGGCAATGACTGGAAGGAAAGAGTAGTTTTAATAAAGAGAGAAAAATCAAATCAATCAAAATTTATGAGAAATTTGATGAAAATAGAAAAAAAAAAACTGACGTTCTGATACTGCAAAGTATTCTTGTGGACAAACACCCACGAATTCACTTATAATTGGAAAAGAAAGGAAACTCAATTTGTGTGGAAACGGGATCATCCTATTGATTACTTTATGGAGATCCCATTCGGTATTGAAATGGCGGGGTGAAGTCACCAATCCACAAAATTCTTGTAGCGCAACCTTATCTGCCTCATGTCTATTTCCACCCAATATATTGGATGTTCTTTCAGTACTGAGTTTGGGGAACTGTTTGAAATGTTCAAAAATTGCCATCTGGGTAACTGGGAGAGGAAATAGGATGAGTGAAAACAACAATGCAGATTGATCCTGGTTCCACACTGACCTATGTTCTGGACAATCCCTTTTTCCTTCCACATCAAATGTAAGTGGAGGAAACGGATTGTAAAACTCCATGCATTTTCAGTTAGATCCTTTGCTTCCCAATTCTGCAGTTCCTGTAATTTTATTTCTTGGATTGAATGCTCATCATTCAGAGAAGTTGATTTTTTTCCAGAATCAATATACCATCTTCTCATTTTATCAGCCAATCTACGCAATCTCTTATCTGAATCATATTGGAGCGAATCCATTTGTCCAGCACTTGAGGGGTTTTCTTGACCAGCGGCAGGAATTGTCTTTTTCTTTTTCCGACCAGATTTGGAAGGAAATTCTTTCTCTTTTTGATTGGAAGTTGAAGGTGATGCTCGGCCAAAAGCTTCTGGAACTTTTTCATGTTAATCCATGTATGTATAGGTTTCAGACCAGGGAAGTAAGTAAAATTACCGAGACAGTTCTGAGTCTAAATATTCCTACCAGTATCCACTATGTAGCGTTTCCATGTGTCCCTAACATCAAGTTCCCCCCCAAAATTTAAGTCTATAAGGCTAGGGGTGCCGACTATAAAAAAACATATTATCAGGGCCCCGGGTGAAGTCTTTCCCTTAACAGAAAGGATAAAACTTGAAAGAAAGGACTAACCTATCAGACTTTTGAAGGCTTCGAGAGCAATGGCTGTACTCCGGAATTTTTTGATTTAAACAAGAAGTTTAACCAATCATTGACCAGAAAATCAAGCTCACCAGGATTCTCTTTAGAATACTTAGCCAGACCTTTGATGTATTCATCCTGGGTCCTCTTTGGAAGGCGGTTTTTGTTTGATGGAGTGCCTTTCGTTGAGGTTTGAGCAAGTGGGGACATCTCAGGTTGGACGAGGGAATACACGTAAGACACTATATTTGATTCACATAGAAAGCCCATGAGTGACCCCAAAAATGTTCCCAATACCAATCAATATGGCTGCAGAGTTGAGCAAAGAATCAAGCAAGAGCCAAAAGAGGACTGACTTGTCATCTCGAGTTTAGAAGTGTCCTCAAGCAAGCTGCGGACAGAGGGACTGCACAAGAGCCAGATGAAAAAGATTTGCAAAATTGACTTCATGTTCGAAGCTGAGCCTGAAGAAGGGGAGTGAGACGGTAGACCTAGATACTAGAAATGGAGAGATGGACGACTGCCGGTCTTGATACAAACAGATACCAATTGCAGTTCGGAACCTCCCGGAACCTCCAGGTCTTATCTGGACATCTTTCAAATAGAGGAACCTTACGATGCAACACCTCATTGAAGCGCTGAAGCATGTTGGTACATCGCCAGTACTGGAAGGCCGGCTTCGATCACACCCGCAAAGAGAGAGACCCCAAAAAGTATGAGCAAGTACAGTTCGGTAATGAAGAGACAAAAGAGCATGTAATTTTGTTCAGGAAACTCACAGCGGCCGGGTTTCACTGGCCAGTTGTACCGCTGAAGGTACAGTTATCACTTTGGTAACCTGGTAAGGGTTGCAACCAGGAATCGGATGCGGTGTAGAGTCCTCATTTCAAAGAAAGTCCGAGTCGAGTTGCTATAACATATGTACATATAAGCATACGCAGTAATACCGAACTTAACGCAAGCCCCTATTCCCTCTTGTGCGCGGCTTGTAATGCGGTGTGAGTGACGCCACACCTGTCGCATTGTGAGACACAGAGACCCTGCGGGGCTCCTCACCGAGAGGCTTTGTCAGGCTCGCAGTAATACCAATCGTAACATGAAGGAGTCTGCTGAGACACTTGACCACTGGCGGCAAACCGGCCGGACTTCACCAGCCAATTTCCGGAATGGTATCACTGTCTGTAATCTGAGAAGGGTTCCGAGCTCAAATTTCAAAGAAACCCCAAGTCAACTTGCTCAATCATCAATGGCAGTGTACGCAGTAATAATATCAATCATAACGTTAATCAGTACTATGTATCAATTTGTAATTTTTTTCTTGAAATGATTTGTTACCAGTTAGGAGATCAGGAAAAAACCCAACGTTTTTCTACGGAAGCCCAGAGGGGACACAATCGTGTCACCCCGTTTTCGTTTTTCAAAATTGTGAATTCAACTTTTTGGAAAGTTGAAACCATGTTTCATAGGTTTTTTTATTCAATCGGATGGGAGTTTTGAGTGGATTAACTTGATAGCACCTGGCCAAAAGGTATGTATACAAGATATGTAACGACATGGCCGGCTCGGTCAACGAGTTTCACCAACTCGATGACCGGCTCGGCCACCAACTATACCCAACTCGGGCGTTGATCAGCTGTACTGTCTGATGGTTAAGAATAATGCCCGGCCATTGCGTTCGTGCAACTTGGTGGCTGAGGCGGTCATCAAGTTGGTGTCAGATTACTGCTGACTCCGTCATGCAGGACATTTGTAAGTCCCTCACTCTACCTGTTCCTGATACAGGAACGGATGTCAAACTTACCTGGGTCACTTTGCTACCGTCTCTAGGCGATGAAATTGCCTCGGATGAATACGGCCATGTCGGCCAGGACCAAGTTACCACAAACAGACCCTAGCAGCCTCGAAGGCCTAGGGCACGTGATGTCTACTGGTGCTTCAAGTAAGCAAGCTCATGCGCCCTGTGCATCTATATAAGACGAACAAACTAACAGACAGTGTTTCCCGTCGTCGCACTTTCTTCCTTCAGCTTTTCCACCGAATCAAAATCAAACTTATATTTTTCTTCTTAAACCTTGTTACACAGGCCCCGACCCCTGTATTCTCCTTCTTACTGTTGAATCAGTCATCTACTTCCTTCTCTGCTCTCTGCTGCGCTAGAGCGCCTCTTTCTTCTCTTCCTTGTTTATCTTTTCTTCTTCAGTGTCTCAGCACACATCTCTCCTCTTCATTCTCAACTATCCGTGAACAACTTTCTGTTGTCCCCTCTTTCTATCGGCGAAGCCTACGTTGCCTTTAGGTAAGGCCCGCTCCGTTTTCTCTCTCTCTCTTGTTTCTTCTGTCTGCACATTGTACATATTACTTTTCACTGTTCTTATCTAAATGCAAAACAATCCTTTAGTCTTGCAATTCTCACAGATTTACAGTCTCGATCTTCGCTCCTCCACGAACGGATCATTCTAAAAAACCTCACCCCAAGACTAAGGCAACGCAGACTATCATGGCTAACGAAATCAGCTTGAAGGACCAGTTATCCACTCTCCCCACCCTGAACGGCGACGATAATTACCCCATGTGGAGTCGTCGTATCTCTGCCTTCCTCAAGCACCGCGATTTGTACACCACCGTCACCGTTGAACCCGCCGAAATTCCCACTACTCGCGCAGTCAAGCAACTCTCAGAATCCGCTAACATTCTCCTCACCAAAATCAGCGACAAGCTATACAACCGCATCATCACCGACAAGAATGACAACAATGGATACCTAATTTGGACTCGCATCAAAGACTTATATTCCAAACGCACCGGGTTGCGCTTGAGCCGATGCCTCACCCAATGGCATCGAATCCGGTATGATGGAAACCTCACCGAGTACCTGGATCAAGTTGAAGCCTGTCTCGCAACCTTTGATTCTATCTCCTACAAACAAGAAGGCTCGGCTATATGTGGAGTTATTACCTCGGCACTATCCGAGAGTCGCAGTAGCCTCACAGATCCCATACTCACCAATGAGTCTCTAATGAACGATCCCGTTCTTCTCCTGACAAAGCTTCGTGACATTGCCTATAACGAACGCACCAGGAAGAAACCTCTTCAATCCGAGAAAGTCACCGCTGCCATTGCCACCAACTCTCGTCGTACTCGTCCTCCCTCTGGATGCACTAACAACAAGCATAAACCTGATGCGACTCACCCGGAACACAACTGCTGGGCACTGTACCCTGAAAAAAAGAAGGAATTCGACCTCCGTCGCAGTGCTGCCCCGGCTCATCACCACACCGCGGCAAAAACCAAGGCTCCTTCCCAGCATGAAACCCCCGCCTTTGCCTCTGTTACTACCGCATCCTGCCACATCTCCCTAACCACCCCCATCCCTTCCGTTCTCGATTCTGGCGCTTCACATCACATGTTTAATGACCTTTCATTCTTTGTCTCGTCCGAAGATTGCCGTATCCCCATCAGCACCGGTAGGAACTCCAACGACCTCACTGCAACCAAGACCGGTGTCGCTGCCATCGTCCAATCCAACGGCACAATTCTCAAGCTCCCCAATTCTCTCTACGTCCCTGGGCTTAGCCGTAATTTAATCTCCATGCTCCGCCTCTCCACTAAAACCACCCTCATCACCCGTGGGACGACTCCATTCAAGTCCTAATTGACGACGACATCCGCTTCAACTGCAGCTATTGCAACGACGTCCTTGAAATCATTGGGACCATCGGCCCCGTCCCTTCCCCTTCCATCGCATTCATCTCATCTTCGCATTCTCATCCTACCACCCCCTTCCAAACCTGGCACCATCGCCTGGGTCACGCTGGCCTAGCCCGCCTCAAAGCTGTCCTGCCCAACATCCATCTCGTCTCATCTGCCTCCTGCGAAGCCTGTATGAAGGGAAAGATCTCCCGCTTACCCTTTCAAGGACACTTTGACAGAACCTCTCAGCCCCTTGAGACTGTCCACGCTGATCTTGTTGGACCTATTTCCCCATCGACCAACTCCGGCGCGCGTTACTTTCTCACGTTGGTTGACCAGCACACTGGTTACATCAGCATCACTCTTTTAAAAAAGAAATCCGACGCCACCTCCGCCATACTCGACTTTCAACTTTTCTTTGAAAGGCAAACCGGCTTCCCCATGCGGAGGCTTGTTTCGGACGGTGGCGGAGAGTTTTGCAATCGAACGCTCTCTGACTACCTCAAGGACTCGG
Organism: Puccinia coronata f. sp. avenae; assembly: GCA_002873125.1. Taxonomy (NCBI): domain Eukaryota; kingdom Fungi; phylum Basidiomycota; class Pucciniomycetes; order Pucciniales; family Pucciniaceae; genus Puccinia; species Puccinia coronata. The sequence continues at coordinate 96,621 of PGCI01000002.1, forward strand.
GCATCCAACACAATGTCGCACCACCCTACACTCCTCAACACAACGGCGTAGCTGAACGAGCCAACAAAACCATCATCAACATGGCCCGTTGCATGATGGTTCAATCCAACCTTGCCAAGGAGTGGTGGGGTGAGGCAGTCCGGACTGCGGCTGCTACAACTAACTGCCTTCCTTCCCTCAGTCAAAGCAAAATCAGCCCTCTCGAGCAGCTCTTCAAGAAGCAACCCAACTTCGGATTCTTCCGCCCTTTTGGATGCAAGGCCTGGATCGTCAAACCCAACCATGCTCGAGCGTCTAAGTTCGACACAATTGCTTGGGATGGTATTCTCCTTGGGTACAGCAATGACTACTCGTGCTACCGCATTGTCAAGCTAGACACCATGACCCTTGTCGACGTCAAACACGCGTGGTTTGATGAATCCACTTTCCCTTCCCTTCGTGCTCTTCGCCCCAGCTCTGATATCTCTCCCCACTCCTCTCTCCCTGACTTCTCCGGAGCTGCTTTGCTTCCCTTTGACGATGACTCTGACAATGATGACTCTTCCCCCGCGCACTCAGATGTCAGAACTCCCCCCCCTTCTTCCCCCATCCTTGACAATGATGTGGACATGGACGCCCCGCCTGATCATGATGACTCCTCATCTGAGGACGACTCCCCTCCCATTCCCGACTCTCCCCTTCCATCCCCTAAACCCCGCCGCCTTGTTCTTCGTCTTGGACCTCATCCCACCAAGATCTCAAGCACCATCAACCCCTCCAACATCCTAGCGCGCCGCACCCGATCAGCTGTCGCTTTCTCTGTCTCCTCGGTCGAGCCCGGCAATCGTGCCCAAGCCATGTCCAGCGACGATAGAGACCAGTGGGTCGAGGCTGAGCTCAAAGAATTGGAAAACATGTTCAGTCACAGCGTCTGGGACGAAATCCCTCGCCAATCTAACCACCACACCATCCCCTCCACCTGGGCATATCGGAAGAAACTTGGTTCCGATAACAAGGTCGTTGAATTCAAAGCCCGCATCTGTGCGCAGGGCTTTCGTCAGACCCATGGTCTGAATTTTGACCTCAAGTATGCCCCTACTGGTAAACCCACTTCCCTCCGACTTCTCATCTCTCACGCGGTCAACCACGGCCTCCTTATCCATCAACTTGACGTCAAAAGTGCGTTCCTCACATGCGATCTTGATGAGGAGGTTTTCATGCTCCCTCCTCCTGGCTATCGCTCCGGGGATAACATCGTCCTCAAGCTGCGCAAGGCCATCTACGGCTTAAAGCAGGCTTCTCTGCCTGGTATCGCCGACTCAGCTCCTTTCTGGTCTCCATTGGCTTTACCATTTCTGTTGCCGACCCCTGCGTCTTTTGGCGTCTCTCCCCCAGCCCCCTCTGGATCTTCTCACACGTTGATGACCTCATCATCTTTGGGTCGGATCCCCTCGCCTTTCGCTCCCAGATCGAGAAGGAATTCCGAATCAAATACCTTGGCGAAGCAACCTTCCTCCTTGGCATGAAACTCGACCGCTGTGACAATGGAGTTCTACTCAACCAGTCACAGTATGTTGAACGCAAACTTGTTGAATTCTCCGTTGTCGACCTTCCCGTCTCCTCATGTCCTCTTGATCCACGATCTCACCTCCAGAAAGCATCTGATCTTGACCAAACTCAGTTTCTTGCCCTCAACATCAACTACCGAGCGCTTATCGGCTCTTTAAACTATCTCAGCATTCTCACCCGACCTGACATCTCCTTCTCAGTCAGCAAGCTATCGCAACATCTTGAACATCCGGGCTTGACTCATTACAAAGCCGCAATGCAAGTCTTCCGTTACCTCAAAGGCACCGCCAACAGAGGATTGTTCTACTCCAAGACTGAAAATCCCAGCTTCGCGTCTTTGTCGACGCTGACTGGGCGAACTGCCCAGATACTCGCCGCTCTCATTCCGGTTTTCTTGTTTTACGCAATCAACATCTCCTTTCCTGGAAATCGACAAAGCAACCCACCGTTTCTCTTTCCACCACCGAAGCTGAATACAAAGCACTTGCTGACGCTTGTAAAGACACAGTCTGGATTCAAAACCTTTCTTCTGAAATATTTGACTCTTCCCCTTCCTTCAAAACCACCGTGTTCGTTGACAACCGCGGCGCCATCGACCTAGCACTCAGCCAGGTTAGCCAGAATGGTTTCCGAACCAAACATATGGATCTTCGCCTCCACTTCATACGCGACTTAATCACTCAGAAGCTCATCGACCTCAAGTTCGTCGGCACCCAAGACAATCTCTCAGACTTTTTAACCAAGCCGGTTGGTCGCTCCCAGATCAATCGATCCCTCAAGCAAATCACCGGCGGCTTTCCGAGCTTCTCTGCTTCAAGCCTAGCAGCTCAAAGCATGCCAGCCTGTCAGATTACTGCTGACTCCGTCATGCAGGACATTTGTAAGTCCCTCACTCTACCTGTTCCTGATACAGGAACGGATGTCAAACTTACCTGGGCACTTTGCTACCGTCTCTAGGCGATGAAATTGCCTCGGATGAATACGGCCATGTCGGCCAGGACCAAGTTACCACAAACAGACCCTAGCAGCCTCGAAGGCCTAGGGCACGTGATGTCTACTGGTGCTTCAAGTAAGCAAGCTCATGCGCCCTGTGCATCTATATAAGACGAACAAACTAACAGACAGTGTTTCCCGTCGTCGCACTTTCTTCCTTCAGCTTTTCCACCGAATCAAAATCAAACTTATATTCTTCTTCTTAAACCTTGTTACACAGGCCCCGACCCCTGTATTCTCCTTCTTACTGTTGAATCAGTCATCTACTTCCTTCTCTGCTCTCTGCTGCGCTAGAGCGCCTCTTTCTTCTCTTCCTTGTTTATCTTTTCTTCTTCAGTGTCTCAGCACACATCTCTCCTCTTCATTCTCAACTATCCGTGAACAACTTTCTGTTGTCCCCTCTTTCTATCGGCGAAGCCTACGTTGCCTTTAGGTAAGGCCCGCTCCGTTTTCTCTCTCTCTCTTGTTTCTTCTGTCTGCACATTGTACATATTACTTTTCACTGTTCTTATCTAATGCAAAACAATCCTTTAGTCTTGCAATTCTCACAGATTTACAGTCTCGATCTTCGCTCCTCCACGAACGGATCATTCTAAAAAACCTCACCCCAAGACTAAGGCAACGCAGACTATCATGGCTAACGAAATCAGCTTGAAGGACCAGTTATCCACTCTCCCCACCCTGAACGGCGACGATAATTACCCCATGTGGAGTCGTCGTATCTCTGCCTTCCTCAAGCACCGCGATTTGTACACCACCGTCACCGTTGAACCCGCCGAAATTCCCACTACTCGCGCAGTCAAGCAACTCTCAGAATCCGCTAACATTCTCCTCACCAAAATCAGCGACAAGCTATACAACCGCATCATCACCGACGAGAATGACAACAATGGATACCTAATTTGGACTCGCATCAAAGACTTATATTCCAAACGCACCGGGTTGCGCTTGAGCCGATGCCTCACCCAATGGCATCGAATCCGGTATGATGGAAACCTCACCGAGTACCTGGATCAAGTTGAAGCCTGTCTCGCAACCTTTGATTCTATCTCCTACAAACAAGAAGGCTCGGCTATATGTGGAGTTATTACCTCGGCACTATCCGAGAGTCGCAGTAGCCTCACAGATCCCATACTCACCAATGAGTCTCTAATGAACGATCCCGTTCTTCTCCTGACAAAGCTTCGTGACATTGCCTATAACGAACGCACCAGGAAGAAACCTCTTCAATCCGAGAAAGTCACCGCTGCCATTGCCACCAACTCTCGTCGTACTCGTCCTCCCTCTGGATGCACTAACAACAAGCATAAACCTGATGCGACTCACCCGGAACACAACTGCTGGGCACTGTACCCTGAAAAAAGAAGGAATTCGACCTCCGTCGCAGTGCTGCCCCGGCTCATCACCACACCGCGGCAAAAACCAAGGCTCCTTCCCAGCATGAAACCCCCGCCTTTGCCTCTGTTACTACCGCATCCTGCCACATCTCCCTAACCACCCCATCCCTTCCGTTCTCGATTCTGGCGCTTCACATCACATGTTTAATGACCTTTCATTCTTTGTCTCGTCCGAAGATTGCCGTATCCCCATCAGCACCGGTAGGAACTCCACGACCTCACTGCAACCAAGACCGGTGTCGCTGCCATCGTCCAATCCACGGCACAATTCTCAAGCTCCCCAATTCTCTCTACGTCCCTGGGCTTAGCCGTAATTTAATCTCCATGCTCCGCCTCTCCACTAAAACCACCCTCATCACCCGTGGGGACGACTCCATTCAAGTCCTAATTGACGACGACATCCGCTTCAACTGCAGCTATTGCAACGACGTCCTTGAAATCATTGGGACCATCGGCCCCGTCCCTTCCCCTTCCATCGCATTCATCTCATCTTCGCATTCTCATCCTACCACCCCCTTCCAAACCTGGCACCATCGCCTGGGTCACGCTGGCCTAGCCCGCCTCAAAGCTGTCCTGCCCAACATCCATCTCGTCTCATCTGCCTCCTGCGAAGCCTGTATGAAGGGAAAGATCTCCCGCTTACCCTTTCAAGGACACTTTGACAGAACCTCTCAGCCCCTTGAGACTGTCCACGCTGATCTTGTTGGACCTATTTCCCCATCGACCAACTCCGGCGCGCGTTACTTTCTCACGTTGGTTGACCAGCACACTGGTTACATCAGCATCACTCTTTTAAAAAGAAATCCGACGCCACCTCCGCCATACTCGACTTTCAACTTTTCTTTGAAAGGCAAACCGGCTTCCCCATGCGGAGGCTTGTTTCGGACGGTGGCGGAGAGTTTTGCAATCGAACGCTCTCTGACTACCTCAAGGACTCGGGCATCCAACACAATGTCGCACCACCCTACACTCCTCAACACAACGGCGTAGCTGAACGAGCCAACAAAACCATCATCAACATGGCCCGTTGCATGATGGTTCAATCCAACCTTGCCAAGGAGTGGTGGGGTGAGGCAGTCCGGACTGCGGCTGCTACAACTAACTGCCTTCCTTCCCTCAGTCAAAGCAAAATCAGCCCTCTCGAGCAGCTCTTCAAGAAGCAACCCAACTTCGGATTCTTCCGCCCTTTTGGATGCAAGGCCTGGATCGTCAAACCCAACCATGCTCGAGCGTCTAAGTTCGACACAATTGCTTGGGATGGTATTCTCCTTGGGTACAGCAATGACTACTCGTGCTACCGCATTGTCAAGCTAGACACCATGACCCTTGTCGACGTCAAACACGCGTGGTTTGATGAATCCACTTTCCCTTCCCTTCGTGCTCTTCGCCCCAGCTCTGATATCTCTCCCCACTCCTCTCTCCCTGACTTCTCCGGAGCTGCTTTGCTTCCCTTTGACGATGACTCTGACAATGATGACTCTTCCCCCGCGCACTCAGATGTCAGAACTCCCCCCCTTCTTCCCCCATCCTTGACAATGATGTGGACATGGACGCCCCGCCTGATCATGATGACTCCTCATCTGAGGACGACTCCCCTCCCATTCCCGACTCTCCCCTTCCATCCCCTAAACCCCGCCGCCTTGTTCTTCGTCTTGGACCTCATCCCACCAAGATCTCAAGCACCATCAACCCCTCCAACATCCTAGCGCGCCGCACCCGATCAGCTGTCGCTTTCTCTGTCTCCTCGGTCGAGCCCGGCAATCGTGCCCAAGCCATGTCCAGCGACGATAGAGACCAGTGGGTCGAGGCTGAGCTCAAAGAATTGGAAAACATGTTCAGTCACAGCGTCTGGGACGAAATCCCTCGCCAATCTAACCACCACACCATCCCCTCCACCTGGGCATATCGGAAGAAACTTGGTTCCGATAACAAGGTCGTTGAATTCAAAGCCCGCATCTGTGCGCAGGGCTTTCGTCAGACCCATGGTCTGAATTTTGACCTCAAGTATGCCCCTACTGGTAAACCCACTTCCCTCCGACTTCTCATCTCTCACGCGGTCAACCACGGCCTCCTTATCCATCAACTTGACGTCAAAAGTGCGTTCCTCACATGCGATCTTGATGAGGAGGTTTTCATGCTCCCTCCTCCTGGCTATCGCTCCGGGGATAACATCGTCCTCAAGCTGCGCAAGGCCATCTACGGCTTAAAGCAGGCTTCTCTTGCCTGGTATCGCCGACTCAGCTCCTTTCTGGTCTCCATTGGCTTTACCATTTCTGTTGCCGACCCCTGCGTCTTTTGGCGTCTCTCCCCCAGCCCCCTCTGGATCTTCTCACACGTTGATGACCTCATCATCTTTGGGTCGGATCCCCTCGCCTTTCGCTCCCAGATCGAGAAGGAATTCCGAATCAAATACCTTGGCGAAGCAACCTTCCTCCTTGGCATGAAACTCGACCGCTGTGACAATGGAGTTCTACTCAACCAGTCACAGTATGTTGAACGCAAACTTGTTGAATTCTCCGTTGTCGACCTTCCCGTCTCCTCATGTCCTCTTGATCCACGATCTCACCTCCAGAAAGCATCTGATCTTGACCAAACTCAGTTTCTTGCCCTCAACATCAACTACCGAGCGCTTATCGGCTCTTTAAACTATCTCAGCATTCTCACCCGACCTGACATCTCCTTCTCAGTCAGCAAGCTATCGCAACATCTTGAACATCCGGGCTTGACTCATTACAAAGCCGCAATGCAAGTCTTCCGTTACCTCAAAGGCACCGCCAACAGAGGATTGTTCTACTCCAAGACTGAAAATCCTCAGCTTCGCGTCTTTGTCGACGCTGACTGGGCGAACTGCCCAGATACTCGCCGCTCTCATTCCGGTTTTCTTGTTTTACGCAATCAACATCTCCTTTCCTGGAAATCGACAAAGCAACCCACCGTTTCTCTTTCCACCACCGAAGCTGAATACAAAGCACTTGCTGACGCTTGTAAAGACACAGTCTGGATTCAAAACCTTTCTTCTGAAATATTTGACTCTTCCCCTTCCTTCAAAACCACCGTGTTCGTTGACAACCGCGGCGCCATCGACCTAGCACTCAGCCAGGTTAGCCAGAATGGTTTCCGAACCAAACATATGGATCTTCGCCTCCACTTCATACGCGACTTAATCACTCAGAAGCTCATCGACCTCAAGTTCGTCGGCACCCAAGACAATCTCTCAGACTTTTTAACCAAGCCGGTTGGTCGCTCCCAGATCAATCGATCCCTCAAGCAAATCACCGGCGGCTTTCCGAGCTTCTCTGCTTCAAGCCTAGCAGCTCAAAGCATGCCAGCCTGTCAGATTACTGCTGACTCCGTCATGCAGGACATTTGTAAGTCCCTCACTCTACCTGTTCCTGATACAGGAACGGATGTCAAACTTACCTGGGTCACTTTGCTACCGTCTCTAGGCGATGAAATTGCCTCGGATGAATACGGCCATGTCGGCCAGGACCAAGTTACCACAAACAGACCCTAGCAGCCTCGAAGGCCTAGGGCACGTGATGTCTACTGGTGCTTCAAGTAAGCAAGCTCATGCGCCCTGTGCATCTATATAAGACGAACAAACTAACAGACAGTGTTTCCCGTCGTCGCACTTTCTTCCTTCAGCTTTTCCACCGAATCAAAATCAAACTTATATTTTTCTTCTTAAACCTTGTTACACAGGCCCCGACCCCTGTATTCTCCTTCTTACTGTTGAATCAGTCATCTACTTCCTTCTCTGCTCTCTGCTGCGCTAGAGCGCCTCTTTCTTCTCTTCCTTGTTTATCTTTTCTTCTTCAGTGTCTCAGCACACATCTCTCCTCTTCATTCTCAACTATCCGTGAACAACTTTCTGTTGTCCCCTCTTTCTATCGGCGAAGCCTACGTTGCCTTTAGGTAAGGCCCGCTCCGTTTTCTCTCTCTCTCTTGTTTCTTCTGTCTGCACATTGTACATATTACTTTTCACTGTTCTTATCTAAATGCAAAACAATCCTTTAGTCTTGCAATTCTCACAGTTGGTAAAGCTCAATGACCGACCCGGCCATCAAGCAGGCATAACTCAATCGCCAAGCTTGGCCATACAGCTTGATGGCCGGGCTTGTCCATGCAACTCGCGATGGCCGACCTCGGCCATCGAGTTGGTGCATCTTGACGGCCGGACTTGGCCGTCGAGTTGGTACATCTTGGTGGCTGGGCTTGCCCATCAAGCTGATACCACTCAATGGATGAACTTGGCCATTGAGTTGTTCAAAATCAATGGCCAAGTTTGCCATCAAGATGTGCAACCCCAATGAGTGAGCCCTTGGTCATCGATTTGTACATGCAAGCTCAGCCTCAATGACCAGCTTGCACGGGGCTGTACATACAAACCCAATGCTCGGCTCTGCCATCGAGCTGTCCCAGCTCAATGGAGCCAGGCATTGGTGATGGTGTGGAAGCTGAAGATTGCAATCTGGGATCCAACATGACCCAAGCGATCACATTCATGACTCGTGGCTATGTGCTGTGGTGCATTTGAAACCACAATCCACGTTGGAAGAGTTCTGAAACCTCGTTCCAACATTCGGAAAGGAGTTTTGAGATCTCAATAAACAAAAGTTGGGGTGACACGATTGTGTCCCCTCTGGGCTTCCGTATTTTTTGGCAAGAAAGATGTGAAAACGGCTTCAACCGTTGTGCCTTATCAAGCCTAACCTGAATCCAGCTTAACCCGATCCCTTGTTTCAGGGTGAGCGCGAAGCGCTTTCCTTGAAAAAGCGGGTCGCTTAGCATAGAGTGCGCCTTCCCTCTGGTACGAGACTTTGATACAGCTAGAGCAACTAAAAATCTCTTTTGCAGGGATACGCCCCTCCTTGATAACGGCCCTCCTTGGATACGGCCCTCCTCTGGAGGGATACGGTTCCCTCATTTGAAGGGACATGGCCGAATGGAGCCTTTCCCCCAAAGCCAGCTGGTTGCCCCGTTTGCCCAAAATGGTCACGAATAACTTTGTCTATGTGTGTCTACTATTAAAGTTTTTTTTGTTGGAAAAAAAGTGCGTGGTGATCGGAGAGCCATTTCGATTTCATCCAAGGTTGCACTTGCAAACCCACTTCAGGTAGTGGCTTCATGAGTCAGAGTCAAGTGGCGCCAAGTTGCCATCATGGCTAGAGTTTTGAACGGTCTGCTGAAATCTTGAACACTCCACCATGAAAAAGCAATTTTCATGTGACAACATGTGGCATCTTGTGGCATTTATCCCCGCTCCAATGTAGCTGTGGTTCTAGTTGATCACATTTACGATAGCCCCTTTGTGCGTTGCAGGGTGACACAGTGATGTACCAGATACATACTAGAGACCTTTCTGAACCCACATGTCACTTGACACCAAGTGATCTTTTTTTTTTTTCACAGTGCTCTGCTTGATCCCAATGCCACAGGGGTACATGTGAGATAAGTTTTATGCAGTGAGGAAATATTACCAGGCAATGAGGGAAAAACGTTGGGAAGCTATGGAGTTGAGCTTGGAAGTCAGCATACTATTTTGGATGCTTTGTTTGGTCTTTCCAATCGAAGGAATCAGATGTACGTAGCCACCACTTCGTCCCGCAGCTTCTGGGATTCTCGTGTCAGCCCGCGAAGTGCTTGTAAACCCTTTTGAACGTGATTAGACTCATTGCGAAGATCCACCACAATTAAAAAAACACGTATTTTTGTTTCGTTTCAATTCAGACCGATGCTCATTTAGAGGCCCCATGAGAAAAGAGAAGTAAATTGCCGTTCAAATATGCGCCAGGGCCGGATAGTTTCATCTATCCTGCACGGCAGTCAGATCGACACCGGTGCCCCGTTTAGTGATGAGCCGTTTGATAAGCTGATCGACATCCTTTACTTTCTGGCTTCCCACTTTGACCACGTTCATGATTTCATCGATCGATAGTGGCACTCCCCCCGATTTATTGATAACACAAATCTCTTTTTGGGGGTTCAACGCCAGAGTTATCGTACCTGTTGAGAGCTGTTCTTCGAGGTAACTGGGATCCAAGACTACACTAGGCTTGTTGGCATTCACGTCGAAAAATCCAAACGTGACACATATCGGCGTGTGGTGTAATGTTAATGGTACTGGGACTCTTTCCTGCAGAGAATGCTACATTATTCGTGATGGCATCAATGGAAAGTTAAAAAAAAGGTTCGATAAGGGTGAAAAAAAGAACGGTAGCTGACAATAGTTATTTCTTCTCCAACAAGTGTAACATCTGGTCGCTGGAACGTCTGAAGAGCCGCGATGGCTGCAATTGATGCACAATCCAAGAGGTTTCCTTCGTCATTCAAGAAGTGAAGATCCAGGCGAATCGACCATACCTAGGGCAGAAAAAAAAAACGTTTTACGAGCTCGGTAACGGGGTCAACAAACTACTAGTGGTGATGAGGATAAAATGGGATATGCATACCATTTGTCCTGCTAGGATACAAAGAGCTTCTTTATCGATCACTCCACTCCGACTCAAACTTTTATCCAGCATGCGCGATATCTGGATTTCGTTATCTGACGACCTAACTTTTTCAATTTATAAAATTGGATTTCAGGTAATGGTCAACATACCAGCCTTTCATCTTCGACAACGATCTTAAGAATGTGGAAATAGACGCCCACCTGCCGGTATCGTAGCTGAAATTTGCTAAGGGGTGAATTTCGCTCGAGACTTGAAAGAGACCCTCGAATGGCCTATCGGACCAAGGTTTCGTAATCGAAGCTGAAACATGAGCAGCTACTCTTTTTGAATAAAAAAGAAATGGAAATCAGTTAATATCAACGCCCGTTTGAGTTTTTTTGCTTCTTGTTTTTTGAAAATGATCGAACTGACCTAGTACTGCCGAGTGAGCAATCGACGGAATGGCCATCATCAGCAAAGGATAGCGAGAGCGGGCGCTGCTCGTAGAGAGCCCGCTGGTCGAGTCGACTTCCCTCCTGGAGTGCCTGGATCAGGAATTCTCGCTCAAGTATCGATGCTGGTGCTTCTCGGACCATGATGGCTTCTGGTAAGAGTTTGAGTTTCTTCTGCACTGGATTGTCGCAAACAACACTTTGTTTGTAAAAGGGGCTTAATTTGCTTTCTCTGGGGTCAAGAAGGCTTAATTTGCTTTCTCTGGGGTCAAGAAGGGGGCCCCGAGCTTGACTCCGCAGTGCGCACCATGGACTTGACTGGCAAGTTGCAGCTTTGAAACTTCTCCATTCCGAATCTCCTAATCTACCTACACTTTCATCATTCTTGGGGTTAATTGTGACAAAGGTCAGCAAGCAATGTGATGCTGCTCACAGAGGTTCAGCTCAGAAATTCATACTCCTGGTGCATCTCAGCATCCACGGTGATACAGCAGGTCAGCAGTTAATGTGTCATTCAGGCCCAGCACCCGCTGCAGGTTACCACAACTGAGGGCTCACTAGGGCTCACTAGGGCAGAGCTAAGTTCTCATTGAGGCTTGGTTAAATTCATATTTGATCCCGTATGTTGTTTCAAACCAAGGGTTGGATTAAAAAGTGAAAATGGCAGCTCAGAAGTAAAGGAGCTGAGAATTCCAAAAAATGGATTCATACACCACGGGCTCACTTTGCAAATGCGGATACAGCCCTGGTACAGCAGTGTCCCAGCGCAGCCCAGCGCAGTCCTAAGCACTTAAAAAAGCATCAAAACAGACCTGTTGTGATGTTGTTGTGATGGAGGATCTTGTTTTTAAGCAACTATGGACTCCCCTGGGACATCATTTTGGGCTCTGTCTCTGGGACACCAGAGTGCACCCGTGGTGTATATTGCTGATGGGATTAGAGAGGTGAGGAAAAATCATGAAAAATATCAGAGGAAACTGCCAAGTTTTTGTTGAGTTGACTCAGTTGTTACATTGCTTCCTGCTTTATTCTGAAGGAGGAGGAAAAAAGATATAAAGAAATCATTTCCTTTGTGAAGATGAAGGGAAGAAAAAAAAGGTGATAGATTAGGATCATCCCCATTCTTTCAAAAATCATCATCAATTGTTTTATCAATTTTTCAAATTTTTTATATCAAATCATCCATGATTTCTTCCAGCTGCCAGCTTTTGACTGTAAAGAAAAAAAAAATCAGTCCTATTCCTGCAACTTCAAACTCCAATTTTTTTTCTTTTTCATTTTGACACGTACAATTCTTTCATATTTTTTGACAATTTTTCCATTATGATGACACTGTGTTGGGGATTTTCTGCAACTGATTCAATCCAACTTTCACCTTTTTTTTCAAACAATTCCTCTGAATTTGGAAATAACCAAATCAGATCATCTACAATCATCTTCAAATCAGATGACATTTGAGAAATCAAGGGAAAAACTTTCTTTCTCCACTGAGTTCTTTCCAGAGGAAAGCCTTCAAGATTTCCTAAGATTCCTTCATACAAATTTTCCAGGTTTTCAAATTCACTTTCTTGCATGTGTTCTATAGATTTGCTAGGGAGAGGCTTCAATTTCTCCATATTCTCCAAAAATTTCCCCATTGCACTTATTCGTTCTGGATATGAATCAAGATGGTTCATAGTGTTATCTGTTTTTTAAGGGGGGTAAAAATTGGCAATGTAGTCAGAAAAGGACTAGACCTTAGGATTAAAGGAAAAGAATGATGATCACCAAATTTGAATATGATTTACAAATTTTAAGAAAGATATGCTGTCCATCAAGATGTTCATGAATAGAACACAACTTTTCCAGCAGTATGTTGGCACTGTTTGTGCTCATTGCTGAAAGCTCCCTGTCCACTATGTTCCATACTGCCTCCCATACTTGATGATTCTCCTGTAGATGAAATGTTTTGATCTCCTTTTGAGAAAAAGCTGTGTAAATGAATATGTCAGCTTGTTCAAAATCAACCTGGGAATTGAACTTCACTGCTTGTTTAGAATCCCCACCGGAATTCACTGCCCATGAAAATTCATTTTCCCAAATTGTCCATAATGGGTTATTGTACCAAATATCTGGAATTCCCAACATGTGATTCTTTGTCATTTGGCAAAACTGGAATGAAATATCAAACATCTTCCTCTTTACAAATATTGCTACATCAGTGGAGATAATTTCATCATTAAAATCTTTCAAGGTAGCATTCAAACACAAGGACTCTTGCAATTGCATTCCATCCCTTGGTGAAAAGATTTGACAAAAAAGGAATGCTGTACATCACACACATTCTAAGTTTCTTATTATATATATATATATATATATATATATTGGATATAAGATAAGTGAAAGGATTGATACACTGACCAATTTGTGATATGTGAGACCTTGTGGCTCTGAAACTTAGCTGGAAAGCAACATTATTTCCGGATTTCCTAAACTGAATAAACTCATTGGCATAATTCTAAAAGAGATTGATATTATCCCTCAGAACTCTTGATTTCATTTCTTCTGGAGTTCTTTCTCTCAAAGGAAGCAATTTGTTGTTCATGGCTTTCAATTTTTCTTTAGAAGTTTTTTGACTTCTGATCATGAGAAGATTTTGGGTTTCAGTGTCCTTCAACTGTTTGAATTAATGTGTGATCTGTGAAATCAGTTGGTAGTAATCAAATGTCCTGTCATGGGGGATTCCATTTCTAAAGTATAAAAGAAGACTTTTGTATGCTCTCATGATTGGTTCATTCTTTTTTTACATAGCTATCATTTTGAGACCATCCCAAAGAGCCTGATCATTCAAGTACATTGCTGGTGCTTCTTCCATGGAATGGGCTAAGACTGGAAGGAAAGAAGATTTTGAAAACAGAGAGCAAAATCAGACCAAATCAAGACTTGTGTTCAACAAAGAAAAACACCTACGTGATGACACTGAAAATTATTCTTGTGGACAAACATCCACAAATTCACTTATAATTGGAAAAGAAACTAAAGTCAATTCATGTCACCAGGGGAGCCAAGGGGGCACTTCACGTGAAGTGCCATACCTGAAGTTCTTTCATGAACTCTAGTGGAGACCTCCCCTATATCTTACTTAAAGCTTGATCAAGTGTTTCTGAAGCCATCATGAACTCACTCAGAACTCAACTGGAATTCATTTGGATCTGCATATAAAATGATCCACAACGTATCTGTAACTTGAGTTGAACTTTTCTTCAATTCAAAGAATTTCAACAGAAAAAATCTCCACCAATGGATCAAAGTGGGAACAATATACAAAACAGGTATTTGGAAAGGACAATAGTTTTTCATTTTCCTCACAAAATTAAAAAAAAACACCTTGATCCCAAATTTACATTTTATGGCAGTAAATAAATATCCCAATTGGGATTCAAAATTGTGATGAAATTCAATGCATGTCTATTTTCTTTTCATTCTGTTTAATTGCAGGCAATCCCAAAAGTTAAGCCTGTTTGTGATCCCTCCAAAGAAAGTTTTCAAGACAAAATGATTACACCACATGTCTTTATTTGCATGTAAATTGAAGACATTCAAATATCCAGGTCATAAAGGAAGGTTCTGTTAGCTTATCTTCTAGTTTTTTCAGGCAGATGGGAGCCAAGATGACAGTTGCATGAAATTATGAGTGTGTATTCCACATGTTTGAAAAATAACAGAGAAAAGAAATAAAGCAAGAGAGAAGAGGAGACAGAAAGATCATAACAAGAATAAAGAAAACAAGAGACATACCTGGGAGACAAGATGAAGAGTTTGTGGAAGGATGAGGAAAGATACCTTCCACAACTCTTTCTTTTAGGTGAGGTATAGCTCATGTGAAATACAAGTCTAATAAACCAAAGGTTTCACCAAACTCAGATCACAGGTTTCCCCTGTGACATTAAAAAAAAACACTTCCAGTTTCATCTCTGACTAGAACAAAGATTACTCCCCCCCCGCCACCACCAAATTGTGGACGTCTGGGCTAAACCCGTGACTGTTGCATCAACTAACCCCCTCCTCCCGCAAGCAACCCACTGAGCCAACTCTGATGCTCAAGTGAACCTCTTGCCAGGACCTAACAGCTTTGCAAGCGCGGAGACCGTCTGACCTGTCACAAACCCCTAACCTGTCAGCTTGCTACTAAGTCAGAGACAACCTGACAAAGTAACACTATTAATATAGAAACTAATGAAAATAAATGAAAAATAAAAACAACATTATTACCATATGTACAAACCCTGAAAATAGTACATATGCTAATAATTGATAACAAATAGACATGAAGTAACTATAATAATAAGGAATAATCATAAGGTAACCATATTAACACCTAAAAGTAAGAGAAATAACTATTAACCTTATTTTTACCCAAAAACATTAACAAAGTTCTGGACCCTTAAAAATAAATTAGAACTAAAATAAATAACTATTTTTTACAGAAATTATGAATAACTTCTAAACCTTGAGGATAACTTAGAATATTATGTCATATTCTGAATCCTCATGCAAATTAATGTAGGGTCCCTCACTGGAAGTACCCCTGAATTCCTACTCCTTCACCTTGAACCAATTACCCGTAAGAATTGGCCACACTTATGTGTCACAGATGACATTACACACGTATGTACTTGTTATATATACATACCATATGTGAAATGTCCAATTATGGACTTATAATTGAGGTGTTGTGTATAGTTTAGGAGTTAGGCCCAATCGGGGTTTAATCCTCCAACCCCGCGCGTGGATTATATAATCTAATTGGAAATTGGCCAAATGCGTGGAAACAGCTAATCCCCTAGTTACCACACGTGTACAGGTGTAACTAGGGTACTAGTAGATTCTACGTGGTTTATTTACAAGGTTTCATTAATAAAAACCTTGAATACATAAGAGCAACATAGCCAGCGTGGCCTTTGATGATTGGCCATAGCCATTTGTGGCCCATTTGCGTCATTTGTGGCCCATTTCAGATACAAATACACGTCAGTGTTGCTATGTACCTTAGTTACAATGACCAAATAGGTTATTAAGGTCATTATAAACACTTGTGACGCTGAAATAATGATCAGCAGTGCCATTGGGATGAGCCTTGTTAGTGCCAATCTCCCAAATTGGCCACATTGCGCTGAAATATAGCAACTACACGCACACAGGCAAGAAAGGTCCTCTACTATGAGTGAAAATAGTATATATAGAGCCCTCTTTCCACGCCAAATGTTGTTCATGATCATCAATTATTATTACAGTCAATCAGTTACGCCGTGTCCTGTCCTTATTTCAGTTACTCTGCCCTGTTTGCCTGTTTTATCCTTGGTGTTCTTATTAAATCAACCATCCTACGTGACCAGCTCCTGCGCAGAAACCATCCAATCTACCCAGCAGCTCTACTTCACCCCCCTACGTGGCTTTTTGGCTTAAAAGAAGCAATAGTGAGTACTTCTTTTATCCTTCTGTCCCCATTCTGGTTCCTTAATTGGAAAAGCACTTTGGTACCACCTTCTGTTACGCAGAAACCCATTGTTTGCTTAATCAGATACCACCCTGCTTAGCAGATCTCTGATTTAGAGGGCACCTACAAACACCCCTGCGCCAGCAGGCCCCTCTATAAAAAAGAATTATATTCTTTTTATTTCTTTCTTTACTACTTTTCTACGTGAAAATACCCCACTCTACCCATCCTTTGCACTCTTATCACCTTGTGTAGCTAAAAGGTACTAGCCCTTGGCATCACAGAGGCTGACAATTGGGGGTCTGGCCGGGAAATTATCAATACTATCCGTGATAATCAACTCCTGGCACCTACTCTTTTCTACATTTGCTCCTCACTCACGCAAAATTAACCAAACCCTTTAAATAATTATTTTAAATTGTTTCAAACATCATTATTTATTCTTCTGAAACATATTAACCTTAACAACTTTTCTCTTTACATTAGAGAAATACCCAAACCTTCATCTATAGCTTACTCCCACCGTAAAATTCTCCTGCATAAAGAATAAGGGATACAGTAAGTTTAAACCCATCATTATTTCTTTCAAAAAAACGTAAATTAATACTGAATTCTTTAAAAAAAACAGAATATGCCTGAATACACTTCATCATTTTCTACAAGGAACCTTTCAACAACATTAAACAAGGTCCATATTCCTTATGAATGGTTAAGTTGCAGGGATCAACTTATAAAAGAAACAACCAGGCATACTGAAGGATTCATCAATGTTCAACAGCCTTTGTATATGGTTGTAGAAACAGAACACGAAAATGCCTTTTGGAATTGTAGAAAGAAAACCATCCACCACATTCTATCCACTACTACTTATACGCCTAATGGAGAATTTTACTATTTTTCAGTAGATAAAAAAATATGTGTTAAATCAGAAACAGCCTGGACTCGAATAAATCAGTTCTTAGATGTAGAACCCACTCTCCTCCTCTTATCTGCAGACACATGCTTAATTGATAAAGTGGAATATTTCTCTGCTAAAAATTTCTATGTAAATGACCACCCCAGCATTGTTCTATGATCATATCCTTCATTGTACTAAAATTTCATTTTTTTACCTCTTTCATGAATGCATTTTGTTGGGCAAAAAATATAAACATTAGACTTTTTCTCATAAATTGGTCTTGCTGCGCAAAAAATATCAAAAATTAGAACTTTTTCTTCATAATTCTTGTTTTGGGGCGCAAGAAATGAAACCATTCAGAACATACTGAAGATTAAGAGGCTTTATTTTACGCTTTGTATAAAAATGAGCAAAAAAGTGACTCCTCTACCTATGACACAGAAGTCACTCCAGATTCCATCCAAAATGGAGAGTCTACGCCAAGTAACAGCCATGTGATTTGGTGGGCGCACCTCACCAACCCGCTCCACCACTTTTAAGATCGGGGGACCACAATTGATATATATACCCTCCAGTTGAGGTTGCGCGTTCAATTCACCATAGCGCTCTTACTTATTTTACACACAGACCCACTTCAAATCCCAACAACACATACCCTCTACCACAACCATCTACCTAAACGTAAGTAAGTACACTCCCTAATCATACTCACAATCATACATGCTTACTACATCCTTATCCATCCACTACCTATCATCCGTCCAGGTATAACAATACCCTCCACTGCAAACATCTACCCAAAAGTAAGAAAACTCCAGAGCCACACTTACGATCATCCCTACCCCTTATGGCTCAACAACCGAGCAACTTGTCATAAGGAGAAAAACGCTAGACAAGTAAGTCGTCCTGTTTTACATACAGAAAACCAATTCAAGAGAAGATCAACACTGACATCAGATTGCCATTAAACAGTAGCATCCAACAAACCTATGCCTGGCGACAACGACTGTCTAGTCAAATTGGCTTTGCGCGCCAACCACAATCATTTTGTTGCTCAGCTCATCACCCAACCGCTCACGCCCTCCAAAAGGATCTACCTCGGCCATGGTGAGTACAAGCAATAAGTGTTCTACCCCATGCAAATATCACCGCACCAACTCGTCCCATCTGCCTACCAACTAGGACATCTCCTCGGTATTAATTGCCCTTTGGCCCAAGGAAATTTGTTGCTGCTAAAAACAGTGTATGTCACCCTGCCATCTCTTGCTGTACCACTTCCATCGGCGCCCGGCCTCATACTCAAGCGATCTAGCTGCTAGTCTCTAGCAGTCTGTGCTCTCTTACAGATTGATCAAGTATATGCAGGCCATACAGGCTGACAATTCAGCATCTTCTGGCCATTTGGACTCAGGTACCGGATTTCTCTCAATTACTTCTGTAAGCTTGCCACTGCCACCATTGCTGTCTCTAACCACACAAATTGGGTTCCCCGCTCTCACTACGAAGCAATCAGGCTACCGATCCAAGCCGACTGCGCTGTTTTGCTTAGTAGTATTCCTGCCGTCCGATTCCAGTCTAATGCGGCTATTCAGCACCTTCCGGTCATTTGGACCCATCTACCAAGTTGCTTCCAACTCTTGTCACCAGGTTCTATGATCCAAGAGGAAGCAATACCAGGTAGACACCAAGACAGCCCAATAACACTCATCCTCACCTACACCCTTTGGGAACTAATGTTTTCATAACCCATTGAGTGGATTGCTTCAAACAAAAAGATCAAACCAATCATAGCCTACCGCTATGCCCACCCACTCTCTTGTGTTGCGTAGAAGTTATTTGGAGTTCTCACACTCTAGAGAGCCGACTTCTAATCCCAATTGGTCCGCACGACATTACTTAGTTGCTTACCTCTGCCCATTGCCAACCCAGAGTAATTATTAAGCATTTTTTTGCCCATTTGGGACCCTATCTATACTGGATATACTTGACTAAAAATAACACCAATGGGTCTTACTACTACAATAACCCAGATGGTTCTATCTACTAGTAAAATACCCAAAAGCAGTAATCAAAAAATTGAGATATTTGTTTACTAGCAATCTCATCAACTTTGTCCAGACTACCTGATAACAGCAAAGGAAACTAGAAGAGGTATAGAATATCCTTGATAATCCTGCTTAACCCTTTTTACAAAAAGCTTAGATTGTATCCTAGTTTTTGTTTTTATTAGAAACATGTACTAGAGAGGTTTTATATTGCTACTAAATCAGTAATCAAAGAAAAAAAAATGAGAACAACTTCTCAAAGATGCTCCACAACAGGTTCAGTTGCCCGTGGACCATATTACTAAAAACCAAAATGAGGATCTCCCTAGCAATCAAAATGGAAATCAAGCAGCTTTGGTCTCAGTACTAGAGAACAAAAAATATTGGTAGCCCACAGATTTCACTGTTTGAACTGATTCCCTAATCTTCTTGCCCACATGCTTTGATCAAGATTAGCTACCACTCATGCGTCTTCCACCTGATAATCCAAGACCACATGATTGCTGCTACCCAGAAGACAAACCATTCTGCAGAATTGAGAAGCAAGCAAACAAGTAGATCAGGCAAAGTCTAGCCTATGTTTGGAAATAGGGCTTTACAAAACCAAGCTACCGGCTATCAATCATTGACAAAGAGAGATTCACCGCCAGTTACCACTTCTCAATATCAGAAATCCTTGATGCGTACCACTACTAATTGGTAATCTCCCTATGACAGTATTTAATAAACTGCCATGAAGCACAAAAAGATATCAGAGGAATACTTAACCAACATTATAGAGTAAGTCAAAAGAAGCATTGTGAACTACGTCCTCCTATTATTTCTCATTCTTGCTAGAATGATGTGTCCACAATTAACCAAGGCAAGATACAAGGAAAGACTAAAAGAAACTTACTCATAATTAGTGCAAGTAACTTCTGTATTAAACAACAGACTGTAGTCAAAACTTGAGAAAATTACCTTTAAGAAGGAGATCTAAGTCCTGTCTTAAAAAACCAGAGAACATATGAAAGAACTTGACTACTTAAAGCTCCACCAAGAAAGTATAACAAAATGATTGAACAAGTGGTATAACAACTACAACATTAACTGAATTCAGCTATAATATAATTTATTCTATGCTTTTCTGGCTTATCTTCCTAAGAGATATTTTGACAAACTTAAATAGTTGCCTAATATAATTCATTTAATATGTTAAGTTCTCAGCACCTCAAATACTCTGAGACTCTCTATTCACACAAGGTACACATACAATAAGCAACTTAACACTAGCAACATCAATCAATCATAAAAAGAAGTAAACTGATCAAGTTAACATTAATTTGAACATCACTTGTTTCATCAATAAAGAAAAACTGTTACCTGGATACCAGATGCAAATATACAAGTCCAAATTTCCAGAAAAGATCACATGAATTCACCATTTTTCCTTGTTACTTAGTCAAGAAACTATATGTTCTTTCATTTCAGTAAAAATATCAGAAGCCAAATCTACCAGGCTGATCAATACATTTACCTCCTAAGGAACCATGATTCCATGTATACACTATAGACTCTGAGGCAATTTAAGTACACAGTGGAATTGGAATCTTCCTATCATACATTCTCTAGAGGTAATGCACATATTACTAGGATCTGGAATTATCTGAAAATATTTACTAAAGAGTGATACCTGCGAAGATAGTTTATGAAATCAATTTTTTAGCAACTAAAGTAGTAAATACTTTTTTTACAAGTATCTGATATACACCTTTGGTATTTAGACATTTTGATCTAAGTATAAATTAATTCCTTTCAGAGCCCATATGTTGCAACTACAACTTTAGTCTACCTGGCTCTTACAATTTTCTTCTCTAGGAAGCATTAAGTGAAATTCAAATAAGTGAACTATAACTATCTCTCAATATTAGCCATCCTGCATAACAAATTGTATCTAAGATTTCATGAAGAAGGTTCAATACCCAAATTAAATAAAACAAGCAATGAAACCCCTGTGCAAACTACTTGAGTGAAACTCTATAGGATATTAGAATTAGGTTTGATTTGAAAAACCAAAGAGAATAAATAAAAAGATTCCTGAATTGGAAATTAATCATAATGTTTAGAATACTAATCAATCACTATTGTGCACATGTAAGTTCTACTGACCTCAAGAAGAAAAAGACACATTCAATTGTTGGAACCTTCACACTTGATAAAAAATCTATTTTAGTTACAGATTGAATCTTTTACTAGTATCCTTCCAGCTGGAAATTAACCTGGGAATCCTAGATATACCAATGGCCCTATTGTACCACATGAAGCTATACCTCATTAATGAAATATAAAGGAAAATCATTTGAACAAGATGAATAGATTCCTAAGGATAACATACCTGAAAAACCAAACATCTGACAAATTACAATTCCTTTAAGAGAACCTGGAATATTTTTTTTCTCACTACAGACATTAGGGTGAATTTTGTTTTCTAAAGTCTCATTTTAAAGGGAGGGAATGTCAGCTTGCTACTAAGTCAGAGACAACCTGACAAAGTAACACTATTGATATAGAAACTAATGAAAATAAATGAAAAATAAAAACAACATTATTACCATATGTACAAACCCTGAAAATAGTACATATGCTAATAATTGATAACAAATAGACATGAAGTAACTATAATAATAAGGAATAATCATAAGGTAACCATATTAACACTAAAAGTAAGAGAAATAACTAGTAACCTTATTTTTACCCAAAAACATTAACAAAGTTCTGGACCCTTAAAAATAATTAGAACTAAAATAAATAACTATTTTTTACAGAAATTATGAATAACTTCTAAACCTTGAGGATAACTTAGAATATTATGTCATATTCTGAATCCTCATGTAAATAATGTAGGGTCCCTCACTGGAAGTACCCCTGAATTCCTACTCCTTCACCTTGAACCAATTACCCGTAAGAATTGGCCACACTTATGTGTCACAGATGACATTACACACGTATGTACTTGTTATATATACATACCATATGTGAAATGTCCAATTATGGACTTATAATTGAGGTGTTGTGTATAGTTTAGGAGTTAGGCCCAATGGGGTTTAATCCTCCAACCCCGCGCGTGGATTATATAATCTAATTGGAAATTGGCCAAATGCGTGGAAACAGCTAATCCCCTAGTTACCACACGTGTACAGGTGTAACTAGGGTACTAGTAGATTCTACGTGGTTATTTACAAGGTTTCATTAATAAAAACCTTGAATACATAAGAGCAACATAGCCAGCGTGGCCTTTGATGATTGGCCATAGCCATTTGTGGCCCATTTGCGTCATTTGTGGCCCATTTCAGATACAAATACACGTCAGTGTTGCTATGTACCTTAGTTACAATGACCAAATAGGTTATTAAGGTCATTATAAACACTTGTGACGCTGAAATAATGATCAGCAGTGCCATTGGGATGAGCCTTGTTAGTGCCAATCTCCCAAATTGGCCACATTGCGCTGAAATATAGCAACTACACGCACACAGGCAAGAAAGGTCCTCTACTATGAGTGAAAATAGTATATATAGAGCCCTCTTTCCACGCCAAATGTTGTTCATGATCATCAATTATTATTACAGTCAATCAGTTACGCCGTGTCCTGTCCTTATTTCAGTTACTCTGCCCTGTTTGCCTGTTTTATCCTTGGTGTTCTTATTAAATCAACCATCCTACGTGACCAGCTCCTGCGCAGAAACCATCCAATCTACCCAGCAGCTCTACTTCACCCCCCTACGTGGCTTTTTGGCTTAAAAGAAGCAATAGTGAGTACTTCTTTTATCCTTCTGTCCCCATTCTGGTTCCTTAATTGGAAAAGCACTTTGGTACCACCTTCTGTTACGCAGAAACCCATTGTTTGCTTAATCAGATACCACCCTGCTTAGCAGATCTCTGATTTAGAGGGCACCTACAAACACCCCTGCGCCAGCAGGCCCCTCTATAAAAAAGAATTATATTCTTTTTATTTCTTTCTTTACTACTTTTCTACGTGAAAATACCCCACTCTACCCATCCTTTGCACTCTTATCACCTTGTGTAGCTAAAAGGTACTAGCCCTTGGCATCACAGAGGCTGACAATTGGGGGTCTGGCCGGGAAATTATCAATACTATCCGTGATAATCAACTCCTGGCACCTACTCTTTTCTACATTTGCTCCTCACTCACGCAAAATTAACCAAACCCTTTAAATAATTATTTTAAATTGTTTCAAACATCATTATTATTCTTCTGAAACATATTAACCTTAACAACTTTTCTCTTTACATTAGAGAAATACCCAAACCTTCATCTATAGCTTACTCCCACCGTAAAATTCTCCTGCATAAAGAATAAGGGATACAGTAAGTTTAAACCCATCATTATTTCTTTCAAAAAAACGTAAATTAATACTGAATTCTTTAAAAAAAACAGAATATGCCTGAATACACTTCATCATTTTCTACAAGGAACCTTTCAACAACATTAAACAAGGTCCATATTCCTTATGAATGGTTAAGTTGCAGGGATCAACTTATAAAAGAAACAACCAGGCATACTGAAGGATTCATCAATGTTCAACAGCCTTTGTATATGGTTGTAGAAACAGAACACGAAAATGCCTTTTGGAATTGTAGAAAGAAAACCATCCACCACATTCTATCCACTACTACTTATACGCCTAATGGAGAATTTTACTATTTTTCAGTAGATAAAAAAATATGTGTTAAATCAGAAACAGCCTGGACTCGAATAAATCAGTTCTTAGATGTAGAACCCACTCTCCTCCTCTTATCTGCAGACACATGCTTAATTGATAAAGTGGAATATTTCTCTGCTAAAAATTTCTATGTAAATGACCACCCCAGCATTGTTCTATGATCATATCCTTCATTGTACTAAAATTTCATTTTTTTACCTCTTTCATGAATGCATTTTGTTGGGCAAAAAATATAAACATTAGACTTTTTCTCATAAATTGGTCTTGCTGCGCAAAAAATATCAAAAATTAGAACTTTTCTTCATAATTCTTGTTTTGGGGCGCAAGAAATGAAACCATTCAGAACATACTGAAGATTAAGAGGCTTTATTTTACGCTTTGTATAAAAATGAGCAAAAAAGTGACTCCTCTACCTATGACACAGAAGTCACTCCAGATTCCATCCAAAATGGAGAGTCTACGCCAAGTAACAGCCATGTGATTTGGTGGGCGCACCTCACCAACCCGCTCCACCACTTTTAAGATCGGGGGACCACAATTGATATATATACCCTCCAGTTGAGGTTGCGCGTTCAATTCACCATAGCGCTCTTACTTATTTTACACACAGACCCACTTCAAATCCCAACAACACATACCCTCTACCACAACCATCTACCTAAACGTAAGTAAGTACACTCCCTAATCATACTCACAATCATACATGCTTACTACATCCTTATCCATCCACTACCTATCATCCGTCCAGGTATAACAATACCCTCCACTGCAAACATCTACCCAAAAGTAAGAAAACTCCAGAGCCACACTTACGATCATCCCTACCCCTTATGGCTCAACAACCGAGCAACTTGTCATAAGGAGAAAAACGCTAGACAAGTAAGTCGTCCTGTTTTACATACAGAAAACCAATTCAAGAGAAGATCAACACTGACATCAGATTGCCATTAAACAGTAGCATCCAACAAACCTATGCCTGGCGACAACGACTGTCTAGTCAAATTGGCTTTGCGCGCCAACCACAATCATTTTGTTGCTCAGCTCATCACCCAACCGCTCACGCCCTCCAAAAGGATCTACCTCGGCCATGGTGAGTACAAGCAATAAGTGTTCTACCCCATGCAAATATCACCGCACCAACTCGTCCCATCTGCCTACCAACTAGGACATCTCCTCGGTATTAATTGCCCTTTGGCCCAAGGAAATTTGTTGCTGCTAAAAACAGTGTATGTCACCCTGCCATCTCTTGCTGTACCACTTCCATCGGCGCCCGGCCTCATACTCAAGCAATCTAGCTGCTAGTCTCTAGCAGTCTGTGCTCTCTTACAGATTGATCAAGTATATGCAGGCCATACAGGCTGACAATTCAGCATCTTCTGGCCATTTGGACTCAGGTACCGGATTTCTCTCAATTACTTCTGTAAGCTTGCCACTGCCACCATTGCTGTCTCTAACCACACAAATTGGGTTCCCCGCTCTCACTACGAAGCAATCAGGCTACCGATCCAAGCCGACTGCGCTGTTTTGCTTAGTAGTATTCCTGCCGTCCGATTCCAGTCTAATGCGGCTATTCAGCACCTTCCGGTCATTTGGACCCATCTACCAAGTTGCTTCCAACTCTTGTCACCAGGTTCTATGATCCAAGAGGAAGCAATACCAGGTAGACACCAAGACAGCCCAATAACACTCATCCTCACCTACACCCTTTGGGAACTAATGTTTTCATAACCCATTGAGTGGATTGCTTCAAACAAAAAGATCAAACCAATCATAGCCTACCGCTATGCCCACCCACTCTCTTGTGTTGCGTAGAAGTTATTTGGAGTTCTCACACTCTAGAGAGCCGACTTCTAATCCCAATTGGTCCGCACGACATTACTTAGTTGCTTACCTCTGCCCATTGCCAACCCAGAGTAATTATTAAGCATTTTTTTTGCCCATTTGGGACCCTATCTATACTGGATATACTTGACTAAAAATAACACCAATGGGTCTTACTACTACAATAACCCAGATGGTTCTATCTACTAGTAAAATACCCAAAAGCAGTAATCAAAAAATTGAGATATTTGTTTACTAGCAATCTCATCAACTTTGTCCAGACTACCTGATAACAGCAAAGGAAACTAGAAGAGGTATAGAATATCCTTGATAATCCTGCTTAACCCTTTTTACAAAAAGCTTAGATTGTATCCTAGTTTTTGTTTTTATTAGAAACATGTACTAGAGAGGTTTTATATTGCTACTAAATCAGTAATCAAAGAAAAAAAAATGAGAACAACTTCTCAAAGATGCTCCACAACAGGTTCAGTTGCCCGTGGACCATATTACTAAAAACCAAAATGAGGATCTCCCTAGCAATCAAAATGGAAATCAAGCAGCTTTGGTCTCAGTACTAGAGAACAAAAAATATTGGTAGCCCACAGATTTCACTGTTTGAACTGATTCCCTAATCTTCTTGCCCACATGCTTTGATCAAGATTAGCTACCACTCATGCGTCTTCCACCTGATAATCCAAGACCACATGATTGCTGCTACCCAGAAGACAAACCATTCTGCAGAATTGAGAAGCAAGCAAACAAGTAGATCAGGCAAAGTCTAGCCTATGTTTGGAAATAGGGCTTTACAAAACCAAGCTACCGGCTATCAATCATTGACAAAGAGAGATTCACCGCCAGTTACCACTTCTCAATATCAGAAATCCTTGATGCGTACCACTACTAATTGGTAATCTCCCTATGACAGTATTTAATAAACTGCCATGAAGCACAAAAAGATATCAGAGGAATACTTAACCAACATTATAGAGTAAGTCAAAAGAAGCATTGTGAACTACGTCCTCCTATTATTTTCCTCAAATCTCTTGCTAGAATGATGTGTCCACAATTAACCAAGGCAAGATACAAGGAAAGACTAAAAGAAACTTACTCATAATTAGTGCAAGTAACTTCTGTATTAAACAACAGACTGTAGTCAAAACTTGAGAAAATTACCTTTAAGAAGGAGATCTAAGTCCTGTCTTAAAAAACCAGAGAACATATGAAAGAACTTGACTACTTAAAGCTCCACCAAGAAAGTATAACAAAATGATTGAACAAGTGGTATAACAACTACAACATTAACTGAATTCAGCTATAATATAATTTATTCTATGCTTTTCTGGCTTATCTTCCT
The DNA here is from genome assembly GCA_002873125.1 of Puccinia coronata f. sp. avenae. Lineage (NCBI taxonomy): Eukaryota > Fungi > Basidiomycota > Pucciniomycetes > Pucciniales > Pucciniaceae > Puccinia > Puccinia coronata. The sequence continues at coordinate 123,763 of PGCI01000002.1, forward strand.
AAGAGATATTTTGACAAACTTAAATAGTTGCCTAATATAATTCATTTAATATGTTAAGTTCTCAGCACCTCAAATACTCTGAGACTCTCTATTCACACAAGGTACACATACAATAAGCAACTTAACACTAGCAACATCAATCAATCATAAAAAGAAGTAAACTGATCAAGTTAACATTAATTTGAACATCACTTGTTTCATCAATAAAGAAAAACTGTTACCTGGATACCAGATGCAAATATACAAGTCCAAATTTCCAGAAAAGATCACATGAATTCACCATTTTTCCTTGTTACTTAGTCAAGAAACTATATGTTCTTTCATTTCAGTAAAAATATCAGAAGCCAAATCTACCAGGCTGATCAATACATTTACCTCCTAAGGAACCATGATTCCATGTATACACTATAGACTCTGAGGCAATTTAAGTACACAGTGGAATTGGAATCTTCCTATCATACATTCTCTAGAGGTAATGCACATATTACTAGGATCTGGAATTATCTGAAAATATTTACTAAAGAGTGATACCTGCGAAGATAGTTTATGAAATCAATTTTTTAGCAACTAAAGTAGTAAATACTTTTTTTACAAGTATCTGATATACACCTTTGGTATTTAGACATTTTGATCTAAGTATAAATTAATTCCTTTCAGAGCCCATATGTTGCAACTACAACTTTAGTCTACCTGGCTCTTACAATTTTCTTCTCTAGGAAGCATTAAGTGAAATTCAAATAAGTGAACTATAACTATCTCTCAATATTAGCCATCCTGCATAACAAATTGTATCTAAGATTTCATGAAGAAGGTTCAATACCCAAATTAAATAAAACAAGCAATGAAACCCCTGTGCAAACTACTTGAGTGAAACTCTATAGGATATTAGAATTAGGTTTGATTTGAAAAACCAAAGAGAATAAATAAAAAGATTCCTGAATTGGAAATTAATCATAATGTTTAGAATACTAATCAATCACTATTGTGCACATGTAAGTTCTACTGACCTCAAGAAGAAAAAGACACATTCAATTGTTGGAACCTTCACACTTGATAAAAAATCTATTTTAGTTACAGATTGAATCTTTTACTAGTATCCTTCCAGCTGGAAATTAACCTGGGAATCCTAGATATACCAATGGCCCTATTGTACCACATGAAGCTATACCTCATTAAGTAAAATATAAAGGAAAATCCTTTGAACAAGATGAATAGATTCCTAAGGATAACATACCTGAAAAACCAAACATCTGACAAATTACAATTCCTTTAAGAGAACCTGGAATATTTTTTTTCTCACTACAGACATTAGGGTGAATTTTGTTTTCTAAAGTCTCATTTTAAAGGGAGGGAATGTCAGCTTGCTACTAAGTCAGAGACAACCTGAAAAAGTAACACTATTGATATAGAAACTAATGAAAATAAATGAAAAATAAAAACAACATTATTACCATATGTACAAACCCTGAAAATAGTACATATGCTAATAATTGATAACAAATAGACATGAAGTAACTATAATAATAAGGAATAATCATAAGGTAACCATATTAACACCTAAAAGTAAGAGAAATAACTATTAACCTTATTTTTACCCAAAAAAATTAACAAAGTTCTGGACCCTTAAAAATAAATTAGAACTAAAATAAATAACTATTTTTTACAGAAATTATGAATAACTTCTAAACCTTGAGGATAACTTAGAATATTATGTCATATTCTGAATCCTCATGCAAATTAATGTAGGGTCCCTCACTGGAAGTACCCCTGAATTCCTACTCCTTCACCTTGAACCAATTACCCGTAAGAATTGGCCACACTTATGTGTCACAGATGACATTACACACGTATGTACTTGTTATATATACATACCATATGTGAAATGTCCAATTATGGACTTATAATTGAGGTGTTGTGTATAGTTTAGGAGTTAGGCCCAATCGGGGTTTAATCCTCCAACCCCGCGCGTGGATTATATAATCTAATTGGAAATTGGCCAAATGCGTGGAAACAGCTAATCCCCTAGTTACCACACGTGTACAGGTGTAACTAGGGTACTAGTAGATTCTACGTGGTTTATTTACAAGGTTTCATTAATAAAAACCTTGAATACATAAGAGCAACATAGCCAGCGTGGCCTTTGATGATTGGCCATAGCCATTTGTGGCCCATTTGCGTCATTTGTGGCCCATTTCAGATACAAATACACGTCAGTGTTGCTATGTACCTTAGTTACAATGACCAAATAGGTTATTAAGGTCATTATAAACACTTGTGACGCTGAAATAATGATCAGCAGTGCCATTGGGATGAGCCTTGTTAGTGCCAATCTCCCAAATTGGCCACATTGCGCTGAAATATAGCAACTACACGCACACAGGCAAGAAAGGTCCTCTACTATGAGTGAAAATAGTATATATAGAGCCCTCTTTCCACGCCAAATGTTGTTCATGATCATCAATTATTATTACAGTCAATCAGTTACGCCGTGTCCTGTCCTTATTTCAGTTACTCTGCCCTGTTTGCCTGTTTTATCCTTGGTGTTCTTATTAAATCAACCATCCTACGTGACCAGCTCCTGCGCAGAAACCATCCAATCTACCCAGCAGCTCTACTTCACCCCCCTACGTGGCTTTTTGGCTTAAAAGAAGCAATAGTGAGTACTTCTTTTATCCTTCTGTCCCCATTCTGGTTCCTTAATTGGAAAAGCACTTTGGTACCACCTTCTGTTACGCAGAAACCCATTGTTTGCTTAATCAGATACCACCCTGCTTAGCAGATCTCTGATTTAGAGGGCACCTACAAACACCCCTGCGCCAGCAGGCCCCTCTATAAAAAAGAATTATATTCTTTTTATTTCTTTCTTTACTACTTTTCTACGTGAAAATACCCCACTCTACCCATCCTTTGCACTCTTATCACCTTGTGTAGCTAAAAGGTACTAGCCCTTGGCATCACAGAGGCTGACATAACCACTCTTGCCAAGGGTCATAAGGGGGAATGCAGTTTTCAACGTACGTCTTTGCCACTGCTTATATATTCTCACCAACGCTCTTACTTTCCCACCATTTGCCAACCACAGACTAGCAACACAACCACTGCAACGCCACACCGCGGCAACCTCACCACTGTAAGCAATCGACCCTGGCAATCCTGCAGCGGCAGCACCCACCAGCCCTCAAATAACACCAACCAAACCAATGGCCCTCCCTGTTACTACCAATCAGGGCAACACCCCCCTGCTCATTTGCAATCAGCAATTTATGTGTCTCTCTTTCTACTTTAACTATCAACACTCTCTACTCAATCAGAACTGTTCTGGATTATGGCGTGTGGCCCATATCTCAACTGACAATCTTCACCTGCGGCAACCAGGCTCCCAACAACCAATCTATTTGCATGGTGAAATACAGAACGCAAAACTCCACCCGTCAAAACAACACCACCCCTGTGGCGTTCACTCAAGCCATGTTGCTCTTGCCCCGCCCGCAACCACAAAGCCCCACCAGGGTATTGTTGCCTGGATTCATTCAGACTTACCCGGTTCGCCTGGTCAGTTTCATTACAGCATTGGCCCAGTCAATTCACCCTTGCTCTGAGGAACGATCTGATCCGGTTCCAGCCCAAATCAATCTCCCAGTGCTGTCTCCGTGCGTGACTCCTGGGGCTTGCCATCTCAGGAATTTGCTTGTGCATAGTCACCTGGATGACCATAAAAGCAACTTGTTTGTCATTGTTGCTTTGAAGCACTTCCCTCTCACTTAACTCACCACACTCAAAGCAACCAAAATCCTTTGCTTCTTACTCTTACCCTTGTCTCAACAGTCAATCTCACGACTAAGGGACAGAAATTTTTCCTTTTTTTCTCAACGCCACCATTGCCATGGGATCAGTCAAGCCGCCAAACCACTTGACCACGGTCATGTGCATTTTCAAAGCAATGGATCACGTAAGTAGCCTTGATGCTTCATACTTCTGTTGCCATTCAATTGACTGACCTTCCCTTCTGCCTCAAAAGTCTGTACCCAAGATAACAGGTGGCACCCAATACGGTATTGTCAATGCACAATCCTACATGCAGTGTAACAGGGTCAATGGTGATCAACCGTATGACTTCAAAGTCATGCTATCTACCAACACAGCTATCAGCAACTGTCTCGAGTCCGGAAATTTCTACCTTGTGATTGGAAAGCTTATTACAACAACCAACGGGAACCCGCCAGTTATCACGTACAATCAGAATTCAGCCACCTTGGTTCAATCTCCAGAAGGCGCTCAGTTGGACATGATCAACAAGGTTGGACTTGTTGGCCTTGGACACATGATCTCCAGCGCCGAGGTCATTGCAGAGGGCACTGAAGATGCTGTTTGCTTGGAGGTGATTGTTGCTCACAATGATTGGGATCCCCGAGTAGGTTTTCACGTTGTGGTAGTCATTCAATGACTGAAATTTTCAATTTTTCTCTGAATCTATTTTTCCTCAATTCTTTCTTATAGCTCAGTTTTTCTCACACAACCACTCAAATATCAACAATTATTATTCAAGAATCAGATTCTACAGCTAAATATACCCTTAGTCACCTCTGACAGAATCTCATTTACTCCACTGGATCAAAAGTTACGGGCACACCAATATACTCACTTGGCCAATTCCAGCTACAGACACCAAAATCACAAACCCCTCAAAACCTCAATATGACCTCAAAAACACATTCTACACACAAATTGATCCTAGGAAACAATTCACGGAATCTTGGTTACATGACTGGATCAGGAGTTATGGCCAATATTAGTTCCAACAGCCAGTTTTACCTCAGGAACCTCAGTTTCACAGCACCAATCACACACACACATCTGTGACAGCATTTTTCTCAACTTATATACATACTTGATAACCCATATTTTAGCTAAATACATACTTTTCATTGCTTAGTTGATAGTGAACAGCCTTATTTAGCTAAATGCATACTTTCCATTCCTTAGTTGATAGTACACAGCCTCATTCACCTTAGTGCATACTTTTTCACTCTTATTGCATACTTTATAGTTTATTTACATACTTTGCACAGCCTTTGCACAGCCTTGCACTGCCCTGACCAGCAGAAATGCCTCATTTGTACTTCCCTTGGAGCTAAAATCCCTCATTTTTGTCTATTTAAGGGGCTCTCTTCCAGTTGTTTTCCCCCCTTCCTCACCAGATTCTGTCCCCAGAATATATCTCCACCTTATATTTTCACACACCCTTATATATCAGATATTAGTGTAGTAACCCCTATAGTTGACTACTGGTCACTCCTCTGTTGAGGTTTCATTACTCTTTAGCAATTACATATTCATTCATCAACTCTTAGTTATACTAGTCACCTTCATTGGTGTAAGACTGTTGAAGGGCAACCCCTAACAGACCCTTACCCAAATAGGTTACCAGACCCTTACATAACTTAAGACCCCTCTCATATATACCCACTTACCATTAGGTAGCAGGTTCAATCCCTGGTTGTAGCGTCAGCTCCCAAAACTCATTTTGCATTACAAATCATCATCATCATCCATCCATCCTTGGTAGTAGCATCAGCTCCCAAAGCTCATCAGCTTAACACATCCTCATCATACATATACACCCTCAACATTCATCATCATCATCATAACCTATACTCATCACCACTCATACTGGTCTACACTCATACACATTAGCACTCATACCCATTAACCATCTACACGTATCATCATCACCTATTATCATCATCATCACATACTTATCTCATCAACATCATCAGTCATAGTTAACATCATTAAGCATCATCAACAACAAGTATAAGTATAACTATAAGTATTGTTCTGCAGACATCTTGAACTAACCGTTCCTATCACTATAAATAAATTGCCAAGCAAACTTGGTGGTCTTGTTTTTCTGATAGTATAGAGGGGCAGAGCTTGCACCTCCATCATCCCCTTCTCCATTCAGCAAAAGGTTTTTACTAACACTTTTGAGTCTTACAACGTGTAACATGACCCCTAGGCTTTTTCTGACATCCCCACCAGGCAAAATGTTATCAGTCACTCCAGGTGAAATACATCATCCACCATGAAAAAAACAATTGTCACTTGATATCAAGTGACATCTGGCCAACTCCAGCCAGCTATCCAAAATCTATCCAGACTTTTTCTTTTCCTAAAACCATGTAGAATGAATTTTGCTCAGTATCAATGAGAACTGAGCTATTTCATGGGTATCCCTGAGCTTTTGTACAATGGGAGCTGAGCAATGCCACAATAAATGCTGAGCTCCTGGCCACCCTGAGCCCTGAGTTGCACCAAAGTTGACTATGAGCTGAACTGCTGAGCAGGCTGAGATTTACTGCAGTAAGCACTGAGCTGATGCTCATTTTTGGCTGATTTTTTTCAAAATTAAAATCAAGAAAACCAAACTTAAATTGAGAGTAGGAATGGATTAGCTTTGAAGCTGCAACCAAAGTTGATTAATGTCACTTGATATCAAGTGACAATTGTTTTTTCATGGTGATCCCTGGAACAAAAAACTTGCGTGGGACGTTCAAGATTTACCAGCCAGGCCGCGAGGCGTTCAAGATTTACCAGCCAGGCCGCGAGGTACAGATTACAGGAAACGTGGTTGACTTTGACATGAAGGAACAAATGGCCGTTGTGTTGGTACATTGATAATATTTGTTTTGTTTTGTCCTCTTGCAATGAAGGGTTGCTGACAAGGCGTTGATCACAATTATTGGTGCAGGTCAACTTTGTTGCTGTGACCCAAGGTCATGGCTCTTCAGGAAGAATTTCAACAAGGGCACCTGGCTCTGGATTGCCAAGCAAGGCTGGCAGGAATTTGTACATAGTCTTCGAGCGCTCAGTTGACTAAAGCTAACGATTTGACTCAACGCAGTGTCAAATTCAAGCCCACTCCGGAGGGTGCAGTGAGCCCACTTAAATTGTGTGGAAGCAACGGGAGTCCTTTACTCTCGACATACATCAAAAAAGGAGCCAGAGATGTGGCATCAACCTTGCAAGCAAAAGGTAAAGACAAAGCTGGTGCCGACAACAACAGTTTGGACTCATCATCTAGCTCCAGCAAGGACAAAGGCGAGCCACAGGCCACTCCCCCAAAGAAGGCACGGGGGAGGCCACGTAAAGATATCCTCAAGGCTGCGGCAAAGAGGATGAAGCGTGCCTGAGAGGCGATTCACTTCAGAATTATCCGTCCACCTTCCTTGATCACTTGGGCCGTTGGCTCCGCCAATGGCAATGGCTTGGCAACAGTTTCTCTGCTGATTGTGTGTTTCCCCTGGCCCTCCTCCATACTCGCCTGTCAAGGATGTTCCAACACTTCCTTCTCTTGTGTAAATAAACATGATATTGATGCCCAGCTTGTAATTAGCTTAATTATGTGCCAATTCTATATTTGCCTCTACGACCGCTTGGCGTGATTGCGCCACAAATTGAGCGTCACAAGAGGAATCCAAGTCAGGTGAGCATTAGCCTGGGATTTCAACTGATGTGACCACCCCATTGAGCGCAAGGAGGGTGCCCTCCAATTTGCACACCACTTTTCTGCCTCCCGGGGGTGCCCGCCGGGGGCAAAGTTGATTAAGAAGAGAAATGCAGCCCACAGGTGCGCTTCACACCAATCTACTGCATCAATCGTCTCTCTTCCCGTCCTGCGACCTTCTTGTCTTGACAAACCCAAGGACCACAATTATGTCTGGCATGAGATGCAAAGCCGTCTGGAACAAACACATGAATACCCAAGAGGCAATCGTCTTGTCCATTTATTGGAAGATTCCTCACAACCTCGGCGCTTGCAACATTGAGTGTGACTCTTGCGGGGCGCTTCATTGGCGCAACGAGAGCACCATTGACCAACGGGAGAATGATGACATAGAGTTCTCTGCGTGTTGCAGAAAAGGGAAGATAACAATTCCGTCGGCTGATGGGTTGGCACCGGTATTCCCTCCAATGTTGAAGAAACTGTTGACGGGCAAGTCAAAAAGTAATTTCATCATGTGACTCAGCAAAGTGGAATCAGGACTGACCAGCAACAGAAGCCAAAAATTTCCAGGCCTTGATCCAGAATTACAATAATTGCCTCAGCTTCACGTTGGTGGGGGCAAAAACTGATTACTCCGTGATGGGCCCAAGAGGCATCAATGTTTTCCAAATCTCTGGCGCAATGACTCACAAAATGACCAGCGTCAAGCCAAGCAATCAGCTCAATCCCTGCTTTGCTCAAATCTTTGTCATTGGCAATCACGGGACAAACAAAGCTCAGTGCCGGATTGTAAAGGCTCAAGGCACCAGCTTCAAGCTCAACATGGATGTTAAGGTTGTACAAAAACTGATGGACCTGTTGTTCAAAATCAATCCATACACTCAAGTTTACCGCCATGCAAAGGACATTTTATCTTGGAGCAAAGCAACTAGGCTTGCTTTAGTTGGGGTTCCGCGTCCGGGGTGCGACCCCAAGTAATACAATCAACCTACCGTTGACAAGGTGGCAATGATAATTGAGGGCAAAGGGGACGTAATAGGCCCTTGCCATATTATACTCCACCGCAACAATGGCTGAACCGTAGCAACTTCTGACCTTGACTCATATTACTTTCCCTTGTGCTATTCATTGCTCTTCCCCTATGGCAAACAGCAATGGGACAATCTCTACAAGTCAACAGCCAAACACGGTAAGTCCAGCCTCCCACTTCCACTGACTCATGGTTCTGACGTGAATTCTTTTAGCAACTGGACAACGAGTTGGTTCCCTGGAATGGTTTGCCATCATGCTGTTTTGCCAGGCTGGAATCTTTTCCCCAGTTCTCTCTGCAAAGGTGTTGACGCAAGAAGTCATCACCAATTTCTGGGCATGCTTTGAGAGAGCCCGCATGAATTTCATCCGGCTAAATCAGGAGAAGCTCAAATCAAAGTCTTACGGCTCACTTGTCACCTCACTTGAAAACCGGGGCAAGCCATTAGGCAACAAGGTTATCTTACCCTCAACATTTATTGGCGGGCCGCGGGCAATGGTACAGTTGTACCAGGACTTGATGGCAATCTGCCGAAAGTATGGCGCGCCGTCTTTGTTCATGAAAATAACTGCAAATCCAAAATGGGTGGAGGTCAGCTCAAGCATTCCTCAAGTGGCAAAGCCTCACAATAATCCGGTCAAGACAGCCCGTGTCTTTTGTCAAAAATCAAAGGAAATGGTCCGTCAAATTGAAAAGATGGGGCGGTTTGGGAAGGTCATCTCCTACGTTTCAAAGATAGAATTTCAAAAGTGTGGCCTCCCTCACCTGAACCTAATGGTAACCCTCGAAGCGTCGGATCGCCCAATAACTCCAGAAGATATTGACTTACTTGTGACAGCTGAATTGCCCAATCCCACAACCAAACCATTATTACATTGCCTTGTTGTTGAGTTGAATTTACACAGGCCATGCAACGGACACCTGTGTACTCACCTAAAAACCCACCTGAAGACCCCCTGACAGACACCATCTCCCAGGGTCCTCAGGGGGTAAATAGTGGGGGTTTGGGAAATATTCGAATTTTTGAATATCTCAGATATCCCCGCCAAAGTACTTTGACCCATCCCCGCCCAAAAAAAACATATGTGTTTATTTATGTACATACACAAATATGTGCATACAGTTGCCGGGACCACCCAGAGTGTCAAAGCCGACAGCTCCAGCCGCTGGGAGCATGGGCCTCGCTTGCTGAGACCAACCGCTCCGGTGGCTGGGAGCATCGGTCTCACTTGCTGAGACCAACGGCTTCAGCCGCTGGAACCATTGGTCTCAGTTTCCGAGACCGACGGCTCCAGCAGCTGGAACCATTGGTCTCAGCTTCCAAGACTGACGGCTCCAGCAGCTGGAACCATCGGTCTCACTTGCTGAGACCGACAGCTCCAGCTGTTGGGAGCATCGGTCTCACTTACTGAGACCGGCAGCTCCAGCTGTTGGGAGCATCGGTCTCACTTGCTGAGACCAACAGCTCCAGCTGTTGGCAGCATCGGTCTCACTTGCTGAGACCGACAGCTTTAGCTGTTGGAAGAATTGGCCTCAGTTTCTGAGACCGACAGCTACAGCTGAGGCCAAAGACTGCAGGCAGCTGCTGGAACCAAGACCAACAGCTCCAGCTGCTGGACCATTGGTCTCGGCTCCTGCCAACAATGGTCCCAGCTACTGGAGCCAATGGTCCCACCTCCTCAGACCAAGGTTCTCATCTGCTAGGACCAATATTTCCACCTAGGGAGGAGGTTTCACATGACTGTAAAACAGGCTAAAAGATGTTGGAGTAGGAAAAAATGATTTGCTTATAACTTGTGATTGAATGCATATTTATACATGATCAAAATAAGAACTTATTTCTTGGGACACTATTAATTATTGATTTAGATTTTTAGCTTTATGGCACAAAGGATTCAAGAGATATGGCCACAAGGGGGTTTGAGCACAAGATGAAGTAGGAAAATAGATTTTCTTACAACTTCTCACTTAATGCATATTATCCAATGGAAATTGGAGATTGATTTTTGGTAAACCATTTATATGTGAATTATCATTCATAGCTATTTCACAGAGGAATTGGGAGATATGGCCATGATGGGTTTACTGTTGGGCAAAAGACTGTTTGAGTAGGAGAAATTGATTTGCACACAGCTTTTTGATCAATTCATGTATTCATATGATGAAAATTTGGGAGTGTGTTTGTTTCAATACTAATCATGATTGATTGGAGATTCTTAGCAAGTCTGGAAAAGTGGCCTCCAAGGTATTGTTGTGAGTAAATCTGGGCAATGAAAGTGGATGAGAAAGGCTGAATTTGGGCATAAACATTGTACCAAAAGGAAGATGTTTGAATTGTTTTGTATGATTGATCATTCATTGAAAACATCATGAAAAGATAATACTTGCTATGGATTTTCTCTTGCAGTACCTGTCACATGAAAATGGCTTGTGGTCAAGTTCAACAGTGGTCGAAGAGTTGTTTCAGTATTGAACATAACCACATGCCACTTCCAAGTAAACACTTTGTTGACAGTGATTCCAAAACATGAATTAATTTTCAATGATAATTTGAATAAATAGTTCATTCTTTGGATTTGGATTCACTCACATAGCCATAAATGTGGCATATGTTCATCTTTAATAGTGGTTGCACTTAGGGTGTTCAACTTTACATAAATTTTGTGCAACATAAAAACATAAAAACATAAACGTGAAATTTTGGTTGGGAGCTGTCAAACAAGATTTATGCATGTTGACAGCTCCCTGCCAAATTTTGACGTTTAAGTTTTTATGTTTTTATGTATACCACATTTTATGTATAGTTGAACACCCTTACTATTGAACATGACCACATACATTCAAGTGAAGCATTCTATGCAAGTTATTCCAAAACATGGATTGTTTTTCAACAATGTTTGAAATGAATAATCCATTCTTTGGAGTCACTCACATAGCATCTTTGGCATGAAAGTGACACGTGTTTGTGTTGAATGGGGGTTGAACCACCAACACAACCACATATTATTTTCAAGTGCAACACAACCACATATTACTTTCAAGTGCAACACAACCACATATTACTTTCAAGTGCAACACAACTATATATGACTTTCAAGTGAAGGGTGCATGGGTATGCAAGGGTACTATGTGAGTGGTTTCAAATCATGAATTATTCTTCAATAAATTTACAAATAGACATACATGGCTTGGAATCACTTAAATAGCATCATTCACTTGAATGTGGTATGTGGCCATGTTGAGTAGTGTAACCACCATTCACTGCCACCATTGAACATGACCACATAGCACTTTCAATTGGGCTGTGCTATATAAGTCATTTCAAATAATGGAAAATTCTTTACTAACATTATTGAAAAAGAAATTCTTTGGAATCAATCATTGCACTCTTCACTTGCAAGTGGTATGTGGTCATGTTCAGTACTGTGACCATGACCACTTTGGTAATTACTATTGAACATGACCACATAACACTTTCAAGTGGCGGTTGCTATGTGAGTGATTCCAAAGCATAATTTTTTTTTCTTTATAACAAAGTTTTGAAAATAGTCCATCATTTTGGATTATTCACATGAAACTCTTCACTTGAAAGTGGTATCTAATCATGTTCAATAGTGCAACCACTGGCAAATATAAAAATATGTCACATTCATGTGAGGGATGCTACACGAGTAATTCCAAAGCATGGATTATTTTTTCATGATGTTTCTATGAATAAAATCATATGGAATAATTCAATCATCTTCCTTTTGGTAAACTCCTCCCTAGGTGAAAATATTGGTCCTAGCAGATGAGAAGCTTGGTCTGAGACGGTGGGACCATTGGCCCCAGTAGCTGGGACCATTGGCGGCAGGAGCTGAGACCAATGATTTAGCACCTGGAGCTGTTGGTCTTGGTTCCAGCAGCTGCCTGCAGTCTTTGGCCTCAGCTGGAGCTGTTGGTCTCAGAAACCAAGACCAATGCTCCCCACAGCTAAAGCTGTTGGTCTCACAAATTGAGACCGATGCTCCCAACAGCTTGAGCTGTCGGTCTCAGAAAGTGAGTCCGATGCTCCCAACAGCTGGAGCTGTCGGTCTCAGCAAGTGAGACCGATGCTCCCAACAGCTAAAGCTGTCGGTCTCAGCAAGTGAGACCAATGCTCCCAACAGCTGGAGCTGTTGGTCTCAGCAAGTGAGACCGATGCTCCCAACAGCTGGAGCTGTCGGTCTCAGCAAGTGAGACCGATGCTCCCAACAGCTGGAGCTGTTGGTCTCAGAAAGTGAGACCGATGGTTCCAGCTGCTGGAGCCGTCAGTCTCGGAAACTGAGACCGATGGTTCCAGCTGCTGGAGCCGTTGGTCTCGGAAACTGAGACCGATGGTTCCAGTGGCTGAAGCCGTTGGTCTCAGCAAGTGAGACTGATGCTCCCAGCCGCCGGAGCAGTCGGTCTCTGCAAGCGAGGCCCATGCTTCCAGCGGCTGGAGCTGCCGGTCTCTGCAAGCGAGGCCCATGCTTCCAGCGGCTGGAGCTGTTGGCTTTGACAGTCTGGGTGGTCCCGGCAACTGCATGTACATATTTGTGTATGCACATAAACACATATGTTTTTTTTTTTTTGGGCGGGGATGGGTCGAAGTACTTTGGCGGGGATATCTGAGATATTCAAAAATTCGAATATTTCCCAAACCCCCGCTATTTACCCCCTGAGGACCCTGGGAGATGGCGTCTGTCAGGGGGTCTTCAGGTGGGTTTTAGGTGAGTACACAGGTGGCAACGGACACCCGTGTTGGCAGAGAGGTGGGTGCAACAAAGGATTCCCGAAGCCATACGCGGAACGAACTGCCAACGTCAAGGGCGCTTATCCAATCTATAAACGTAGGAACGACGGTCGAACTGTCATTAAAAACGGGACCACGTTTGATAACCGCTTGGTTGTTCCATATAATAAGTTTCTAACTCTAATGTTTCAATGTCATATAAATGTCAAAATACCCGTCAAAACCACTGCTATCAAATACTTGTACAGTTGCAAGCGGCATCTGTCTGTAAGGCCCCCCCTGCAAAACTTGAATGGGAAACGCGGGCCGGGTGTTTGCCCCCGGGGGGTAGTCAATCTAAACAAAGACCACATTTTTGAGGTCTTTGGAGGCTGTAGAATCTAGAATTAAAAGGGTTTTGCTTGAAACCCCGCGGTTCTTTTTATTTATTTTTTGCTCCGTCACATTCCGAACATTGGCTAATAAATGCATATATTTTATGCATATATACATAGTATGCATGTATAAATGCATACTAAATGTACATAAAACCATAGATATGGCTTTAAATGTGTTTATTCAGACATAATGAGACCAAAGTCACACGTCAGGCACTCTGAATATGGCAAAAATAACCCCAAATATGCTCAAAAAATCAGGAATTTTTCTATTTTTTGACCCCAAGATTCCGAACGCTACCCCATTTGGTGGGAGAAGCCTTACAGAAAGATGCCGCTCGCAACTGTACAAATACATTACAAAAGGACACAACTGGTCTCACCTCAGGTTGAAAGGCAAAGACGAAATTGAGATTTACATTGATGCAAGGTACATCAGCCCTCCTGAAGGTGAGCACACACATGTATAGGTTCTCCCAAAACTGAAACTAACCATGTTGACCTGTAGCATCATGGCGTCTCCTCAAATTTCCAATGACCAACCTGTTGATTTGAAGAGTACTTTGCCGCGTCTCGCTGTAAACACTCTCAATTTGAAGCCTCGCGTCGACTATTTCATTTGTCGTGACGTCACACTCCATTCTCTTTTTCCTCATCTCGACTCCGATTCAATCATCTCGCCCAGTTCATCTCAATCATCCCAGCAAGCTCTATCTAACGAATCTAGTCTTTGTCGAGGTCACTCGGTCAGACATCTTGATTTCTAAGGTTCTTATTTCATTTCTTATCTTTTCCTTAGTGTTGATCACCTGTTGACCGCTCTCATTGTCACTTCATTAGTCAGTGTCTGTTTAGTGTAGCGTGCCAGATCTTGCTCTCATTTCCATTGCGTGCTTGTTCTTTTAGGTGATCTTTCTTTTTCATTGTTCTCATCTTATTGATTCATTGTATTTCATTATTCTAATTCATGTTCTTTTAGACTCTGAATTTATCACATTATCAGTATGGTCGCTCTATAAGAAGAACAGGTACGAAGATCTTACAATGTCAGATCTCGAGGTTGTATCGTCAAAAACGAATATTCCTAAATTGGACAATACGAATTATGCCTCTTGGTCCAGTCGTATGAGAGCATACTTAAAGAGCAAGGATCTATACAAGGTAGTCATCGGAGAAGTCACTCCTGCCGACAAGAAGCGCCATGAAACCGCCAATGTCATCATCAGTCATTTGGGCAATACTGCTTTCGATTCGGTTATCACTGCCGAAAACGAGGACAAACCGGTTGAAATCTGGAACGCTATTGTCAAACGATATGCCTCCTCCTCTGTCACTAATAGGGCACGAGTCTGGCTCAAGTTCATGAGATACGAATATCCCGATAACCTCAAAAACTATCTTGACACCTGTCGCAAGATGATGAACGAATTCTCTGTTGTTCAGCTCGGCATTCCCGGTGATATCATTTCAATCTCAATTCTCGCTAAACTTTCGCGCGAATACTGGAATGTTGTCGACCACATTATCTTGAACGAATCGATTGTATTCTTTCCTTCTTGTACGCTGAAGAAGCTCCAAGAACTTGTGTACATGAAGGACATTCGTTCTGATGATCCTACTGCTTCCGCTACCAAAGAAACCAAAACTATCGTCTCAAAAGAAGATCCCGCTACTGCTTTCAAAGCCAACTCCTCAAAGAAACGACAGAAGAATGAAAATCCTTGCTCGGTCGGTTTACATAATCCAAGAGCCACTCATCCTGAGTGGAAATGCTTCAAGCTTACGGACGAGCAACGCATTGCTGCTTGACCTAAAGGAGAATCTCACGTTACTGCTTCTCACGAGCAAGAACCAGAGTCCGACTATGTGGAAGTCTCTGCTTTTGTCAGTTTTGGTCCTGATTTAAATCGACCAATAATTCTCGACTCGGGCGCCTCTCATCATATGGTGAACGACTCGAAAATCTTTACTAAAATTAAGGAAGTCAATATCGAAATTAATACGGGCGATAAGAAACAACGGGTTAAGGCTGTTGCCATGAGAAACACGTTTTTGAAAGACGATCATGGTGTTCTCCTTAAACTCTCCGATGTTCTCTATACCCCAGATCTTTCTAGGTCCCTTCTTTCATTCAATCGACTCTTTTCCAAACATTCCTCTATTACTAAAGAAAAGAAAAACTTTGTTATTAATTTAGATGACGCCTCGTCTTTGTCTGGATCAATTCACAACAACCTTTGGGAGCTCTCTCCATCGTTTGAAATTAACTCCGTTGCCTTGTGTTTCTTGTCCTCTCTGAGCGTTGATTGGCATTCCAGATTGGGCCATCCTAGCTCAGCGTATCTGAAGAAACTTGTTCCGTCGGCTACATCCGTCGATGATTGTGAAACCTGTAAGATGTGTAAATCTACGAAGCTTCCATTTAAAGGGAAGTTTTCTCCTGCCATTGAAAATCTAGAAGCTATTCATCTGGATCTAGTCGGACCTTTTCAGACGCGATCCGTCAGTGGCTGTCGATACTTCCTAACTATCATGGATCAGTTTTCTGGTTTTAAAATAGTTAAACTTTTGAAACATAAATCTGACACCCTGACGATGTTTGAAGAGTTTGTTCCATGGGCTGAAAATCAGACGGGAAAACGGATCAAACGCATTATTTCAGACAACGGGGGCGAATTCAAAAGCATTTTCTTTCAAGAGTTCTGCCGTGAGCGAGGTATTACTCAGAATTTCGCGCCCGCCTATACTCCTCAAAATAACGGAATGGCGGAACGAGCCAATCGTGCTATTCTAGACAAGGCGCGGTGAATTTTTGCTCAAGCTAATCTTTCTCCTCGTTATTGGGCTGAAGCTGTCTGTACTGCGACTGATCTGTGCAACATACTTCCTTCAGAGACTCGTGGATTCACAATTCCCTATGCCACTTGGTTTGGTCGACCATTTAATTTGGATAAGCTCAAGACTTTTGGTTGCCTGTCTTATGTGTTTGTTCCGGAACAATTCCGGAAAGATAAATTATCTCCGACGGCCGAAAAGGGAATCTTCCTCGGTTATTCTAGCGACTTCTCAGCTTATCGAGTTCTCAAGCTTGAGTTGAAGATTGTATGTATCTCCAGAAACGTCAACTTCCACGAGAATTCCTTTCCTTCATTAAAGAATGAGTCAATTGATGAGTCCACCTTCCAATTCAATCCTTTCGACATTGCTCCAGAACTAGACAATGATGAAAACGAACCTCAGTTTTGTCCGTTTCCGAAACAAGAGATTCCCGCCGTTGACAACAACTTTCCATGTCAAGAAATTATTGGCGATATTGATCCTCGCAATATTCTGACGCATGGTCAAAGGGGGGCAGAGATGTATGGTGCGGAAGGTCGTTCTCTTACTTATGGTCAGGTGTTAAGCTCATCAGATAAAATCAAGTGGATGAATGCTATTGACAAGGAGGTTGACAATATGAAGGAGTATGAAGTTTGGGATGTCATCGAAAAGAACTCTGAGGATAAACCCTTGAGCTGTACGTGGGTTTTCAAGATCAAACCAGAAGCCTCAAATCAACTGGAAGAACACAAAGCTCGTCTTTGTGTCCAGGGTTTTAATGAAGTCTTTGGTCGCGATTATAATTTTACTTATGCACCTACTGGAAAATTAATCTTGTTACGTCTTCTGATCAATTTCGCTCTTCAAAATAAGCTAAAATTTCATCAAATTGACGTCAAATGCGCATTCCTTAACGCCCCAATTCGCAAAAGGATTACTCTAAATCCTCCTCCTGGTCTAAATTTTTCTAGCAATAAACTTCTCCTCTTAAAGAAGGCACTTTATGGTTTAAAACAAGCACCTAAAGCGTGGCATCTTACATTGTCGTCCTGGCTCCTCTCCGTTGGATTTAATCAAAGCTACGCCGAACCCTGTGTTTTCTGGTCGTCGAATACACGGCTTTATGTACATGTGGACGACATTGCTATCTTCAGCTCGGAGCCAGATGTATTCAAAAATATGATTAAGAGGAGATTCAAAATCAAGGATCTTGGTGAAGCTAAACATCTTTTGGGAATGGAAGTTATTCAGTCATCAGAAGAAGTTCGTCTCCATCAAACACAATACGTGGACAATACAATCCTCAAATATGGATGTTCAGCTCTTAGGCAGCAATTATAAACACTTTTTTGAGATTATTCTCAAAAAAAAATTGAAATTGTTTGAAAAGTTTTATTTCTTTTTTATTTCTCAACTTTTTTTCAAAACATTCTTTGAGACAATTCAAATCTCCTCAAGAGGTGATTTGAAAACTAGAAATGTCCACCGGAAAAAGATAAACCTTTTTCCATCTCAAACAACTGTATGGGTCTGTACGGCCCCCTTGCAATTCATCTTCACTTCAAAGTGGTCCAAGCGGCGCTTGACCAACTCTGGTCAAGCGGTACCAGCTGGTCGAGCAGGTGGCCCCACTCAACCGGTCATCCTGCTCACCGGCCGAACCGGCCTGTTTGACCAGTGTGCCAGTCAAGCAGGCCTTCACGACCGGTGATTACTGGTCAAACAGGGTACCACCAGGGTCAAACCACCCAGTTTGACCGGTACTCACCGGTCAAACAGGAATGTTCAACCGGCACGCTGGTCAAACACTCCTGTTTGGCCGGTGAGCCAGGTGACTGGTTGAGAGGGGCCACCTGCTCAACCAGTTGGTACCGCTCGACCAGTCCTGGTCAAGCACCGCTCGGACTGCTATGTCCAAGCGGTTATTGCTGGCAGTGTCCAGCTGATATTGCGTGCAACTTAGAGGTCTTGTGGCCTGCGGGCCCAATGGGTTTATAATTGCAGATTTTTTTTCATGCGTGTTTTGAAATTTGTTTTGAAATCTTTTCAACTTCTTTTGTTTTCTTTTTCTTTTTCAAAACTTTTCAAAATAATTTTCAAAAAAATCTCAAAAAGATGTTTATGATTGCTGCCTTATTCCTCTGGCAACGCCTATGAAGCCAAATTCGCAACTCGTTCTAGCTACCGATGAGGAAATCAGAAAATTCAGGGACATTAATCAATCGTATTGAGGCATTGTTGGTGCTTTGAATTATCTCAGCACTACGACTAGACTGGATATTACCTACTCTGTGGGCTGTCTTTCTCAATTCTTGAACGACCCTGGTATTCTACATTGGGAAGCAGCTATCCATACACTCCGATACCTTAAAGGCTCAAAAGACTTTGGAATCACGATTTGACAGACTGAGAAGAACAGAATGGACTTTGTAGCGTACGCAGACGCAAGTTGGGCGAATTGTGAAATGACTGGAAGATCTACGACCGGCTATCTTGTCCAATGGAACGACAATCTTGTTTCCTGGCGTTCGAAGAAACAATTGTCAACTTTGCTATCTTCAACTGAAGCCGAGTACGTTGCTATGTCTGATCTAGTAAAAGAACTAATGTGGCTGCGAATGGTCATTGGCACTTCTCTCAGTTTGAAAATCCCCGACAAGCTTCCTATTTTTGAAGACAATCAAGCGGCTATTTGTTTGGCAAATAATGAATCTAATCATTCTTCCTTTAAGACCAAACATATGAATTTGAGATTTCATTTTATTTGCTCCGAAATCATTGCCGATCAAGTGGTTGTTATCTATAAACGCACCCATCAAATGTTGGCCAATTTTCTTACCAAGACGATTGGACGCTCATCTATCTTCAAAGCCCTTTGAGTCTTGAACGCGGCTATGCCCTCAAAACCTCCCGCTTGAGAGCATGGGGGTGTGTTGATTTGAAGAGTACTTTGCCGCGTCTTGCTGTAAACACTCTCAATTTGAAGCCTTGCGTCGACTATTTCATTTATCGTGACGTCACACTCCATTCTCTTTTTCCTCATCTCGACTCCGATTCAATCATCTCGCTCAGTTCATCTCAATCATCCCAGCAAGCTCTATCTAACGAATCTAGTCTTTGTCAAGGTCACTCGGTCAGACATCTTGATTTCTAAGGTTCTTATTTCATTTCTTATCTTTTCCTTAGTGTTGATCACCTGTTGACCGCTCTCATTGTCACTTCATTAGTCAGTGTCTGTTTAGTGTAGCGTGCCAGATCTTGCTCTCATTTCCATTGCGTGCTTGTTCTTTTAGGTGATCTTTCTTTTTCATTGTTCTCATCTTATTGATTCATTGTATTTCCTTATTCTAATTCATGTTCTTTTAGACTCTGAATTTATCACAACCGATGGCCGGCCGTCACCCGACTGACAATCCACAATAAGAATGAGCAACTGGTTTACTTCAACAGTGCCAAGAAGGCTAAGGGCCAAATCCTATCTGGAAAGGCAACCCAAACAATGTTGACAGAGTTCTTCAAACTCAACATCAACAATTCCCAAGGCGCAACTGGCCAAGCTTTGCGGTCCCTGTTGTTAGATGAGATCCCCAGCTATTTCTGGTGGGACTCAAGCTTGAAGCAGTGGAAATCAAGAAAGTTGATTGACCCGGCAGTTGGGCGGATGTTCTCAATCTTGTATCTTGCAGGAGAAAAATCCTTCTTACGAGTGCTCCTCCTCAAACAAAGAGGCCCTAAGTCTTTTGAAGACATCAAGACCGTTGACGGGAAACAGTTCGAATCTTATTGCAAGGCCTGCATTGGTCTTGGCCTACTGATCAATGATTCCCTTTACAATACAACTCTTCAAGAAGCTTTGCTTGACAAGTTGGGGTTCCAACTTACTCAAATGTTTGCAATGATATGTGTCCACACACCGCCATCAAACCCTACGTGGCTATTTCAAAACCATTACTTTGCGTTTACAGATGACACAAGCCGGGTCGACATGCGGGACCGACCCAGCCAGGAATTAAGGAACGGCAAGTGGAAGGTTCTGGCTTTGTTGAGGCTTAATGACATGTTGAATGAAATGCGAAGCAATCTTAAAGCGTTGGGAATCAGAGTTGAAGCTTTGGATGCAACGGTTTTACGGTCTGTCTCGCTGGTTGAGGCGGAGGTTGAATTGATTGAGGTAACCAGAGGAAGATTAGAATGCAACGTTTCTAGGTTGAATGGCGGCCAATTATGCTTCTTCAAGAAATTAGAAAGTAGTTTAAGTGGTACTGCAGGAGGCCTACACTATCTCAACGGGCGAGGTGGAACCGGCAAAACATTTCTTCTCAACACGATACTCGACCATGCCGCCATTCGACAGGTCACCTGCATTGTTTCAGCTTTGTCAGGTGCTGCCGCGCTGCTTCTGCGGGGGGGGCAAACTGCTCATTCAGCTTTCAACATGCCCATCAATGTACCAAGAGAGGGTCAATGCGGATTTAACAAGGATAGCCCAAACGCTCATCACATCAAATCCGTAAGACTGATTGTTTGGGACAAGATTGTAACGATCCATAAAAATGCCGTTGTGGAACTACTCTTTATGGGAATAGAGCTTGAGAGGGAATAGTGCTTGAAGGGCTGCCTCTCTATAATAGCTGGGAGAGATAAGTATAACAAGACAAGAGTATGGACTCCTGCAGAATAAGTGTGGCTGATGAGGATATTTAGATATATATGCTAAGGTATGGGTTCTGTGTAATCTTTATAATGACTTATAATTCTTCTTAATAACTAACTACTCTTCTGTTCAGAGCCAGGTATTACCACTTTGTGGACCCAGGGAAGCTGACAGTAAGGTGTATATAAATATATATAGTATTGGCCAGAGTTAAGTACCAATTTTACTTAAGGAAGCTGATGATATACTACTTATGCTGATGAATATAAATTGTGACCAGGTATGAGTACTACAACTAATGTGGAATAGACAATCTGATGAGGAACAAACAGCAGAGGAAACAGGCTCCTTTTATAGACAATTCTGGACACCTGAGGGGAGGGGACAACTTGCAGCTTGTGAGTGTAGCAGTGAGCATGGAACATGATGGAACAAATCACATGAGAACTGGAAGGAGATAAGAGAAGTCATGACATCATTTTGAAAAGTAAATTGTGGGAATGCCTTGGTAAGTATTTGGTAATTGTGTCACATGGAACCTTTTAGAACACTAAAGTATGAGAATACTGAGTAAGAGTGAGAAGTAGAATATTTTCAAACAAAGAAATTGTGAGAACTACTTTATAATAATGGGAACATCTGAGTTATAGTTGAGTTGTGGAATATTCCATTGACAAGAGGGTTTAATTTGAGTGAAAATTCTTATTGGGGGTTTATCTGGATTTAAGGTTAAGTTGTGGTTGTTGAATTTTTGGTGATTTGTCTGTGAAAGTGTTGTGAATTGTATCTTGAACTTTGAATCTGGATGCCTGGTCTTGAGTTGGTGAAACCTCTGTGATTGTGAATTGAACCTCTGGTTTTTGGTGTATCTTGCTGTATCCTGGCATATGGGCTGTGATTCCACTGTGACTGTTGTTCCTCTGTTGATTATACACCATTCTGCACCTTGAATATAACACCTACTACAGATTGGGCTTACCACACCGTCAAAGCGGTTGACAGATCTCTGAAGGCCCTCTGTGATTCAAAGAGCCATTTGGCGGCAAGCTTGTCATATTCTCCAGAGATTTTTGCCAAATCTTGCCCGTGGTAAAGTTTGACAAATACCCTCCGTCGTATGCCACATCAATCAAATCATCACCATTGTGGTCGATGATCAAGTCATCAAGTTTGAAAGAGAACATGAGGTTGTTGGCGGCCCAGAAAAATTTTACCTCACCAGATGCTGGTACTTTTGCCAAAACCCTCCTCAAGATTTGAGAGGGCAAGTATCAGAAGACGGATTTTGGTATACTGACGTTGAAAGGAATTTGACATGTCAACTTTGATTCAATGGCGGACAGAGAAGCCAAGTTGATCAATTTCGTTTATTCGGACCTGTTGACAAAGGCGGCCTTGTCATTCAATGAGAATTTGGCCTACCTCAATGAGAGATGTGTACTAGCCCCGCTCAACCAGGATGTCAGAGGATTAAACAAAAGAATCGCGCAAATGTTGCCGGGCAAGCTTCATGTTTCAAAATCTATTGATTTGCCGGATCCGGAAGGAATTGACACCTTGCCAGAGGAGTGCCTCAACAAAATCTCAATCTTGGGTTTACCGGAACATCTTATTTACCTCAAGGTAGGGATGCCAATTGTAGTTGCTTGCAACTTGTATATCAAACAAGGGGTTTGCAATGGTTTGAGAATGGTTGTGCATAGGATTGGCAATGGTTTCTTGATGGGCCAGCTGGTGTCTGGACGTAAGTCGGGCAATGTCATCATGATCCCCAAGATCAAGATCCACAATAAAAGTTCTCAGAAGGCAGGTCTTTCCTTTTGTTGATATCAGTTGTCAGCCTCTGTGATGCCAAGGGCTAGTACCTTTTAGCTACACAAGGTGATAAGAGTGCAAAGGATGGGTAGAGTGGGGTATTTTCACGTAGAAAAGTAGTAAAGAAAGAAATAAAAAGAATATAATTCTTTTTTATAGAGGGGCCTGCTGGCGCAGGGGTGTTTGTAGGTGCCCTCTAAATCAGAGATCTGCTAAGCAGGGTGGTATCTGATTAAGCAAACAATGGGTTTCTGCGTAACAGAAGGTGGTACCAAAGTGCTTTTCCAATTAAGGAACCAGAATGGGGACAGAAGGATAAAAGAAGTACTCACTATTGCTTCTTTTAAGCCAAAAAGCCATGTAGGGGGGTGAAGTAGAGCTGCTGGGTAGATTGGATGGTTTCTGCGCAGGAGCTGGTCACGTAGGATGGTTGATTTAATAAGAACACCAAGGATAAAACAGGCAAACAGGGCAGAGTAACTGAAATAAGGACAGGACACGGCGTAACTGATTGACTGTAATAATAATTGATGATGATGAACAACATTTGGCGTGGAAAGAGGGCTCTATATATACTAATTTCACTCATAGTAGAGGACCTTTCCTGCCTGTGTGCTTGTAGTTGCTGAATTTCAGCGCAATGTGGCCAATTTGGGAGATTGGCACTAACAAGGCTCATCCCAATGGCACTGCTGGTCATTATTTCAGCGTCACAAGTGCTCTTCATGACCTTAATAACCTATTTGGTCATTGTAACTAAGGTACATAGCAACACTGACGTGTGATTGTATCTGAAATGGGCCACAAATGACGGAAATGGGCCACAAATGGCTATGGCCAATCATTAAAGGCCACGCTGGCTATGTTAATCTTAGGTATTCAAGGTTTTTATTAATTAAACCTTGCAAATCCGTCATGTAGAATCTACCTGTACACTGGTTATGCTTGTACATACCTGGTAACTAGGTAATTGCCTATTTCCACGCATTTGGCCAATTTCCAATTGGATTATATAATCCACGCGCGGGGTTGGAGGTTTAAACCCCAATTGGGCTTAACTCCCAAACTATACACAACACCTCAATTATAAGTCCATAATTGGTCCTTTCACATACAGTATGCATATATATCAAGTACATACGTGTGTAATGTGCATCTGTGACACGTGGGTGTGGCCAATTGTTACAAGTAATTGGTTCAAGGTGAAGGAGTAGGAAATTAGGGGTACTTCCAGTGAGGGACCCTACATTATTTTACATGAGGATTCAGAATATGACATAATATTCTAAGTTATCCTCGAGTTTTAGAAGTTATTCATAATTTCTGTAAAAAACAGTTATTTATTTTAGTTCTGACTTATTTTTAAGGGTCCAGAACTTTGTTAATTTTTTTGGTTAAAAATAAGGTTACTAGTTATTACTCTTACTTTTATGTGTCACTATGGTTACCTTATGATTATTCCTTATTATTATAGTTACTTCATGTCTATTTGTTATCAATTATTAGCATATGTACTATTTTCAGGGTTTGTACATATGGTAATGATGTTGTTTTTATTTTTCATTTATTTTCTTTAATTTCTACATTACTAGTGTTACTTTGTCAGGTTGTCTCTGACTTAGTAGCAAGCTGACATCAGTTCCCAATCCAGCCGGCCTATGAAATGTCTGTCAACAAAAGCCAGGGACAGACTTTTGAGAGATTGGGGGTTTATATTGGAACGGATGTCTTTGCGCATGGCCAATTATATGTTGCCCTATCAAGAGTGACGAGTGAAAGCAATATCTTGGTAGCCAAACCAACTTTGCGGAGTGGTGTAGTTAACATTTGCCATCAGCCGGCGCTGTTCAAAAATAAGGCAAAGGATAAGAAAAAAGAACATTGTCGTGGGTAAGTGGATTTTCCTGCAATTATTCTCAGCAACAAACGATTTTGACCGTCTGTGTACAGGGGCCGCCGGTCGCATCAACGGTAAAACCCAAGGCGGGGGTCATCATTGAGTCATCCTTCTCACTAAGGACTAATTGGCACTGGTTTGATACGGGCTTGACTTGTTTGCAGGAAGGGTGGGCGCACATTGTTGACAAAGGCACGGGCTGAGATGACCTTTTTCATCAATTGGTTTGGCGGGTTGATGTTACTGAAATGAATCTCAGTAGAGTTGTTACTTCACCCGCGTGGGGGAGCTCTAAGATGGCATACCGCCTGACCTGATTGAGGTCTGGCAAAACAATCAGTGAGGTCATGTCTTGCTGTCTAGCCAAAAGCAAGAGTAACTCTCTTTGAACTCCAGTTTTCATGGTTTATTAGAGAGCCTCATTGAGGGCCTTGCCGAATGGCACTACCAACAGCCAAGGGCTTGCTGGAAGCGGTTAGAGGGATGCTCTGGCCCAATTGTATTCAAAGTGGTGTCACAGCGCGAGCGAACAAATAAAATTAACATGCTCTATTGCAATGCACTTGGATCATTTACCAACCTGTTAAGACTGCAACTGTCGCACACAACAAACGCGCAAAGGTTCCTCACGCCAAAGCTGAGTGTTAATGTCATGTTTGCAAATGGGTGTTCTTGGCAAAGATAGGTATGGTGCGCAGCATAGAGTCAAAAACAGCTTTTTTGGATTTACCGCTTTACTTCAACACATTGCGGTTAATCTGGTGGGTGTGTATCAAAAGTGAAATTGGTGCGTTGCTCTTGCCTCATTGCCAAAATCTAACGCAAGCTTCCCCTGATTGGCCCGGGAAGGCGGTTAGGCATAGAGGGAGCAGGCAAAGGGAAAAACTGTCTGGGCTGGGCAAGGCCAATTTGTATCAGGTCCTGAGCTGACAATTAAACCAATTGAGACAACCCTTTTCTATTGCAGGGTGGGTGACACTGTTGCTCCCTGGGCTTTTCATCTCCATCTGCGACCCAGCCCTCAAGCGGAAGGTGGAGTTGACTGGTCAAGGCGGGATTTGTGGCTCAGTTGTGTAGACGGCTAAGCGGTGAATATATAAGCCCAGCTTGTCAGCCTACGTGATGCCAAGAACAAAGTTCTTCTAGCTACACGTGGTGCAAAGATATGAAAAGGTAGTTTCACACGTGGGTCTCACGGTGAAATGGGGTAAAGTAGAAAGAAAGAGAAAGAAATATAACAAAAAGCAAAAGCTTTTTATCAAAGAGGGGCCTGAGTTACAGGGGTGTTTACGGTGCTCTCTATGAATTAGATCCTGAAATATCAGGGGTACTCTAATTATCTGGTCCTTTGACAAGGAGTACACCCAGAAATGACAAAGAAAGAAGTGCTACGGGGAATTTTACTCACTAATGCTAAAATCCACGCAAAGGGGTCTTCTTCAAGCTTGGCAGGGATCTTGAGGCGTCAAAAGTAGTCAAGAATTGATTGGAAAGCTGGAAATTTGTTGTGGTAATTTGTTGGTTGAGGTGATGATCCAATATAACAGGTATAACAAGGCTAATAACTAGTGTAAAGGCTGGTTGATTGCATTGGGCTGGTTGATTGTGTTGGTATATGCTGCTATGATAAAAGATGATGGGGATTGTCAAAAGTGGGCAAACAAAGCTCTTTAAATATCAATTTTGGGCCACTGTGTGCATGGTAATTTGCCTCAATTGCAGGTGTGGCTCATTTCAAACCAAACCAGGCCATTGTTACACTAGTTTGGACCAAAAGGGCAAGCCACAGCTGCTTATGGGTGAATACACAAGGTTATGATGAGTTTGTTGACGCCAAATAACCATGTAGACCAACCTGGTTCAATACTACTGGCTTGGTTTAGTCAACAGTAGCATTGAAGGAGTGGTTACGCCTGAAAAGGGCCACAAATATTGAGACTGGGCCACGCTACAGGTGTTACACATGTGTAATTAAGGTTTTAAAAGCGGAAAATTTGTTTATATATATGATGCAAGGTTCCTGAAACCTAGTTACATACACGCTGCCTTAGTAACATGTATTTGTGTAGTTCATGCGGGGTTTTTAGTGAATTGGGCCAACTTGTGTAACCAGTGCGCGGGGTTGGAACATTAAACCCCATTTGGGCCTAACTTGGCCATTTCACACAACACCTCGAAATGACATCCATTTTTGGTCATTTCCCAGTTGGTATCATAATAGTCAACCAACATGTTATGCATATATGCCGTGCAATCCTATAGGTGGGGGAAATGGGTAAAAGGAGTGAAGGAGTGAGAATTAGGGGGTACCATGAGTGGGATACCCTAGGTTATTTTGCATGTAGATTAAGAATCTGCCATAATACTCTAAGTTTTTCTTTAAGGTTTAAAAGTTATGGTAATATTTTGTGTAAAACATGATTTTGACAGGGTATTTCAATGTTTATTCTTAGTTTGTATTTATACATAACAAAGCCATAATGCATTACAAAGTGAGAGAAATTCCTACACATGTAATAATGTCTCTAACTTTGGTAATACAATTTATTTTCTAATTTTCAATGTATTTATTATGATTTTATCTTTTCATGTACTCTTTGTTAGATTGTCTCTGAAGAGTAGCAAGCTGACACAGCTTTGCTGAGGGAAAATTGAACACACTTCTCCTGATCTCCACATTCACACTCCCAAAAAGTACCAACTGCTCATCTTGCCCTCACCAAAACATGGACTGCTACACTTCAGAAGGAGATGATTACATAATGTTTCAAGGAATCATACACAAGGATTGTGCCGTAAGCCATTTGACGTTTGTTAACCAGGCATTAACTGATTTTTCTGTGGTTGAGTTGCATCCGTATGTCGTTGGCTGGCGGTGTTTTAATCCCATTTGGGCCGTCAAACCAATTTCTATCAGGATGACAAATGAGCTCTCAGGCAACGTGGTATGGCTCAAGGCATCAGCCTATTTGGTCGAGGAGTGTAGGACACCTTTAGAAGACGGGGCAACTTATTTCGTCAAGGTTCATCTTTTTATGTGTGGGCCAGAAGCAAAGCCTTTACTGAGATATGAATGCGCAATGTCAATATCTGCTTGTCCGGACAATGCCGGCCCTAATCTTTGCCCAAGTCTCACTGGAAGGGGAACAGTCGTCCAAATAACAAAAATTGAGATGGACAACAACTACAGCAATCTGTAAAGTGTTGATGTTGACCATGCAAATTTTGTACGTCAGATTTGCCTGAAGTTGATTCTTGATTCGGTGCTAACTTCATGTTTAGATAGACCCACAAAAAAGTACTCAGGTGCGGTGCATATTTGGGGATAGATATGGCGTAGGAGGTGGTCATCTAGATCTTACCATCGGATCCCAATTTGAGTACTTTGGGGAGGTAAGGGCAGTCAGCCGGGCAAGCAAAAGGCTAATTGTGACGTTGTCCGGACAAAGCGGGGGCTTCTGTTGAGTTTTTTAGCTGCTGGCTCAAGAAGGGAAGTTTGAGGAAGATGGCACAAGAAGGAGAGTGATCCTTTTTGGGAAAGGATTGCGGAAAAAGAATGAGAGAGCCAATGGTTTTATTCTCATGTAGCTAGGCCAGTGTCAGCCTCTGTGATGCCAAGGGCTAGTACCTTTTAGCTACACAAGGTGATAAGGGTTCAAAATAAGGGTAGAGTAGGATAATTTCACGTAGAAAAGTAGTAGGAAAGAAATAAAAAGAATATCATTCTTTTTTATAGAGGGGCCTGCTGGCACAGGGGTGTTTGTAGGTGCCCTTTAAATCAGAGATCTGCTAAGCAGGGTGGTATCTGATTAAGCAAACAATGGGTTTCTGCGTAACAGAAGGTGGCACCAAAGTGCTTTTCTAATTAAGGAACCAGAATGGGGACAGAAGGATGAAAGAAGTACTCACTATTGCTTCTTTCAAGCCAAAAAGCCACGTAGGGGGGTGAAGTAGAGCTGCTGGGTATATTGAAGGGTTTCTGCGCAGGAGCTGGACACGTAGGTTGGTTGATTTAAAGAGAACACCACGGATAAAACAGGCAAAACAGGGCAGAGTAACTGAAATAAGGACAGGACACGGTGTAACTGATTGACTGTAATAATAATTGATGATGGGGAACAACTTTTGGCGTGGAAAGAGGGCTCTGTATATACTAATTTCACTCATAGTGGAGGACCTTTCTGCCTGTGTGCGTGTAGTAACTGGTTTTCAGCGCAATGTGGCCAATTTGGGAGATTGGCACTAACAAGGCTCATCCCAATGACACTGCTGGTCATTAATTCTGTGTCACAAGTAGTTTCCATGACCTTAATAAATTATTTAGTCATTGTAACCAAGGTACATAGCAACACTGACGTGTGAATGTATCTGAAATGGGCCACAAATGACGCAAATGGGCCACAAATGGCTAAGGCCAATCTTTAAAGGCCACGCTGGCTATGTTAACCTTATGTATTCAAGGTTTTTATTGATGAAACCTTGTAAATAAACCACATAGAATCTACTTTTACCCTAGTTACACTTGTACATATGTGGTAACTAGGGGATTAGCTATTTCCACGCATTTGACCAATTTCTAATTGGATTATATAATCCACGCGCGGGGTTGGAGGTTTAAACCCCAATTGGGCCTAACTCCTAAACTATACACAACACCTCAATTATAAGTCCATAATTGGTCATTTCACATATAGTATGCATATTTAACAAGTGCATACGTGTGTAATGTCTGTGTGACATATGTTTGTGGCCAGTTCTTACGGGTAATTGGTTCAAGGTCAAGGAGTAGGAATTTAGGGGTACTTCCAGTGAAGGACCCTACATTAATTTGCATGAGGATTCAGAATATGACATAATATTCTAAGTTATCCTCAAGGTTTGGAAGTTATTTAGTATTTTTGTAAAAAGTAGTGGTTATTTTAATTTATTACTTATTTTTATGGTACCAGGACTTTGCTAAGCTCATTAGATAAGAATAAGTAAACTGATTTTTTTGTACATTATTAGTCATATAACTGGGTCTTAATATTGTAGTGATAATGTCTCTATTTATGTTACTTTTGTCAGGTTGGCTCTGTCATAGTAGCAAGCTGACAGCCAGATTAAATAGACTAGATACATGAGGTGAAAATGTGGTTTAGAAATGAATAAAAGTAAACATATTGAATAAAATCTGAGAGAAGATAAAACAAATCTTTTGAAAAAGAAAAACCGGACAAATTAACATCTCAGTCTCTTTTAGTTAGGCTAGATGAGTCAGTCAAAAGAAAGATGTTTCAAATCACAAATACTGAGAGGCGTTAATTCTAAGTAACCAGATTTTAAGAATCAGATAATGAACCAGAAAAAGAAGGAAATCATTGAAGAGACATGAGTTGTTGATAAAATAATTCAACAGAAAACAAGCTACTAATGATTATAGTTCAGTCCAGATCAGGAAGATTCAAGAAAAGAGAAAATGAGAAAAAAGGACAGAGGGAGAAAGAAGGAGGAAAACTCAACAGCTTCCAAGGGCCTTCACCTGACATTTAGTTTTCAAAAAAGGGCTTGTTATCAGCGTGGCCAATGTTTATAGTAGTATAAATTGTAATCACCATATCAGCGTTGCCAATGTTAATGGTATTATGGATTCATATCATTTTTGCAGGGACAGTTGTCACAACCCTTCCCCGGGATCATTCACCGGGAGAAGGCAACGGCGGTTGTCTGTCAAGGCAAAAGTTGGCGCAAGAGTCATGTGTAAATCACTTTGGCTGAGGCAAACATACACACGGCTCAATTGGCCTTACCATAGGAGGGTTGTTAGCTTGGTGCATATATGGAGAGTCTTTGCATGAGAGTGAATAATGGGGGAGGATTGATGTTTAACTTGTGTATAAAATAGCACTAGACAGAGTGATGTAAATAGGTATGGAAGTAAGGGGGTTTCATTTGAGTGGCTCGACCTGATGGACCAGCGGATGGGGTGATTTTTGAAGTGGGAAGTTTTCTCCCTGCCTCTTTGCTAAGGCTGGAAGGAGAAGGATGGCTTGTGTTAGTTGGTGGGCGAGTTTTGGGGAGAGGTGAAGGGAATACTTTTGTGATGAGGAGAGCCAAAGGGGTTTAAGGGTTGGATATCGTAGGTATTTTAGGGGGTTGTCCATTGTATAGAGTGGCATCAGCTGGTGAGACGCCTCATTTGTTTGTGGCAAGGAGATGAGGAAATTTAGAGGGAAATTGTTATTTCAAATGTTGATGTTAGGATTGAGTGTGGAGCGGGTGAACGACAGAGATGACAAGAGGGGGTGGGTATAGCCCGTGTGTGATTGATTGTCAAGGGCAGACCTGTGGTGTTTGGAATGTAGAAGGAGGCCATCGTTGGTCCTAGGTTTTCCTTTTAGGTCTGGAGGCTGGCCACCGTTGTGGCCCCTTGTTGCGGGAGTGACGTGGACAAAACGCTGATGACTGAGCGGCGGCACAGCGGCCCTGGCCCCTAGTATGAGTGAAGACCAATGAACAGATGTGCGGCAGAAAAGAAAAAAAGAAAAACGGAAAAACGGAAATTGACTGGTCCAAACCTGATATATGCAGGCTCATAGAGGCCTGAGGTGTTATAGATTTGTGACTCCAGAAAAAGAGCTTGGTGCCAGGGTTGGTGATGCCAAGGGCTGCAACCTTCTAGCTACACCACCTGCAATAAATAAGATAATATCCCAAATGATGGGAAAAGATGATTTGAGAGGTTTTGGGAGAAGTGTATTGGAGCCTTTAAGGCGGTGAAGTGATAATAAAAATAAGGAGAAAGGGTGGAATATGAGAATATTCCAGAGGGGCCTGCAAGCAGGGGTTTTTATGGTGCCCTCTATTATCAGGACCTGAGCTAACAGGGTGGTTTTGACTGGTAACCTGATCATCTGGGGCCTGCAAGCAGGGGGTTTTATGGTGCCCAGGAGTTATGGATGGGGGAGAAAGACAGGCAGGAAATATACTCACTTATATTCCTGCTACAAGACTCCCTCCTGATACAAACTTGACAACAAGATGATGATGGTTGAATGTAGTTGTTGTTGTTTGCTTGAAGATGGCTAAAAAGAAATACTGAAAAGGACCACAAGATTGGAAACAAGAACTATGCTTGGTGGACAATACTGAGTGGCAATGTTTTTTGTAAGGTAAAAAGCTGGGGAATCCTCTCTTGGGGGATTCAAGGGTCTTTAAATATTCAAGAGGGACCCCTGGGGACGAAATCAGAGAGCTGGGTAAGTGCTGGGAGCAGCTATAGTGATCATTTGATCTACAGGGTTGATCATCTAGTAGATCCTCCCTGGGCCAGATCAGTAGATGATCCGTGGGAGCTGGGGATCTTAATTCAAGATCTTTTTTATACAGCACTTATTTGAAGCTGGTAGATCCCTATGATGTCATGAGTATTTTTGTCATTGGGGCCTGTTACAGGTGGGAAAGGTGTTGAGGGTGAGATGTAACAGGTCTTTGGGTATTTTACTATTTGTTAAGTTATTTTGTTATATTGGATAAGTACTATAAGGAGTTATAATTTAGGGGTCATCTTGCTGAGGGACCCTAGGTTATTTTGTATGTAGAATCCATTTCTGAAGTCATATTCAAGGTTTGGTGATTGGTTTGTCTTCTATCTATATCTTTTTCTTTCTTTTGTTACTTTTGTTACTATGTTGGCTTGTCTCTTACATAATAGCAAGCTGACACTTGGTGGCCAGCCTGGAAAGATATCTGCAATAACCTATAAACAAATTGGGCATTTTTTAAATTCAAGAAAGTCCTTATCATGATTTTCTCTCAGAAAAAGACATTGTATTGAAATAAGTAAGATAAAAACTCAATTAAAATGGGTGTTGATAAAAAAACCTGGTAATACCGCGCCTACATGCAGTTTTACCGGGAGGCGACGTCTCTGCCGCCAGCTGTACCAGCTTGCCAAGGCATTATTCCTTGGCAAGCAGGTACTGGCCCGCACCTGCTTGCCAAGGAATAGTTCCTTGTTGGGCTGGTACAAGCTTGTACCTGCACGGCAAAGAGTTATTTCTTGCCAAGCAGGTCAAAGCCTGTACCAGCTTGCCAAGAAATAACTCCTTGGCAAGCTGGTACAAGCCTGTAGCAGCTTGTTGATGAGTTATCCCTTGGCAAGCAGGTACCGGCTTGCCAAGCTCTCGGTGGGCTGGTACAACCTTGTACCAGCTTGGCAAGGAGTTATTCCTTGGCAAGTCGGCACAAGCCGCTTGCCAGGGGCAACAACGTCTCCCCCCTGTAAAAAAGCGTGTAAGCGCGGTTTTACCGGGTTTTTTATCAATGCCCATTGAAATTTATTTTGGCATCTTTTAGATTTTTAATGGACTGAGGAACCTCTTGAATGTCTTTTCTTAAATTTTTGTAGAAGATTCACATGAAAAATTCAGAAAAATTGATCAGTGGAATGTCTCTATTGGTACCAGTTCCTCTATACTGACTTCATGTTTTTAAACTTGAATGAAAGTTAAATTCAAAATGGAAAAACATTAATGTAAATGTAAACACAAAAATACAACACAACAACATTTTGGATTTAAAAATAAAGGTTAAAGAGAGAGAAATAACATTAAAAAAATGATCAAAAAGAAAGGGTAAAGGAAGGTTAAAAAAAGAGAGGAAAAAATTATAAGTGATCAAAGAAAATACAAAAATAAAAAATAAAAACAGGAGGTGGAAAATGGAGTATAAGATATGTAAGATATGGTGAGGAAGGGGAAGAAAAAGGGAATGGAATAAAATAAAAACAAAATAGGAACAGAAATGGACACAGTTTGAAGGACCTGTCAGCTTGGTAGAAAGTGTACAACTGCCAGTAGATGGCAAAGGCATAGAGCAATAAAGCTTTTTGATAAGCCAGCCAGATTTCCCTTTGCCCTTCAAAACCATTAGATATATACCTCTGTTCTACAGTCAATCTTTGTCAAAATTTCACATGTAAAGCATAATTATACTTGGATAAAACTGGAAGTTTCTTTTTTAAATTTATCTTATCTATCAGCTGTAGAATGTAGCTTAGAGAGAAAGATCTCATGTTGAAATGGTAATCACGTTTTCAATTCTTTCTGATAATAATGAATAACCAATAAGCCCATTTTTTTCTCAAATAATTTTGATCCATACCACAAAGAAAATTTCTGATTATAATCCATCCTTGAAAAAATAAAAAGTGAAAGGATACCATTGATGTATATGAAAGAGTGTGCCAATGAGCTGGGATCCTTCAAGGATCACAGATCATCATGTTCTAAAAGAGGCTTAAAAACAGTTTGTTGATAATTTTATTATACTACTGCATTTTTTAGCTGTTTCATCCAAAGCTGCATCACAATCAGCTTTGAAAATGGCCAAAATTCACTGGAATGATACTGGAAAATCTAACAAAAATGAACCCCAATGAGTCCAAAACATGATTGAAGTAATGCCTCTGGGGGTGTTGAAGTTCAGCTGGACATCCTGCAAAATTCCCATATGTTTTGTGGAGCAATTTGTTTTTTTTTGTTTTTTCAAAATTGAAGATTCCATCTTCCCTTGCCTCTTGTTGAAGAGCATTTTTGACAATGTCACCCTTTTGTACGCGCGTACGATAGGGTGACAAATGGAGATTGGAACTCGCGCTTCCTGAACAGCTCAGACGGGTTACAAGCTGTGAAAGGTCCAGCTTGCTGACCAGTATATCTGGCCTTTTGCTGGGCCTTGCTGATAGACATGGCCACCTGCACCTGAGTACTTGCAATGGGTGCGGGTACCTGCTTCCAATAAAAGCCCTTGGGCACACGCACCCGTACCCGCGCCCACAGTGGCAGACGGAACAGGCATCCGGGTACCTGTGGCAGGTACCTGCGACATGCAGGTCATTGCCTGCTTGGTGAGCAGGCCATGACCTGCTTATTGGTGAGCAGGTCGCGGCGTACCCAAGTAGGGCATGACCACTTGGTGAGCAGGCCGCAACCTGCTCACCGAGTAGGGCGGTGAGAAGGCCGCGACCTGCTCACCGAGCAGGTCACACCCCACTTGGTGAGCAGGTCCTGGCCTGCTCACCTAGCAGGACACGCCCTACTTGGGTAGGGTG
This sequence comes from Puccinia coronata f. sp. avenae, assembly GCA_002873125.1. Classification (NCBI taxonomy): domain Eukaryota; kingdom Fungi; phylum Basidiomycota; class Pucciniomycetes; order Pucciniales; family Pucciniaceae; genus Puccinia; species Puccinia coronata. The sequence goes on from PGCI01000002.1 coordinate 158,709, forward strand.
TGACCTGCTTGGTGAGCAGGTCGCAGCCTGCTCACCGAGCAGTTGCGGCCCGCTCACCAAGCAGGCCACGTCTACTTGGTGAGCAGGTCGCGGCCTGCTCACCAAGCAGGCCACGGCCTACTTGGCAAGCAGGTTGCGACCTGCTGACCAAGGAGGCCATGACCTGCTTGGTGAGCAGGTCGCGACTTGCTCACCAAGCAAGCCACAGCCTACTTGGTGAGCAGGCTGCGACCTGCTCCGCAGCCTGCTCACCGAGCAGGGCAACTATGACCTACTTGGCTAGCAGGTTGCGACCGGCTCACCGAGCAGGTCATGGCCTACTCGGTCAGCAGGCCGCAACCTGCTCACCGAGTAGGTAATGGCCTGCTCAGTCAGCAGGCTGTGACCTGCTTGGGAGGCCTCCTTACCGAGTGAGCCGTGACCTCCTCAGTGAGCAGGCCGCGGCCTCACTGAGTAGGCCCTACCCAGCTCAGTGAGCAGGCCAAGACCTCACCGAGAAGGCCGTGACTTTCTTGGTTAGCAGGCCATCACCTGCTCACCAAGCCAGTCAATGCCTGCTCAGCAAGAAAGCCATGCCCAGCTGGGTGAGCAGGCCCATTTTTAGGGCGGGTAATTGGGGGTACTTGGAGCGGGTGCCCACCTACTTTTTTCACCAGAAGCTGGACACCTGCACCCGTACCCAGCACCCGCAGACTGATACCTATTCTTAAACTGAGGGGTACCCGCCAATGGGTACTGGGTATCCACAAACGGGTATCTGAGGTCATCTCTAGACCATGTCCCAGCTCAATGACCAACATGTACTGGACATTGCAAGGGGTAAAAATCTGTCTCCAGGGCCAGTATAAACCAATCATTCAGCTTGGTTTTCACATTAAAATAAATGCTAAATATCAGTCATCAAGCAATCCATCTCCCATCTCAATGAACAATATTTTTTTTCATTGAGGAGGGATTATCCACTTTGTAACCATGTACCAGTCATGGAGTCTTTTAGGGCCCTTTTGAATGACCAGCATGTATGGTCAATAGTGATGGGCATTTTAAAGCTTGGCCTGAATTGGTTAGTAGGCTTTGACAGATTTAACTCATTGACCAAGCTATAGCAGCCGTTAACAGAGGTACATCAGAGCTCTACAAACAGTAATGCCTTGGAGTTGAGATGCACCACTACCATCCCAATGAAAAGTAAAAAACATTTTAATTGAGACAGGGTGCACTGGCATTCATGAACCCATGACCAATTAATATCAATTATGGCCTATTTCCCCAGGGGTGATGATACTCTATCCCTTCAATTGATATTTGGATTTAATATCTAAACAAATCAGTTACACTCTTTAAAATTCATGTACTGAGAAATTGAAGTTCATGACCATGATTGAGTTCAGCTAGAATTCAACATGAATTCAACAAAAGTTGTGGATAAATTCACACTGTGTAACGTATCACTTCATCATGAGTTCAACTCTAGTTATCCTCATTGAAAGGAATAGTTAATGAAAAAGATGGGATTAACTTACAACAGACATATGACCAAAACAAAGGTTGAGTTAAGCTATGGCACTTCCTGTAGAGTGCCCCCTTGGCTCCCCTGGTGTGTGGACAAGGGACCATCCTTTTGATAATTTTATGGAGCTCTAATTCTGTATTGGAATGGCGGGGTGAATTCACCAATCTACACAATTCTCTTAGAACAAGCTTATCTGCCTCCTCTCTATTGTCATCCAATGTCTTGGATATTCTTTTGGCACTTAGTTTGGGAAAATTTTCAAAATGTTCAAAAATTGCCATTTGGGTAATTGTGGGAGGGAATGAGGTGAGTGAAAAGAACAAGGCAAATTGGTACTGGTTTCACACTGACCTATGTTCTGGAAAATCTCTTTCTCCTTCCACATCACATTCAAGTGGAGGAAACGCAGTGTGAGACTCAATGCATTTTCAGTCAGATCCATGGCTTCCCAATTCTTCATTTCCTCTTCTCTTTCTTGAATTGAATTCTCATCTTCCAGAGAGCTAGAATTAATGTACCATTTCTTCATTTTCCCAGCCAATATATGTAATTTTTTATCTTGATCATGTTGGAGTGAACTCATTTGTCCAGAATTTGGAAGGCTTCCTTGACCAGTGGCAGAAATTGTCTTTTTCTTCTTTTGCATGGATTTTGAAGGAGATTTTTTCTGTTTTGGACCAAAAATTGAGGGAGATGATTGGCCAAAAGCTTCTGGAACTTCATTTATTTTGGTGGTAATCCATAAATCATACATGTACAGATTTCAGACAAGGGGATTAAGTGAAAGTGTTAAGACAGTTCTGAGTTTAAATATGCATACCAGCATCAGCTATGTAGCTTTTCAAAGTGTCCCTAATATTTAGTTCCCCCCCCCCCCCAAGATTTATGTCCCCAAGGCGGCCAACTATCTCAAACCAAAAGATCCCAGATCAGGACACCAAATGAGTAGTCTTTCCTTTAACAAAAAAGGATAAAGATTGAAAGTAAGGACTTACTTATCAGGTTTTTGAAGTCTTTGAGAGCCATTTCTGCACTTGGGATTTTTGTATTTAAACAAGAAGTTTAACTAATCATTGACAAGAAAATAAGGCTCACCAGGATTCTCTTTAGAATACTTTGCCAGCCCTTTGATGTAATCATGCTGTGTCATCTTTTGAAGGCGGGTTTTTTTTTGATGGAGTACCTTTTTTTGAGGTTTGAGCCAGTGAAGCCATGTCAGGATTTATGAGATAATAGATGTGAGACACTGTATTTAATTCACATAATGTGAAAACCCATAATTAGTGACCCAAAAATGTTCTTAATACCAATCAATCTGGCTGAAGCTGGCTGGAGAGTTGAGCAAAGCATCAAACAAGTGCAAAAAGAAGACTGACTGCTTGTTTTGAGTTTAGAAGTATCCTCAAGCAGACTCCTGACAGACAGACTGCACATGAAGAGCCAGCTGAAGGAGATTACTAAAATTGAGTCCATGTTCAAAGCTGAGCCTGAAGAAGAGGAGTGAGACGGTAGACCTTGATACTAGAGGGGGATGACTGCTGGTCTTGATGATATGAAGAGACACAAATTGCTGTTTGGAACCCCCAGGCCTTATCTGGGCATGCTTCAAGTTCAAATAAGAACCTCACAATACCACACCTTGCTGAAGCGCTGAAGCTTGTTGGTACACATGGTCATTAACAAAGGACCCGCTTTGACCACACCTTCAAGCGGGAGACCCGGGAAAGTATGACCAATTACAGTTTGGAATCAAGAGAGAAAACAGGATGGTTCACACTGGACCTAAATCTGTAACCCATCAGCAAGCTTTTAACCACACGCCCCTGCCAATTTGGCGTGGGACGCTTGCTGACATGTGGTTATGGATTGCATAAAAATGTCCAACATGAACTGTCCTAATAGGACAGTTCACGTTGGGCACTATCAACCCTGTCAATAACATTTTGGATATTGTATAGCCGTGGGAACCACTGTCACAAATGCTATCCAGTAGCCATTCTCCCATCTTGTTTCATCTTGCTCCATCTTGCTTTCCTAGACCAATCATCACTACTTGCAATGTTTAGAAAAAAACACCAGTCCTGATGCCTGGCACCCTTAACCTAACATAACAGGAGACCTAACAGAAGACCTAATGCCTAACCTAACAACTTAACCTGAGGTGTTAATACCTAACCTAACTACCTAACTTGAGGTGTATTGCCATGTCTTTCTTGAATGAAGTGTGTTAATTGGGTGCTTATAGCTTGCGGGCAAGATGAAGCAAGATGAAACAAGACATGAGATTGGCTACTACATAGCCTTTGTAACAGGCGTTCTCACGCCAGCACAGAAAGCCAAAAGGAGCCAGCTGTGGTGGGCACTATGACCATCTTGAACCCCAATTTTATGACACTTTTCATGAAATTTTCACTCAAAAACTGACTTGATCCAAATCCTCCAAAACGTCCAGATACAGAGGTGTGAAAATTTTGCAAAATTTTATGCATTGGAGCATCTTTACTGGTGGCTAGTTTAGCACAAGCTAAGGACTTTAGCCCCAAACTTCAACTGCATTGGGTCAAGCTACACCTGGGCTAAGTTGGCGCGGGGCTTGATTCTTGGCTAACCGTTGCTACATTTAGAAACGGTTAGCCGCAAGCTTGTCTAGTGGCTAGAAAGCAAAAGCTACACACCCCTTCAAGGCCAATCGGCGATATCAGCCATTGAGGGAGTCTACACTCACACAATGGCTGATATTGGCCATTGAGGGATTCTAGACTCTCCCAATAGCCAATATCGGCCATTGAGAAATTCTACACTCTCCCAATTGCTGATGTTGACCATCAAGAGAGCAAATTCTCCATCCTCTTGATGGCCAATATTGGCCATCGGGAGAGTACACCCTCTCTCAATGGTTGATATCAACCACCAAGAGAGTACACCCTCTCTTGATGGCCTTTATAGGCCATCAAGAGTGTAGACACTCTCTTAATGACCGTTATCGGCCACCCAGAGAGTCTACACTCTCTGATGGCTGTTACCAACACTGCAACTGTTCCAATCCCAGGATTGTTATTGGCCAATATTGGATCAAAATCCAGGCCAATACCTGTGATTGGATTGTGACAGCCATATGATCCAATCCCCATTATAAATTTTGGAGGGATCGGGCTACTGTTCCGATACCCAGGTATTGGGCTGCTTGTGCATTAGAATCTGATCTGATCCTTGCTGATACTGATAAGTATTGCAATAAATGGGCATCCAATGATCCAAGGGAGTGTGTGGTGCAGTCTTACAATTTTGTGAGACTGCACCATACACTCCCCCCGGGGGCCTCCTAATCAACCAATTCCTGGCTGCTTGCCCACATCACAACCATTGGAACTGCCCATCCCTCCCCTTGTGATTGGTAACATACACAAGTGGTGTGCCTTTCTGAGGGATTGAATCAGCTTCCATTCACCCCTGGCCACTCACTTTGGAAGCCTTCCAAGATGGCCCCGCATTCTCCCTCACCGTTGGCTACTGCTACTCCCTCCCGCCAATTGACTCAAATCATCACTCCAGTCAAATTGGATCCCAAGTTCATTTGCCCAGACAACAACACTTGGCATTTGTTAGCCCCTAGGAGAAAATCCACTATGAATCCATCAGACTCACAGTCTCAGACGTGGACTTGCAAATTGTCTTCGGAGGTGGAACACATTTCACAAAAGGCTTCTAACCATGTGGCCAGCCAGTCTTCAAGTTCCAATCAAAAAAAATCTTGGCACACATCTACCGCTTCAACTACTGTGTCAAAAGTCACCCACAAAAAACCAAAGAAGGGTGTGATACCATCAGAAAATGCCTCCAACACCCATCAGCCTGAAGACACCAAAAATTTCATTGACATGAGCCAAGACTCTGACAAAGAAAACTCAAAGGTATCTGAGCTGAAAAAAGCCAGGGGTAAAAAAAAGGATGAGTATGACGACGTGGAGGATTATTTTGAGGAGCCTGTGCGGGCAAAGAGGGAGGTGAGTAGTCTCATTTTGTTAGAATATCATGTCACTTTGCCCACTCCCTGCGGCTGGTAGACCACAGGCCCCAAGCTACATAATCAATGTAAGTGGTGTGATAATGCCTACAAGCAAGCAGTGGACAGGTGAGGGAATTTGACTCAGCATCAAGATGGCCATTCAACACAAGACGCATGCCCTGGAAGAGATGATGCAATCAAGGCTTGTGCAAAGTTGCCACTTACCCACAAGAAGATCAAGGCCCGCCAAACACTCAAGAAAGCTACAATGATTGACAAGTTTGTTGAGAACACCAAATTTTGTAACTGCACCCTCAACCAAGTCCTCGTCATCTGGCTCATCAAGTCATCTCTTCCCTCGGCTCTATTGGAGGACTTCATTCTTGGTGCTGCTTTTTCTTACGTTTGATGAGGTGTCAACTTATACTCTTGTACTTGGGTGGCCACTGAATCCCATTGATTCTATTTGAATTGTCAGAAAAAGGTGATGTCTTGAATCCAGGTCAGTGGTATTGTGTGATCCTCAAGCATTTTGTTGTTTTTCTCATTTCCAATGTTTGCACATATCAGTCTATCAAATCAAAGATTACCCTCATTCACGACATCTGGACAACAAAGGGCAACCAACATGCCTTTATGGGCATATCAGTTGGCTACATATCTGATGATTGGCGTTATTGAGTTATCCACCTTGGAATTAAGTTTATATTGTGGACACACAAAGGAAAGTATCTTGCAATCCCATTTGCAAATGTCATCATGAAGGCAAACCTTCAAAAAAAGATAAGTTCCTTGTTTAATTCTCTTTTCATTGGTTGATGGTCTTTGGAGCTTATCATGGCATCCTTTTTAATTGCACATCATAGCTCAGACTACGGATTCAGGCTCAAACAACACCACCATGGCTTCTGAGGCCAATAAGCTGATTGCGGACAAGACTGATGTTGAGATTAAGCTGGCAGACAACCATATCCAATGCTTCTGTCACAAGATAGCGCTCATACTTACGGGTGGAATTCAAGCAGTTGGACTTGAAGTCACTACACCGGCTCAAGAAAAACAGTCCACTGTGGGATATTTCCCTCAACTTGTTCAAATCATCAAAGATTCCAAAGAAAAAATGCAGACAACAAGACCAACATTGCTGAAACTGAGTTAGATGCTAATGTGGTGGCCCAGCAAACAAAGGCTCTCAGCAGACTGATGGTGAGGCTAACAATGATGGCCTGGAGCCTCTGAGTTTGAAGGAGGGAAGTACAATCAATTTGATTTTGAAAAAGGTTTGTTTTCTGACTTACATGTCAACCAGCCAAAGATCATGCTAAGATCTTCCTTGATCTTCAAAGATTGACTTTGTCATCCAGCGCATTACTTCATCATCATCAAGACACTCTGAATTTGAGACCTGGGAAAAAAAACTGGACTACACCGGCCCCAATCTCATTTCTGGATACGGTATCCAGTGGAACATCAAGTTCCAAAGTTGTGATTGTGTGTACAAGGCTTGAACAGTCATGACTAAGATGATCAATAATGACAAGGATTGACAAGAAAGAGAGGGCGGCAAGAATTTCTATAACAATCATGTGATTTCCCAAAGCAATTGGGAGGTTGTCAATAAGCTTAATGACATAATTGGGGTGAGTGATTATCTTGATTCAAGTTTGGTCAGACAAAAAAGCAATCATCTCATCTTATCTTCTGTCTTGCCTAGGAATTTTACTTTCTAACCAAAAAGAATGGAAGGCAACACCTCTTCAGCATGCCTGATCCTTGCTGAATAAGGTTACATCAAAGAATACATCAAGAAGAGGATGCTAATGAACTCCAAACCCAAATTCCAATCAATGTTCAACAAGATGTTGGATAAAACCAAGACTTACCTGCAGGAGGCCTTAAAGTGTGATGCAATCATTCTAGCCACTGCTTTCAACCCAGCTTATTGTTTATCAATGATCCAGGCATGGTTTCCACAACGCTTCAACTATGTCAAGACATTGCTTCAAGACAAATTCAACGACCGCAAGTTAGAACTTGAAGTAGCAGCCAAGGAAAACTTGATCCAGGCATCTCTTCCACTCACTAGAGAATCTGGTCCAAACCAGACGGGGCTTGATAGCGGCACGCCCGAAGGGCGTGCGCACGCCCCCCCCGAACGCCTAAAGAAAAAGGCGTGCGGGGGCTGCACGCCTTTTTTTTTAGGCGTGCCAACCCCCGCACGCCCTCCCCCGCGTGCCGCACGCTGTCCTCACGCCTACAAATGGCGTGAGGCGGCGTGCAGCCCCGCCAGACAGGCGTGCTGGCCATGCACGCCTGTCCGGAGGGCGTGCAGGCCTTGCACGCCCTCCGGACAGGCGTGCACGGCCGGCACGCCTGTCCGGCCAGGCTCACGTAAGCCTCTCGAATCGAGAGGCTTACGTGAGCCCCTTGGTACCCTTATAAGGGTACCAAGTGGTACCCTTATAACGGTACCAAGTGGTACCAAGTGGTACCCTTATAAGGGTACCAGTCGGTACCCTTATAAGGGTACCAGTCGGTACCCTTATAAGGGTACCAGTAGTCGGTACCCTTATAAGGGTACCGAGTGGTACCCTTATAAGGGTACCGACTGGTACCCTTATAAGGGTACCGAGTGGTACCCTTATAAGGGTACCGACTGGTACCCTTATAAGGGTACCGAGTGGTACCCTTATAAGGGTACCGACTGGTACCCTTATAAGGGTACCGAGTGGTACCCTTATAAGGGTACCGACTGGTACCCTTATAAGGGTACCGAGTGGTACCCTTATAAGGGTACCGACTGGTACCCTTATAAGGGTACCGAGTGGTACCCTTATAAGGGTACCGACTGGTACCCTTATAAGGGTACCGAGTGGTACCCTTATAAGGGTACCGACTGGTACCCTTATAAGGGTACCGAGTGGTACCCTTATAAGGGTACCAGTCGGTACCCTTATAAGGGTACCAGTCGGTACCCTTATAAGGGTACCAGTCGGTACCCTTATAAGGGTACCAGTCGGTACCCTTATAAGGGTACCAGTCGGTACCCTTATAAGGGTACCGAGTGGTACCCTTATAAGGGTACCAGTCGGTACCCTTATAAGGGTACCACTCGGTACCCTTATAAGGGTACCGACTGGTACCCTTATAAGGGTACCGACTGGTACCCTTATAAGGGTACCGACTGGTACCCTTATAAGGGTACCACTTGGTACCCTTATAAGGGTACCGACTGGTACCCTTATAAGGGTACCACTTGGTACCCTTATAAGGGTACCACTTGGTACCCTTATAAGGGTACCACTTGGTACCCTTATAAGGGTACCACTTGGTACCCTTATAAGGGTACCACTTGGTACCCTTATAAGGGTACCAAGGGGCTCACGTAAGCCTCTCAATTCGAGAGGCTTACGTGAGCCTGGCCGGACAGGCGTGCCGGCCGTGCACGCCTGTCCGGAGGGCGTGCAAGGCCTGCACGCCCTCCGGACAGGCGTGCATGGCCAGCACGCCTGTCTGGCGGGGCTGCACGCCGCCTCACGCCATTTGTAGGCGTGAGGACGGCGTGCGGCACGCGGGGGAGGGAGAGGCTTACGTGAGCCCCTTGGTACCCTTATAAGGGTACCAAGTGGTACCCTTATAACGGTACCAAGTGGTACCCTTATTGTCAGCCTCTGTGATGCCAAGGGCTAGTACCTTTTAGCTACACAAGGTGATAAGAGTGCAAAATAAGGGTAGAGTGGGATAATTTCACGTAGAAAAGTAGTAGGAAAGAAATAAAAAGAATATAATTCTTTTTTATAGAGGGGCCTGCTGGCGCAGGGGTGTTTGTAGGTGCCCTCTAAATCAGAGATCTGCTAAGCAGGGTGGTATCTGATTAAGCAAACAATGGGTTTCTGCGTAACAGAAGGTGGTACCAAAATGCTTTTCCAATTAAGGAACCAGAATGGGGACAGAAGGATAAAAGAAGTACTCACTATTGCTTCTTTTAAGCCAAAAAGCCACGTAGGGGGGTGAAGTAGAGCTGCTGGGTAGATTGGATGGTTTCTGCGCAGGAGCTGGTCACGTAGGATGGTTGATTTAATAAGAACACCAAGGATAAAACAGGCAAACAGGGCAGAGTAACTGAAATAAGGACAGGACACGGCGTAACTGATTGACTGTAATAATAATTGATGATGATGAACAACATTTGGCGTGGAAAGAGGGCTCTATATATACTATTTTCACTCATAGTAGAGGACCTTTCTTGCCTGTGTGCGTGTAGTTGCTATATTTCAGCGCAATGTGGCCAATTTGGGAGATTGGCACTAACAAGGCTCATCCCAATGGCACTGCTGATCATTATTTCAGCGTCACAAGTGTTTATAATGACCTTAATAACCTATTTGGTCATTGTAACTAAGGTACATAGCAACACTGACGTGTATTTGTATCTGAAATGGGCCACACATGACGCCAATGGGCCACAAATGGCTATGGCCAATCATCAAAGGCCACGCTGGCTATGTTGCTCTTATGTATTCGAGGTTTTTATTAATGAAACCTTGTAAATAAATCACGTAGAATCTACTAGTACCCTAGTTACACCTGTACACGTGTGGTAACTAGGGGATTAGCTGTTTCCACGCATTTGGCCAATTTCCAATTAGATTATATAATCCACGCGCGGGGTTGGAGCATTAAACCCCAATTGGGCCTAACTCCTAAACTATACACAACACCTCAATTATAAGTCCATAATTGGACATTTCACATATGGTATGTATATATAACAAGTACATACGTGTGTAATGTCATCTGTGACACATAAGTGTGGCCAATTCTTACGGGTAATTGGTTCAAGGTGAAGGAGTAGGAATTCAGGGGTACTTCCAGTGAGGGACCCTACATTAATTTGCATGAGGATTCAGAATATGACATAATATTCTAAGTTATCCTCAAGGTTTAGAAGTTATTTAGTATTTTTGTAAAAAGTAGTTATTATTTTAATTTATTACTTATTTTTATGGTGCCAGGACTTTGCTAAGCTTATTGGATAAAAATAAGTAAACTGAGTTTTTTGTACATTATTAGTCATATAAATGGGTCTTAATATTGTGGTAATAATGTCTCTTTTTATGTTACTTTTGTCAGGTTGGCTCTGACATAGTAGCAAGCTGACACTTATAAGGGTACCAAGTGGTACCCTTATAAGGGTACCAAGTGGTACCCTTATAAGGGTACCAAGTGGTACCCTTATAAGGGTACCAGTCGGTACCCTTATAAGGGTACCAGTAGTCGGTACCCTTATAAGGGTACCGAGTGGTACCCTTATAAGGGTACCGACTGGTACCCTTATAAGGGTACCGAGTGGTACCCTTATAAGGGTACCGACTGGTACCCTTATAAGGGTACCGAGTGGTACCCTTATAAGGGTACCGACTGGTACCCTTATAAGGGTACCGACTGGTACCCTTATAAGGGTACCGAGTGGTACCCTTATAAGGGTACCGACTGGTACCCTTATAAGGGTACCGACTGGTACCCTTATAAGGGTACCGACTGGTACCCTTATAAGGGTACCGACTGGTACCCTTATAAGGGTACCGACTGGTACCCTTATAAGGGTACCGACTGGTACCCTTATAAGGGTACCGACTGGTACCCTTATAAGGGTACCGACTGGTACCCTTATAAGGGTACCGACTGGTACCCTTATAAGGGTACCGACTGGTACCCTTATAAGGGTACCGACTGGTACCCTTATAAGGGTACCGACTGGTACCCTTATAAGGGTACCGACTGGTACCCTTATAAGGGTACCGACTGGTACCCTTATAAGGGTACCGACTGGTACCCTTATAAGGGTACCGACTGGTACCCTTATAAGGGTACCGACTGGTACCCTTATAAGGGTACCGACTGGTACCCTTATAAGGGTACCGACTGGTACCCTTATAAGGGTACCGACTGGTACCCTTATAAGGGTACCGACTGGTACCCTTATAAGGGTACCGACTGGTACCCTTATAAGGGTACCAGTCGGTACCCTTATAAGGGTACCAGTCGGTACCCTTATAAGGGTACCAGTCGGTACCCTTATAAGGGTACCGAGTGGTACCCTTATAAGGGTACCAGTCGGTACCCTTATAAGGGTACCGAGTGGTACCCTTATAAGGGTACCAGTCGGTACCCTTATAAGGGTACCGACTGGTACCCTTATAAGGGTACCACTTGGTACCCTTATAAGGGTACCGACTGGTACCCTTATAAGGGTACCACTTGGTACCCTTATAAGGGTACCACTTGGTACCCTTATAAGGGTACCACTTGGTACCCTTATAAGGGTACCAAGGGGCTCACGTAAGCCTCTCAATTCGAGAGGCTTACGTGAGCCTGGCCGGACAGGCGTGCCGGCCGTGCACGCCTGTCCGGAGGGCGTGCAAGGCCTGCACGCCCTCCGGACAGGCGTGCATGGCCAGCACGCCTGTCTGGCGGGGCTGCACGCCGCCTCACGCCATTTGTAGGCGTGAGGACGGCGTGCGGCACGCGGGGGAGGGCGTGCGGGGGTTGGCACGCCTAAAAAAAAAGGCGTGCAGCCCCTGCACGCCTTTTTCTTTAGGCGTTTGGGGGGGCGTGCGCACGCCCTTCGGGCGTGCCGCTATCAAGCCCCAAACCAGACACGTTGACGAGCTGTTGAGGATATTGACTTTTTTCTAGAAACTGTTGAATCCCCAGCCAATGACAAGCTGACCACTTATTTGGCGGGGAAGAATAAACTTCACTCTTCTGATGCAGCCGACTGCCTTGTGTGGTGGAAGTTAAGTCAGGTTTTCTGCCCTTGAGTTCATTTCTATCACTAACATTTATGCCTGCACAACATGATCAGGATCACCAACTAGAGTTTCCCATTTTGGCTTTGCTTGCCAAAGACTATCTGGCATGCATAGCAAGCTCCGCAAATGTTGAACATTGCTTTTCAGCAGCAGCAGATATATGCGGTCAAGGGAAAGGTGGATTGGCTTCTAGGACAATTGAGAGATGTGTGAGTTTGCATCAGTGGCTCCAACAGGGAATTGAGCCAGATGGGAATTTTGAGCAAGCTCAATGTTTTATTTCACTTGCCTCTGAAGAAATTCAAGAAATCAAGAACTTGAGAGCGCCTGAAGACCCTGAAAAAGTGAAGAAGGATTAAACCCACAAAAATACACTAGACATCTTTTCCTACTTATAAACTCCAATTTTTTATTTACTTATACACGCTAGACTACTCCTTATCTGCTTCTATATACACGCTAGAGTATTTCTCATCTGCTTATACATGCTAAACAAAATGAGGTCAATTAAAATTTTATACACACACAACAAAATATAAAAATCATTTGCTTCAGCCCAAATCCCACCAATACTGGATTGAATTGGATTGGTATTGCGTTCCGATCCTCAAAAGAAAAAAAATTGGGATTGGCCAAGTGCTAAAATCCACCAGATCGGATTGGTCAGCCAATCCAATCCACAATGGATGGAAATATGGGTATCAAAAAACAATACGATCCATGGTATCGCAGATCCAATCCAGGTATTGGATTGGTTGAAGTGTTGCCATTACCAGCCATCAAGAGAGTGTGTCCTTTCTCAATGGTCGATAACGGCCATCAAGAAAGTCTATACCTCTTGATGGCCATCAAGAGGTTCAAAACACTCTTGATGACCAATAATGATATTGGCCATCAAGATTTGATGTTGATGGCTACTGGCCATTGAAGAGCAAGCAGACTCTTGATGGCCGGTAGCTTTGTTTCATTGGTGCGGTTGAGCTGGTTCCATGTGAGCTAACTAATTTAGCTTGGCGGTTTAGCTCCACCGGTGCTGTTGCAGCAGCCACAGCTAGTTAGCTTTGCTCTAGCTCAGCTTTTAGCTGCGGGCTAAGTTGGCGAACCGGTAAAGATGCTCTTAAGAGCATCCGCATTGGCGCGGTTAAAACCCAATGTTACGCTACTTTAGCGACAAACACCCCACACCGCACAGGCTAAACCCCTGATGTTTGCTAAATATTTTAGATCTTTTTGCTAACTAGTTCCAACTCTAGAATCACTTGGCGACGACGCTAAACTACATTCCGCCCATCCAACACACTCCCGCATCCAACTCGTCGCTAAAAAAATCTGAATCCCCTGCAACACAAAGCAAAAATACAACAGCAAGACTTCCAATCAATCATCCAAAGATGGTACGAGGAGCAAACTGGCTCAATGAAGAAGATGCTCAACTTGCGCGAAGCTGGCTGCACACATCACAAAATCCAATCTTCGCCAACTCAATGAAGCGTGATCAATTTTGGGAAAAAGAGGCCGCACACTTCAATGAAAAATTGCCTGGACAAGAAAATCAAAATGGAAACAGCCTCAAAAACAGGCAAGTCTGTTTCCTCTCTTTTCCAGCATACATTTTTAATCTTATCTATTTTCCCTTGCTTTTAGATGGTCCCATGTTTGCTTGGCTGTTAGCAAGTTCTGAGGAATATACACGTTGATTGAACGCAATCCACCATTGGGATCAGAGCCTCTTGATTGGCTTCGTCAAGCCAAGATCTTTTATCAAGATCAATGCAAGAAGAAGTTTGTGTTCAAAAGTGCATGGACCAAATTACGAGACGCGCCCAAATGGAAAGCAACAATCAATAAAGCAGCTGGTCCCGTTACCCTTGGTTCTGAGACAACATCAACTCTGACTCCAGCTCCACAACCCACCCCCAGAGCAGACAACGCAGCCACACCCACCACTGAAGCCAATGCGGGTACAACTCCTAGTGACGATGGCAGACAACCAACCGGAGTAAAGGCCGCCAAGTGTGCATTAACCCAAGCCGAGCTCATGAAAAAAAAGTTAAAATTGATGGAAACATCTGCCTCCAACACTCGCAAGATGAGCCGATTGTGTCACGCCAAGATGTCTTGTGCAAATGACATACAAGAGCGCCTTGTCAATATGGACATCATGTCCAAGGATCTGTCCGCGTGTGTTGATGAATACGAGCGCGCATACTTCAGGAAAGCAAAGGAAAAAATCTTAAATGACTTGGACAACCCACCAGCTTGTGTTCAATCCGAAGCCCCATCACAATTGGAAAACTCGTCCCTTGCTTTGTCCCAGTTAGGAGACACTGAAAATTGTCAATCGTCTCTCTTGGGCGACTCTGAATCCCAAAAAAGCCGTGAAGAAGATGAAGAGGTTAATGAGGAGGACTTTGAGAGGGATGAAAATTTTCATGGGGCATGCGATGAGACGGATTTGAATTTATCTATTGAACCATCATTTCTTTTGTAATCCCATTGGCTTTTTTCATTCCAATTACTCCTTGTCTTCCCTTTTTATATCTTTTCAGTCTCTCTTCTCTTTATTCTTTACTTTTTTTATTCTTCATTTTTTGTTGCGAGCAACACAGATAAGAAAAAAAAGACTGATTCATAGGATTTCAATGAAGCGAGAAAATTAAATCACTCAAATAAAAAAAATACAACGCAGTGAGAAGCATAGAAAAAATTGAACCAAGAGAAATAAACAAATTCATTACATCCTTGAGGATCCCCAGTTGGACCATTGATATTGGATCAGAGCTTCTGTCAGCTCCTGATGGTCCCTCTCCGATTGGATGCTGTTGAGAATCTTGCGTCGCTCTTCAAATTGGTTTGACAGGGTTGCTGGGACAATAGAAAACGAGCTCGTTTGTGCAGTCGTAGTTGAATCAGGATTGCATTCGGAGTTGGCACTACATTCTTCCACCATCATATTGTGCAGGATGATGCAACACAAGACAATCTGTTCAATATTGTCTTGATACCAGTTGCAAATCGGCAAAGTTAGGATGTGCCACTTGCTTTGAAGGCTGCCAAAGGCTCTCTCAATATCCTTTCAGAAGGCCTCTTGCAGTACTGTTGAAATGCTTGGTAGCTAAGTCTGATGTGTTGGGGATGGACTTAATGAATGATCCCCATGACGGATAGATGCCATCGCATAGATAATACGCAGATCGGAATTGTTTTTGGTTGATTTCAAATGTGACTGTTGGTGATTTTCCGTTGAGAACATCATTGAAGAGAGACGAGTAAGAAAGAACATTGAGGTCGTTGTTTGCTCCCGGTAGACCAAAGAAGCTGTGCCAGATCCATCAATTCTTTGTTGCGACTTCCTCAAGTATGATAGTTGGTTCCTTCTCTTTCCCTGTGAACTGGCCGGCCCAAGCGGTTGGGCAGTTCTTCCATCCAACATGCATACAGTCCAGGCTGCCCAAGAATCCTGGAAAACCTCAAGCCGCGTTTTCCTCAAGGATAATTTTCAGGTCTTTGTTTGTTGGCTTTCGTAAGTACTTTGCCGCGTAGATGTGAATGACGGAGGACGTGAAGTTCTTGAGAGTTTGTCGCGCCGTAGTCTTGCCAATACGGACATACTCATCTGTTGCGTCAGATGAAACCCCATATCCAAGCTGCTGTAATGCACATGTGACCTTCTGGGGAGTTGAGAGCATCTTTATTGGTTCACTCAGTTAGCCCGCGGCTAAATTCTTAGCTAAGCCGGAGCTAGCTAAATTCAGCTATTTTAACCGCACTTGTCTTGGCTAAACGCCGGGCCAACTTAGTTAGCTCGAACCAAGAATGATCAACCGTACCGCCAAGCGACGCCGGCTATTGGAGGATTTATTTGGATCCGACTCGGAAGATGATGAAGACGACGACAACAAAGAAATCAATGAATTCCTTGAAGGATCTGATGATGATGGACCAAAAATCTGATCCCAACGACCCCCAAATAAAGAAAGGGATCATCAAGGAGGTCATGCAAAACTGATGCAAGATTATTTCAACAAAGACGCAACTTACAATGATGCCAACTTTGAATGGAGATTTCGGATGAGAAGGGAGCTGTTCATCAAGATTGCTGCTGATGTGGAAGCTATATGCCCTTATTTTGTTCAAAAACGAGTACGTCGTCCCTCTTCTACTATTGTCCACTCAATCCTAATTACTCTTTGCATTTTTTATCTAGGACTGTACGGGCAAGTGGGGCCTGTCATGCTTTCAGAAGATGACCTCTGCAATTCGACAGCTAGCCTACGGATGCGCAATGGATGCCACCAACGAGTACTGCCGTATAGGAGAAGTGACCGCACGCAAGTCCCTCAAGGCCTTTTGTAATTCGATCAATGCACTCTATGGCTCTCAATACCTCCAAAAACCAGATCAAAAAGACTTAACTTGACTTCTTGACGTCAACAATTGACGAGGATTTCCAGGCTGCATCGGCAGCCTGGACTGCATGCACTGGGCATGGAAGAACTGCCCCAGTGCAATGGCCGGGCAGTATAAAGGAAAAGAGAAACGGCCGACCGTTGTTTTAGAAGCCGTTGCCAACCAACGACTTTGGATTTGGCACGCCTTCTTTGGCACTGCTGGCGCGTTAAACGACATCAATGTGCTCCAAAAATTGCTGTTGTTTGAAGATCGACTTTTGGGGACCAGTTGGGACGCTGAATTCAAGATCCGTGGACGCAAGTACAAACATGTGTATTACCTCTTCAATGGAATCTACCCTCAGTGGTCTACTCTCATCAAGGCAAAATCGATATCCCAAGACGCTCCTTCACTACATTTCCAGAAGCTTCAAGAAGCATTCCGAAAAGATATTGAACGAGCTTTTGGGGTTCTACAATCACGCTGGATGATCATAGCAACTCCGTCTTGGTTTTGGAATCCCAAAGACATGGTTTCAATCATGAGGACTTGCATAATCCTCCACAACATGATTGTGGAGGATCATGAATGAGATACGACGGATACCTACCAACTTCCAAACGGTGTAACTCTTGTCCCTCCTCAATCGGAACGCTACAGTGAACACAAGAAAAGCATACGACTGGTCAAGCTTCAATCTGCTGTCCAACACCGAAAGCTGACTAACGATCTAATTGATCTCAACTGGGCCCGCTTAGGGGCCAGGAACAAAGTGACCGAGTAGTTTTTTTTATTGTTCAACATCTTTTTTTATTGCTTAAGATGAAAGAAATGCAAATTATTTTATTTTATTTGAGAGATAAGAAAAAGGTCACCACAAGACATTTTCATTGATTTTGTGAGAAAAGATAAAGAGAAAAAAAAATAAAAATGTGCGAGTTGGATTTCACAAGTGGAGAGAAAGGGTGGGGTCAAAAGGTTCAATAAAATCTTCTTCAAAGTTGCCGGCATTGCTTGAGGGCTCTTGATAATCAAAGCTATCAAGATTGCTTGGAAGGGCTGATGGGGATGTTGGTACCCTTTCTTGTTGATTTTGGGATGCCGAGGTAGATTCTTCTGGGTCGGACAAGTTGGTTTGATTCCTCTTATCTTCTAATTCCTTCTTCAGATTGGCAAGGATAGATTGCTTTTGGAGTCGCAAGAATTCTTGAGAAATTTCATCAGGAAAGTCCTCTTCTCGTTTTGACATTATCTCCATGTTTGATTGGTTCACCTCGGCTTGAGCAACTTTTTGACGAATCTTGTTGGTTTTTTTCATGGCGGAAGTTTGATCGCAATAGTCATTCGATCGTTCAGCTATGACCTTCAACTTTTTTGAACTCAAATCCTCCTCCTTCATTAGCCTTTTTGTAGAAGCGACTCCTAGGGGTTGCTTCCAAGAGCTGTCAGAATCCACACCAATGGTGGTGTTAGCATGATGTTTGTTGGGCTGAGTTGCAGATGTAGGTGGTTCCGGAGGCGAGTCGCTCGGGGTTTCTTGAAGATCGCCTCGTGATTGTGCCAGAATCTTCCATTTATCAGACTTTTTGAGGCAATTCCAAGCCGGTTCGTACATGAACTGCTTTCCTTCTTGCTCATAGGAAGCCTTCTTGGTGTCAGCAAGAAGATCTGACATCACCAAGCCCGATGGCCTATTTTTTTCAAGTTTATGATGTATGGCCGAGAACTTCAACGTCGCCTTTTGTATATGACCCCAACTTGAACAGAACAAAGAGAAAATAAGTCCAAAATAATGAAACATAAAGGGAAATTGCTTACCGGTGCATGACACTTGATGCATTCCTCTCGTTAACCCCGCCAGCAAAGTGATTGAAATCCTTGGCGACTCGTTCAAAGAACTCCCCCCTCTTCTGACCAACTGAGCAAAGGGGATCCGTGGATATCTTTAGCCAGCTTTTTGCAAGCTGTTTGTCCTCTTGCGGGAGCCAATTGGCAGAGCGTTGTTTGGGTGGCATGCTTCTGGGTGGCAGGATTGGGTTGTGGATGTTGGCTATGCGTTGGCAATTGAAGTTAGCTTAGCTCACAGCTAAGTGTTGACACATGTGGAGCGGGTTAGCCAAAATTCAAGCTTCGTGCCAAGTTAGCTCGGACTAGCCAGGCCCGATGCGGTTGAATTTTTTGGCTAAACCCCTTAGCTCACGCTAACTTGGCCACCGATAAAGATGCTCTGATAGGCCCATTTTACCTGTTGCATCCTATTGCTGGACATCAGTTTGGGTTTTAAATATACATGATTAGTAAGAAAGAAACTTACAGGTCGTTGAATGAAATACGCATGCAAATTCTTGGTCTGCAAGTCATTGCACAGCCGGATAAAAACTGTTTTGGTGACCCGGAACCAACGCTCAAAATCTGCATCACTGTAAACCAGGTCATCATTCAGATAGTCGGCCATCAATCGGTAGTGGCCAAAGAAGGCGCCTCGGTCTTTGTTTGGTATCCATCCAACGATCGGTGTCCGTTCCATAGCTTCCTTGTCCGAATCGTCCAGAAAAAGGTTCATCAGGTTGTCTTCATCTTGCTGCGTTTCCTCGTCAATATCCATGAGGAGTTGAAGGTGTCGCCGGAATGATTCGTGTTGGTTGGCTCCTGTTCTGGGTGCCATTGCTGGAGGAATTTTGGTTTGTACCGATGTGGATTTTGTTGTCTGTGTTTGTCAAATTTGGCTCAAGATTTAGCGGAACCAGTGTGGTGTGGGCAGTCCTGGCGCTAACTAGCATCCAAAAGCGCGAGCTATTTTAGCAAAAAATAACTCCGCCGATGCGGATGCTTATAAGGGTGTTAAAAATGGGTTTAAACATGGTTACACATCCCAATGTGAACCGTCCTAATAGCATAGACTTCTGTACAAGGTGTCACAGGCTGACCGCCCTACGGTGTACCGCCAGTGAAAGGACAGGTATCAATTTCTGTAACCTGATAAGGGTCGCAACCAGGACGCGGTGTAAAACTCAAATTTCAAAGAAAGTCCGAGTTTATAGAGCTGGTACATAGCATACGCCGTGATACCAATCATAACCTGACGCTGAAGGAGTGTGCGGGCGGGAGACACTTGGGCACGGAGTCGCACCGGCCGGACTTCATCAACCAATAACCAAGTCCCTCTGTATATTGGAGGGGGCACTTGTCCCGAAGAGTCCACCCAAGGAGGAACTGGAGACCTGATGGCTAATTTTAATTGGCTGTAGCCTACACGACTTTTGATTGTTGTCCACTCCGGCGCACATGCATAGTTCGTGATTGTCTATCAGTTAGAAGAGAACACAAAAAAGACGCTATGTTTTGTAGCCAAGAAAGTTTTAAACCCCGCTTGGAGTGTGGCGCCTCATCCAACCCTCCTCTCCCTCATAGCCCCAAGTGCGAATTACGCGTGCCAAGTGCGAATTACGCGTGCCAAGTGCGAATTACGCGTGTGGCCAAATGCAACATAAAATACGCTACAGATTTTTTCTTCGTAGGCCTTTCATCATACACAAGGTTTTTTTTTTTTGGAAAAAAGGTTCTATTGGAGAAAAAGTAGCGAAGAAAACAAACAAAACAAACCAAAATAGCGTAAAAAAGAGCCTTGAAGATAGAGAAGAGAAAAATAAATATAATGTAGTCGTTACATGTAGGGATCTCAACATGTTAGTAACAGTATATGTATGTATAAATAAAAGAATAGTATATTTGTGCGTGTGTGTTTTTCATCGGCAAAGGGGAAAAAGACACAAAACTTGTTCATGATTTCCTTTGTGAAAAAGGACAACGACTGGGAGGAAAGAAATGTACATATATATATAACGTGATATGTATATATGAGGACTAAGAACTACGTCCACAAGAGAGAGAGAGAGGGAAGAGAAAAAGACTTGTTAACCTTGTACGCGACGGCGCTGTGCCCGACGACACGCCCAAACACCATGAGAATCGATTTGACACTTCGGGCCATTAGGCCGACCCTACTTGTTAAAAAAATACTCCGATACTGTCTGCGAGAGAGAGGGTGCTCATTCAACGGTGACACTCTTTGCCAGGTTTCGGGCTGTTGGTGTGTCACGGTTGACAGAGGTGAAGGAGAACGGATGATGGTCAGTGGAATGATGATGATATACCTCATAGTGAGAGGTCAAAGAAAAGCTCACGGAAGTCGACGTCGACGCCTCTCAAGCTGTTCAACAAGAGTGCAAGAGGGAGGTGGTGGTCAACGATGAGGAGCGCTTCAGGGGAAAGAGGACGATGAACCACGGCAGAGAGAGGTTTCGAGAGCAGGAAGACTCACATGGCAATGTGGTAGCTGAGCAACTGCATGGGGATGATGGTCAAGAGGCCCTGCAAACAGTCGACGGTTTGCGGCACTCTCAAGATCCGCGTCGAGTCGGCCGCCGTCAACCCAGTGTCGCCTTCATTCGCGATCACAATCGGGGAGCCTTTACGCGCCGTCACTTGTTGCAAAGCCGACTGGACCTTGGGGTAAAGAGAATCCTTCGTCATGATCAAGATGACCGGCATACTTTGTTTTTTTTGAGGGCGGTTGTGAAGAGGGGGAGCAGAATATGAGTTTCGCTTCATTCTCCTTTCCAAATCTTCGTGATAAATCGCTCACTTTTCGTCAATCAAAGCCAAAGGTCCATGTTTCAACTCCCCCGCTAAAATTCCTTCGGAATGCCTGCAGCCATGAAGCTGTGAATCAATACTTGATAAAAGAACAAGGGTTGGAGAGGGGAAACTGACATGTAAGTCAATTCTTTGACTTTGAGCGCGGCTTCCAAGCAAGTGGCATGTTGGTATCCACGGCCCATGATGAGCAAACTTCTTTCCTTGCTGATGGTGCCCGCCAACTGTTGGATCTCCTTGTCCTGAGTCAAGATCTCTCTGATCTGGCGGGGCAACTCGTGGAGCCCGTCGATGATCTGATTTCGGCGTTCGGTAAGAGACATGCGGTCTTCCGAGAGTTGGATGGCCATCATGACGAGTGCGATGTATTGCGACGTGTAGGCCTTAGTGGACGCCACACCGATCTCCGGGCCAGCATTGATGTGGATACCACAATGAGTCTCGCGCGAAATGGTCGAGCCCACCACGTTTACAACTCCCACATTCAAGGCACCTCGCTCGAGACAGTAGCGCATGGCGAGGATCGTGTCGGCGGTTTCCCCGGATTGAGAGACAAAGATACACGTGTCATCTCTGAAAATCGGGCATCGTCTGTCGAGGAAATCAGAAGCCAATTCGATCGAGACTGGAATTTCTGTCAGCTCTTCAAAGGTGGCTCGAGTCTAGATGTAAATTTTGTCAAAGTAGGAGTGAGTTATTAGTATTTGCATGACGCATTACAGTAGAAAGAAAGACGGGATTACGAAGATTGGTTTGACAAAACTTACGGCCAAGCAAGAGTGGAAACTGGTTCCACAAGCCACGAAAACGATGCGCCTACATCTTCGGATGGTAGGAAGATAGGCTTTTAAGCCTCCAAGGTTGATTCTTCCAGTGTCAAAGTTGACTCGGCCTCTCATCGTGTTGACGACAGATTCTGGCTGTTCGTAAATCTCCTTTTGCATGAAATGGTCAAAGTTACCTTTCATGATGGCAGCGAGTTCCATCTCCAAAGTCTCGATAGCTCTGACAGAGGAGACTCCATCATTGCGCCTGAGACGATGGATGTGAAATTCCCCTTCGGCGATGTGAGCAATATCGTCATCCTCCAAGTATAAGACACGCTTGGTGTGTTCCACGATGGCCGAGGCGTCGGATGCGATAAAGTATTCGATCGGTTGAGGGACACCGTCCTCGGACAAAAAGGCACGAGATTGAGAGCGGATTAACTTGGCGCCCCCAGGCTTCAAGCCGCCCTCAGTGGGTGGAGCGAGCAAGCCTGACTTGGCTTGGGAGGCGGCGTCGGTGGGGGAAGACAAAGACTCGAGCTCGCCTTCGTTAGGACCCGCTACCTCGACATCCACAAAGTCCACCTTCAGCTTCTTCTCCGTCTTGACCCCAATCAAGACGGGTGAACCTCTTCGGCAAACTACAATCTCGTCTGGGAAATGGGCCGATTTGAAGACGAATGCGAACGCTCCTTCCTAAAGAACAAAAGCGGCAGGCATGAGCACCAAATTCACGAGGTTCTCAGGATTTTAAATAGCATCAAATGCAAATCAACTAACCAATTCCTTGATGACACTTTTGATCAAACCGGTGAAGGTCAGGTTTTTACCCTTGCTGTTGTCATATAAGAATTTGCAGAGCTTGGCAGCGACTTCGGTATCGGTTTCCGTCTCGAATTGGTAGCCTCTCTTCTCCAGGACCAATCGGAGTTCTTTGTAGTTTGTGATGATCCCGTTGTGTACGACGGTAAACTCGTTATTGGCGTCGGATCGATGGGGGTGACAGTTTAACGACGAGGGTTGACCGTGGGTAGCCCAGCGAGTATGGGCCATGGAAGATTGCATGAGGAAGGATTTGGTAAAATCGACGGTGGCTTGATCGGTGTGAGCGCGAAGCAACTTGACCTTGCCCACCTGCTTGAAGATGAAGACTTGGCCAGGTTCATCGCCATCGAGCTCGATACCTGGAACCCAAGTAGCATTAGCGCGAGGATCGAGTATAGGTGGGATAATATGCTATCAAGTGCCACACTGACCAGCAGAGTCATATCCACGATACTCGAGCCTTTGCAGGCCATTGAGGAGTGTGTCGATGATGTAGCGACGATCCTATGATGATGCAAGAGAGTACCATGTCAGACTGGGTGTGTTCGCAGCGATGACGTAGCAGGATGTGTACAAAAGACAGATCATCAGATCGGGAAGAGGAAGGAAGCCACACCCACCTTTTCGACGAGGTAGGACGCATACGCAAAGATGCCGCACATGGTGGCTGTTGACCGTCGGTGAGAGGGGAGCGCAGAGAGAATTACTTATAGGATGGGATGGGATGGGATGATGAGAAGTGGGAAGAATGAGGATGACTATGTAGGAATATAAGAATTAGTATTTATTAGTGGTGGTCAACAGCGGAACACAGAGCCCACTGCATACGAACCATCCCACCCACGGATATCCGCATACATAAATACCATCATCCATCCATCATCTCCAGGTTCCAGACTTCTTCTCCCTTTCACTGGCAGGTTCAGCGCAACGCGTACTATGTCCGACACTTTCTTGGTAAGCTTGCACAGATCACCATGAACCCACTCTAGCAAAGAATAAACAATATCCACTGACACTCCGTCATGAGCCCACTTCTCTCATCAAAGTTCATACAATTAATCTGGACCTTGTATCTGAAAAGATCACAAACTGTTATTTATCAAAAGAAAAAGAAAAAAGGACCAGCATCAAGAATCTGCTAGTGTCCCATGCGGTGTGTTTGACATCCAGCGCCGGGACTTTTCAATAGCGTGAAACGCATGAGAGAAATAAAAATACCTTTGATAGATAAAGAATGTTATGAATTTATGCGGCTTTGATGTTGTGAGCCCGCAGTCCACACACTCACGCAGTAACGTTGAAACTGGAAAATTGGGATGTTGATGCGGGGGTTTTTTTTTTCATTGCTTGAAGAATAATTGGCAAGTTTTGGAGCACTTTGAAGCCCTCAAAAATCAATCCCAAACATGTAACAATCACAACAACAAAAACCCTGGGAGGAGTGAAAGGTCCCAATTACTTCTTGAAAGAACATGGGCACAAAATGTGATGGTTGGATTGAGTGAGTGTATCACAAGCAATTGGAGATCTTGAACGACCAAAGAGGACTTGTTACAACAAAAGGAGATGGATTCATTTTCTCTCTTGCGCACAATTGGCCCAATATTTAGATCCTGCGTGCACAAAAACTAGCTTATAAAGGCTATGGAAAAAATGGAAAAATTTGAACAGCTTAAAATGAAAGTCTTTTCTGCCTTCCTTTTGATCAAATGCATGTGTCATGAATCCATATTCCTTTTTTCTTCAATTTTTCTGCCTGTGATCATGATTTTGCTTGCCCTGTGGGCCAGTATAGAAGTTTTTGTCCTGGATGGATTAAATAGTCATGATTTTAACCCATTATTCCAAGTATGAGGTGCCTTTTGGCCTCCAAGATATTGGGGTTTTTTGTTGCTTCATTTGGCCTGTTTTACAGGCCATAAGAGGGGGTTTCTATAGCTCAAACATTTTGTGGGGGGATTTTGAACCACTTCTTATTTATTTGTTTCCTATGTCATTACCACTTTTTCATTTCTCAGTATCGTATGGCACAAAATTTCCTCTAGCAAAACAGCAGGGGGCATTCAGCACTATGATTCACTTTGCCTTATAATCTTTCAAACCAGTAACTCACTAGAATTAGTTCCAGTGCCACAAAGAGAGTTCATATTAAACGGCACTTAACTTAAATTGATTTATGCGCCTCTGCTTGGAAAACGGCTGATGTTGGACACATTTCCCCTGGCAGAATCTCACATCAGGAAGAGCTAAAGGCCAACCTTTCTCTGCCGGGGATGTAAAGAATGGACCGGCCTTATTTTGACTACCTCGAATTTAATAAAATGTTTTATATATCCATGATTGTAACTCATACTTTGCATAGCTCTGCACAGTTGTCTGTGATTCCAATCCTAAACATGTGGATATGACCTAGGGTGTCCAGGACGAAGGTCCCAAAGCACCCAGTGTTCGTGTATGGTTGGAAATGAAAACTGAATCATATGGCATGCATAGGTAGTCACCCTGGGTCTAGTTGCAACTGGTAAAATCAAGGTGGACGCGGAAATGAGCATAGAGGAGGCGGGGAGGGGTAACTCATAACCCCCCATCAAAGCAGAACCCCCCTCCGTGAGCACGGAAAAATACATGAAGCTCGACAGCGAGGATCAGAGGAGGAACGAGGTTGATAAGTACATAAGAACATGTGTTCAAGGCGGAAGGGGTTATATCCCAGATGCGTTCTTCATCGGTATCAACCGTGTTCTATTCTCTCGGCACTTTCTGTTCGCATAAACTTCAGGTCAAGCTGCAGTTAGGGCAGCTATCCTATTTTCATAGACGTCGTGTCGATTTCTCTTCACAGCATCTGATGAAATCAGTAAGCCATGGGGGTGTCATGTTTCATGGAACGGAGGGCGAAATTCACTCAATCGACCTAAAGCCTTCTACCAACTGTGATCACCTGCGACGCACTGGGCTATGTCCTCCACAATCACTCCAAGCTGAAGACTCGCCAGGATGTGTTGGCAGTGGCACCCACACTTCAGAGCATCAAATAGTGCAAAATGAAAATCAAACAA
Source organism: Puccinia coronata f. sp. avenae (assembly GCA_002873125.1). Taxonomy (NCBI): domain Eukaryota; kingdom Fungi; phylum Basidiomycota; class Pucciniomycetes; order Pucciniales; family Pucciniaceae; genus Puccinia; species Puccinia coronata. Next base: position 184,745 of record PGCI01000002.1, read on the forward strand.
GAAATAATAATGACAGGGGGCCTCAATTATGACTCCGAGCCCAAGCCTCCGTCTGTCCTTCCAAATCAGCCCAAGTCCCCCGCTATCCTGGGAATTGGATAATCCGGAGCAGAGGGTCGGTGATGTATTCACCAGTGTGAGCCAGCAGTCTGATGTGACTGCTCGGCAATTTCTTCATTGTTAGGAGATCAGAAAAGCGGCTTCGGTATCTTGCAAACCAGAAGAATTCTTCGATCATTTACGACTCACGAGCCTTCACAAGTTTGGCAAAATGGTTGCTCACTGCCCAGTGTTTTTTTTTGTGATTCTGACGTGCGCTAACTGAGCATCCCTAATGAAAAGTTAACTCTCCTTTAAGCCTGCTTTTCGAATGCACAGTTCTCAATATCGGTCTTGTCGAACCGTTGCAGGATGTTCAGCTGATAAAGCTGGAAAATCGTGCTACTTTCTTGAGTGCCTTGAACAACCCCCTCGTATCTGTCAATATAAGTTACCACTGATTACATTTCCATAATCCATGTCCAGGTCTTGTAATAAATGGACTTAGGAGAATAAGTCTTCGTTGGTTCTTCATTGCATTGAGCATTTTTCTAGTTGGGGGTTGGGCCGACCTTCCATGATTCGCTTATATAGCTATTTATAGTACACAATTCATCCCCTGCGAGTGCTCAGCATTGGTGATCAAAGGTACTGATCACTGAACCACAAATCCTCATCTTAATTTTCCGTGTTGAATAACGCGTTGCTTCTTGAACTCGACTGTTGATAATATTCCTGCAGATACTGTTGACTCTGTTCTTTGTCATCCCCAATCAGTAGTGAAAAATGTAGAATCATCACCATAACATCAAATTCTCCAAAACATGAAATCTTATCCCGGCGGAAGGTGGTCGTTTTGACCTGAAAATACTATTTAAATTTTCCTTGTCAATCATTCTAAACAAAATTTGAACTGGGGTGTCCCGCAAGCCACATTTCTCGAGTTGGTGGTGGCCAAATAGCCATGAAAATGCTGGCGCGTCGTTCCACTGCACATAGTTCCAACTGGTGATGTAATACGTTGATACCCATGCATGCAAAGGGGAGTAGCAGCCTTAGACGGCGGCTTTGATGTTGCTAAACAGGCAATACCTTCTGCCTGTTCAAATGACGCGGTGCTCAGCTTATGTAGAAACCAAAACAGCTCATTCGACAAGAGAGGTTAAGGGGTTAAGGTAGAGCGTACTGTTACACCCGTAATGGATCATTCGTGGTTGGATCATGGAACCAAAACCTTCATCAGCTTCGCTCAGCATTGCTCCCCTTCTATGTGAATACCTCTACACCGCTCCGGTTGAGATTGACGTGTGGCCTGTACAATATTGTCAACAATTGTCGCAGAAACGCACTTCTGTAGACCTGTTCCGAAGAGCTTGTATGCTGGATGGAGTGATTCTTTCTGATTCACTTTTGGTTTGGTCGTGATCCTACATAGGAATCATGTGAGACGTAGATTTTGAGGAAACCGCATCATGCTGCCTCCTCTTCTCAATTGAAAACGGCTTGACACAAGCGCCGTGTTGACCTCGCAATGCGTGAAAGCCACGGACTCTAGTAACCTCAAATATGGGACAAGCTTTGCTTTCACAACACATAGTACAGTGGAGTACATGGATTGAGATCTTGCTGCGACTATATACTTCTCGATCCCTCCTCCGCAATGCTCACATCCAGTCTGCCGTGACAGCATCCCGAACTACATAAGAACTATTCCAAATAATAAATAGATTTGGCGAAAGCAACATCTTTCTGCCTCCTATTTTTTACTACAAGCGGCTTGTCAGCCGGGTAGTACGGCAGCCCTCATCTGTTTATGCAATAAGAACGGAGGTTTTTCATGCTGAAATATCATATTAGCTGGGGGAGGCTAAGAGCCAGTGCTCTTGGTTGCTCTAAACATTGGTGAGCTCTGCTCAGGCAAGCCATACGGTAGAGAAATGGATTTGATAACTCGCCGCGCCTATTCATTTGCTGAGCCCTTTGCCAAATAGCTTACATCCTATACGAGGCGACTCCTTTTCATTCTTCTTGTTGGATCAGGTTCTCTGAGATGCCAAAGCTCAGGCGAATGAGTGGAGCGACCACCAGGAGAATACTAAACAAGAAAAGAAGAAAAAAACCAGCTGAGCAAAGGAAAGAAAAAGGAGTCGATTGAGAGTCATAGGAAACCCCGGCACTAAGCTTCCGGCATCCTTTTTCTTGTTCATAAATACCCCCCCCCCCCCCCCACTCATCCCTCATCCGACCCAGGATCCATCCTCTTCTCATCGCCCTTCATTCCTCTTTTGCCATCCTAAAAAACCTCTTCCACACCCAGCTCGGCATTTATCCAGTTCGTCAATAATACTCTTGGCATCTTCTTTTTCCGTGATATCCTTTTCTGTCCTGATCTCAGTACTATCCTAAATCAACTTTTTCACATTCCATCAAGCGTATACGCTCTAGTCCAACAACTTTTACATCTTATTGTTCATTTCACGTCATTTAAAATCAATCATGTCGGATTTGCCTTCCGACAATCCATTTCAACAATTTTTCGATGAGATGGACGAAGCTGAGGCCGAGATTTACTTCGGTGAAAACGGCGGTGAGTCCTCAGTGTTCTATTCTCTTCTGCGATGTGACTGATAGGCAGGGATCAGATTTCATGTTGTGGAGAATTTTGATGGTGACATTTCTACATTTTTCACTTATCATCGAAAATGACAACTCAGTTGTTGAACAATGGCTTCAGGAATATCATCCAGAGTTGGCTTCAAGAAGCAATGTCGAAGATCCATTTCGACAACCCATGGAGGGTCAGCAGGAAGTTTCGAATCTCCTCGACACTCTCGGCAGTGAGTCCTCAGGGTTCTGTTGCCTTCTGCGATGTGACTGATAGCCTTCTTTCTCTTACCTTGAATATCATCCCATTCTATCCACCGGTCACAGATACACCGTTTGTTGTGACTGAGCTTGAATCGGCGCAACAGCTTCAAGCCGATCAACTCTATCTTTCTGTGCCTTCTGGCTCGCTGCTGGTCCCGGAAAGGGGCCCTTACACCCAACTGCAGGAGCACTTGAACAACCAGGGCTTGCCTCAATATATCCCTTTCGGCAATCCTCCGAGCCAGATCACTAGTTATACCGGGAGCGATGCCCTATTCCCGCTTTGGAGCCGTGAGTCTTTGACACAACCTTCTTTCCGGAATCAAAGCTGGAAAAAAACTGACGCACTCATCTTGATCGTCGCATTGAAAATGAAACAAACAATGACGAAACATTTCTGCAGCGAACGACACCCCGGGTCGGAGCACTCAAACCGCCTCACCCCAGAGCCTTCCTCCCACATTCACTCATTCGATTCAATTGGAGACTGCTGCTGGACCTGCTTCAGCAGCTCATAATAGCAACGAGAATCTCATACCGAGTAGTTCGCTCGACTTTGGATTAAACTGTAATTCTATAGCCTTTTCTTGAAATCATAATTTTGATTAACACAAGCTTAAGGTATCCTTGTTTCACTTTAGCCCCGATAGCATTCCCTCCGCTCGATTTGAACGACGAACAGTACAGGGCTAATCTCGACAAAGCCCTGTTGTTGTTGGGGACAATTCCCAACAATGACCCATTTGGGGAAAGTGGCGCTATGCCCAGCCTTCCCACCCAAGCGATCTTTGGTGAATGACTTGCTCTTATTCAGCCTCAAATAAATGCGGAGAAAAGAACAACCCTCCTTTGTGTGATAATCTGGCCAGTGCTAATATTTTTCTTGGATTTAGGTGCAGAACAGCGGCTGGTGGAACCCAGTCCACTCCTGTCATCAAATAGGCTGAAACGGAAGCGTCAAGTGAAAGAGCGTGGACAGAAAGAATACATATGCCCTATATGTGGCGGGAAATTCTCCAGGAATTTTAACCTAATTCGACATATACCGACGCACTACCCGGAAGCAATGCGTGAAAAATGTGAGTTATACGCTATGTATTCATCTTAGATCATCAAATCTTGGAAAAGTAAATATCGAATATTTTCCCATTGACCAACTCATGCGAACTCGTCGCAGTTCCTTGTACCGAACCCGGGTGCAAAAGCAAATTGAGCTCTCTCGTCGAGCTAAACAAGCACAAGAGAAACGTTCATGGTGTGGGGCCCCCGCCTATCCCCCGGAAAACAAAGGCAAAGGCGCAGGGCGAAACTTGTGGGCACTTGTTGAATTTATTGACCCTTGATTTATGGATTGGTTCTGACTTGAATAATTGACGAAATAATCTTCCCAGTCCCGTGCGAGCGTGCCCCAGCATGCAAAAAACGCTACAGGGACCATAACGCATATGTTGATCATCTGAAGAATGAACACGGGCTTTACCGAGAAAGAATAGTGGTCACACGTACAATGGAACCCAACCCAGCGTACCCTCGTGGCCCTCACGAACCTCACGACCCAGAACCTGGCCCTTCAAACTGGCAGAGCAGATAACTTTCCTTTTTCATGTTCCACTCAACGCTTTGTTGTGTCTTTGATTTGTTGATTGACTCAATGCCCTGTATTCCCTTGGATTTGTCACTCCACTAAATGCTCTGTTGTCTATTTCCTTAATTTTATTGCATTTTAATCCTACCTCCTGAAGTGTCAAGAATAGTATACATGTGCATTTGCTTTTTGCTGGAATTCATACCTGGAGTCTCTTTGGAAGATCTGATTGACCTCCTCGTTTCCCAAGCTCACATGCCCTCATCATAAATCAAAAAAAAGTCATGGTATCTTTATCATTTTGGGGGTTGAAGATTTTGACTGTTGGCCATATACGCGTCAAAAAACATCGGTGAAAATTGAGACAGCGGAGGACAGCGGCCAATAGCAATTCAAATAAATGCTCATCTAGGCACTGCACGGCTTTCTTTGGGACAATGTTTTCGCGCCCTCCACAATAGCACTGGTACTTCCAGGCTCAAGTCCCTTCTTCGGAGGGCCTCATCATGCTTTGCTGCTCGACGCGCAGCTGTGTGCTCGCGCTTTACCACGACCCCCGCGTCCCCGTCCCCGAGGAGGGCTGACGCCTCTTGCGCTTCGGTAGTTGACCCCCGCCTGGCGGCCCTTCGGCGTTATAACCCCCCTTCCCTCAGCACAAAGCCCCTATCAGCCACAAAGCGGGGGCCCGCGGGTGCGAAAAGACAGCACGAAATTTGACAACGAAGATCAGAGATCGGGTTGATGAGAACACGTTCAAGAGGGAACGGGTTATGTCCCAGATCCACCCTTCATCAGAATTAACCGTTTACTTGTCTCTTCGCCCTTCGCCTTCGAATAAATAGACTTCAGGACAGGCTGCATTAAGGGCAGCTATCCCATTTTCATAGACGATAGTCGTGTCAATCAGAATCCATCTCTTCACAATTTCCAAATCAAATGACTGGGCCATGGATGTGTCGTGTTTCGCGGCACAGTGGGCGAAATTCACTCAATCTCACTTAAGCCTTCTACCAGCTGGGATTACCTAAGAGGCACGGGGCTGTGTCCTTCACAATGCTTGAACAATTAGGCGCAGGGGGTTGGCGAGGTATTCACCGATGTGAGCCAACAGTCCGATAAGCCTGCTAAACAGTTTTATTATTGCTTGCAGATCAGAGACGCGGATTTGATATTATGCAAACCAGAAGAGTTCTTCGATTGTGCACGACTCACAATCCTTCACGAGTTGGGCAAAACGGTTGCCCACTGCTCCGTGTGTTGTTTATGTTTATGAAATGCGAGCCGTAGTTTGGGCTTGTTGCTGACGTGCGCTAACTGAGCATCCCTGATGACAAACTCTCCTTTGAGGCTTCTTTCTGAACGCACAGTTCTCAATATTGGTCGTGTCGAGCCGTGGCAGGATGTTCAGCTGATGAAGCAGGGAAATTGGGCTCTTTTCTTGAGTGCCTTGAACAACCCCCGTCGTATCTGTCAACACAACTTACCACTGATTAAACTACCAGTATCGATTCCGCGTCTTGTAATGAATGAACATGAGAGGGTATGTCTTCGACGGTCCTCTAATGTATTGAACGTTATTCCAGTTGGTGTTTTGGTACATGTTTTGCTTACATGTCTGTAGAATGAAATTAATCCTCTGCAAGCTCTCAGCATTGAGCATCCAAGATACGAACAGCTGCACCAAACATGCTCGAATATTTCATGTTGTAAATAGCTACGCTTGAGCTTGACTCTTGATGAGATACCTGCCGATATTGCTGATTCTCTTTTTGTCAGTTCCAATGATTAGTTACAGTCAGTTACACATTGTATGAATTTCATAATCATGTTCAAATCTGCACGAAATGAAATCTCACTACCCCTGAGAAGGGCTATTTTCTTCATCTCAAAATAGCTTAACATTTCCTTTATCAATCAGCATGAATAGAAATGAAAATGGGCTGTCCTGCGAATCACAGTTATCGAGTTGGTGAGGGCCAGATAGTCATGAGAATGCTGGCGCGTTTTCCCAATTCACATAATTCCAACTGGTGATGGAATACGCTGTGACCCATGCATGTAACGGGGGGTACCAGCCTTGGACGAAGGCGTTTATCTTGCTAAACAGGCAACACCTCCTGCCTCAAAGGAACCGTTCAGATGACGCGGTGCTGAGCTTAGTAACCAAAACAGCTCATCTGTTGGGAGAGGTCAAGGGGTTCAGGCAGAGCGGACTGTTACACCCGTAGTGGCTCATCAGGGGTTTAATCATGGAACCAAACCCTTCGTCAGCTTCGCTCAGCATTGCTTCCCTTTGATGTAAATAGCTCCACACCTCTCCGGTCCAGATTGATGTTTGGATTGTTCAATGTTGTCAACGACCGACGTAGACATTCACTTTTGTGGCCCTGTTCCAAAGGGCTTCTTTGCTGAATGGCGTGGTTCTTTCTTATTCATTCTTGGTTTGGTCATGATCCTACATAGAAATCATTGCGGATAATACATAGATTTTGAGGAAACAGCATCATGCTGCCTCCTATTGTTAATTGAATGCGGCTAGACACAAGTGCCGCGTTGACCTCGCAATGCGTGAAAGCCACCGACTCCGGTGACCTACAATACGGGGTAAGCTCTGCTTTGGCAAGGCATACTACAGTGGAGTAGTTGGATTGAGAGCTTGCCGCAACTATCCACTTCTCAAGCCATTTTCCACAAGGCTTACATCCAAGCTGCAGTGACTGTTATTCATTCGTCTTTGGTTCGATCAGCATCCAAAACTCCATAAGAACCATTGCGAATAATGAATAGATTTTGCGAAAGAAACATTTTTCTGCCTCCTTTTGTTTACTACAAGCGGCCGCCGGCTTCGCAGCCGGGTAGCACGGCAGCCCTCATCTATTTATGCACTAAGAACGTAGGTTTTTCATCCTGAAGTATCAGATTAGCGGCTTGCGCATGAGAAGCTTCGGTTGCTCTAAAATGTGGTAAGCTCTGCTCAGGAAAGCCATACGGTAGAGAAATGGGTATGATAACTCACCGCGCCTATTCATTTCCTGAGCCCTTCGCCAAATAGCTTACATCCCATACGAGGCGACTGCTTTCCATTCTTCTTGTTGGATCAGGTTCTCTGAGATGCTAAAGCTCAGGCGAATGAGTGGAGCTACCACCAGGCGAATGCTAAACAAGCAAAGAAAAAAAACAAGCTAAGCAAAGGACATAAAAGGAGTCGATTGAGAGTCAAAGGCACGCTCGGCACTGAGCTTCCGGCGTCCTTTTTCTTGTTCACAAATACCAGCCCCCCACCCATCCTACATCCGACTCAGGATCCATATCCTTCTCATCCTCTTGGAATCTTTTTTCCCTTCATACCTTTTTCACCATCCTAGCTCACATCTTCCACACTCAGCTCGCGATTTATCCACTTTTTCAATAATCCTCTTGACCTCTGCTTTGCCCGTCATATCCTTTTCTGTCCTGATCTTCGTACTATCCTATATCAAATCTTTCACATTTTCACATTCCATCAAGCAAAGAAGCTCCGGCCAACAACACTTTTCATCCTATTGTTAATTCTCCGTCGTTTAAAACCAATCATGTCAGATTTCCCCTCCGAAAATCCATTTCAACAATTTTTCGATGAGATGGACGAAGCTGAGGCCGAGATTTACTTCGGTGAAAACGGCGGTGAGTCCTCAGTGTTCTATTTTATTCTGCGATGTGACCGATAGGCAGGGATGAGATTTCATGCTGTGGGGAATTTTGATGGTGACATTTCTACATTTTTTCACTATAATCATCGGAAATGACAAAACAGTTGTTGAACAATGGCTGCAGGAATATCATCCAGAGTTGGCTTCAAGAAGCAATTTCGAAGATCCATTTCGACAACTCATAGAGAGTCAGCAGGAAGTTTCGAATCTCCTCGACACTTTCGGCAGTGAGTCCTCATATTCTCTCGCCTTCTGCGATGTGACTGAAAGCCTTCTTTCCTGGACCTAAAATGTCATGCTATCCTATCCACTGGTCACAGATACACCATTTGTTGTTACTGAGCCTGAAGTGCCGTGACAGCTTCAAGCAGATCAATCATATTCTCCTGCGCCTTCTGGCTCGCTGCTGGTCCCGCCAAGGGACCCGTACACCCAACTGGAGGAACAATTTAACAGCCAGGGCTCGCCTCAATGTGCCCCTTTCGGCAATCTTCCAAGCCTGATCACTAGTTATGCCGGGAGAGATGCCCTATTCCCGCTATCCAGCCGTGAGTCTTTGATACAATCGTCTTTCCGGAATCAAAGCACGGGAAATGTTGAAGCACTGATCTTGATCGTTGCATGCAAAATGAAAAAAAAAAATGACCCAACATCTCCACAGCTAACGACACCCCGGGTCGGAGCACTCAAACCGCCTCACCCCAGAGCCTTCCTCCCACATTCACTCATTCGATTCAGTTGGAGAATGCTGCCAGACCTACTTCAGAAGCTCATAATAACTACGAGAATCTTATACCGAGTAGTTCGCTCGACTTTGGATCAAACTGTAATTCTATAACCTTTTCTTGAAATCATAATTTTGATTAACAGAAGCTTAAGGTACACTTGGTACACTTCAGCCCCAATAACATTCCCTCCGTTAGATTTGAATGACGAACAGTACAGGGCCAATCTCGACAAAGCCCTGTTGTGTTTGGGGAAAATTTCCAACAATGAACTATTTGGGGAAAGTGCCGCTATGCCCAGCCTTCCCACCCAAGCGATCTTTGGTGAATAACTTCCCCTCATTCAGCCTAAATTGAATGAGGACAAAAGAACAACCCATCTTTTTGTGATAATCTGGTCAGTGCTAACATTTTTCTTGGATTCAGGTGCAGAACAGCGGCTCGTGGAACCCAATCAACCCCTGTCATCAAATAAATTGAAACGGAAGCGTGAAGTGAAAAAGCGTCAAGAGAACGTATACACGTGCCCTCATCCTAAATGTGGAAGAAAAATTTCGAGGTACAGTAACTTCACTCGACATCTGGACACGCATAAACCAAAATCAGAGCGTGAAAAATGTACGTCCCAAGATATGTTCCAGATCAAATCTTAGAAAAGTGAATTGTGAATTTTTTCATATTGACTAACTTGCGTTGACTTGTCGCAGTCCCTTGCACCGTACCCGGTTGCAAAAGCGAATTGAGCTCTCCCGCCGATCTCAAAGACCACAAGAGAAACGTTCATGGTGTGGGGCCCCCGCCTATTCCCCGCAAAACAAAGGCAAAGGCGCAGGAGGAAACTTGTGAGTACTTCTTGATCCTATTGACCCATGATTTATGAATTGTTCCTGACTTGAATAATTGACGAAACAATCCTCCCAGTCCTGTGCGAGCGTGTACCAGGATGCACAAAACGCTACAGGGATCATAACGCATATCTTGATCATCTGAAGAATGAACACGGGCTCTACCGAGATAGAATAGTGGTCAAACGTACAATGGAACCCAACCCAGCGTACCCTCGTGGCCCTCACAAACCTCACGACCCAGAACCTGGCCCTTCAAACTGGCAGAGCAGATAACTTTCCTTTTTCATGTTCCACTCAACGCTTTGTTGTGTCTTTGATTTGTTGTTTGACTCAATGCTCTGTTATATTCCTCTTTCATTTGGTACTCCGCCCAATCCTCTGTTTTCTATTTTATTAATTTTACTAGAGTCCATGGGCGGCTTCGCCGCCCCTCTAGTTGAGGGCAATCTATTTACATAGAAAGGAGGTGCAAAAGAATAGAGTGCACCATGACAACAGCTAAATTGGAGGAAACAGTGGAATAGGGAGCTGATTACTTGTCTGGTGGGCTTGACAAAGAATAAGTTGGAAGAAATTGATTGTAAAATCATGAGATGATTTGATCCTTGGAGAAGACCGCATTAGTGGAGAACCTGGCAATCAAGTCAACCAGAAATGTTTTGGTTTCAGAGACTGCTTTTGTTTTTTTGAGATGTGTTCTGGAAATGATTGGAACAGGATATTGCAGAAGAATCAGTGAACAAAGAATGTAGAGGTGAACTGGAAGATGCCTATCAAGGTGGGGCTTGAGGCTGCATGAAAATAATTCAGCTCTGTCAAACTTCCACAGCCCATGATGTGTAGCTGGAGAATCCCATTCCGCTACGCATCTTGAATTTCAAGCATCCAGGGCCCATGGTGCGTAGGTGGAGAACCCCATTCCTCTACGCATCTTGGTTTCACATTGGAAAATTCTAAAGCCAAGATTTTTTGCTGCCAGATGGGTAAAGCCATAACCAACATTGCAACTCCACTGAGTAAAGCATGTAAATGGACCAGTCTGATGTCAAAAGATTTTGGCCGCAGGAGTTGGTCCAATTGGGTTAAGAGAGAATTCTCCATAGGATCTTTCAGTGGTGACTTTTGAGAGTTTGGAAGCACTGAGTACAAATCCTAAATCCATAATGAGGCATGTGCTGGCTACCTTGTTGAGCATTGAGCACACCAGGGTGTGAAATTGCTTGGGCTTATCAGCTTGGATAATCTAAGAAATTGCTGTGCGACCAATCAAGTCCTCTCTGATCCAGCACAATTGCTGAGTTGGGTTTTCCTCAGCAACCATATTTCCTCCACAGGGCATCAGTGCGGGAGGTCTGGCTACCTGGGCAAGCACTTATTGAACTACTGTGTTTGAATATTGATATTCCAGTTTCAGACAGCTATCATGGAAGTTGATCCCCAGTTAAAACTAAATGTAGCACTATTGAGTGTTCCAGGATAGGTTCAATGAGCACACCAGAAAATGTGATGTGCACACAATGAAATAATCTTTCATAGAAGGATTTGCACACAGACATCAACTCTTGGGAGGGCACTACTGTTCATGAGAAATGTAAACGTTGATACCCATGTGGCACAACTTTATTTTTCAGGTGCAAGAGCACAATGTTGTGTATATTGTACACATGTTAAGAATGGGCAAAAGGGGGAAAGCAACAAAAAGGATATTGCCTGACAGCACAAGGGATCAGTGTAAGCCCAAGGCCATCGTCTCAGTCAGTCCAGCAAGCTGGGGGCTGACTGAGGGCATTGCAAAGATAAGGGTAATTATTTGATTGGTTCGATGAACCAATACCAGTAATTACACTGATAAGAACAGATACTACACTTGATCTAAGCCAAAAGGCCAGAATGGATGCTTGTTCAACCCTAGATGTGATATATATACTCGCGGAGAAAGGTTGAGGGATCGAGCCGCAGTCAAATCGTTTCAAACGTCAAGCGACGCAAAAAGACTGCCCCGGGGCTGATGGCGGCGAGCTTACCTAACCATCTCCTTTGGAGGTGCTTCGCGCCCCCTCGGAGAAGCTGAAACACATCCAAAGTCCCTCGCTCGGCCTCAGAGAAATGAAGATAATTCAAAAACCCCTTTTTTTCTTTTTTTTCTTCATCAATTTTTTAAAAAAAACCCTGTACACCAATGGACAAAAAAAAGTTGACAGATTTGTAGCCTAGCATCTCAGCTTCCATCTCAATTTTTTGGTAGATTTTACTCCAAGAATGGCACATCTGCCTTCTTGTCTTCCCCTTTGCCATTTATTTAAATAAGGGCAAATCTGAAATCCCAGCCAATATGCAGTTGAGCCGCAATTGAATTGTCTCATTCGTCACCCGGAGCGCAGAAGCACTGACTGCCCCGCGGGGTGCACGCGGTGGGGAGAGTCAGGACAAGAATGAACCTTAACTTTCAAAGCTTTCAAGAAGGCGCTGTGGGGATCCGCGCAGAGCACATCTGAAAGAGAGCCAAGAGTGACAAGTCAAGCGACCCCAGAGCAGCGAGACAACAGAGAGCCAAGAGCAGCTGATAAAGCAATAAAATAGAAAGGTGGTGCTATGCTCCTGGTTTGAGTAACAAAATGTCGTCTGGATAAGGCAACGTAGAGAACACTTCACAACTTTGCGTGGTGTGGCCCTGAGGTGCATTTTGGAATTGTTACCACACAGGATAACTTCCGCAATAAGCCTATGACTAAATGCAGAAAACATGGGGAGAGATAGATGCTCATTCCCTGGGCAAGAACAAAGTTATTCAACACATTCCCGGCCGGAGGTGAGATTTTTGTCTCCTATACTCGGTAAACAAAAAAAAAAATACAACAGCGGGGGGCGGTTAATGGGTAAGTCTGAAGTGAAGGTATATATAGTGGGGAAGTTTCCACTCATGTTTCCCCATTGCCTCTCTCCTGCTTCGGCGCCAATTGCCTAAGGAGTCAAGGGGTTCAGGGGAAACCTCGTTACACTTTTTTTTTCTATGGTTCCTGTTGGTTTGCTTAATGTTAAACCATTGATTTATGTTAATCGTTTCTCCTGAACTGTCAAGAATAGTATACATGTGCATTTGCTTCTTGCTGGAATTCATACCTGGAGTCTCTTTGGAAGATCAGATCAACATCCGCATTACCCAAGCCCACATGTCCTCATCATAAATCAAAGAGCTACAAACCACCTGTGTTGCTAATAGTCCCCAAAGTCATGGGTATCTTGATCACTTTGGGGGTTGAAGATTGTGACTGTTGGCCATATACGCGTCAAAATTCAGGGAAGAAGAATGAGAATGAAGCCCATAGCAATTCAAATTCATCATCACCTACTTCCAGGCTCTCAAGACCCTGCCTAATTCAGAGGCTAGCATGCTTTGCCGCGCGACGCACAGCAGGAGTTTGATGTTCGCGCTTCATGACGGCGCCCGCGTCCCCGGAGCAAGGGCTTAAGGCGTCTCGGGCAGCGAGGAGCACAGACCCCCCGTCTGGTCGCCGTTCGGTGGATGCCTCCCCCTGCGATGCGAGTGATGCGGAGGGGTGCTGTGGCGACTTCGTATACGTTTGTGTAACAAACAAGACCCCGATCTGTACCCGAAGTTAGGTTCTCAAGACCGTCAATGTCAACCAACAAATAAGAAAGCATGAGAAACGGTTTGGAGTTTTCTTTTGCTTTCTTTTCTTGTTCTGTGACCTTCCTTGCCTTTATCTTCATTTTGCTGCGCGCCCTTTCTGGAAGATTCCTTATCAATTTGTAAGCTATAAATAGTGCTCTTGTAGCCAAAAGGAAACTCTTTTCCTCGTGGCAAAATCTTTGTAACTTTGCCATTGACAACCCTTGAAATACAAGCTTTGATGTTGTGTAATGGCAGAAACTCACAATCGAATCTAGATTATGTAATTGGTGCACAATAGTGTTTCGCTGAATGAAGCTCAGGCGAAAAAAGGATTTAAAAAGAAAAATCCAATTTCATTCTCAATCTCACTTCCCAGTTGTATTTCTACTCTCAATCACTCAATCTCAACCTTCAACACTGCACTCTTAATCAAATCAAATCAGCTTATCTCTCGATAACCAAACATCCATTATTGTTTGCAACAGCAAACATTGCTCTTTATTCAACACACTACCATTCACTTCCAAACTTCAGGAGGAGCTAGAAAATAGCTTCCGGGCAGGTTGTTACTTTAGTTCTATTCATGTTTACGTTATCATTGTCACTAACATATGTCTCTTTAACAACTTGGGCTGTTTTTGTTGTGATAATCCTGTTGTTATAAAAGCAAGCACTTGTGTTGTTGTCTTTAAAAGACTTTGTTTCCAGTCCTGACTTGTATCAATAAGGTATTGTGTTTATTGATTTGTTGTTATTGATGTGTTGCACTTTTATTTATCTTTATTTTATTGTTTCCAGTTCATTACTTCTATTGAGTTTTATTACACTGTTTCAATAAAGTCAACGATTCTACTGGTTTACATGGTAGCGAGATTGGTTGCTTGACAGTATAAAACTCAAAGTAAGAAAAGAACAACAGATACTCGATCTACGAACGCGAACGTAATGGCCTCATCAATCTATTTGGCGATAACATCAACAAATGATTCGTTGAGTGATGACAAAGGGAAGACCAAGAAGGTTAAAATCATGAAACTTCGTCGGGACAACTGGACCGAATGGAAGAAGTACTTCACCAATCTGTTAGTCGGTCAAGGACATGAAGAAATTTTTGACATTGTCTGGTGTGAACAACATAAGGACAACAAGATATTCCGGAAGAAATCAGCGCTCGCTTTTACACTTCTCCATTCATGTCTATCTGCCAATCTCAAGCCTATTGCCGCGGCTTTGGAAACATTTGCCGAAGCTATGGCTGCTTTGGCGGAAACGTGCGGGGAAAAATTGTTGATCAAACTAGGCGACAATCTTTATGCGTTCATCAGCTGTGATTTTGTTCCCGGAAGTTCCATTGCCAGCCATGTGGCTAAATATCAATCACTTTATACTTCACTAAATCTGATTTAGTCGGAAATGAAAACATGAAGGTGTCGACAACGATGGCTGGAATATTCTTCTTCAAAAGCTTCCGCAATGACGAATCATTATCTGCTCTTATTCAAAACATGTACGACATGGTCCCTTTCAGCTTTGAGAAACTAGCCGCAAGGATGAACATCGAAAACAGCCGAACTGAGTCATTAACAGCAGGAACTGTTAATGCAGTTGCGCCAAATAGTTCTTTGCTCAAACCAAATAAAGAAAAGTTCAAGGCTATTCCTACTTCTCAGCGGTTTTGGAACGTGGTTCCAACAAAAGGTTGCCCTTCTCAGAATTCAAATCAACCATCCTCATCCTCAACGTTGTCTAACAGTGAAATCCAGCGATTAATTGAGCAGCAAATTCAAGTTCTCAAGAAATTGCAAGTCAATAATGTTGAGGAGGATGAAGACAACAATTTTGAAGTTGACAAAGGGGAGGTTGATGCAGTGGACGAATATCACTTGGATGACCCAGATGATACCGGTTTCTTTGTCAATGACAAAGACTCTGTGCAGGTCGTATCACACAATCTAGCGGGGACTTGTTTGATTCTAGACACTGGAGCATCCAAATCCACAGTTTCCAATCAAAATATTCTTTACAATATGAAGCCGGTAATGAAACACATGAAGACGTATTCTGGTGCAATCAACATTACGCATACCGGCACCATGAAATTTGGTATTTATAATATACATCCTGTATACTATGCACCGGCCGGTAAATGTAATCTCATTTCAGTCTCACAACTGGAAGATCATGGATTCCGTGTCTATCACAAAAACAAAATGTTTTTGGTTTATATGGGAGCCAGAATTGTCAAACGTTTTCCACGTGTCGGTGATCTTTACGTCTCTACGATCTCCAACCCTCCTGTCGTGAACAGTCTACTTGCGTTGACCAAAAAGGATACGTTGAAGGATTGGCACATCATCCTTGGGCACCCGTCGGATTTGTACGTCAACAAGTTTCTTGATATTTTCAACATCAAGAAGTCCATCAAGACGGGGTTGTCAATAAATTGTGAAGTATGCCGAATGGCAAAGCTTAAAAGTTCTTCACACTCCAACCCTCTTCCTTCAGCAAAATCTCCTTTCTCCGTCATCCATATGGATGTTCTTCAAGTCACTCCAGTCTTGCGTGGAAGCTTCAGATATATTCTTGTGTTGATCGATGATTACTTGCGATACAATCGAATTTACTTGCTTTAAAAGAAAAGTGAATCTGAAATGAAGATTATGACGTTTGTCAAGGAGTTGCAGAACCACCTTCACATCACACCCACGATAATTCACACTGACCGTGGAGGTGAGTTTAGTTTGCTTGTATTTTAAACTTTCTTATCAGAAAATGGAATATCTTTAGAGAAAGGACCCTCTAACTCACCTCAAACAAATGGTTTAACCAGACCATTCTTGTGAAAATGAGATGCATGCTTGCTCAATCTGCCGTGCCGTTAAACTATTGGGACAAGGCCGCATGATTTGCATCCACTCTGATCAATATGTTGCCGACTTCATCGTTAAACTGGAAATCTCCGATCTCAGTACTCAGCGAAGCCAACCAGTTGATTGAGCAAGTAAGAAAAGTTCATACACTTCTTCCTTTTGGCTTGAAAGTCTATGTACACGATCAAAACCCTCGATCCAAGATTTCTCCACCATCCAAGCCGCTTCTTTTTCTTGGCTATGAGCCCAGGTCAGACGCTATGCGTTTCTTGGATCCTCTGTCTCGATAAATTGTCATCAGTTGCGACTTCACACCTTCCATCCTTTCCTTCCCATATAATTCATCGGCTAGTATGAAAAAACTGCCATCCACGTTACCAAACTCTAAGCGTCTCACTGCAGAAGAGTTTGTAACAATAAATGTTCCCATTGAGAAATCATCTCATGGGGATAATTTGACAAGTCATGCTTCTTCTGTTCTTATTCCTTTTTCCACTCCCCCTTTGCCCGCAAGATCTGTGTCTACTGGAACACCACCTCCTACCTCGACTCCACCTCCTTCATCATTGGTTACTCACCAGTCTCAGAATTGGCAGATCTCACTTCGTTCATCTTCAGTTCATGAACAAATACCTTCCAACATTCCCCCCCTTCCCAGAGTTGCGCCCCTTCTGTTATTGCGGCGAGCTGAAACTGACAATCTTGAACGCTCTCAGTCACCTTCCGCTAGAACGCCGACTGCAACTAAACACTTTTGTTTTGAGTGGTTGCCAAAAGACCAGTTGGCGCCCAAAAATATCAGTTCATCAATTGATCCGTCTAATATAATAGAAGGGTCACGTTGGATAAATAGGGATCTCCCCAATATCAGTTTTGTTGATCACGGCGAGTTTTCTGATATAAACCTGACTGAGTCTGTTTATATCAACGAGGCAATGAATGATGTTGATCATCTTCAACAGTGGGATGATGTGATGGCCGCAGAATTTGTGTCTCTTGACAAGAAGAACACCAGCATTTTGTCTCCTCCGCCTGCCGCTGATAAAGTAATAGGTGGAATGTGGTTACTTAGGCGTAAATTGAATGAATTTGGCGAAGTACAGTTGCGCGCGGCATTCCGCTGTACGGAGCCGCCTGCAAAACTTGTTCTGGGTACGCGGGGGAAAACCCCGCTGTCATCGGGGGTCCAGCACTCAAGCTGACCACATTTTTAGAGCTTTGAGAGTCTGTAGATTCTAAAAATATGAGGGGCGACCTGTTTGGTCCAGCCATTTTTTTATTTTTGTATTTTTACACTTGACTATTGGGACCCGGAGCCTAAATCAAGGCTTGAGTACATAAAATTAGGTCAATATATTGCCCTACATACATACCAAAGCCTCAAACAGAATGCTAAATGCTTTCATATGGGCTTAGAGAACATTTAAATGATGTCTCAGCCCCTCAAAAGCCATAAAAATGTTGGGTTTTTTGCATTTTCTTGAGCCAACATTTGGGACCTCACCAAAACCTCCGTACAGCGCAATGCCGCGCGCAACTGTAGTTCGTCACAAGGCGCGCTGGGTTGTCTTTGGTAATCATCAGGAACATATGATCCATTATTTCGAAACTTACTCATTGGTGGCATGGAATGAATCCCTCAATATGATGCTTTCAATGACAGTCAACTGGAATTTACACGTATTTCAATTTGACGTTGAGACCGCATTTTTGTACGGCAAAATTGATGCGTCAATTTATGTGGCTCAGGTTTTGGGATTTGAAGACACGGATCCACAGAAGAGAGGTTGGGTTTGGAAGCTCAACAAAGCATTATACAGGACTAAACAAGTGCCTCGTATGTGGAAGCAACATTTGGTCAAATCATTATCATTGATTGGTTTTGTTGCTTCAATTCTAGACGATGCGCTATTTCACAACAGCAATTCCTTGATTCTTTTGCACATGAATGTCGATGATGGCCTTATTGTTGGAAAATCAAGGCTTGGGATCCTGAACTTTCTGGAAGAATTGAAAAAAGTTTATTCATTGAAGATTTGCAAAAAACCAAAGCAACATCTTGGGTACACGTTTGATTGGCACCCAGATGGATCTCTGTACATTCATCAATTAGATTTTACGCAAAAAATTCTTGATGAGTTTGACATGGCTGGGGCAAACCCAGTGAAAGCTCCATCACCAATGAATTTTCAATCTCTCGTGGCTTCTGATTTGGATCCTGTGGATGTTAAGTACATGCAGAAAGCAATTGGCATGCTTACTTATCTAGCCTTGCACACAAGACCGGACATTGCATTCACGGTTAACGTACTTGCGCAATTTACGTTGTGTCCAAACAAGTCTCATAGATCATTGGTCAAGCATCTGCTTTGTTATTTGTGCGGTACCACCAGTCTGGGAATCCACTTTACTAGCGGTTCAAAATCCAACGCTCTTTGTGGTTGGACCGATGCTGACTTGCTGGTGTCAAAAAAGTCAACTTCCGGATATGTAATTACTTTGTTCTCTAACCCAGTATCTTGGACGACTAAGAAGCAGTCGGTTGTGGCACAATCAACCACTGAAGCGGAGTTCATTGCAATCAACAAATGCGCCAAACAGCTTTGATGGATGTCAAATCTAATCACGTTGTTGTTGATCAGAATTGATGTTCCGATTATATTCAATGACAACTCCGGCGCAGTGATCATCAGCAAGGAGCCAAAGCTCAACCCAAACACAAAACATATTGAGATCAGGTTTCAGTACATCCGTCAGCTAATGATTGGCAAAGTCATGAAGATCAAGCAAGTGTTGAACATTGACATGATTGCTGATGTTCTCACCAAATCTCTTGGCAAAATCAAGCTGGCTGATGCGTGCAAACATTTACATCTGGTTGATGTGCGTGTTTAGGAGGAGTGTTGTGTAATGGCAGAAACTCACAATCAAATCTAGATTATGTAATCGGTGCACAATAGTGTTTCGCTGAATGAAGCTCAGGCGAAAAAAGGATTTAAAAAGAAAAATCCAATTTCATTCTCAATCTCACTTCCCAGTTGTATTTCTACTCTCAATCACTCAATCTCAACCTTCAACACTGCACTCTTAATCGAATCAATTCAGCTTATCTCTTGATAACCAAACATCCATTATTGTTTGCAACAGCAAACATTGCTCTTTATTCAACACACTACCATTCACTTCCAAACTTCAGGAGGAGCTAGAAAATAGCTTCCGGGCAGGTTGTTACTTTAGTTCTATTCATGTTTACGTTATCATTGTCACTAACATATGTTTCTTTAACAACTTAGGCTGTTTTCGTTGTGATAATCCTGTTGTTATAAAAGCAAGCACTTGTGTCGTCATCTTTCAAAGACTTTGTTTCCAGTCCTGACTTGTATCAATAAGGTATTGTGTTTATTGATTTGTTGTTATTGATGTGTTGCACTTTTATTTATCTTTATTTTATTGTTTCCAGTTCATTACTTCTATTGAGTTTTATTACACTGTTTCAATAAAGTCAACGATTCTACTAGTTTACATTTAAACCTTTTAAACCTTTGAACTTCACCTTGAAAATACCTGCTTCAACCTTACTATTAACCTTGATATTAGACCTAAACAGCAGGTCCTGAAATTCTGTCAGCTAGTCTGTAGTTTTCCGTCTCCCCGGGGTGAAAACCCAAAACCCCTATTTATTGGCCTTACAATTATTTTGCCACCTTTTTTTTTGACGGCATTATCACGGCTTCCATGGATCCCTTTTCCGACTCCACCTTTATTGGTCCCCTAAATACTCAAATTCCACTCAAACAAAGGGTTGCCCAACTCTCCAAACAACTCTTGTCAATCCGGCTCAACAACTCTGACCAGCAAACTGATCTTGACTCTCTCTTTGATGAGTTAAATAGGATTAAAGCCTCTTTTGACAACCTAGCTAACAACATCAAAGACATCAACGGTATGAAAACACTCTACACTGATCTTGTTCAATTAAAACTCAACTTCAATAACAAAGTCAGTCGACTTCAACACTTTATTAACGGTATCCTGCAATCCATCAAAAATAACCAAGTAGCAATCCAGCAGAACGCTTTGCAACTAATTGAACTAGCTTGCTTGCCTTCCGGAAACAACCACAAAGTATGCAAACCACAAATGCGCAGTTTATGGGTAATCCAAGAGAAACCAAACAATTTGCATATTTCATCTGCAAAAAAACTTCAAGAGAAAGGACACCTTTTTCCCTCCGAGAAATCAAAAATCAACTGGATTGTTTGCCACTTCCGCCACCCCAACGGTAATCTCGGCAAAAACGTACCATTGTCCAACTGGTGGATGGCCCTCTTATTTGAAAATGCTTGAGCTCAAGACCTTCCAACTGAATCGGCGTCCACAGAAGATCCATGCGTCCTTGAAGTCTTATCATTGGCTAAATCCTTCCTCTCGCATTTGGAAGAAGTGTTCAATAACAAATACAACATCAAAGAAGCAAAAAAGTGCCCCTTTTCTTTCAAACAGGGCAATTGGACCATTGAGGAATTCAATGCTCTTTTCAATTCCTTGGCGAACTCTGTCAACCCTCACCAAAGAATCCCTTTGCGACATTTACAAACAAGCTTTGAACCCTAATGTCTTGAAGACAGCAGTCATGCGCAGTGAGTGGAAGAGTGCTACCAGACTTGAAGAAAAACAAACCCTAGCAATCTTGACAGCCAAGGCCCAAGAAAAGATATCTTCCATCAATGCTGGCTCCCTCCCCCCCATTCACCGTAGACCCCCACCTCCCCCACTTACAAACCCTCCACCCCCACAAATTCCTACTTGCATACCTGACAGGGTGGCCCTTATGGATCTTGACACCATTTCATTGGAAAATGCCTTTACCTTTCCAAAATTTTTGGGCCCTCTGCTTTCAGAAAGGCATATGTCAATGCTGTGGACAACACTTTGATGAAGCCCACAAGAGGGCCCGCGGCTGTACTCTACCCAATGATAAACATATAGATATCAAGAAAAAATTAGATCTTTTTTGTCAATGGTCTTCTAACTGCTGTCAATTGGTTTTGCAAATCAACACTTCTCACAACAGTGCAACCATTACGCTAAATGTAATTGTAGCGGCCTGTAACATAGCTTAAAATAGCAGCGCTACATTGTAGCAGTAGCATATTTCTAGGCCACTAAACTACATGTGTAATTGTAAAGCATGTATTGGCACAGAGCTACAATACACCTTTTTCTGAATTGGAGTATTGCTCGGACCAATACGCTACAAGTAAGTTACCAATACATCTTCCAATGTATTGGTATGTAGCGGTTGGATAGGTTCACCTGCCTATGTGGGGATATATGCATATATTTTACCTATATTTACCGTACATATTGCATATGCATGCTTTTCTGCTGAACCTCTAGGGTGCTTAGGCATCTCTGGGATATACTCCGTCACCGGGACCAGGGTCTAGACCCATTGGCAATAGAAAGCTGCAGCCGCCGCTGCCTACCAACACCATCCACCAAACATTTGACAACACATGGCTCAATTATCTCGCGCATCTGCCTCCTTATTCTCTGCCATTCCTTCTTGCCCCCCATCCTGTCAATCTACCTGGATCATCACACCAGTCAAGACCCACCAAATTTATGTCCAGCCAAACAACGACAGCCAACGCTCTCTAGTCAAACCTGTTAGTGCCACCTCAGACCACAAAATCTCATCTGATTCAAATCAACCCTTCATCCAATCCAAAAGAACCTCAAAATCTGCTGTTGCCTTAAGCTGATCTACTCAGGTTGAAGCCTCAACTCCAAGCCAAATAAATACTACCTCAAAGTCCAGGAAACGGAAGCGTGCTACTGCCAATGACTTGGACCCCAATGTATCTGTAATTGGCCTCACTCAGGACTCAGACCCCAAAAACAAGAAGGCACAAAAGAAACCAAAAAAGACTCAAGGTGTTGGCCTTAAATATGTTGACAACATTGTCCTTTATTTTGAGCCGCCATTCCAAGGGAAAGATGAAGTAAGTGTTCCATTTGACAGGAAACATCTTATTCTTCCTGTCCCATAACCGATCTGTTTTGGTCGTAATTCCTTACAGACATCAGGTCCGAAGCTATATTACAAATGTAAATGGTGTTCCAACATTTACAAATGCAGAAAGGATAGCCAATTGAACCTATTGAAGCACCGCAATGGCGACTTGGCACAATCTGCATGCCCCAGAATAAGTTCTGCAATCAAAGCTGGGGCAAACCTGCTGGTCACGTTGAAGGAGCAACAAGCCAAAGAGACCCAGGAGGCCTCCTTGGCTATGAACAAATTCATCCAAGGAGCGAAATTTGACAACCGAGTTCTGAACCAGATGCTTGTCATCTGGCTTGTCAGCTCATCCCAACCAAGGAAGCAAATTGAAGACAAGGTTCTGGGGTTTGCATTCAACTATACACAACACGGGGTCCATATCTTTTTGAGAGGATGGGCTGCAGTCAAGGCGCATTGTTTGTACATCAACCTCCAGGAGAAAGTCATGAGTACTATCAAGGTAAGTGACATCAGCAAATCTGACTTGTATTCTTATTTGACTTGGCTTACCAGATTCTTTGTCCTCATTTTCATTTTTTGGATATAGTCGCTGAAATCAAAAATCTCGCTCATTCACAATGTATGGACCACAAAGGGCAACCGCCAAGCCTTCATGGGTGTCTCCTTCACTTACGTCTCGGAAGATTGGACATATGAGGTTTGTCATCTGGGTTTGAATTATATTGCCTGGACTCACAAAGGCAAGTATCTTGCAATCCCATTCTCAAATATTCTGATCAAGTATGGCCTTGAGGATAAGATAAGTTATTTCTTCTTGTCTATAATAATCTTTCAATTACTAATCAATTCATGTTTTAAATCTACATACATCTTTGGCCAGACAGCTGACTCAGGCTCTAACAACCAAACGATGACCGCTGCCGTTGACAGTATCCTCCTCCAGAAAAATGGAAAGATCCCAATCTAGTGAACGCCCACATTCAATGCTTCTGCCACAAAATTGCATTGATTTTGTCAGCTGGGCTGAAGGCAATTGATCTTCCGACCAAAGTCTTGACAAAAAAAAAATTGATGCTCTTGGCTTTGTTCCTGCGCTGGGAACAATTATTGAAACTGACAAGCCAATTGAGAACAATCCAATAGACAGCTCTACTGAGCAAGCGGACTCTTTCTCAGAATCAGATGAAGATGAAATTCCAGCCAGATATTCTGATGTATCCAATACTGGGTCAGAATCTGGAGCGGCCGGTGAATCAAATAATACCACAAAAAGAAGCAAAATATTGGTTATCTTGAGCAAGGTCAATTTGGTTATTCAAAGAATCACCAGCTCCGCCGCAAAACACTCCGAGTTCAAAGTATGGTGCAATAAACTCGATTACAACAGACCATCCCTGATTGCTGGGCATGGGATTCAATGGAACATCAGATGGGAAAGTTGCGAACGAGCGCTCCAGGCTCGTAAGGTCATTACAAAGCTTATTGAGAACAAGAGAGACAGGCAAGAGCATGATGGTGGGGAAAACTTCTTCCAAGACCACAAAATCAGCCGCAGCAAGTGGGATCTTGTCAAGCGACTAAACGACATACTTGCAGTGAGCATTCCCTGTTTCTATTCAATTTCTTCTTATTTTTATATGTTGAAGCTAATGTTTCAATGTTTAAACAAATGAATTCTATTAAATTACTAAAACATGGAAGGTGATCATTCCTCAGCATCTCTTATGCTGAGGGAATACAAATACATCATGGACTTCTTGACCAAGCGACAGAATTCTTCTGGCAACTCTGAATCTCACTTGCTGCTTGATAGGATGATTCAGAAGACCAAAAATCATCAGAATGAAGCGCTCCAGTGTGATGCGGTGCTTCTCGCGAAAATCTTAAACCCTGCGTTCCAACTATCTGTTTTCCAGTTGTGGTTCGAAGATCTCCACTCCTATGCCGAGTGCCTATTACAAGATCAAATCAATCAACGCAAGGCAGAAATGGCAGCTAAAGCGGTTTCACAAGCATCTACTCCTCCTGTTATAAGCCAACCTCAGCCATCCCATCACGTTTGAGATACAGATGACAAGGACCTTTTCCCTGACGCTTCTGAGTCCCCAGAGGATGATGAGTTGACCTCCTAACTTGGGGGAAAATACAAGACACCACTGGCCAACTCAAATCAAGCTCTCAAATGGTGGAAAGTAAGCGTTTATTCTTTTCATTTGATTTGAGCAAAATGATTACTAGTGGCTTTGGATTGAATCCTTCATTTTAATCCAGGAACATCACCAAGATTTCCTGGTCTTATCGTTGATGGCAAGGGATTATTTGGCTTGCTTGGCGACCTCAGCAAGTGTCAAGCATTGTTTTTCAGCTGCCGCCAACATTTGTGCTGAGGATCGTGGGAGCTTAGCTCCGAAAACCATTGAGAGATGTGCCAACTCTCATCAATGGTTACGGAAAGGTTATCAAGCCAATGACAATTTCCAGACGGCTCAGAGTATCATCACGCAAGGAATGGACAACCTCAGAACAAAAAATAAGCGCCCAAAGGCATGCATTACCAAGAGGGGGAAAAAGCCCCTCACAAGAGATTGATTTTTTTTATTTCCTTATGATCCCTTGCTCCATTTTTCCGTGTTTGCTTTTGATCTCCCCCTTGGTTGTAAGTCCCTGACAAGGACACAATAATAGCCTATCAAGTCCCCCCTCAATCCATTCTCACCCCAAAAGGCCATTACATCTGTTTGACCAAAAAAATTGACTGATACAGCCGCTACTGTATTGGTATTGTAACAAAGTCTTGCTACAACACATGCTTTTCAATCATGGATGTATTGGGTGCACCGCTACTGTGCAGTGGTAGCGTATCACTTGCGCGCTACGCTACAGAAATGTTGAGATTTAGTGTAATTGCAAGCAATTACAATACAATGTATAGCCCACTACGCTACATGTATCGTAATGGTTGCACCGTTGCTTCTCACGCAACCTTTGGTTCCAGAATCTCTTCTAACACACTTCAAGCAGGATTGTTGTCCTTAACCACCCTAGACTCCTCCGGATTGAACTCGTCCAGTTCCTTGGCTCCTTCTGGGAAGGTCACTCTGGATCAGATTCCCCCTCTCAGCCTGGCAGACTACTTTCTCCAACAGGCCATTGATGAAATGGAGATTGAACCAAGTGCATCTTGTACACCTTCCAATTCTTTTTTCTCAATTCCTTTCCCTTCCTCACGTCCCATTTTAAAGGCATCATTGGATTGCCCGTGCTCTCCACCTGTTGAGGCTTCCGTACTATTTGATTCCGGTGCCTCCACCTCTTTTATTGACTTCAAATTTGCCTGTAGGAACCGTCTTCAACTCTCTCCACTTACTCACCCCATTCAATGCCGCGGCTTTGACGGCACTCTGGCTAAATCTGGTAACATCCACACTTACTGGCGCGGACGTATCCATTTCCCAGTAAAAGCCCAACCTTCTCAATTTCCCCCCGTTTTTCTTTTTGTGACCAATCTGGCTTCTGCCAACATTATTCTTTGTTTTCCTTGGCTCTCTAAAAATCACACATTTGTTGGCGGTTCGCCTAGGGCTCTTCTTGTTCCTAAGTCTTTGGGTTTATCAGAAATTTCTGTTCAAGATCTGCCTCCAGAGATTATGCAATTTAGTAATGTGTTTGTGACTAACTCCTTGAGTTGCCTACCACCCCATTGAGTGGGGTACGACTTTGAGATTAACCTTAAACCCAACTCCAAACCTCCATTTGTGGGTATGTACCACCTGAGCAAGAAGGAAACCTTGCAGCTTAGGCAGTATGTATTCAACTTACGCAATAGAGGTTTTATTCAAGAATCCTCCTCTCTGGCAGGCACACCCATCTTTTTTGTCAAGACAACGGGAAAAGCAGAACACCCTTGCGTTGATTACCAGCTACTTAACTTGATGACGGTGCGGGATTCCTACCCTTTGCCGGTTATTGCTAACCTTTCAAATAGTCTGTCAGGTTGTAGATACTTATCAAAAATAGACCTCAAAGGGGCATTTCACTTACTTCAAGTAGCACTGGGTCACAAGTGGAAGACAGCTTTTCAAACCCATTGGGGCCCGTTTGAATACTTGGTTATGCCTTTTGGTTTGGCAAATGCACCAGCCATATTTCAGTGTTTTATACAACACTGTTTGCATGAGTTCTTGGATATTTGTTGCTTTGTGTACATTGATGATATCCTTGTTTTCTCCAAGACCCGTGAACAACATGTTATAGACCTTCAGAATGTCCTAGGCAAATTACAACACCATTCTTTGAAAGCTTCCTTGCAAAAGTGTCAGTTTTTCCAATCTTCTGTAAAATTTTTGGGATTTGTTATTTCTAGCAAAGGATTAAAAATGGAAGAGGGGAAATTAGTTACCATCTTAGATTGGCCCCTCCCTTCTAGCCTGAAACAACTACACCATTTTTTGGGATTTTGCAACTTTTATAGATGATTCATTCTTAAATTTTTGGGGATAGCAAGACCACTGACGGAGCTCACCAAGGAAGGAAAGTTTTCAATAGAAGCTATACAGCAGATGGGTCCACGTGCTTCTTTTATAGCACTGAAAAAGTGTTTTTCTTCAGCCCCCCTCCTTTGTCATTTTGATTTCCATCTCCCTAGGATAGTTCACGTTGATAGTTCAGGCTACGCTGTTGCGGCAATCCTGAGTCAGCCCAATCAAGCAGGAAGGCCGCACCTGGTAAGTTATTATTCTTGAAAACTGACTGACAGGGAACAAGGGTGGGCCATTTTTGATCTGGAACTCCTTGCTATTGTCAAAGCCTTTGAGCAAAGAAGGGCTTGCCTCATGGGCACCAATGAACCTGTTTGTGTCTATTTGGACCATTCAAACCTTTGCCATTTCATCACCGCAAAGAATTTAACTCCAAAACAAGCCCAATGGGCCTCGTTTTTGGACAGATTCAATTTTTCCATCTATCATATTACAGGCAAGACAAAACCGGCGGACGCTCCCAGTAGACATCTGGATTTGTTGGGAGAAGGTCCCCTGATCCCAACCCAATCAATAGCTTATTGAATGGTGGGTGGCATTGTCCCTAGCTTGTCTTGCAATTAATACAATTTACATTTCCAGCATCCAAGGACGGATCTTTTAGAATACTTCAAGAATGCTTATGACAAGGTAAGCCAAGAAGAAAGAGCCAAACTAACAGAGAGAGACAGTATTCTGTGGTTTCAGGATAGAATATTTGTACCCCCAGCTTTTTGCATCAGGATACTGCAGCTTTTCCATGATGCACCAACGGTGGGACACCCAGGTATTGCACGGACACTATCTTTGATAACGCGCTCCTTTATTTGGCCAGGAATTAGTAAGCAAGTCATCCAATACGTCAGATTGTGCGATTCATGCCAGCGTGTTAAGGCCCGCAGACAGAACCCAGAAGGGACATTACAATCACTCCCAGTTCCCCACCAACCGTGAAGCATCATTGGCATGGATTTCATCACCAAGCTACCGGTCTTGGGGGGATTTGATTCTATCATGGTGGTAAAAGACCTTCTCAGTAAGGTCACTCACTTCATTCCTTTTAAAGAGACCTATACAGCTGAAAAGTTAGCACAGATATTCAGGTCCCAGATTTTTAAGCTTCATGGTATGCCATAAAAAATAATCTCAGATCGGGGCTCCACTTTTGTAAGTGAATTTTGGAAAGCTTTCCTGCGCTCACTAAGCATCAGCCTGGGATTCTCTACTGCTTATCATCCCCAAATCAATGGGCAGACAGAGCGTATGAACCAGGTTCTAGAGGACTACCTTTGCCATTTTTGCTCCTACTATCAAGTTAATTGGGTAAAAATCCTTGACATCGCTGAGTTTTCCATCAACAATCTAGATTCTGCTTCTTTGGGCACTTCCCCTTTTTTCTTTGCTAACGGTTTTCATCCTAAGTTTAGCGTGTTAACGGAGAATTCAGGGATTTGCTCTTTAGACGATTTCATGGTAGATCTACAGGAAATTCAAGAGAAGGCAATTGAATGCCTGACTCGGGCAAAGCATTTCCAAGCCCTTTATCATAATGCACATAGACAGCCAGCTACCCAATATCAACCGGGAGACCTGGTCTTACTTCATCAAAAGTTCATCCAAAGCAGGCAGATTAACTCTAAGCTGGATTACAGATATATTGGGCCTTTTAAGGTGCTCAAGATGGTGGGGGAGAACGCTGTTAGGCTGGATATAGCACGTGAGTATTCCAAATTACATCCGGTCTTTAATGTATCATTATTAGCCAGATATTTCTCCCCTGGTCAATTACCAGGGCGGGGAGTATTAGAAGGTGTCAAGCAAAAATACTATGATTCAGGACGTGTGGTGGATTGGTCTAAACTTCAGCAAATTTTGGATGCCCATCCGGTTAAAGGGAAAGCTTGCAAAGGTAAGTTCAAATTCTTACTTTGTTGGCGCAATGCAACTCCGGAAGAAGATACTTGGGTCTTTGAAGACCACATCCCAGCCTGTTTTCAAGAATATTTGCAAAGTTTCCTCTCACAATGGACCAAATCACAGGACCACAAAAAAAAGACAGTGTAATAGGTAAGTCATGTTTTGTAACAAAAAAGACCCCAATCCGTACCCATGTTTAGGTTCTCAAGACCGTCAATGTCAACCAAAAAATAAGAAAGCTTGAAGAATGGTTTGGAATTTTCTATTGCTTTCTTTTCTTGTTCTGTGACCTTCCTTGCCTTTATCTTCATTTTGCTGCGCGCCCTTTCTGGAAGATTCCTTATCAATTTGTAAGCTATAAATAGTACTCTTGTAGCCAACAGGAAGCTCTTTTCCTTGTGGCAAAATCTTTGTAACTTTGCCATTTACAACCCTTGAAATACAAGCTTTAAACCTTTTCAACCTTTGAACTTCACCTTGAAAATCCCTGCGTCAACCTTACTATTAACCTTGATATTAGACCTAAACAACAGGTCCGGAAATTCTGTTATTTAGCTACATGGCGGACGCATACCTAGAGGATCCCTAGCGTCAATTTGTCATCCGTGTCGGGTGGGCGTTGAACCGTCCTGCTCTGCCGGCCGGGGGACTGGGAAGGTCACCTCAACAATCAAAAGGCGTGATCAACTCGTCAGAGATGACTGCACTGCCAATCAGACGCAAGAAGTACATCCTCACTGCCGATACAGTCACAGACTGGTCATGCTGGTTGGTCAATGAGGGAACTTGCAGTCAAGGTGACAACGGGACCACCAGCAGGGTGATCCCTGGTCACACCTACCAGCGATCATCTGAGAAGAATTATCAACGGGCCCAGACGGTCTGATGTCTCACCCGAGATGCGTTGCTGGGACGGCGTGTTTTTCCCAGTGAAGTCAATCACAAAAAATGCCTCACAGGGTCGTTTTTGACCTGTTGCTTAAGCTACAAAAAGAAGCAAAAACTTTTTTTTTTTAAAAAAAAACTTAGTGACAAGAAAAGTTGGAGAAGCTCAAAAACTGCAGCAAAATTTGGTTCAGAACTGCTTGGGAAGGTAAAATGGCTAAGGTCGGGTAGTGCAGCGGTGAACCAGCACGCCTGCAAGAGTCTCCAGGAAAGTACTCATGCAGGCTGGTCCCGCATGAGTTTGAGCCTCATGTTGGTGGTTTTTTTGCTCACCGCGTCATATTGAGGCCTTCATCATGTTGGTCAATTGACGCCCCATTGCCGTGAGACCAGCGCGCCAAGTTGCCGCCTGCGTGCTGTCACCTTGACCGCACACGTGCGCCCCGCGATTTCGACGTCATCAAGCGCAGGGTCAAACAGAGACGGGGGGACGGCCCAACCGGGGCCCTCAGGTCGTTGAAAAGTAGTCGCTGTGTGGTCTGTAGTTTTCCGTCTCCCCAGGGCGAAAACCCGAAACCCCAATATATCGGCCTTAGAGCATCTCCAACGGTCCGGGGGTGGATCAGCGCGGCTCTGGCAGCCCGCAAGGGCATGTCCACTTTATATCACAGCTATGTCACACAAGGCCCAATAACGGACTGTCCATCCGAGCCGGGGTGGATCAGCTGCGACGGAAGAATTCTGTCAACATCTGGTCCTTGCTCCGTCGAACCTATTCCACCATACCACCACAAAAAATAAGAACATCACAAAATGGACCCCATCGAAGTCCTACAATGGCTCAAAGATGAAGACGATGCAGTTGCTTCAGTCCAATTGAACATTGCTCTCTTTCTACATCAAAAACAAAAAAAGCGCAAACGTGGTGGCTCAACCAATGGACGACAAGAAATCAACAGAAACCGCCTTGAAGGACATGAACGACTTCACAACGACTATTTCTCTGAGAATCCAACTTATCCAGACAATTTCTTCCGCCGGCGTTTCAGGATGCGAAGATCTCTTTTCCTGAGAATTGTTGAAGATGTTTGTCAAGATGACGAGTACTTTCTTCAAAAGAGAGATGCCGCAAAACGTCTTGGATTTTCTTCTTTACATAAGGTAGCAGCTGCCTTCAGGATGTTAGCATATGGATATAGTGCTGATTCACTTGATGAGTACCTCCAAATCAGTAAGGCATTTTGATTCATGCTTTAATTTAAAATGTGATTGCTAACTTCTTTTTTTTACGCAAATAGGTGAAAGCACTGCTCTTGAAACGCTCAAACGATTTTGTTCTTCAATTGTAAGAATCTATGGTTCCGAATACCTTCGCTCTCCAAATGAAAACGACACAAAAAAAATCCTAGCTGTCTCTGAATCACGAGGTTTCCCAGGAATGATGGGATCTCTTGACTGCATGCACTGGCGCTGGAAAAACTGTCCACTAGAAGACAAAGGAAGCTACAGCGGGAAGGAGAAGGAACCAACCGTCATACTTGAGGCAGTTGCCACCCACGACTTGTGGATTTGGCATGCATTCTTTGGTCTTCCGGGGACGCTGAACAATATTACTGTGCTCGACCAATCTCCCCTTTTTGATAAATTTCTCAACGGGCACGACTTATCAGTTCGGTACCAAGTAAACGGAAACAAATACAATCTTGGATACTACCTTACTGACGGCATTTATCCAAAGTTCAAAACCCTGATACAATCAATCTCTGAACCCCAAGGACGGAAGAATAGGCATTTTGCCAAGATGCAAGAGGCTTATCGGAAAGATGTTGAGCGCGCTTTTGGTGTCTTGCAAGCTCGCTACGCCATTATCAGACACCCCGGCCGCCTTTGGGATCAGAAAGTCATGGATTCAATCATGCGGACCGTGATTATCCTTCACAACATGACGATTGAGGATGAATCAGGGACTGACTTTGAAGGCGACTTTGATTACCATCAAACACCCAGTACTTCTGCATCAGTTTCATGCAAGGAACCAGAAAACAACAATATGGATGCTTACATCTTGCGTCATCACGCAATGCAAGACATCAAAGCACACAACCAGCTCAAGTCCGATCTTATTGAGCATTTGTGGACCTATTTGGGGGATAAAGATGAATAATTATTTTTCTTATGTTTATTTGATTTCTGCTTGCTTTTACAAATTTTTTGTTCTTTCTTTTCTTGCTTTTATTTATCTTTTTCTTTTTCATTGCTTGCTATTTACGTATCTTTAACACTTTTTTAAAATTTCTTATATTCATTTCAATCCGACAACAATCCTACTTATTGGAACGGCTCAACAAAGAGAGAAAATGCTAGAAATTCAACACTATTTCCTTTGATTTTGAAAAGAAACCGTTGATGAAGAAGGATGCGGTGTAAATAAAAAACAAATGTGGGAACACATAGTCATCTTTGGAGCGAGCTAACATGGCTCGCGTTCTGTCCATTACTGTCTGAAGAAGAAGGAGAGAGTGGAAGTAAAAAAATAGATATGGAAAACTAGTCATCTTGGGAGCGAGCTAAGATAGCTCGCTTTTTTTTTGCCAGTACTGTCGCGATTCTTCATCCATGCCGGTGAGATCCATCGCCATGGTTCGTTCATCGGAAGCTACTTGCATCGCTGATTTCACAGATTCCGCACGGTCCTTTGAGATCTTGATGAGCTCTTCTTGAGTCTTGAGAACTTTTTCTAACAATTCGTTGTGAGAACTCCTTTTGGGATGGGTTGGCAGTCCTGTGAGGGGGAAATAACTGAGATAATATTTCAACTATATATGAACTATTATGCCTGTTACGGGTGGTTTGAAAGACCTGCCCCTCTAATATACTACGTAAGAGCTAACACAACAAACTTATTTATTTGTTGTGGCTAACTAATGATAGAGGAAAACTGATATGTAGTAGTCTCGTATCAGGCTTAGATCAACTTTCTTCTTCAGCAATATCACCTTTAGTGTGCGTGGATCTTTGATATGATGTAGTGGATAAGATAAGATAAGTAAGAATGTGATAGAGTGGAAGTGATCAAGAATAGGCTATGAGTTGAATGATAAGAGCTGATGAAATCTTTTTATCTTTTGTATTTTTGTGTAAGAGGTGATGATGATAAAGTCTTGGGAAAAGAGTAAGTGAAATGTTTTTTATGTCCTTTTATGTTTTCTGTGAATGACTAGGTGAAACTAATGAAAAGTGGACTATTCAGGATATTTTATGCCCCACTCTCTTAGCCTTTAAGATATAATACCCTTAAGGTATGAAAGCTTCTCAGGCTTCCCCGATTTAGATCACACTTACTATCTTGAGAAAAGATGTAAGTGTTTTACCTTTCTGGACTTCTTCTGTTGTGTGATGGATGTGTTTGAGTGGTTGTGAATGTGAGTGCTTGGTGGTTGGGTGTGTGTAGGTGATCCCCTGATGAGGTGGGTATCCGTGGCTGGATGATTCTGATGAGGGGGAAGAGGCCCTCCTTTTATATTGAATAGTGAGCTATTTCTGCTGGTGTGAAAAATCCTTTGAGGCATTTTTGCTGGTGAGCATCTGAGCCATGTCTTCTGATTGGTCAGAACCTGATGTCTGAATCCTACGTGATGATTGGTCAGAGCTGAGCCATGCGTCCTTATTGGTCAGAACTTGATGACTGAATTCTTCTTGAGTTTTCCTGTCTGAACCGTGAGCTCTGATTGGTCAGAACTTGATGAGCTAATTCTTCCTGAGACTTCTGGCTGAGCCGTGCGTCCTGATTGGCCAGACTTCTATTTCTGAATCCTACGTGTTGATTGGTCAGAACTTGATGGCTGAACCGTACGTGATGATTGGTCAGAGTTGATTATGTAAGACTATGGACTAAAACTATGGACTAAAACTATGGACTAGTATATGACTATGTGTCCCTGTGCTATGTACTTATAAAACTATGTATAAAGACTATGTATATATAACTATGGATTAAGTGGGACTAGTCCGGAGGTTTGAGTGAGTGACTATGGTTTAAGTACCAGTGAGAGTGGAAATATGTAGTGACATGTCAGGTTTGTGACATCCCTGATGGGATAATTGATCCTTGTGACATATTTGATACTTGAAACCTAAATAGCACACCACATCCCCCCCCCAACTTAATGCTGTCCACAGCATTCCATTTCAAGTATCAAATAAAATACTGAAATGGTGAATCTATCTGACTATACTTTAAGCTACCTGATCTTCTTATACCTTTAACTAATACCCCTATTCTTCTGACTCTGGCATCCTAATTTTCAGACCTTCCTGAGCTAGAACTTGTGAACCTTTTCCAATTTAACCAATAACCTTATATCCAATATAACCTTTATTCCAATATAACCTTATGCCCAATAAACCCATTTTGTTCCTTGTTCTACTGCTGAATCCTGTCAATTCTTGTTCCTTTGTCGTCCAAACTGAATCTTGCCTTTTTGTACATCTGAGATCAAATTTCTTTCTGCCATAACTAGATAAACTTGCCGTCATTATTCCCGTTGATATTCAACCGTTTCTTGTGTTGAGAAGGTCTTGCGTTGGTCCTTTCACATTACATGTTGTCTTCCTGATCAATTGAATCCTCAATGCTTCTGTCATTTTCATCATCACTTTCTTCTTCTTCTTCTTCTTCTTCTTCTTCTTCATTAATGTCTTCATCATCCTGTTCCTCATCTTGATCTTCTTCATTCAATTCATTCTGTTCATTTTCATCAAGGGGTTCACCTCTAGGGAAAAACCTTTTAACTTGACTAGCCGCATATCTTCTTGTCAATGCAGTTTCGTCCAGTTCTTCTAGTTCATAAGGGCCCCGGTTGATTTGCTTGACTACGCGGTAAGGACCGTTCCACCTGTTCTTGAATAGCAGGCCCCACTGATTCTCTAAAGCTTTATTATATACTAACACTAAGTCCCCAGGAGCTAGTGGTTGTCTAATCCTATGTGCAAGTCGTCTATCCCAATATTTTACAGATTCTTCCCTAGCCTTTTTCAATTTCTCCTTAGCCTTCTTGATGTTCTCCGCCCGTTGAGCCATTTGGTCTGCTCGTACACTTAATAATTCTGCTGTGGTCTTGATAGTTGTCCAATCTACGCTCAAGTAGCTCCTCAGTTCCATGTCCACCGGTAAGACCGCCGGTTGTCCAAACTGTAGCTCAAATGGGGAGTATCCTGTTGTCCTCTTTGTTGAAATTCTGTCTGCAAAAGTAACTAGTGGTAAGAACTCCTTCCATTTTGCTCCATTCTCTCCACACATCTTTATCAATGCATCTTTTATGTTCTTGTGACCTCTTTCCACCATTCCCTGCGCTTCTGGATAATATGGTGTTACCACTCGAATCTTGATGCCTGTCTTCTTCATTGCCTTCTGTAGATCCTTCTTGAACTCTCCTCCTCCGTCAACTGTAACCTGCCCTGGGATTCCATACCTGCAAACCCATTCTGACAGAAACCAATCTGCTATGGTCTTGGATTTCAGGTTTGTTGTCCCTACAGTTTCTGCCCATCCGGAGAAGTCGTCCCGTGCCACTATTATATATTTCCATCTTCCTGCCTTGACGTGAACTGCATCCATGCTGACTCGTTGGAAAAGTGTTAATGTTGCCGTGGGCTTTCCTTCCTCCTTAGGTAGATCCTTGCTTCTCTTCTGACATGCTTCACAAGTTTGAACCCATTTTCTAGCCATTTTCTTCATTCCTTCCCACCAAAATCTTTCTTTTAGTCGTCTATAGGTTTCCGCCATTCCTCTATGTCCTAATTCCTCGTGCACTGAGCTGAGAACTTTATCTTGAATTTTTGGGTTGGAGACAACAACCTGATTGTAAGGTATTTTCCTCTTCTTTAACTGTTCATCTTCCACGAAGTAATTTACTGATCTTCTCTTAATTTTAATGTATTCCTTGTCTGTGCAATCTGCTGGCCGTCGCAAAGTCAAAAGGTATCTTTCCATCTTCTTCCAGAATCCAGTTTGAGTATTTTCTCTAATTGATATTCCCAACGTGGTTATGTTGATTTGCCCTAGTGTTGGAAAGTAGTGAATAAGATCTGCCTCTTTTGCTCCAAATCCTGGGTGTGGTGTAACCCATTCTTCCTCTTCATCGAATTCTCGCGGTTCCTCGTCATCTTCTGCTTTTGGGCGTCTCGAAAGGCTATCTGGCATTGTAAACGTTTTCCCCGGCTTGTGTACTAAATCAAAAGAAAATAACTGAATAAATGCTACCCATCTTGTCATAGGGGCACTAGGCAAACTAGGAGTGTTGATCATCTCTATGAGTGCTTTAGCGTCCACTTGAAGTTCAAATTGTTGTCCCCATAGCATGGTTTGAAGTTTCTTCAAGATCTTAGCTACTCCGCAAAGCTCCAGCTTAGATTGCGAGTATTCAGATTCCCTCTTTGAGAAACAAACTGATTCATAAACAACTGGTCGTGAGAGTCCTTCCTTGTCTTCTTGCATAAGAACCGCTCCTGCCGCAATGAGACTTGAATCCACGGCCAAAGTGATTTTCCCTGCCTTCTCTCCATACTCCAAATTCTTTAAAAGTATCTCTTCCCCAACAATCTTCTTTAACAAATCAAAAGATTCCTTGCAGGCTTTGTCCCATCTGAAAGTTACGTCTATTCTGGTGAGTCTTCTGAGTGGTGATGCTGTAGCTGAAAAGTTCCTGATGAACATCCTAACGTATACACAAAGTCCTAAAAATCCCCTAATGTCTTTCTTGCTTTCAGGAGTTGGCCAGCTTTGAATCTTGTTGACTTTCTTCTTTGACATTATTCTTCCGTTTAAAGATACTATGTGTCCCACAATGTCTAGAGCTGGGACGCAGCAAGCAAACTTTTCTCCAGATATTGTTAGTCCTGCCTCCTCTATCCTGAAAAGAATCCTTTCTAAAATTATAGCATATTCCCAAACAAATCGTCTTATTCCTGGGTTTTCCACGAGTTTCTCATTGTTGTACGTAGAAGTTGGTCCCTTGATCCCTCCGTCGTCGATAAAGATTCCTACGTGATTTGGTATCTCTTCTTGAAGTATCCATGTCATTTGAGCTTGATATACTGCAACTGAGTTTGTAGCTCCCTGTGGAAGTCTAGTAAGCTGTAATCTTCCCAACACAGTTTCAAAAGTGGTCATGGGTCTTGAAGCCGGATCTAGTTCTCTTTCATCATATCCTCCCATGATATCTCCTAATCCGTAACATGCCCATCCTGAGAAAGAATCCACAAATTCTCCAATGTTGGGCGGGAGTCCTGCGTCCTTGATAGTGACCCTATTCAAAACTTGTAGATCATGTACTATTCGTAGTTTCCCATTTGACTTCTTCACGCAGAATATGGGGCTGGAATAACTAGATGTTGATTGCTCGTAGAGACCTGACTTGATTCTTTTTCTGAGTAGCTCTACAAAGTCGTCCATAATTGGTTTTGGTATTGGTATTGGCTTCTTCTGCCAGGGTTCGTGCGCTATGACCGGTATTCTATAAGGCTGTCCATAGGAGTGGCGTAGAAGTCCTCTTTCCTCTTCACAGAAAGCTACAGAATTCTGCCTAAGTACTATCACATGTTTTAAAAGCTTTAATTCTTCCTCTGTAAGCCACCCGGAGGGGCCAAAGTTTATCATTTCTAATCTTTCATGCGTAATTCGAGAGGTTGGGGTGAATTCCGGAGGACGCATTGTGAGGGGTGTTTGGTAAGGGTCCCTTGACAATGCAGGACGTTGGAGAGGGGGGTTTACGTCTTGAGGCATGGCGTGATTCACAGGCCTAATTTTTTTATCAACTGTTTTGTATTTTGCTGCTAAAAGGTGGTTTTCCATGGTGGTGGTTGATTTTGTGCGCAAAAAATTTTCCCAAGTCTTGAAGGACTTGCCGCAGTTTAAGGTCATACAGGACCAATCTAAATTTTACTGTTTTAGGCCCCTTTTTAGCTTCCAGGCCGCCTCGCCGGCATTTGTGCCCCTTTTTATTTAAATTTGTGAGAGCAATCTGCCGGGCAGATTGCTTCGAGTGTTGTTTTGTCCCCCAAATGGACCGGACGGGGTTTTTGAGCGCATATCGCCAACCCTTAACATATATTATATGTATT
This sequence comes from Puccinia coronata f. sp. avenae, assembly GCA_002873125.1. Lineage (NCBI taxonomy): Eukaryota > Fungi > Basidiomycota > Pucciniomycetes > Pucciniales > Pucciniaceae > Puccinia > Puccinia coronata. The sequence goes on from PGCI01000002.1 coordinate 222,474, forward strand.
TACGCTCCCGGTTCAGTGCGGCGTTTGTCCCCAAGCCACCAGATCTCGCAACCGCAGGTAAGTGCATTTCTTTTCCGTTTCTCTGTCCTCATCACCTTGCTTGGGCACGACTGAACTGATATTGGGTCTGTCTTCTCTTTGACAGGACTCTCAGGCCGGTTTTCTGGAGCCGCTATCGGTTTGTCTCAACCTCCACCATCAGCTCATGTCCGCACAAAGAGCAAGGCAACACTACTTTGAGTTCTTGCGTGAGCAACCCCACCAAAAGTGGCAGGTCTTTCTTTTTTTTTTTTTTTTTTTTCTACGTAGCTCTCTTTTCTTAGACCGTTTGTACAGGCCGCGTTCAAGATTTCGATTGTCGCCTCCTAGAGATATTCATTCGTTTTTTTTTGGATTTGAATAGTAGTCCCAATTCTTCTGGCATGATAGGCCGCGCGACTCGTATGAAGCATACTGTTGCCCTTTGCAATGAGCTTCTTGAGGATCACAGTAGCTCACAGCTTTTTATTTCCATCACGTATGTGCAATATATGCATGCAGCTATGTACTGTTATTGTTTATATTGGCATGTTCAATACCGGAAGCCAATCACTGCCTGTATGGTTCTTGCTACTTGTGTCCAGCCAAATGCCGATCTCCTTCCGCCCCAAAGCTGAGCAGTACCCCATGTTGCATGCTGCCTTTTTGCTGGTGGAGGCCAAGCCTTGTTTGCCACTGCACTCCGTTTAATATGTAAGTTGCATGCGTTATTTATCGATTTCCTGTTCGGAATCCTTCTGATCGGCGAGTGCTCATACCCACTTCGCATCTTGAGGCAGCTTCTTGACCAGACTTTTCCGTGCTCTCTCCCTTTGTAGGAGTAGAGTAGACACAGCTTCATGTTGGTATGATTTACGACTCCACAAACACTGAGCTGCAACTAATCTTGCCCCGCATCCAGTCAATCGCACATTCTATCTCGTCCAAAGCTCGTTATCGAATCTCGTAATCTGATCATTCAGCCAATGAGCTCATCTACCTTGCTCCTCCTCCTTTGCTCAATCAATCTATTTTTTTTTTTTTTTTTTTTTTTTTTTGCTTCCAACAAGTCTCCCGCGTGATTGCCTTAATCTCCTCATCAGATCCTGAGCTCCTTTGAACTGTAGTTTAGTTTCTGCTTCCTAATTATTTGTTGTTATCTATCTAGAACTGAACCTCAAGCGCTGCAATTCAATCACCCTACGCAGATTAAGTCGCAGATTGTCCTCCGTTCCTTCTTAACACGTTGCTCTTGCGACCAAACTCCTTTTGTTCTTGATCCAACCGCAATGCGAACTTGTATTCCCCTTTCTTGTGATGGTTGAAGCTGCTTCCTCCAACTATGGAGGCGAGATTGCGGCCGTGCTGCTGCTGATGACGGCACACTGCAAAGACCGCTGCTTCAAACTGTTTGTCTGGTCCCGCAATCAGTGGATCAAGGGCATAGTGATGCCAAGCAGCTCGGCTTTGTGCGCTCCTTCCTTGACAAAGGCGAGTGAGAGCAGTGAGCGTGAGTTGCCAGTGAGAGCGTGCAGAGTGACTGCTCCGTCCCGTTGGCCAGCTAGTAAGCGGGTGGGGTCTATAAAAGGACCGTCGTTTGTTGCTTTCTTCATCCTCATCCCCTCATCCTTCCTAGTAGATTACATTGCCCAGAATGAGTAACACTTTTTCTGATCCTGCCTATTATTACGACGGAGCCTGGGATCCCGCAGATTGTGTGTGCACTGTGACTGTTTCCGAGTTGTGTTTCTCTACCTAGCTGATTAGTGTTGTTATCTTCATAGCGACCAACTCGCCTCCCGAGTATCATTACCTGCAGAGTCCGGTGCACAACCCTGATACACCTATGAGACCTCCTCAGCCCGTCTCTCCTTTGTATCGTTACTTTGACGGTGACCGCTACTTGAGAGACTGTGTGTTATCATTATGGTTCCCTATCGTTCTTGCCCCAATTGATTTTTTTTTTTTTTTTTTTTTTTTTTTTTTTTTTATTATTATTGTTATGACTAGTATCTGGCTTGCCGCCAGCTTGGCATGGGACGCCAAGCCCGGTTCCCGAAGATGTTGAAATGACCAACATGCCGAGCCCGGCTCCTGCAGATGTGGAGATGGCTGATTCCCCTTCTGTCTGGCAAGGTGCCTTGGCACCGTCTGGAGATGAGTCTTCTCCAATGGAGGAGGACGAGCTCGATGATAACGGTGAGCTCCCTTCCTTACGCCCATGCACCTTCTCCTAGCTAATGATGTGCCTGTCTCCTGCAGCTCCAAACACTTCTGTCTCTTCCAATAGCGGGAGTGAGGGGTTCTCGCGCTACAACTTGCGCCACAATGTGCCCGCTCGTATGGATCCTGATCTGCTGTCCAACCTGTATGGCCAGATTACTCGTAAGTCCTTTCCTTCTTTCTTATGATTTATACTGTGTGTGTCCGTATTGATTCTGATTGCTGGTCCCTTCTCTTCCTGAGTAGTTTCTCCTAAGAGCTCAGCAAAGAAGCGTCCTCGAGACTCAACCTATGCTCCCTCCTGCGGCAGCAAGCTTTCTCAAGCTCGAGTTCGCTCCAAAAGAAGTGGTAACCAACCCGCCAGGCGCCGCTTTCGAGATGCTAAAGGCAGGTTCTCGTCTAGTCCTCCGTCGTCGAGTAAGCTGCTCCCTGTGTATATATATATATATATTTTATAAAAAAAAACAGCTTTCTGATTTGTGTTTCCTTTGTTTTGAAGACCTTTCCAATGAGCCCAGCATAGCAAACAGCAGTGGGCTCCGTCCATTCTTGACTACCCCACGCTCGCCGTTAGCAAACACTCAGACGGATTTGAGCCGCCAAACCGCGGCCAATACGTTTCTTAATGCGTTTGCCAACTCCGCTGGAGACCTGCCTCCCTTTTCTTTTGCCGCTCCGCTCCTTGTTGATCCTGCCCTTATGGCTGAACCTTTGCCTACCTTTGCGGAAACCTTTCATCATTATCTTTCCTCCACCAATAATCTGACTAGTGAGGACCCTCTTCTTCAATATTGCTACTCGTGTGCCTGTGTCTCCCGCCTTCTTAAACATTTTCTTGATGTTTATACTCCTGCTCCTGAGTATGCTAGAATTGTCTCTCAGATGACGGAGGCTTTAGAACTTGCTGATGCCTGGCATTTGGCCACTTGTCCGTTGTTCCCGCCTCTTAATGTTACTTCTGGTTATGCCTAAAAAATACTATTACATGAGCTACTTTTTTTTTTATATTATCAGTATTGTACAACACTCCTGAATTTTTTTTATTTTTATTTTATTTTATTTTATCCAAAACCAAAAAAAACTGATAAAACTCTGATAAACCCCTAAAAAAAATAGAAAAAAAAACCTTTCCTTTGTAGACATTTAGTTGCAATGTAAATTTTGAAAAAACTTTGACCTGTTGAGTGAACTATTGGAAAGATACCCGAAAGAGGTACTCGTACTGCCTCTCAAACTTCCTCTTCTTTGCTGGTTTGCTTATGTTGATCCGGTACCAGTTTTTGCCTCCTCCGTAATATAATTTTTCTCTTACTTTCCTACTTACAAAACCAAATCTTGAGCTCCAATTTCCGTAACTGACAAAAGCCTTCTCTCCGGTTGAGTCCAGTATCTGTAAGAAATCCAACGAATCTGTGAAACCTCCGGGTAATTCTGCTAACCATCCCTGATTTCTTCTGAGAGTCTTGGGCCTTTCGGATTCATCAAAGACGTTTCTGAATCGGCGCGGGAATGACTTGTCCTTCCAGTAGTAGTCTGCTATAGAATTATAGGGCTTTGGCTCTGCTGCCCATGCAACTTCGGATTGTGCAAACTGTTGATCAATCTGTTCTTGCTCTTCATCAGTGACTTTGTAACCGCCTAATTCTTCAACCCAGTCAACTGGTTCTGCCAGTTTCACGTTCCAGGGATCTTCTTGTTGTTTGTTCTTTCCTTTTGTAAGTTCCTCTGGGATAGTGTCTAATCTTGGTGGGTGAAGAGTTGAACTAAAGATCTTTTGATATTCCTCATCCTTCTCTAATTGTCCCCAGTCGGCCTCTAGTACGTCCACGTTCTTATCCTTGATTTGGTCTAGCATATCCCAATCTACTACTTGGAGGGAACAGTTCTGTCGAAACATGGGAGGCTCTCTATGCCATCCCGGCACATTTGGTAAGCAGATTGGGATGCATAGTCTTTTCCCTAAAGGGTCTTGAAAGCTGAGCACTTCTCCTTTTTCTTTTGATAACTCGAGTCTAACATTGTGGTCGGCTAGAAAAGGTCTTCCCAACACCGTATGGACGGAGCCTTTGACTATGAAAAAGTTGGCCAAGTTTTTATGTCCCGGAAAGATGCTGATGTCGATGTTCTCAGCCAGTCCAACAATAGGGGTAAAGTGTCCTCCAATCCCTCTTAAGCGCATGAATATTTTGGTTGTCACAAAGCCTAATTGATTTGCTAGTTCTTCGGGGATTATATTCATTTTGGCGCCAGTATCCACCAAAGTTCTGATTTTGCGGTCATTTATTGTCATATCAACCATTCCTACTGGACAAGCGTATGTGAGTCTTCCTTGTTCTTCTTCGGCCAAATTGCAGTCTTGTTGATGTTGAATTCTCCCAATATTGATGCTCTTTTCTAGTTCTTCGGAGTCCGGCAAAGACTTCTGAAGTGTCTGTAAGAACTGAGGTGCAATCTTCAATATTTCTTCCAGAGTTAGTGTGTAAGTTTTCTTGTAAAATTTCTTAGCCAGAGAATCAGCCATTTGTCTTGCCAAGTCATCTTTCCTTTCTGGTTTTGTGTTGGCAGGTTTCTTCTTTGCGGGAGCAGGATTTTTGCCTGGGGTCTGTGTGATACTGTCCTCTTCTTCGGGAGCTTCATTCTCTATCCAAGCCCCAGGGAGACTATTTCTTCTTTGTCTGGTTGGTTCTTTTGAGTTTGTTGGTATCACAGGTTGCTGAGCTGGGCCGGGAACAGGCTGACTACTAGCTACCGGATTCTTTTCCTGTATCCTCTGAGATTTGCGAATCCCAAACCCAATGTTGTTTTGTAATTCTTCTTCATCTATATTTGCTGACGGTGGAATCCAGGAACCCCATTCCTCAATTTCGGCAATTGATGACAGTGGATCCTTGTTTGTTTTGTTAGGTTGAGCTCTTGTGGATGGCTGGTTCTGTTCGAAATACTTGTGGACCATGTCTTTTACCAATAAGTCATTTTCTAATACTATGGGCTGCTTGTTTGGATAATAATATATTCCTCCTGACTTATAAAACTTTCTTTCTCTGTAGTCTTTAGCAGAATCTTCACATTCTGCAACACTGTGCTTTCCCTTACAGTAATAGCATTCAAAATTGTATGGCCCTGTTCTGGGTCTTCCGTCCGAATTGTGCGGGGAAGGAGGTCTGCTGAAATGTGGTGACGTGTCTCTTCTGCGTTGTTACATTGCTTTCTTGAATGCTTCTTCTTGAGAGTCCAACTTGACTGGTTCTTGAATCTTCACAGTTTTCTTAGCCGTTACTTCTTCTTCCTCGCCATCAAAGTCTAGAATCACCAACGCTTCTTCAACATAAATTTTGAGAATGCTGAGGTTGGGAATAATGTTTCTACCGTCCTTGGTCTTCTTTAACTTCTTGGCGTGAGCAAGCTCCTTGGTTACTTCCTTCTTGAGTTCGTCAGAGAGCGCTTTCCACAGAGGGTCCCCGTTTTCTGGATTGAGGTTGTTGTATTCCATTCTGATAAAATAGTCCATCATTTCTTCAAATTCGCTGATAAATTTCCTATACTCCACATTGGTTTTGATTCCTTTCTTGTCCACGGCCTTTTGAACGAGCTCTGTGATGCTCTCTTCCCGGTATCTTCTAAGCGGCGTGGCTCTTCCCCACTTCCTAAGTAAAGACTTCTTCAATAATTCCCAGTCTCCTGTCTCATGTCCTTCCATTAACTCTATTGACCTGCCAATTTTGTTGTTGTTTATGATATAGGGGAGCTGGCGAGCTAAGCTTATACTACCACACTTCAAAATTGATGCTATGTTTTCTAGTCGTTTAATAAATCCTTCCACGTCGGTCCCGTCAAAGGTAATGTTGGCCTTCTTAGCATCTATGAGTCCTGTAAATTCCCCTTCCTCGGGTAACTTGACATCCCTATTGTTCCCAAATCTTGTTTCCGCCGGACTAGCTGCTGGAGTTTCGTTTGGCGTCTCTCGTGGTGTATACCCTGGTCTAGTTCTTCCTCTCTCAAAATTGTAAGTGGAGGAGCCTCCATGCATGTTCTGTGGGTGAGGAGTTTCTGGGTTGTCTCTGCCATGAGCTGCCGTATACGGGGTAGATGTTGTAAATCTATGTTGACCTATGTTTGGGCCGGTTGGCGGAACAGAGAATCTAATCTGTGGCTGTGGTGTCTCTGGAATTGGGGTGTCCTGCGGTGTTGCCTCCGTTCGTGAGTTCATAAATTCTGCCATCATTTCTTCCACTTTTGTTGCCAGCCATTTGTCCATGCTCTTTAACCGTTCCTTTTCCTTTTCCGCTTCCGCCTTCTTGTTTTGCTCGAATTGTTCTTCCAAGAACGTAATGCGTTCTTGCTGTTGTTGAATGATTGCCGAATCCTCAAGTCCTCTCGCCGTCATGTCTGCCATTCCCGCTCTTTCTTGAATCCCAATCTCTATTATGCGTCGAATTTGAATCTCTTCTGCAAGTTCGTCTAAATCTGCTAATTCTTCCTGGGTAAGACTTCCGTTGTACCAACTCCGGGGTGGTGCCCAATACGTCCTCTCAATTGTTGAACTGATTTCTCCCTGATTTGTATGCGCCACGCCGATGTTATCTGGTGATTTTTGTGTTGCTGATTAAGTGTTTTGTTGATCTTCTGAATTTAGTCAGCCACTTTTGGGACACCAGATGTAAGAACTCCTTTTGGGATGGGTTGGCAGTCCTGTGAGGGGGAAATAACTGAGATAATATTTCAACTATATATGAACTATTATGCCTGTTACGGGTGGTTTGAAAGACCTGCCCCTCTAATATACTACGTAAGAGCTAACACAACAAACTTATTTATTTGTTGTGGCTAACTAATGATAGAGGAAAACTGATATGTAGTAGTCTCGTATCAGGCTTAGATCAACTTTCTTCTTCAGCAATATCACCTTTAGTGTGCGTGGATCTTTGATATGATGTAGTGGATAAGATAAGATAAGTAAGAATGTGATAGAGTGGAAGTGATCAAGAATAGGCTATGAGTTGAATGATAAGAGCTGATGAAATCTTTTTATCTTTTGTATTTTTGTGTAAGAGGTGATGATGATAAAGTCTTGGGAAAAGAGTAAGTGAAATGTTTTTTATGTCCTTTTATGTTTTCTGTGAATGACTAGGTGAAACTAATGAAAAGTGGACTATTCAGGATATTTTATGCCCCACTCTCTTAGCCTTTAAGATATAATACCCTTAAGGTATGAAAGCTTCTCAGGCTTCCCCGATTTAGATCACACTTACTATCTTGAGAAAAGATGTAAGTGTTTTACCTTTCTGGACTTCTTCTGTTGTGTGATGGATGTGTTTGAGTGGTTGTGAATGTGAGTGCTTGGTGGTTGGGTGTGTGTAGGTGATCCCCTGATGAGGTGGGTATCCGTGGCTGGATGATTCTGATGAGGGGGAAGAGGCCCTCCTTTTATATTGAATAGTGAGCTATTTCTGCTGGTGTGAAAAATCCTTTGAGGCATTTTTGCTGGTGAGCATCTGAGCCATGTCTTCTGATTGGTCAGAACCTGATGTCTGAATCCTACGTGATGATTGGTCAGAGCTGAGCCATGCGTCCTTATTGGTCAGAACTTGATGACTGAATTCTTCTTGAGTTTTCCTGTCTGAACCGTGAGCTCTGATTGGTCAGAACTTGATGAGCTAATTCTTCCTGAGACTTCTGGCTGAGCCGTGCGTCCTGATTGGCCAGACTTCTATTTCTGAATCCTACGTGTTGATTGGTCAGAACTTGATGGCTGAACCGTACGTGATGATTGGTCAGAGTTGATTATGTAAGACTATGGACTAAAACTATGGACTAGTATATGACTATGTGTCCCTGTGCTATGTACTTATAAAACTATGTATAAAGACTATGTATATATAACTATGGATTAAGTGGGACTAGTCCGGAGGTTTGAGTGAGTGACTATGGTTTAAGTACCAGTGGGAGTGGAAATATGTAGTGACATGTCAGGTTTGTGACATCCCTGATGGGATAATTGATCCTTGTGACATATTTGATACTTGAAACCTAAATAGCACACCACATCGTCTTTGTTTCTTTTTCTTTTTGCCGTTTTGTTCCCCTCGGGCCTAGCTTTGTTTCCCAGAACCAATTGCTTGCCTGCCTCGTCGTTGCATTCAATCACTTCAGCTTGAGGACTCGAGGGTTGAGTATTGTCAGTTGGTGGCAAACTGCTAGAAGCTGACTTCTTCTCTTTTGGGGGCTTCTTTGATTGGAGCTCGTATTCTTGTTGGGTGGATTGCCATTTTGGCTTGTCTTTCAAGATTGCCCAGCAGTGGTCGAGATTGAAAGTTGATTTGTTTGTGGCCTTGAACAATTCTTTGGCCTCGGCAAGCTTCAAGAATAAAGAACAAATCAGCATTGATCAAATTGAAAAACTGTTCATTAATGCAGTCTTACAATATCATCACGACTTCTCCCACTCTTCAAGCGACGTTCAACTTGAGAATAACATCCCCCGAACTTATTGCACGTCTTCAAGATGTGTCCCCATCGACATTTGACAGCATTGCTTAATCGAGGTGGAAGTAGCTTGAAGTTCTTGGAGTTTTTCATGCCTTTGTTATAATCGTCAACCAAATCGCAGTAGAATTGGTGAATGCGTGCCCAGAAAGTCGTCGATTTCTGACCTGTACCAACGATGCTGTCGCGGGTGGTATTCAACCATGCAGAACAAAGCAGCTTGTCTTCTTCAATGTTCCAGTTTGGATTCTTCTTCTTTGGATTTTCCAGCTTGGTTTTGTTGTCGGCTTTGATTTTTTTTTGCAAAGGGGTAGGAGTTGCCAAAGCAGTGGTGTCTTCCTTTGATAACGTTTGAATCGTAGGTGTCTGTTCCATTTCTTGGAGGAGTGGATCGAGAACTGGTGTTGGTTGCGATGGAGACATGATGAAGATATATCAAGAGCGATATGGATTTGGGGACAAAGTATGTATAAAGAGAAAAGAAATGGACGACGGGTCGACGAAGAAGAGGAGTTGGCGGCTCAAGTTCTGGGATGCCAAAGCTGCCAAGGTTGGCAGCTCCTGGCAGTTTTGATCCACCCCCGGGACCTTTGGCGGCTCTAGTGGCAGCTCCGTTGGAGGCAAAAAAAACAGCGCGGGCCGCCAAAGTTCATTCCGGCCCGCGCGATAGCAGCTCCGTTGGAGATGCTCTTACAGTTTGTTACTCCGCGTCCCGGTGGCTCCCGGTGGGCACCTCGCCACCGGTTCCCTACTTGAAGGGACTTGATTACCAGGTGGAAGCCCGGTTGTGGAATCGCTGGGTCCAGGCCGACGAAGGAGTCAGCTGGACACGTCATGACCGGATCCGGCCCACACCGGGAGTTGGTGGGCAGGCTCGCTCAATTTCACCAGGACAAGTCCGGCTTGGAACTGAGGGCAAAGCAGTCACGCTTGACCGGGCATGGGTCATCATGCATCATGGTGGCACTCTAAGGCAACACTCTAATGCAGACGTCCATGTAGCGCCGGATCCGGCGTCCGGCAGTGCGACAGGACTGGATCCGGCAGAAAAAACAGGGAGTGGGGGGATGACAGATTGGCGAGGAGAGAACAAAGAGCACTTGGATGGGGCAGCCCAAGATGAAAATATGTATATAAACCGTACGGAGATTTAAGCGCAGTTGATGCGGATGAGGTTGTGCGATTTCAGTTTCTGTAGAAAAGATATTCGAACAGATTCCACGCGGAACACACATCAATGGCAGAGACAACCAAGAGCGACGACACACCAGCAGCAGAGGCGCAGGAGACCAGCTTAGTGGACGATGTCGAGCTATGGAAGGATGTCACGCCGATCCCGCAGGGGGATGCCGAGCGGCCGATGGTCCAGATCGCGTACGAGCCCGAGTACCGCAAGGCGATGAACCTGTTCCGAGGTATCCTCAAGAAGGACGAGCGCTCGGAACGGGCACTCAAGCTCACGACCCTCATCCTGCAGTACAACCCAGGGCACTACACCGTCTGGTATGTCGCCTCACTGATGTCCCTCTCTCTCTCTCGTTTCTGAGTCTTGAAGCTGACTCTCTCGGTCTATAGGAACTATCGATCCCAAACCCTCAAACACTTGCATCAGTCCGATCCGGAGGGCCAACATCTCCAGAAGGAACTCGCCATGCTAAACGAGCAAATGGGCAACATGCGCAAGTCCTACCAAGCCTGGTCAGCCTCTCATCTCCCTCTACCAGCTCAGTACTTGTATCTTAACTCAACCTTTCGCAGGCAACATCGTGCGTTGATGGTCGAATTACTCGGGGACTGCTCCAAGGAGATCGAATTCGTGGATCAAGTTCTCAAGAGGGATGCCAAGAATTATCACACTTGGACCTAGTTCGTCTCGTCAACTACATCTGCCCCCCAGCATCCAACCACCTGCTTACCCCTTTTCTCCTTCTCCACGCTTGGATCGCAGCCGTCAGAGTCTATTATGCCAATACAACAGACCCGAAATGTGGGCTGGTGAACTGTCTTGCGTCCAAGGTTCGTCCTCTTTTCTCTCCTCTCTCGTCTTAGCGACAGCTCACCCCCCTGTCTATCATTCTATCAGCACTACTGGTCGAGGATATTCGCAACAACTCTGCATGGAACCATCGATTCTTCATCGTCTTCGACACCTTCCCGCTTCACAGTCCTACCCTCACATCGGACGAATTGAAAGCGATCGTCAACCGCGAAATCGACTTCACTGAGCAACAAATCCTGAAAGCCCCGAACAATCCCAGTGCGTGGAACTATTTGAGAGGGTCAGTGGAATTCCCCCTCGTGAAAAACTCTTTGTGTCGCCTCTGGGTTCATCTCCATTGACTTCTTTTTCCCTCCTCGCATCAATTAACACACAATCTTAAAAGAGTTTTGAAACGCGGATCAGTCCCGTTGAATACGGTAGAAGACTTTGTGGTTCCGCTGACCAAGACGGTACAAGAATTGGATGCCGGGAACGCCTGGCCGGCCGACCTCAACAAGCACTCCGACCTGCCCGCGCCCGCAGCCGTCGAGTTCCTGGCCGACTCGTACGCCGAGTCTCAAGCGAATGTTCAGCAAGCTTTGGAGGTCTGTTTCGTCGCCATCATGACTGACTCATCACATCCGTACCATTACCAGAGATTGCTATTCAACTCACACATTGATCGTCCCTCTCACTTTGCTGTATTTTTTTTCTCATTGCAGCTGTACCGTTTGTTAGCCGACAAGCTTGATCCCATTCGCAAAGGATACTGGCAATTCCGATCGCAACGCACCCAGGCCAATCCAGCAACGGCCTAGCGCCAGTCTGCCGAAATGAGATCGGATGGAACCTCACATCCGTTGGAATTGTGTTGTCGAAGAAAAAATCTCGCTGGTATTTCTTAGGTTTCGATCCAGTGATCGTCTCTTTCGCCTGTTCGCCGGGTTCCTTTCATGTACTATTCGTCTTTGTTTGCATCCCTTGTGCGAGCCTCGTTGGGAATCCGTATCATCCATGTACACCAGTAGCTTGTTTCTTGATCTTTTCCTACAAAAATCGTCCTTTTTATTCCTTCTGAAAATTCCGTTCCCACGGTTATAAAAGTAACTCATATATGCTAGTGTTAGAAGATTCAGCTAACTCCCTCTCAATCATTCCGGAGTCTGGTGGTAATGATGTAAATGTAAAGAGGGGAGCTATTTACAATACAAGGTAGCTCTGACCTTCAACTCATGAAGAGAAGGTCATGACTGGACACTTCTTTGTTGAGAGCAAACTTAGTCCCACATCTTCCCTACTTGATAGAAAATACAAGTGTAATCTTCGCTTTTAACTCCATCCGAGAAAGCTGAATCAAGGCTGTAATGAAGGAGTAAATCTAGTGTCCCACTATGTAATCCACTGAAATTGGCCAAATCAATCATGAGTGGAGTCCGAGATGAAAAGTCATAATAATTGATCATGGTGAATGTGTCATTAAAGAGCCATCATGGAGTGTGTTGCATGTTCATCAATGAATCTTGATTTCATAGGAATTTTGTAGATAAATACATATAAATGACAGGCCTTTTCTTAGGTGACAAATGTCCTGTGTATACTCTCTCTATTCAGTAGACATACACATTTTCCCTTTCTCAAAAGAAGAGGGAGAAAATCTCTTATCCAAAGAAAAATAGTTTCATTTTGTCTTGATCAGATGGGGTGTTCAAATATCCTGGCAATGAAGCATATGTACTGTATTTTCCCAATCATGTTGGACATTCATGGACTCTTCTTTGTTCTTGCTCTCTCAAAGCCAAATTCCTTATGTAGCTGGAGGACTAGAAAATGTCTTCAGCATAACACAACCCTGACTGAGCCCTAAAATGCCCTTTTGTGGGGGGTTATTTATTGATTTTTTGTTTTTCTTTGAGATCCTGGTATTCTCATTTGGCGGTGGCATGCATGGTTGAGCCAGACCGGACTTAACACAAGTCCCCGACCGCGGGAGGGCGGCAAATCACTAACTTAGCTAAGTCCCACCTGTCGCGAAGCGACCCTCCCCTCCTTCGGAGGCTCCTTCGGAGGGGTCGCTTCGCGACCTCTCGAGGGACTTTGCTAAGTTCGGGTTATGTGGTTTTGGCTAACTACCAGAAAAACTGCTTCCATTGTCAGCAGTTGACATGAAATAGTACAAAGGGGCCTTTGTGTTATTGCATGTCAACTGCTTCCACTTGATGCAGTTTTTCTGGTCGTGAGCTGGCAGCTTCCACAATACAGAAAACATACAAATTGTTGGACAGCAGGCACCATTTTGGTATGATACTTTTTCACCAGGATTATAGGTGCGTAACTCGTAGGACGAAGGTCGACGAAGGGGAAAGAGTTATAACCCCCCTCAACGTTAAGCCCCTTTCTCCACCACAACCAATCACACCAGTCAGGGCGAGCGCGACAGAACATGAGGTTTGAAAACAAAGATCAGCCGAGAAATGGAGTAGATAAAATACATATTGAAGATGGAACGGGATATATCCCAGATCCATTCTTCTTAATTATCAACCCTGTACTTATCTCTTTGCTCTTTCTCTTTGCATAAACTTCAGGTCAACATGCGGTCAGGGCTTCTATCCCGTTTTCATAGACGATACGTAATTGTGTCGATTAGAAACCGTCTGTTCACAACTTCTGATGAAATCGGCAAGCCATGGGAATCTCATGTTTCATGACACGTACTACCCGCTGGGATCACCTGCGAAGCACTGGGTTTTGCCCTCCACAATGACTCAATGCTAAAGATTTGCCCGGATGTCTTTGCACCCACACTTCAGAGCGTCAAACATCTCGAAACAAAAAAAAAAACATCAAGAATCAAACAACGACAGGGGTGCTCAATACAGACTCTTTGATAGAACTACCCTACAATCCTTTGTCTGTTCTTCCGAATCAGCTTGAGTCCCCCAAAATCATGATGCTGAAATGGGTGTTATCCTTGGGCGATTCGGCGCCACCAGTTTGAGCCAACCGTCTGATTTGACGCTTGCAGGTCAGACAAGCGGATTTGGCATCGTGCAAACCAGAAGAATTAATCGATCATCTGCGATTCACAAGCCTTCGCAAGTATGGCAAAATGGTGCTTGCTTCTCTGGGTGCTCACTGCTCAATGTTTTTTTTTTTTTTCGAAACCCGAGCCGTAGTTTGAAATTGTTTTTGACGCGCGCTAACTGAGCATCCCTCATGAACAACTCGGTAGCCTTTGAACCTTCTGCTCGAATGCACAGCTCCCAAGGTTGGTCTTGTCGAGCCGTGGCAGGATGTCGAGCAAACAAGAAGCCGGAAAATCGTGCTCTTGTTGCGAGTGCGTTTAACAACCCACTCGTATCTGTCAGCACAATTTACCGCTGATTGCATATATTTGAATACCTCTTCACCTGCTGCGCGCCGCGTCAGCGACTGACTTCTACATTTCCGTCACGAATTCCGACTCCCGAGCCTTGTAATAAGGGCACTTATGAGGATATGTCTCTGGGGGTCCTCCATGGTATTGGACGTGTTTCTGGTTGATGATTTGGCCAAGCTTACATGTATGGCTTACATGGCTATAGTTCACAATCCACCCCTTGCAAGTGCTCAATATTGGAGATCAAAGATACCTGTAACTGAACCACAGTGATTAAGGATACCCATAACTGAACCACAGATACTAGTCTTGATTTTTTGTGTTGCAGATTTTTTTTGCTTGAACCTGACTCTTGATGAGATTTCGGCATATATTGCACTGCGAGGAAAACTCGCTCAACTGCTGCCAGTTGACGTGCAGAACACTCGAGTTTGACTCGAGTTTCACTCGTTGTGCGCAGTGACTGTGCATCATGCACAGTCACTGTGCATCCAAGTGTGCTTTGAGTGCGACTCAAGTGATGCTTGCGTGACTGCATGTCAACTGGCAGCAGTTGAGCGAGTTTTCCTCGCAGTGTTGTTGATTCTCTTTGTGTCATTCTCAAGAATTAGTTACACAATCGAGAACTTTCACCATCATATCCGATGTTCCACGAAATGAAATCCCATCCCGGAGGAGGGTGGTCCATTTTACCTCACAATTAACATTTTCCTTTTCAATGAGCATGAATAGAAATGGAAGTGGGTTGTCCTGCGAACCGCAGTTCTCGAGTTGGTGGTTGCCAGATAGCTACATATGAGTACAATGGCGCGTCTTTCCGCTACAGACATCTCCAATTAGTGATGCAATATTTCGACACCCATGTATGTAAAGTTCCCGCCTGGGGCGACGGCATGCATGACGCAAAACAGGCAATACCTTGCGCGACGCTAGTACAAATGATGTGGTGCTCAGTTCCGAAACTGCAACAGCTCATCCATTTTGGGATTCTGGAAGAGCGGACTGCTACACCTGTGATGGCTCAACAGTGATTAGATGATGGAGCCAAAACCTTCACGGAAATCTCTCAGAATCGCTCTCCTTTTATGTGAATATCTCTACACCGCTCCAGTTCAGATTACCGTTTCGCCTCGATCATGTTGTCTACAATTGCTGCAAAAATCGAATTCTCTACCCCCTTACCAAAGGACTTGTGTGCTAGATGGAGTGAGTCCTTCCTACTCGTTTTGGGCTCGGTCTTCATCCTACATGATGACTTTTGCGAATAATACATGGTTTTCGAGGAAACAGCAACATCCAGTCTCCTATTGTTAATTGAAAACGGGCAGACACCAGTGGCGCGTAGGCTTGGTTTGATTTTACACGAGGGGCCGGGGTTTTTCATTCCGCATCATTAGGTGACCTCGTAATGGGTAAAAGCCGGGGATTTTGGTTACCTGAAAAACGGCTTTAGCTCTGCTTTGGCTAGGCAAAGTACAGTGGAGTACTTGGATTGAGATCTTGCCGCAGACATTCACGTCTCGACCCCTTTTTGAAATGGCTTGTGTGCCAGATGGGGCGACTCTTCCTTATTTTTTTTTAGTTTCATCAGGATCCTTAGCTCCATACAAACCATTGCGCACAACACATAGATTTTGAGAAAACAGCATCATTTCGCCTCCTATTTTTTACTGCAAGCGGCTAGACACAAGTGCCGAGGTATACGTTAGACCTGGTCTGTTTGAGACGAAGGGTTTTTACGCAGAATAATCGGGTCAGCTGCCGGCCTGAGAACAGAGTACCATGGCGTCTCTAGAATGTGGTAAACTCTGCTCAGGCCAGACTTAGTCAAGTGAAGAACGTAAGAATTCGCCGCACATATGCACAGCCTTAGCCCTACTTCAAGTGGCTTATATCATACATATGGTGAATTCTTTTTATTAATTTTGTTGGATCAGGATCTCTGAGATGCCAAACTGCGGAGCTAAAATAAGGGCAATACAGAAAAAGCAAAGGAAAGAAAACCTATGGAAAGGAAATAAAAAGGAGTCACTTGCGACACCAAGGAACCAACTGCACTGAGCTTCCGGCGAGCTTTTCCTTCTCCAGCAACTCCATCTCCCCTACCCATCCCACATCCAACTTTCAAGTCTTCCACTTCTTTGGGCATCCTCTTGCAAAATCATCCTTGATCCTCTATTCCACACGTAACCCAGGACTCATTCATCCCTTCAAAAACCCGCTTGAACGCGCAGATATCTTTTTCTGCCTTCATTTCGGCTGCTATATCCTAGATCCTCTCTTGCACATTAATCAAGAGAATAACATCCGGTCGTAAAGCCATTTCAACTTATTGTTCATTGCCAGTCATTTCAATTCAATCATGTTGGATTTCCCTCTCTTCGATCCCTTCCTGCCCCTACCCTTCACCGAAGTTTATTCAGAAGATCTAACTTTCCACGGAACTTTAGGCAGTGAGCCCTCAGTGTTCTCTTGCCTTCTGCGATGTGATTGATAGTTTTCTAATCGTTGCATTCTATGCACCGGCCACAGATCCACAAGATATTTCTGAGCCTCAATGGAATCAGGATGAGTACTTGATTCTTCACGCTGGCTCACCGCATGTCACGGACTCGGACCCGCTCACCCAAGTGGAGCGATGGCTAGCCGCCGAGGTCTTGCCTCACGATGTGCCTTGTGGCGATCCCTTGATCCAACCTACCAGCTATACCGAAAGCTTCCCCCTATCCAGCCTATCCAGCTGTGAGTCTTCAATACACTTTTCTTTCTGGGATCAAAGATGGGACATAATTGATACAATCTTGATCGTTGCATTACAAATGAAACAAACAATTAATGAAATATTTCCTATACAGCTAACGACACCCCGGGCCCCAGCGCTCAAACGGAGTCACCCCAGAGCATTTCTCCCCCATTAGAACAGCGGCAGCTCGGATCCAATCCAACACTCGGATCCAATGGATCAAAACGGAAGCGGGAATCAGAAAGAATATACGTCTGCGGCGAATGTAGCAAAGTTGTTGCTAGGAGTGATAACTTCCGCCGACATCTGCGGGAGCTCCATGGCATTGGGGGAACCCGTCAAAAACGTGTGACCTATCTTTTCTCCCAGATCAAGTCTTTGAAACATACTCTTTTCATTTTTCTCTTGACTAATTTTTTTGACTCGTCTCAGACCCTTGCCCTGGCTGCTCAAAGGAGTTGAGCTCCGATCATGAGTTAAAAAAACACATGAAAGAGCGACATAACATTCTACATCCTGACTATCGACCTCAGCCCAAAAGGCTGAAGGCCAAGGCCCAACAAGAGGATTGTAGGTACCCTTTCTCCAATTCATCTACCTTTCATCTATTCATTGATTCTCACCTTTGAAATTCCCTATAAACCTTTCGAAGACCCGTGCAGGTTTGAAACTTTATTAGGATGTAAATCTCGCTACAAGGACCTGGAGGGTGATCAATACAAAGCCCATCTAAAAAAGAAACACCTGTTCGTATTGCCAAGAACGCTTGTCACGCGTGAGATGGAGACCAACATGGCTTATCCGCATGGCCCTGTTCCTGGTCCGTCAAACTGGCAAAACTCATAATTTTCTTTTTGTATATTTCCATCAATGGTTTACTGTATATTTTTTTAAGTTGTTATGTCAATCGATCTTCCGGAACTGAGGGAATGGATTATTAGCCCTTACCACTTGTTCCAATTGATAGCTGGCGGCACTTCGGAATGACTTGATAGTTATCAACCCAGACACACGTCCTCGGTCCTCCCCATAGATTGAAAGGTTAGAAGCCGCGGGTGTTGCTGATATTCCTCCAATCTACGAGGCAATTCATCAGGGAATTGAGAGTTTTTGACTGTTGGTCAAACACGCGTCAATATACAGCGGTAAAGAATAAGATGGGGGAGTCGCGCAGCACTTTCATTAGACTACATAAGAGCCTTTCATGCCCCCAGGCAGTAGATAGAGTCCTTGAGGCAAAGTCTTCGCGCTCTCTGCACCAGTACTGGTGCTGTCATGCATCCTCTAGCACTTCTTAAGCCAAGGTGACTTGGAACGATCAGCAGAGGTCCAATTGCATGCGCAGATCTAGCTTGACCAAACCTCCCCCGGCGGTGTGAGACGCGAGGCCTCTGCTGTCAACATCGGGGCAAACCCCGAACAAGAAAAAAAAATCGTCAAGACCCGGGACGACTTCAAGACTTCAAGCAAATTTCAAATTCTCATGTTTTTATTTCGGTTGTAATAACTTCAATTAAGATCTTGTTTTACATTGGGTTGGAAAATACTTGTTTTTTCTATTTTGTTCTGTTTTTACGCGACGCGCTCAATGACGCGTCTACCTTGACTATAAGTACCGACTCTCCTTTGTAACTTTTCTTCCCCTCAGGGATTTATTTTGTTAACACTCTCAAATCAACCTTTTTCAATAAAATTATTCTGTTTCACGATTTCCACAGCTCCCCCAGGCCATTCGGAGCTCCCCGATTCATTACATCTGCTACGCAGCGCCGCAGCTCCCGCCGGGCTTCTGAAAAGTCGGCAGATCATACAATTTAACCGCTTCCTGCTGATGCTACAGTGGCGCAACCCATTTCACTGTACACGTTTTCTGGGCGGCCGAAATGTTTGGAGGGAGAAAATGAATAAAATGCGCCCTGGAAAGGCCAAAAGGTGAGAAAAATAGGGTTTTTGGGCTCAAAAACCCAAAACAATTGCCCAATCTTTGCTGTCTGTATGAAAAAATCACACTCCACAGCCAAAATGTCATGCTTCACATAGGTTCAGATGTGGTCAAGGCTGAAATTTATGTACACATAATTTGGTGAGAGGCCTTACCCATGATTCATCAGAGTTTAATACATGAATTTGGCACTGTATGCTCATTTAAGCCCATAGCGTCCAAAATGTCGACCTCCCCCCAAAAAAAACTTTTTTGTTAGAGTAGTAGAAGCTTATTCCTTTTATGTATGGAATCTACAACCCTCAATAAGCACAAATCTATAATAAAAATGGGTGATGGAGCATATGTGGCAACAAACATTAGGTCTGAATGGCCAAAAATTTATTGCTGGTGAACGTGTACAGTGCCCTCACCAAGGGAGAATTTATGGCACTGGCATGCCAGTGCCACTCCATGTGTTTTTACTGGAACCCGGGGCCAATGATCCTATGTGTCAGTTCCCTATGAACCTGAAATGATGTTGATGTGGGTTAAGATAATTGGACAACATCTTCTGAAGTGAACCACAAAGCAAGCTGATATTCAAATGATCAAAATTGTAACTTTATAACACTACAAACATTTGCAACTCTGCCCAGAAAGAAAATGTAAAATTGGGATGGGCAAAACATATACCCAATTTTACAGAAAATGGTCAGAAGTGAAAAATAAGCTTTACTGAGCATGCTCAGCATTTTTTTTTTTTTTTAGAAACTGAGCAGAAATGATTTTTATTCATTATGGCAACTTTGGGGGATTTTGCTGAGCATGCTCAGTTTTGCTCAATTTTTATTACTGAGCCATTTTGTTGAAAAAAGTTAACATTTTGCTTAACCCAAACAGTAGTTTTTTCTTTAGGTGAAATTACAAATGTTTGTAGTGTAATGAATGAATCCACAAATCATATAGAACCCAAGCTGAACTCAAGTCAATCTTATGATTTTCTGAGTTCTTGAATGCTCCAATCAGTATTGGTCCATCTTTAAATAATTCTTCTTTAATATTAATACATCAATATTTCCATTCATTGACATGTGGAGAATCATTCTGATTAACAAGTCTTTATCAACTATCATTTATTATTTCTTTGCAGTGCCTAAATAATTTTCAATCTAAACCTCTTGAGAAAATCTTTTCTATAACCTTATAGATGATGAAAAAATATTCATAAAAAGGATTCAAACCATATTGAGTACATTTGGAGCTAAATTTAGAGCTCTAATTTTCTTTAGAAGTTGAATTTTGAAAGTTTTTTACACGATTACATATGTCCCCTGGTTTTTAGATTTCATGAAGTCCTGAGTTTACCAAAAAGAATTGAATTTCCATCAGAAAAAGTATATCATACAATTTTTATCCAAGACATCTGAATTTTTACCCTCTTCCAAAAAATGACAAGTACACCTGATGGTAGTTGGCCTTTGTAATAATCCCCTTTAAATAAAATTTTGACTTGAATATTTTCAAAGATCATTTTTGCGCAGTCACTATGCATTTTGCACAGTGACTGTGCATTGAACATGTGTAATAGTTGACTTTTTTTTTAAAAAAAAGTTGGGTCAAAAGTTGTGCCATAGTTTCCAAAGACCAACTCCCATTGGTTGCTTTTTTGATTTGTTTGTGGTGCTTGGTGTACGCTCGTTACATTATTGTGACATTTGAATTTTTACGCTGCTGTACGCCCGTACACCAGAGCACAAATTCATATTTCACAGTGATTTACAGGTGTGTGAAAGGTTGTAAAGGTGGTTTTTGCTGTTTTGACCAAAAATTGGTAAAAATGGGACACCTTCATTGCAAATCCAAATGATTGTTTGCTGGAAAGTTTGGTCTGAGCCAAAAAGTGTACAAATGGGGGTAGGTAAAGACCCAATTCTTCAGATTTTAAAATTCCTTCATAATGCGGGACCAACTACAATGAATTGCGGCACCTCAAAAACAGAAGATTGTGAATTCATTCCATTCAAAAAAGCACATTATATTTAAGTTTTTTTTGCCTCAAAAAAGTAAAAAAAAGATACTTCTTTGAAATAAAACAATCAAGAGGAAAGTAAATTTTCAAAAGAATGATGAAATCAGAACTGTGGTTGTTTTGGTATCAGTTCAGGTTTGCATGCTTCAAGTTTTCCACTTGAGTTGGACATAAAAGCACATACACATCAAGCAACACTTGTTGTGATATTGTTGGTGACTTCAAACTGAATTTCAGTTGAACATGCAGTTTGAATGTGCATACCTCCAAACACGGTTCAAACCAAGAGAGGGTAATGAGTTATGCAATGGCACCCGTCAACGGGTGCCATGAAATCTCCCCTGGTGCCCCCCAGATGTTTATGGCCCACTTCATTTGATTCCCAAAGCTCAACGCACAAGGTTGAAGTCATGAAGGGTTGGAAAAATTATAGAAAATGGTTTCAAAAGAATGAATATAAAAAAATCAAATCTGTCTTGATCACCTTCAAATTTATACTATTTTTTCCAGTAATCTCCCATTTTGATGAAGTTTTAATAGTTTTCCAAAAAAATCAGAATGAATAGAATGACATGTGAGAAAAATGATAATGAATGAAAGATGAAGAAAAAATGACTTTCAGGCCTTTTTATATCAGCTTTGGTTGGGTATTAACCAGTCCTAATTTGCACTGGAAGCAACAAAAATATCCATTTCTGATGGTTTTCGCCACACACTCAAGAAAAAGTTTTTGGTGTTCATTTTTTTCAATTATTTTCATTTCTTTCACATGCCATACTACCCATTGTGATGTTTATTTATTTTTTTGGAAGATTATTAAAGATTTTGAAACACTGTCAAATTGATATGAAAAAAAATGTAAACTTTTTGTTGATGCAAATAATTTTTATTTTGTGACAATCATTGTTTTGAAACCATGCTCTATGATTTTGCCAACCCACCATGACTTCAAACTTATGTTTTGAGTATTGGGGATCAAATGAAGTTGGCCATAAACATCTGGTAGGGCACTGTACAGTAGAATGGGTTGCGCCACTGTACATCATTTCCCCGGAATAAATAAACATGTAAGATGCATATTTATACATTTATCTTTTTTTCCCTTCCTGTGCTCCACACTCGAGTGAGTATGTATTTATGTACTTTCTTTTGAGATATGTACTTGCTGAAACAGCAGCTTTCAAGAAAACCTCATAAAAAATTGAAGCAGTTCATCGTGATGCTCTGTGGAGCAACCTGGCGAGCACAAATGGCATGCCTTTCCGACCATTTTACCTCAGGGTTAACTCGTAACCGGACGCTCACTGCCCCAAGCCCGCCTCATGAAGCGCGTCATTTTCTTGTTGGTGAGGGAGGAATAACCCACCAGCACGTTTAAGCCAGCTCGTTTCACCTCCAGCGCTAACCCAATCAGAGTTCGATAGGAGTTCCCTGTCCCATAAATTCGATTGCATGGATCGATCAATCGAATCATCGGTGGCTCTGGCACGACCTAACCCGTAAATGGCCAAGTCGCTTCAGTGCGCTCTTTCACTCCGACCCCGACATAATCATGATCGTGATTGCTTACTTACGGTGGAACGATGTGGCTTTGTGATCGCTGACCGGTTGGACCATGGCTGGCTGTATGCTGTGGCACTGATTCGGCTCGCTTTTTCTGCCAATTCGCTCGACAGTATGTAAGTCAGGCTTTACGGCTGACTCACCGGAGATGTCGAGTGCGTCCATGAGGTTGATGGCGTCATTAGTACTCCTCATCATCATGCCCTGATCTTTCATGATCGCCATTAATCTGCAAATTAAACTCAGAGGCATATCTTCTTCAGCCGTTCTCTCGGGCCACCGCGTCATCGCGCTGTTGATCAATCACAAGCAGAACAGGTCGGAGAACAATTTTTCATGCCCTGTTGGGAAATGTGAACCCACAGAAGGTTTATAAAGGACTTCATTCCTTGCGCACTTCGGAGTTTTGTCTTCATCCGCAACCAACAGCTACCATCATTGTTATAGATCATCGTTATAGATTTTCAATCGCCACTTCCAAAACCCAGTAAAAAACATAAACGAACCACAAGATGTCAAACCCAGGTAACGTTGCAGGTGGCCTCAAGGCGACCATCAATAACCCTGTGAGGCCGTGTCTCTTCCCATGTTCCTCACCCTCATCATCATCATGATGATCATGAACACCATGGTCGATCATGATGGCCTTCAACTGACATTCCCCCCTTCCGTTCTCCGTACTTCATGATGATCCATGATGTCTTTTACTGTAGAACGTCTCTGAGCAAGCCAAGGCGAATGCCGAGCACCGATTGGAGACCGAATTCGACTTGGCTCCTGCGGACGACAACGCTACCCAAGGCAAAAACCCAGGAAACGTCATTGGTGGCATGAAAGCTGCAATCCACGTTCGTATCGCTCACGTGTTTTTTCTTTTTTCTTCTGAACTTGGTGCGATCGAACGCTGATTTTTTTTTTTCCTCCTTGCTTCACAGAATCCCAACGTTTCTGAGGAGAAAAAAGCCGAGCTGCGTTCCAAACTCGACGACGCTTTATAAAGAAGCTGGTAGCTTGTAAGCGTTGTGGTTGGCTCTCACCACTAGCATGTATCTGTTGTAAAGGCGTGTGTATAGCATCAAACGCTCTAGCTTTACGAAGAAATAAAACCTTCGGGATAGTCAAGCCCTTACTCTCTATGTTCAACTCACAATTGAGATGCAGATGCGCACATTATTGTTTGCATGCTCATTCCCTCTGATCGGAGCATTGTGAGACGAGATCGCAACGCTCGCGCGAACCAACATTGGCTAACAAAACGTTGGCGGTCATATTGAGCTACTCAAGTCATTTAAATGGCGCCAACTTGACGCGGCTCATTTCGATAATTCGCCTCATGTTGTTGACCATTCTCCTTAACTGCAAGTCGGTCGAACATTTCTCTAATCTTGAGTCAAGCGCTAGGATGTTATGTTTCCCCTTTGTTAAGATTTTGCACTGGGCCTACGGCGAGTTAATATAAGCATATATAGAATTTGAATTTGGGATGAATACAATGTCAAGATTTTTACTGAAGAAGAAGAGGTTTCAATCTAGATCGTCTGGCTCCAAGGGCAAGACTGGAAATTTGCGCTGCTTCCATGTAATCCAACCAGCCTCAAGATCGATGGAATCTTGCAGTGAATCGAATAGGATGGAACTCGCTAGGAGAGAATAACGCCCGTTGTGCTTTTCAGATGGCGAGGGGTGAAAAAGCCATCCCGTCGATCGATCGTGTTTGAGTTGGCCAGGCTCGAAGGCTTTCTTCAGTGACCCGCCATAAATCAGCTCGTCTGTTTTATTATTATTATTAATATTTGTCAAGAGGGAAAAGAGCTGCGTCACAATCTTGTACGAGGAAGGACATGACCAAGAGATAATGCAGGAGAAGACTGACTGGTACTGGAATCCAATGTTTTGTAGACGACTGGAGTGCTTTTCGCTCTGATATAATTGATCTCTCCTTGACACTTACTGACCCATTTGAAGCCCTTCTTCAAGTTCTCCTCAGCCAGTTGAAGTTCTTCTGGATCGACGGAGTCATGGGAGGGATCAGGCTGGTTCTTCCTCAGCTTCTTGATTAAAATATTCAAAAAAATCTCATCTCCTATGAAAACCAAACATCTTTTTATTAAACCATTATCACTATTTTGATCAAGATATTTGGAGGAAGATTCAATGATTTTTTAAAAGTTCAAAGGAAATTTTCAAGATGAGGTGAAGTGATGCTTAACTGTAGCAATTGGTGAAGTTTCGTGACCGAACCTCTGAGAGATAGACTCGCCCGTGGAGGTCCACGTCGTAGTTGTATGATCTTATCTTTCTAGTTGATGCCTCGCTCATCCATCTCACTTCATTCCTCCACATTTTCCTCAAGAATCCTCAAGATGATGGCTCGATGCTTTGAGTGGTGCCGTACATAAATATTTATATTCTTCCCTGATCTTCCATTGGGTTTTTTCCATGCATGATGGAGTCAGCTCCCCCGGGAGTTCCCGGTCCTTTTACTCCCTCCCCCGAACTGGATATTGTAAAGTCGATCATCATCTCCGAAACGGTCAGCAAGCATTCTTCAAGTCGCGATGGACTTCACTCCGCTCTTCCCACACAGTTCCTCATCCTCATCCACAGTCTCGCCGAATGGCTTCTACGTCCTAACCTCGGTAGGCGACCGTCTGGTCGTCCGACTCACCCAGTCTATGCAGGTCATTCGCAGCTGGAGATCGGCAGACTCGGAGCAGGAGCTTGCAGCCACCAGCGAACCCAAGTCCAAGAAGAGGGTCCTCTCTTCCTCCTCCGGATCCATGGCAGATAATCAGGACGCCAAATCTTCCACCCGCTCTCTCCAGGCGACCATCCCGTACCTTGGAAACCCGGCCAATAAACCCGCCCCAGGCACCATCTCAGACGATCGACGCCCGCCCCTTCTCACTTCTATCTCCTTCTCTCCAGACTCTCTATACGTTTGCGCGCTCTTGCGCAAGCCTATGACCTCGGTGGTGTTCATCTACTCGATCGAAGCAGATCAGCTTGCTGCGCGTATTCAAATCGGGGCCGAGGGTGTCGCGACTGGAGACAAGGCAGTCAGATGGAGCCCAAGTGGGAGTAGCTTGATGGTCTGGAGTGACTGGAACGTCAGTATCCATCTCAAAGCCCCATCTGTCTTATTAAAAGAAACCCATCAATCAACACCTCACCCAAACACTTTCTTTTTCATTGTTTTTTTTTTTTTTTTTTTTTTAGCTCAGGGTCACCATCTGGCCTCTGTCTGACACCCAACCTAAACCGGTCCAACTACATCACCCCAAGCACGGCCCTCAGATTGGATCTTGTATCTCTCCGACTGGAAGATACTTTGCATTGCTCTGTCGACAACCGGGCAACTTTCACGATCATGTGGGAATATACGACACGGTCACATGGACTTGTGCTAGTTTATTTCAGCTCTCCACCGAGCTAGTCGACCCCACCCACCTACAATGGAGCCCCTGTGGTCGATATCTGGCCATCGTCGAATCGGCGCTGCTTGATTATCGCGTCGAGCTATGGTCGCCCACCGGATCCAAGCTTGGCCACTTCCTCCCCCAACCCCAGAAGTCCATTCTCGCTCACCTCAATCCTTCTTCCACCGATCAACACGCCCACAATCCACCCCAAACCCTCAAGCGCAGTCATTCAGATTCCCTTCCGACCGCCCCACCTTGCACACGGAAAGTCTCATCCCAGACCAACCAAACAAATCAGGAGACGGACACAAGTGGTCATGTTGGGTTGGGAATCCGTCACATCAAGTGGAGACCCGGTGGAGAATATCTAGCCGTTGGCGGATGGGATTGCAAAGCAAGTTCACTCTATGCACGTATCTCGCGCCATTTCTTCATTCCTCGTAATAACGATCACTACTTTACGCGTTTTGATAGGTGCGCCTTGTCAATGACCTGACATGGTCATCCATCTGCGAAATCGACCTGAGTGAGATCACCAACGCGGTAAGTGAGCCATCAAGATCATGTAACTCCCTCTACCTCGTTCATCTGAACCAGTTTTTTTTACGACATAGCGGGTTCTTAATGAGCCGCGAGAATGGATCGGACGCACACGGGGTCACGGTATCATTCCGTGTAAGCTTGTTTTTTTTTAGCCATACAATAACATTCGAATATAACCACCAACTGACATGATGTATTTTTGGGGGGTACGTGTGGGTTCAACTAATGGTTCAGTCGACGTAGAGTCGAGCAATGTCCTCCCAAGCCCTTTGAAAGCCGACTTCAGCAAGCCTAACCCTACGATTGGAATCAAAGAGATTGAGTGGAGTCCGAAGGGAGATTACATGGCGATCCGCAACGGTATGTGTAAACAAAAACATTGCCTATTGGAAAGATTTGAAAGCTCCTCGCGTTCAGCCGTTGAAGAGAGGTACTAAATGGATCTATTGGTTCATACACTCAGACGCGATGCCGACGGCGGTGTTCATATTTCACTTCCGCGGCAGTGGGTCCACTTCTCACAGCATGCCCCTCGACTCTGTGCCGCCCCAGCCCGCAGTGCCTCTGCGGCCACGACTCAGCAGCGTGCTCCACTTTGCCACCCCAGTTAGATGCCTGCAATGGCACCCTAGCCTCACCCAGCTCGTCATTGTCTGTGCCACCTCGGCCATTTACTCTTGGCTTCCTCTCCGCCCAGGCCTTGCTCCCTCGTCTTTCAATGCCTCTCAACCATCTGACTATTGTGAGGGGATTGGTGTACCTGCAGGTGTGTTTCTTTAGGATTTGGTATAAGAGATTGAAAGTATCGCACATTGATTTAATGCGTGACACTATTTATGAACTAGGCATTCCTTTCAATGCGCTCTCAATTCAGTGGAACCCGGCAGGTGATATCATGTTGGTATCAGATAAGGTTACATTTTGCTTGGCCTTTCCTGTGTCTGAAGATGCTGAAAATGCCTGAGAAAAGAAAAAGTCATGAAAATTACACAAATCAGGTTAGTACTATATGTGGTGAGACTTTGCCTCGGACACAAAACACAACAAGCACGGAGTGGGATAGTTACAAGCCATGGGTGGGTTGGTTTGAGTTCTAGCATGATTCTGAAGCAGGGGAAGTGGGGGGAAGTTCTGAGCTAAGAGAATAGTGTCCAATCCACGATGCGAAGGCTGCGTGCTGAATGGTGAAAGATGCGACGAGTGTATTCGAAAGAGCGCTGGAAATGAGCAGGGTTGGTTGTGGGCAAGTGGGGGAGATTGAAGGTGAGCACGAGGTCGGTGCCACGGCCGTTGTTCCCGACCCCGTTGAGCCGCCACAAGCTCAGCCAGATGTGAACATCGTGTGACTCGGACGCGGAGGCGTTGAATTTGGAGACGGATTGCTGCCCGTAACACGTCACCGGCTCGGGCGTCCTTCGTGGCCCCCCAGCTCCACCCGTAACGCCGCTCTGCGGTGCCGGCGGCTCGGTGAATTGGGCTACGTTGTCCGGGAGCTCAATCGACTTGATTGTGGCGAGCTGGGCAGAGTTGTCGTGGGCCAATGCGTCGAAATGATACCTGTGGAGATCGCTTCATGAGCTTCCTTTTTTCTGTAAGCGAAGAATTGGGTTGATCGTCCGTATTGGAAACAAGGCAGCACGACAGACGTACTTCATAATCGCGCGAGGATAGCCACCTGGATCGACCGAAGAACCTGTGGACGGAGGTTGGTGGTATTCAGGATTATCGTTCAAATCGACGCTCTCAAGCACCTCGACAATCATGGACAAATCCTTCATCAAACTTGACGAGTTTTCCTCTTCATCTTGTCCTTCTTTTTCCTTGGTCGGTTCATCTCTCTCGTTTTTTTCTTTCGGGTTGATGATGAAAACTTCTTGGGTATCTGGGACTTGTCGGAATGTGCTTGAGGAAAAAAAAACAAAAATGGAAAATCGGATTAGTTACATACTTTTCCTTTTTTTGTTGATATGCTCAAGCAACGAGCACAAGCGAATCGCTGGTGAGATCCGTGCTGCCTCTGTACTTGTTATATACACTACGCGGAGAGAGATGCTTGTTCACCTGACGTCCACGATGTTGGGCGGCAAGTCGATGACGATCGCGCCGCCGAACAGCTGCACTTGCTGGTGCGTTGCGAGCTTCATTGCTGTCGTGGAATCAGTCATCTTCAATGCGCTTTGTGTTAGTTTTCTTTTACATTGCAACTCGACGGAAACAGCCAGAAAAACCTGTACAGCTGCTGGTCATATAAATACATATCACATATGTCCCTCCTGGCCCGGCGGGAATCTCGGCGCTCAGTCCTGCTCAGTCGCGCTGGCTGGCGGCGGCGAACGGCGCGCCCGGCATCCTCCCTCGGAACTTTTAGAGCGCCCGCACCGATCATCAGGGTTCTTAGACCAACCTAATCCACCGAGTTACTCCAGACTAAAGCTTACACCCGAACTTAACACAAATCCTCCTCAGGTTTGGCCCCTCCGAACCGAAGGAGGGACTTGTGACTAAAAACACCATTTGTGACTAAGACACCTTTCTAGCGTGGGTGGGATTTACACTTGTGGTGGAGGGAGCCTTGTATGCCTTGCCACGCCTTGACCGCTCATTCAGTTCTTTCTAGGTCTCATTAGATTAAGCATCTGCATATGCTTGTTTTTTGTATATATTTTCTTCTAAATAACTAACCTGATCTAGTAAACAAATAGTCAAGTTTAAGATTTTGAACTTTGGAGTTCAATCATAACATGTCTGGGACCCTGGGTCCAAGCTCACTATTTATGCTTGTAGAGCTTAAAATTCATAATTGGTGATGACTTCTCTGTTTCTTTGTGTTGTTGTAATGTTGTATCCCTCTTTTGTAAAAAAAAATTCAAAGAGAAATCCAGATTTTTTGAATTCAAGTGTGCAACTTCCAATTACATAACCAATGACAGCCAATGAGGTCAGTAACTTCCAAATTTTTGATTTTGGAGTGTGATTCTGACTCCCTTCTTTGAGGTTTTTTTTTCATTTTTTTTTTTGATTGATGCCATTGCATGGTTTTTCTTGTTTTTTGAACTGTTTTTCTGTTTTATGTTGTTCTTGTATTTATTCCTTCATATCTTGTGTTGCTCTCCGCCACATGTGTGTACGTGTCTTGCCCTAATCATCTGCGGGGCGGTTGCACTCCTGAGGCACCAATCAGCACTGTAATCGCCCTGCGACAAGAATCGCACAGTCCATCGCGTGCCTGTCGGCATGCGGCACAGCCGTCTGGCTCGAGGGTCTCCTGTATCATCTTCAGGCCCAATACATCACTCCCTTTGGCACCTCCGAGTGCCTCCGCCTGCGGCTTGATGTATGCGCTCAATGCCAATGAGATAGACACAGCCAGCACGACAGTCGCGGTCGGGGCGAAACTCTTCATGATCGGGTGGGTTGGACTGCGGGTAGGCGAGGGGGTTGAGCTGGTTGTGAGTCGAACACAGGTCTTTTGGATGGGCAGGGCCAGAACGCGGGGAGCGATGTTACTAGCTGCTACGGCTATGTGGGGGTAAAGTCTAGCTGAATTTGTTGCTTGATATAACGCAGCTGGGGAAGGAAAGGGGAACAGCCAAGTAGCCCGTGAGGTTGAGGAAGTGCGGCTGCCGGTAGGACACAACTCTCCAGGCAGCGAGCACCACTCTGCTATGTATCAATTTTCCATGCAGTCATGTCCTTATACCCGCAAATCACCTGGGTTCCTGAGACTGATGGGGCCCTTGCGTTTTCTCTAGGGTCTTGGAAAAATGACTCCCAATTCTTAGGCAAACGACTCCCAAATGAGATTGGCGTCGACTGGACTGCTTACGGACTAGGTTTCTACGTCCTGGGAATCGTTTTCCCAATTTCCTCAGGGAAATGGGAGTTGGGCAGAAAATTAGCCCAAGCAAAAAAAAAAATGCAAGTGACCTATGAAACGCCAGTGGACTGCAGTGAGCACAAGGAAGAATGGTGGGAACAAGGGCAATGAGCTAAGGAGAGTGAAGCAAATAATCACTACAATTAATAGGTGGGAACAAGAAGTGACTGGATGAGTGAGGAAGGAAGAGAAGGAAAGCAACACGGATCATGAGGAAACTAACTACAACTGAGCAAACCTAATCAGAAGAGAAAAACAAGCTTCTGAGATGATCCACCTTTCCTGAACCCTAACCTCATCGGACATCCATGTCAGATCCGGAGTTGTTGCCACACTGTCACATGACCCCCATGGGAGTTCTTGGCCATCCGCGCGTAAACTTGAGAGTCAAATTAGTCATTTTTTTCATTTGTTCTTTCTTTTTTTTCTCTTTCATTTTTTCTTTCCATTTTCATTATGATGGATAGATGATGTTTATCATCAGCATTGAATATGTAGTACTCAGCTTTGATCCAAATTTACTCCATGTTTTTGCGCTCATTGTCACTTTAATTATGTGTCACATGTTATTGAACTTTTGACTGGATGAATGAAATGCACTAATGACATGGCCTTGAAAGCCAACAACATTGGATTTAATGAAACTCATTTTCAATTTGAGGGGCTTGGGAGGAACTCATTCAAAGTATATTGAGGCCCCGTTTGTCAGTGTCATAAATAACAGCGTAATATTGGACATTTTATTTAATAAAAACTACACTCTTGAACAAAATTCAACCAAATTTTTATTCTGGGAAGGAGAACTACTCCTCTCAATAAACTAATGAAGAAAACTGACAGTTTTGGTGATCTTCAGCCTAAAGATTGCAATATATTGCTTTATAAGAGCATCCACATTGGTTGCGGTTTTTGCTTGGATTAGCACAAGTTGTCCCCTGTTGCAGCCGCACCAGGCGGACTAAGCGTGGATTAAACTATGCCGGAGCTAGTTTTTGGGCTAGTGGGGGATAATTTTATGCCCCACTAATCCTGGGATAAAGTCATATTATATGCATTTATCCCACTTTCACACGTCAACTGCACACAAAAGTATGTATACATCTCTGACATGGAGATTAGTCATCACCACTGCACATACTTACACCTGTTGAAACCTGAACCGGTGCGGTTGCACACCTTGACTTAAGGTAAGTCTGACATAACTCAGTGGACTAAACTATGCTAAACCTCCGCGACCGATGCGGATGCTCTAAGGGTTCTAAGTGTAATGTTTGTATTATGGTGATCAAGATTGCCTAAAACCTCATTTTTTTCATGGAAATATTGAAAGGAGTACATAACTCAACTTTACCTAGTAAAAATTTTGTTGCGCAATGTTGAGTGGTTTAGTTTTTATTGAATTAATTGCACATTATCACACTGATATTTGTGATGCTGACAAAGGGGGCCTGAGTGTTTTGTGGTTTTGCCAAAAAAGCAATACATCCATTTTTGAATGGCTCTTATTTCAGTGCATCCTGCAAATATAAAACTCTAAATCTTTCTTCAAAAGGAAAAGCAAGTTCCTTCCTTAATTTTGCCGGAATTGAGGGTAATTTTTTGCTGTTATGACACAGGGGCTGTAGATTTTTGCATTACAAAGTAGGAAATTTGTGCAAAATCAGAAAATCTTCTTAATGATCACTTACACGTGAATTTTGAATTCAAGATGCTAAAGGAATACATTTTAATTTATTTAGTAACTATTAGAAGTTTGAGGCACTGGGTGCCACTCATTCCTACATTTTTTTTTTTTGAATGTTTCTGAAATTCTCCTGCCAACTCCCAAATCTCATTACGGAATTGGGAAAAACAACTCCCAAAACTCTGCCACAGAATTTTTACGTCTGCCGCGGGTCTTCTGCTGGTTCCAAAACAGTAGTCACGACATCCACTGGGTCTTGGAGTTGTTTTCCTAAGAATTGGGGGTTGTTTTTCCAAGACCCTTTCTCTAACTCCCAAAACTCCACCGCAGTGCTTTCATGTCTGCCAACAGTCCTCAGGTGATTGACAGAGGGGAATGACAAAATCCTTGACTTTTGGGAGTTGTCTGTCCAAAAGTTGGGTGTCATTTGACCAAGTCCCTATATTTATGGTTTTTCATCATGTATGGTTTTTCATCATGTATGGTTTTTCATCATGTATGGTTTTTCAGCATGTATGGGTTTTCATCATGTATGGTTTTTCATGTTTTTTTAGTCTTTTTTCATTTTTACTTTTTTTTGTTCCCTCTATCTTGAAATCTTCTTTTTGATCAGTTTTTATGCTCTTTGGGATGATTTTATTGTATAGATTGGTACATGGTGCTGAGCCGCCGTGTGCGCACATCATGTCACGCTCATGCATTTTACCAAGTCGGTTGCACTCGGTGCATTGACCGTGGTCGGTTTGCTGTACATAGCTCCTCCAGGATCAAAACGTGAGCCCTTTTGGCTGCAGCAAGTTGTTTCACCTCCGGCTTGAAATATGCGCTCAATGCCATCGAGATAGGCAGACAGTACGACAGTCGTAGTTGGGATGAAAGTTTGCATGAAGAGGTGGATCTGATTGGTAGGCGAGCGGCTGGAGCTGGTTGCGAGTCGAACACAGATCTTGGGGATAGGCAGGGCCTCAATGCGTCAAGCGATGCACCTTGCTGATGCGGCTATATGGGGGTCAAGGCTAGCTGAGCCTCTGGCGAGGCGTTCCGCGCCCCGCCAGAGGGAATTGGATACGTTAGTAGCTGAGTTTTTTTCTTGATAAACACCCAGCTGGCGAAGTGAAAGGGTGAGGTACAGCCAAGTAGCTCGCAAGGTTGAGGAAGTGCGGCTGCCGGTAGGACACAAGTCTCCAGGCAGCGAGTACCACTTATTACTACATGTCAATGTTCCATTCATTCATGGCGGTATCATTGTTCATTTTCCCTAAGACATCACGTTGGGAGAAAAATGAGAAGCTTGAACCAAGCTGCTTTTTGGTAGTCCTTTTTCTCATTCTCATACCCAGTCGCAAGTCTCAATTTCTACAGTGGACAGAATCTAAGCTAAAGGAATAACTCATAACATCCCTCCTACTTTTTATACAACAATAGTGTATGTACAGCATATCCCAGATAGCTTGGTCAGTCGGGGGGCCCCCCGGCCCAGATTTTTTTTTTGCGCCACTTGCAAACAGCGCCACCTCACCTGTACAATATGATACAGGTCATGTATTGGAAGAACCTCAAATCGGCGCTCGCAGCCGGAATGCCCACCCGCAACCCATCCGACCAGCCCACAACCAATCGGAAAAAATCAGCCGCACCAAAAAACACCACAGAATCATTCCAATCAACCCACCCCGAAAAGGTATGTACGCTTTATTTGGCACGTCAAAGCAGATTTTTTAGTCTGAATCATCCTCATCAATCCATTAGTACAACAGGAACGCAATCGCGCAAGCCGAGGAAAGAAATCCCCATATCCGATCATTCAAACGTGTGTAATGACAAATCCTTTTTTCTTTTCTTGTTGTGTTTTCTGACAAGCATTCTGTTGCCATTTGATTCAGGATGGAATACTTAAACAACGC
Source organism: Puccinia coronata f. sp. avenae (assembly GCA_002873125.1). Classification (NCBI taxonomy): domain Eukaryota; kingdom Fungi; phylum Basidiomycota; class Pucciniomycetes; order Pucciniales; family Pucciniaceae; genus Puccinia; species Puccinia coronata. Next base: position 256,247 of record PGCI01000002.1, read on the forward strand.
CGCATTTGACGACAACAGTGAATCCCAGGAATCTTGGCTGACTCCATTGCCTGGTGCCACCAAGTACATACCCTTCTTGGATTCACAGACGCAGGGATCACAAGTCCTTTCCAGGAGTGCCACGGCTTCGTCGGGAGCTTTCCCCCTGATTGTCCCGACTAGAAATGTGTCCAATCCCATTCAAAATGCGCCGGCCCAACCCTTTGTGACCAGAAATGTGGCCGATCCCAAGCACCAAGCGCCTCCCCCGCCCTTGGCGACTAGAAATGGGTGCGCTCCCAAGCAAAATGCACACCCCTTTCCATCTGGTGCCGCCACGCCTACGCCTGGTGGTCACACGCCGTTTTCTGGAATCCCTCCGCCGCCAATCGCCTCAACTCCGGCTTCTTTGGCTGCGGCGGGGATACCTGATTCCCAACAATTGCGCACCTATACCCAACCTGGCGTCATACGTGCCGTTCACCTCGACTATGTGCTGTACTCACGATCGGTGATAGGCGACCTGATGAGAACTACGCAGCCTTCTAGCTCGATTTCGAAGAAGGAGGCTAAGAAGGAATGGGAGAAATACACGCCCTCTGGGAACTTGCGAGTATGGGAAGTCGATCTCTCAATGTACAACTTTGAGGAGCTCAAAAACGCCGTCGTGGAATTCTTAGGCAACGATTGAGCGCTCTTCCGCAAGCTCCTGGACACTCTCATCCGCGGGGGCGACATCAAGTGGCAAGCGATAATTGCAAACAGCCATGTGTATGGGCCGAAGAAATTCGCTTACCTTACCTCCGATCAAGACGTCTATGAGTTTGTGGAGGCAGTCTACGAGGCTCTCAACAGCAAGGTCACCATCAAATTGGTGATGGACGATCCTCTGGGAAAAGCTAAGCAGCTTGAGCATGTAAGTGCCTTGCTGAGTAATGGAATCGTATGTTGCGCTGACTTTGGCAATGTTCACAGGAGTGTAGCTTGGAGGAAAATCTGACCTTGGCATTCAGTCCAGACAATGAGCGGGCCCGCTTGGAGCGAGAGAAGGTTTGGCTCCTAGGCAATGTATGTATTAGGCCGGTTCTTTCCTGCCCGCTGGCAACTTTTACTGATATACGGTTGTTCTTGTCCAGCCAAAGGCCGGCGTGACTGCGAACCCTGTGGCACCAAAGGTGGCTCAACTCATGCAGCACATTGTGGCCAAATGGGGCCGCAATGACGAGAAATACTGGATTGGAAACCTCAACGATCGAACCGAGTCAATGCAGATCTCCAACGACCTCTTTCCCATCTGGGGGCAAGCTCTTCTGCACAACCAGAACCCAGCTGTCACTCTCGATCACCCGCCCAAAACCAAACAATTCATCTGGATCAAGAGGCACACTCCGATGCTCACTGAACTTGCTGCTCAAGGGCAGGCCCCTGAGAACACCACAGACAACCCCGAGGACAACAACAAGGATGCGGAACCCCCAAGGAGCCCAAGCGCCCTCCCCAACAATCCGCTTGCCAGTTACCTGAGGGATCCTAGCCCCCTTCCCGCAAGTCTCCTCCAAGACAATGAAGAGGAAGAGTCCCCTGCCCCCCCGCCTCCCAGCTCTGACATAGAGTTTCTCCTGCGAAAAGCAAAACACGCAAAGGCACTGGAGACAAGCTACGACTCACCCATCTCCCTCGAATCATTGCAAATGAGGTCCCCCGAGGGATCGCCCTCTCTCAAGTACGCTCGCAGCCCCACTGATGCCCGAAGCCCGACAGGGGATCTCATCGGAGATGCAATCCGGCGTCTCAGCGTCCACAGAGGTGGCACGGGCAATCGCGTCCCATCGGTCTCGCTGGTCCGCAAGCAACCAGCATCACGTGGTTCTCACACACCCCAAAGGGCAAGAATGATTTCAGCTGCGGGGAAGGCAGTGGGTTGGGAGGAATTCCTCACACATTGCAGCTTCGCCAATACTGACATGGTTGCAAGGGGATTGATTCAAGTAAATCACATCCCCCACTGGAGCTTTTTCTTGACCACGTCCGTCCCATCCCTCATGAGGTGCCCATTCCCCGAGGCCACCGCTAGGCAGTTAATGTATGGTACATACTCCATGCCCACAGAGTATTTTGTTATCAACTAAGCTCATTCGCACAGTTCAAAGCCTTCCCACTGTTTGAAGCCTTCCCTCCGCTCTATGCCTCCCCTCCATTGTATGCCTTCCGTCGGTTCTATGCCACATGTCTCTCACTTTTTTCCCGGCCTCCATATGCTCGTTTTGTCTCTTTTCTATTCCTAATGCCACTGTTATCTCAATATCCCTCTCTCTTGATGATGCAATACAATATCAAAAAGATGGAAATGATCAATATGAGCTTGGCCAAAAAATTTAACTGCCATGGAGCCAAAACTATGTGTGCCCAGTGACAAATCCCAAATCTCTTTGCTAGACTCGCCACATGCGGAGCATTAGTGTGTTGCTTGCACGAGAAGCTGATCAGAGGTGACCTTGATTGCTCAAATCACTGATAACAATGCTTGGAGGGTCAGCGAAGCGCCGGTGACGGTAGCCAAAGACATGGGCACCATAGCCTCGAACATGTCTCTCTCCAATTGATAGACTCATACCATCTTAGATGAACAATGAGGCTAAAAACCTACATCAAATGTAGGTGAAGAGAGAAGAAACTGCATTGCAGTGAAGAGAGCAGAAAGAAACGTATGAAGAGAAAAAAACATCGGACATGGATATGGAAGGGGGGGGGCATAATTGATTGATCGGGATATCAGATGCTGTTAGATTGACATACTTAAGCCGGGTAGTTACAACTCCTGAACATCCCAGCCATCAGATCAGCCGTGCAGATCTCTTCAAGTAAAGCCTTGATTCGCGCAGGATCCTCGTCAATACCAGTGAGAAGGTTGCGGCGTTTGATATGCGATTTCATCACCGAGAAGACCTTCTCAATCGGATTCATGTCGGGATAATACGGCGGCAGGTACTTCAAAAGTACACCTCGTGCATTGCAGAGTTCTTGCATCCGTCCACCGATGTGAACCCTGGCGTTGTCCATGATTATGACGCTGTTGGGCCCCGGGAAGGGACTCATATTAGGGAGCTGAAGCCGTACCAATAAATCAAACAGACATAAGTAACATGCAGTGGGTGGAATGATTTGCTGGAGTCTTACCAACTGGGTCTCCAAAAAGGGCTCCAAATTGAGCCGGCAAATGGTCCCCTCTTGAGCTATCGACACAATGTAGCCCTTGAGGGAGACAGCAGGGAGCACGCTGATGCGATTGGCCGCAATGGCGCGGGCCAAGCGCACGGTTCAACGTCCGTGTGGGGCCCATGCTCAATCTCGACAATGAGTCTTCATGGAAACACCTGCCTCATCTGAGAGAAAACAAGTCAATAAACAAAACATAACTGAACAAAAGTCAAAAATGTACTTGCCTAGGAAGACAAGGTGGTCTGGGGGTATGAAAGCGATTTGACAGATGTAATTGGCACGCTGGAACGGACATTGGGATGGGTGGACCGTCCGAGCCTTCTTGGACATCAGGAGAAGGCGATATTTTATTTCGTTGTGAATAGTTGATATAGGTATTTTGTGCCCGTTGATTGTGTTGAGATGCGCTTGGATTTCGTCCAGATATAAGGTGGACTCCAGTTCCAACACATCCAGAATAAATTGGGATTCCTCGCGACTGACAGCAACCGGACGGCCTCGTCGCTCATAAAAGGCTGGGTTGCGAATAACCTCCAAGGTACGTTGGTAAAGCAATCTCCAACGTCGGAGCAATTGCACTGAAATTCTCATGTCCGGCTGGTTGTTAATTTTGGTCCGGTCAAGTCCACGCAGACACATCTTGACGGCAACGAGTTTGACGTCCTTGGAGTATTGACGGAAGACCATAGCTGCACGCAATAGGGGGAACTGTTAGTATTGAAACTCCTATGTACTAGGAACCAACAAAGGAATGGGACAGACCTATGACGTTGGACCAAACGAAATTGGAATTGAGGCGCTTGTTGTTTCCTGTGGCGGTAAATTTATGTGAGTCAGAATGGGTGAAGTTTGAGGTTGGGAAAAAAAGGAATTCATACGTTTTTTTTTGGAGGTCGGTGAAAATCTCGATTGGTTGTGGGCTGGTCGGATGGGTTGCGGGTGGGCGGGAGGGGTGGGCATTCCGGCTGCGAGCGCTGATTCGAGGTTCTTCCAATACATGACCTGTATCATGTTGTACAGGTGAGGTGGCGCTATTTGCAAGTGGCGCAAAAAAAAAAAAAAAAAAAATCTGGGCCGGGGGGCCCCCCGACTGACCAAGCTATCTGGGATATGCTGTACATTCAAATTTTCAATATCAAAGTCATGAAAGGATTGTACATAACTTTTAATTGTCATCATAAGTTTGTCCTCGTGGCTTGACCAAAAAATATGCTGTTTGGGGAATGTTATGTTGGAACAAAACAAGAACAAAAAAAAACTCGTGGGAAGTAAAAAAACTGTTCAGCCAACAGATGTGAGGATGTGAGAGGTTTTTTTTGAGATGTCTTGTTCTATAAAGGTGCAGGCTTTTCCCCGTGGAGATTGGCATAAGTTGGCTCTCTGGGGGGATTTTCCGCGTTGACAATGAGACGAGGAAAGGCAAGAGATGCACATAAATAGTAAGACAGCTTTTGCCAAAAAGTAAAAATGGGACAGGAAGGTTTCAGCTCCAGACGAGAGAGAAGGTGAGTGGTAAATTACGAGCCATTCTGGGAAGCTCTATGTAGAATGCCCGACCCCCCCTCCCCTCGCGGAAGTATTTTATGTTGACGTGTATTGCTGATTGACTTGTTGAGTTCTGGTTGGCTGTTTTTCAGAGATGCCGAAACCTCCCCTAACGCTTGGTGCTTTCAGCTGCCAAGTGCTCTCAGAACTCCATTTTCCGAATCTCCGTTCGGCCGACTAGGAAGGGCCTCTGGGACCGCCTGTGTCTAACTTGAACCCCACATTCTGTATGGTGTTGAGAGTTGGCTGTTCGATAAAGATTCAAGCATTGACAGTGACGGGACCAGTTTCTTTATGGGCTGTGTATCAAATAAATGTCAACGTGCTTATGTGTTTATGATCTCCTCGACTTCCCTTCATGAAAAAAAAAAAAACACTACCTAATAAACGAGTGGAAATTTTGACATGAGAAAAGAAAAGGTACTGATGAGAAACTTGGTTCAAGGAAGAAATAAAAAAACACAATCAAGAGACCATAAAAAGACAAAAAAAAGATAGAACAACAACAGCAACAACAAAGCAAGGCAAGATTGAAGTCATTCAAAAACAAAAGATATTAGGGATAACTAAACTGCAAAAGTGGAAGAAAATTATAGAAGGATAGGTGTTCCATCAGAGTTCAACAATGATAGGCCCGGTTGTAGTCAGATGAAAGCCATTTGAGATCATCTCGGCCAGCTTTTTAGGATCGTCAGTAAGCTAGGTACATGGTTCATGCACATGTGAAAAAAGAGAAAAGGTTAGAGAACGGACAGAATTGAGCTAAATTGGTAGCGTGACCCCAGAGAAAGTTGAGCGGAAGAAGTGGTGACTTACATGATCCGGCTCTGCGGTGTGGCAGCTGGTTCGATCCGAGTCATGTTCCGGAGAGTCTTCTGGAGGGGTGGGTGTGGGTTGTTCAGGAGGCTGGTCCCACAGGTGCGTCACAAAGTCAGGTTTGGACGTGGTCTGGGGAGACGGTTGATTCTGGGTGTCAAGGTTCCCAATAGGGAAGTCTGAGGTGAGGGTCACTTCTTGAGAGTCATCATCATTGTCATCGTCATCGTGAGCCAAATGGGGATCATCTCTGGCGGTTTGGAAGGTGCGGATGGTATCGAATTGCGTACTACAAGAGGTGGGGGCCAGGCTGTTGCGGCGAGAATGGGGCTGATGTTCGGATGATTGCGTGGATGTATGAGTAGATTCAGGGAGAGTGGCGGAGGAGGAAAGCCGGGTGAGAGGGTCTGGCTGCTGCTCGATCAGGGAAGCCGAGAGCCGGGTATCACGTTCATCCGAGTCGAAGCGATCCTGATGATTAATGATGGTCTTGAGACTATGAAAACTGCGCTTCTGAGCGGCCGCCTGTTGGCCATGGTGGGTAGACGTGGATTGGTAATCAGAAGAAGCTGACAGCTGATATCTTGGAACTTTCGAGTCAACAGGCGGCGCATGCGGTGGGTCGTAGGCTCGCCAGGCGGTCGATGACCCAGCCGGTGTTTGGGCCAGATCTGAGATTAAATCGGATGTGGGCACTGTTCCTCTGATTTTCAAATGAGGGAAGGGGGCTTGAGAATATACGTCAACCAGGCATCTGCAAAAAAAAAAAAAATGAAATGAAATGAAATGATATCAGTTCTAGTTATCTCCGGGCTGGTAACTAGCAGAAAAAAACATGAGCTAACTTGACTGTTTGAGAGACGATCTTATTCGCCGCAGCTTCGTCGGCTTGTTGTTGGGCGGTATCGATGATAGGTAAGGATGGCGAGGGCGTCACTGGACTGGATAATTTTTTGGGGAGGAAGAAGTACGTTCAAACGGGACACATAAGAGAGTTGTTGGGAGGATGAGGGGTCAACACGTCACATCGCGAGAATGGACTGACGGGGGATTGGCTATCAGCGGGGTCCGTTCATCGGCCTCCTATTCGCCAGAGGAAAGGGCTGTCAGTTGGTGTGTCTCTCGAGTATGCCCAGTGGATGCATAGCATGACTCACTGGTTCTGGCTGGGCATGAATCGACTGCTGCTCGTCCTGCTGCTGGGTGTGTTTCCTCTGCGATGGCCAGCATAGACACGGCCAGTTGAATGGGAATCCCATCGTTGGTTGCAGTTCGAGTTCAGTCAAGTCTGTGGTGCGCACATGGTAGGACACGGGTATCGGGTTCTATGCGCGGGGTAGGGTCCCCGATGGTCGGGCCACCTCACCGTATTCCCGTGGGAATGGAAAACACGAAGCCAACCAGGACCACCTAATTTCAATTTCCCATATCCCTAGACAAAAGTAGTGAAGGCCTAAATCTGTGCTTTCATCATCTTTGTATACCATTTTTCTATCACAAACAATTTGATTCTCACAAACAATGTGAACCGCAGACGCACCACAAACTCCATTTTTTTAGCTCAATGCTCCAGAAGTATAGATTCCAAATATTTGCAACTTCCTTTTCTGTAGAGTTTTAGGCCTCTTTGATTTTGTGAATCAGCTTTAAAGGAACATCAATTTAAGATGGCAATACTTCTAGAATCTTCCATGGGGAGGGGGGCATATTATATATAGGATCAACGAATCTGACGTGAGTTATAGTGACATGATTAAATTCCCTAAAATCAAGGGGAGGTACTGGCAGTTTTGTACTTGTACAAAATGGTTGCATGTTGATGAACCATTACCAACTGGTTTAAAATGAAAAATTATTAGCCAGGAAACTCATTGGAAGGCAAGATAAAAAAGGTGCCCTTTTTGCCCCTTCAGAAGACTGAAGGTTAGAAGGTCAGGGCAACCCTACAAGATTGGCAGTAAAAATTGATTGAATTGGTCCAATTTGGAATCCAATCTTTGAATCCAGCCTGTGTATTGATCTCAAGGAAACTATGGGATTACTAGATTGATAAGGTAGCAAGGTGCCTATTTTAGTTGTGACTGGTTACCTGAGTATATGCCAGGTTTTTGTGCCTTGGTCATAAATGGTGAAAGAAAACGGAAGCCGGGCACGCAGAACTAAAATGAAACTTTGATAGCTGCAAAAAGTGGAGATCAATGGATGACTTCCTGTTGCCATTTACAGGGCTACAGATGCCATTCTAAATTCTAAATTTGGGCACTTTTTCAAAAAAGTTATTTTGGACTTGATACTCATTGGATGACCTCCCGTTGCCATGTACAGGGCTACAGATGCCATTCTAAATTCTAAATTTGGGCACTTTTTCAAAAAAGGTGTTTTGGAATTGATACTGATTGTTGAGATGTTTTGAGAGGTGTTGAATTTTGGGTCAAAAATCTAGATTAACAGCTCTAAATTAAGAATTTAGAATCCTGGAAACCCCAATGGGAAGCTTCCCTTCGTTCAGGGAGTCCTCCCAGGTCCAGATTTGAGAGATGAGCACACAGATCTGCAAAATATTCCAGATGTTTCATTCCATCGCTTCTTCCCCTAGACTTAGAAAAGGCCTAGCCACCAACCCAACAGAACCAATGGTAGTCATACAATCACAGTGCCTGTCAAGTCAACGCTTCCAAATCCTCAAGCGATCCAACAAAATTGTTCACTCAATAATGTCCAAGGCATTCTTTCCCCAATCATCAATCACAGCCAGATGCAGTGGGGAATATGGGCAGCGCACCATCCGGCATTCTTTTTTGTGGACTGCTGTAAAGCGCCAGCAGGGATACAAAGGGAGTCACCATTGCTCTTGCATCCATGGTAGTCACCATCCAAAACCCTCAAACACGCCTAACCCATGGCCAATATGTCCATGGTGATCCACTTGTTGAGCGCATGTGCCTACCTCCGAAGCAGCCAGAATGACCATGCATCCATACAACAATGGATATACTGCATCTCCCAATCAACAGCCTTTTTCTCCTCAGAAACCAAGAATTGCTAGTTGCCAACAATGCATCTGTTGGCGCCAAATTTGCCTTGGTTTTTCACAAACCGCTGCAAGGCGCCGCCGAGAGTATGCGCAAGTAAATTCCCACTTGTCAAATTTTGCAAGTCGTTGACCGGGAAGCTCACAAGATGAGCCAGGATCATCCATGAAAATGGGAATTTGGGAATTCCTTTGAAACCCTTGCGTAGATTTACGGACGGGTAAACCCCGGGTGCTCCCCAAAGATGAGCAAAAATGCCTCTTAGATCTGGATCTGGGAGGACTCCCAGAGCGAAGGGAAGTCCTCCATTGTTGAGATGTTTTAAGAGGTGTTGAGTATTTGGTCAAATATTTAGAATAACAGCTCTAAATCAAGAATTTAGAATCCTGCAAATGCCGAAGGGAAGTCATCCAATAGTTCAGGGCCCATAACAAAAATCAATTGACATCATATTTTTTTTCAAAATTTCAGTGCTCATTTGAGCTTGCATACCTAAACATTTCCGAGATATACAAGTGTAAAAAAATAAAAACATTCTTTTTGACTCTTCCTTTTTTTATCTATTTACTTTTCTTTTTTTTCATTTGCTATGTATCACATAGCCCCAGTGACTTACCACCTAGTTAGAGAAAAAAATAGACGTGAGACACAAGAACAAGAGTAGAGCCAAGATACGCGAGACACAAGAATAACAGTTGAGCCATGACATCAATACCAGACGCCTATTGAGAATTGTCTTACATTTCCTCATTGCTCGGTGACAGGGGGGCAGTTATAACCGGCGTGGTGGTATAGCTCACGCAACAAGCTAGTTGGAGCGACTTTGTGCACGGTCGATCGGATAGTCCAGGTGGGGTCGGGATTTCCGACCAATGATTGGGTTTGGCGAAGATGGCGTTTGACTTCAGAAGAGCAGAATCTGATAGGATTCAATTCGGGGCAGTACGCTGGGAGGTACATAAGCCGGACACCAGCCGCACGGCAGAGTTGTTCAACTCTGCCCCCTCCGTGGATCCGTTTATTGTCCAGGACCAACACCGAGTTAAACGCCGGGTATGGATTCATGCGAGGGAGCTTCAAAGAGAAACAAATCAGATTGGTACAATTTCCGAATTAACGGATTGCAAGGTGCCACTCACAAGTCTCGACTTTAAAAACTTCTCAAAGTGACGCCTGTTTACCGTATCTTCAGTGACAGTCACGGCTAGAACGCCATAGTAACTCATTCCCGACATGAATGTGATTCGTTTATCGTTTTCATCAGTCGTACCACCTGCAGCGACCGGGCCACGTTCGGATGGCACCAAGTTTTGTTCTCTCAAGCTGATGGAAGCCCCATCTGTATCCAAGCAAAGCATTAGTAATCAAAATGTGAATAAGAGAAAGAAAGGAAGTTACTTGCCGGTGAACACCAGGAACTCAGCAGGCATATTGGCGATTTTTTCTATGAATTGATACTTTAAACGAAGAGACTTGCGGCTGTCTATAGGCTCGGGTTTCTTCAATGCAATTTGGACTTTGTGGACGAGAGATTCGTGAAGGGTAGTTATCGCGAGAGAAGTGATACCACTGTTACCCAAGTGCTCTCGTATCTCGTTACGGAACAAGAATGGCTCTTGCCGGACGAGCTCAATCATGAATTCGCGATCCTCGACGGACAGCGAAGCGCTTCGGCCTTGAATTTGGTACGCTTCAGGATCACGCAAGGCTCTCTGCGCTTCGTGATATAACTCCATCCATCTGCCGAAGGATTGTCTGGAGACGGTGACGCCTAGGGATTCTCGCACGGAGCTTTGAGAGTGCCTTTGGAGCGACATCCGAACCGTTGCGATCTTGGTTCCAGTGTCGTATTTTCTGAACACCATATGATGACAGGGACGGAGAAGAATGAAAGACAGAGAGAGGAACAGACCCGCAAGGAAATAGATGGAGGCTTCAGGAATAGGTGAGTCGGAAACCGAAGGGGAAGTAAATTTATGAATCCAACGATATTCTCACCACACGGTTTGAAGCCTTTTTTTAAGCTTCAAGGAACGATCCCTACTGATCCACTGATCCTCCACGATAAGGTGCTAAGCACCTATTAAGCGCCGGAGACTGTGCAGGATCACTGCACAAATCAACACATCGGACCTTATCGGACAAGCCTATGTATCTGACCTTATCTGACGAGCTTGGTCTGGACTGAGGTTGTTTGACGAGCTCTGTAGCGCGCCGCCGCCATCGCACATCACCAGGATGCTGAACCTTGCTGAACGCGTCGGACAAATTCAGGGCAAGCACTCGTCGGAATCCTGGAATGGCTTGTCCACCGGGTTAAGTATATACATACAGTGGATACTCTAGTGCGGAAACTTTCGGATTTCATTTGCCGCCGGGACAAGAGTGTCAACTCTGAGGGTTCAGTGTTGACAAAAATCCCTTCCAGAAGCTATGAGCTTTGCGCGTTGAGGGCGCAATCGGTGTTAGAGGTTCTAGGCATCTTGGTGTGGGACATTGTCCGAAAAGACGATGCATAGCGTTTGGCCCGTAAGACTTGGGACGGCTGAAAGCCATTTACGGAATGGCCAAGAGAAAATGATCAAGAATTGCAAGGGAATCTGGAAGCATACATGATCCATGACGCCGAGCTTTTATTTCTTCTTCTGAGCATATATAAATATGAATACAGAACTGCCGCAAGGAATTTGAGGGTTGTAATACTTATAAACTCCCCTCCGGAGAAAAATCAAGGAGCAAAACAGCAGATGAATCGAAAAAAAAAAAATGATGGGGCTCTAAGAAAATCGGCTCAAAGCTCCCCCACTTGTCCCAACAGCACCCTGTTTTTGAGCGGCCTTCTGCTTCTGCTTCTGCACGTGGAGCTGCTTTCGTTGTGAGAGCTTGGCCTTCAAAGCTTCCTATATACAATCAAAACCAACCCAATCAGTCGATGGTCAGTGGTCTCTCAAGAGGGAATGAGGGGGAAACAAAAAAAGGATAAACTGACGGTTTGAGGAGTGATAACATTCTGTCGTTTTTTGCGCCGTAGGAATCGTTTGAGACTCGAGTTTTTACCCCGCATCTTTTTCTTTTCGACTGTGTTGCCATTTCGACTATTCTCAGGATCTTCAGCATCTTCATTTGGCTCTCCCTCTTCTTCGCCCGCTTCGAGGGGATCGAGTCCCGATAATTTCAACTTCTCAATCCGGTTCAACTTCCTGTAAGGAGTTTTCGAGTTCGGATCATTGACGACAATCGTTTGGTTGTTTTTGCCTTGAAGCGATGAACTAGCCTGATATAGTTGGTGAGTGGATTCCGCTTTGGGCGCCACTGATCCCACAAAGTTGGGGTTCAAATTGATCAGCTCGAAGGGAATTTTATCCAACAGGTTGTGGATTTCTCGTTCTTTCTTTCGGCTCTTAGTCTCGAATGGATCGGCTTCCAAACTATCGAAATTGGCTTCACCGGCGCCCGGGATGATCAACTGAGAGAATCCAGAAGAATGACTAACACCGAGTAAATCTTCAAAAGGACAGAATTGTACTTGTTCAACTTCCTGCGACGGGAATAGTTGATTCATGTATGCGCCTTTCTTGGATTCAGCTTTCCCGATGTCCGCGTAAACCGAAACGTGCGCGCCCCATCCGACGGCCAAGAGTCCCTTCTGCGACCAAGCAGTCGTCTTAGCCGGTTTTTTTAAAGTCCATGAGGTCAATGTTTTCCAATTCCGAGCGTCCCAAACTTTCAAGCTACCATCGAGGCCAGTGGTGGTGAGCAAGTTACCAGAGCTAGATGGATCTACTGACAGACTGGTGACGGGACCCAGATGCGCTAGAAACTTGACTAGTGGTTGGTTAATAGAGGGACTCCAGAGTGTGACCGTTCCGTTCTGGTGGCCAAGATTGATAATTGAATTGAATGGGTTTTGTGCCATCGTATGACATGCGCCAAGTTTGGTACCGTGCTGAGCCACGATCTGACCGGTACTTGTATCGTGATACCTCAACCAACCGGGTAGTCCAACCGTTGTGAGCAGGAAATGATAGGGCAGGAATTCCATTTGAGTGACTTCAACGTGGCCTCGCAATTGATGCAATTCCGATCCTTGATGACCATCATAGATATAAACGTATTTCTTTTGGGCAATCGCTAGAAAGGATTGATTGTGCAGCCATTTAACCGACCTGAGATGCTCATTGAGTAGGCCGATTTCGAAAATTAAATTTAAAGATTTGAGGTTGATGTTGGAATATTTGCTGACCTTCTGGTCGATTAGAGCTAGAAAGTTTCCGTTCCGATTGTAATCAAATTTGAATGGTCCGCCGAGTCCGCTGTTAGGGTCTTTCAAATTGAGATTCAAGCTTTTGACTGAGTTATGTAAATTGGTCGATGATTTGATGTCGGATTGTTTGAACTTCCATGTCTTTTCCAATTTGTTTTCGGGCTCCAGCAGGTTTCCATTCGACTGATTTTGGTTGAGGAGTAAGAGATTGTCATGTTCCTGTGCTTTTTCGATCGACTTTAATTTGGACTTGGCGATTCCGGCTAGATGGTTGGATAGCTTCCTATTATTCTGCGTGACTTTCTAGGAAGATGTCAACATAGCATGAGTCATCCATCGCTCTTCTCTGCGTTGTTACAACCCCAAGTGAACCGCCACTTTACCTTCCAGTCGTTCGAGTCATTGCGAATCAGTTTTTTGATTGAGGTTGGATTGTGGTTGCTGTCCAAGTACTGGTTCGTTTGGTCTGGGTTGACCTGGTATTCTCGAAGTTCCTGGTCTTTCCCTTTCTTCTGTTGTTCTTTCCCTTTCTTCTGTTGTTCTTGTTTCTTCATTGTGTGTGTGTGTGTGTGTGTTTTTTCTTTTTTTTTTTCTTTTGAGTGCCAAAAGTGCGTCTGCTCCAAGAAGACAGTCTTTTGCACTTTGCATACCGCCGACTCATATTCAAATAACCCCCCTCCGCAGCCAAATGGGGCTTACACACTTCGAGCCAGCCTCGGCCCTCAATGAAAACACGACATTTAACGCAAAAGAATGGCAGCCTCATCATTATTTGAGAAGTATCACACCAATAGGGGGGTTCACAATAAGGATCCGCGAGAAAAGAATTTAACGGGCGCGAGAAATTTTTACATGTGCTGCGCAGGGGCTGCGCACATATAATTCTGTTTACGTCAAGTTGAGCGAGCGAGACACCCATAGTGATAGGAGTCGTTTGCCGTGTTAAAATTTTAGCATAATTTTTACGCGAGAAATCTGGCGCGAGAAGAAAAAAAAAAGGGACACAAGAAGCGATAAATCGTATTGCGAACCCCCCTGATGAAACGGCCCGCAAAGATCATGCAACTGGAAAAATTAAAACAGGGGATTGTCTTGAATTACATATCTTGGGAAAGATAAATTGACATTTGACAATGGAATGAAGCTAACTGTAAGGAGAGCTTCAGACCTGCCAATAGGGGGGTTCACAATAAGGGCCTGTAGCATAGCGCGCGGAATCCGAGGATTCCACTCGGATTCCTGGGATTTTGGTGAAATCCTGGGATTCCAAAATCCCGTGTACCATACGCCTAAAAAGGCACACACAGAAACCTCGGAAAGTGGTCCACTTTCCGAGTTTTGAAAAAATAGGTCGAACCTATTTTTCCTACCCAGGATTCCGAGGAATGCGCCTTGTCACACAACACACCTCAACACACCCTTCTGCTCAATCCAATACCATTGACCATACATACAAGATACAAAGGTCTCTATGTCAGCCATCCAATTCCAGTGGATGTGACCAATATACCGGTCATCCACTGGATGACCCAGACCAGTATACCGGTCATCCACTGGATGACCAACATGACATACTGGTTGTTGGTCATCCACTGGATGACCAACATGACATACCGGTCATCCACTGGGTGTGACCGATACTGGTTGTCCACTGGATGCAACGGATAACGGTCATCCAGTGGATGAATGGTATCAGTCCTCCGGTGAATGATCAGTATCAGTAAAGCGGTATAATGGTCATCCGGTGGATGACCGATATACCGGTCATTATTGGTCATCCAGTGGATGACTGACATATAGTCACCCAGTGGATGACCAGTATATTGGCAGGTGATGAACAATATATTGTTCATCCATTGGATGAAGGATATATCGGTCATCCATTGGATAAACGATATATCGGTCATCCATTGGATGACTGGTATCGTTCATCCATTGGATGGCCAATATATTGTTCATCCATTGGATGGCCCGTATATTGTTCATCCAATGGATAACCGGTGAATCGGTCATCCAGTGGATGACCAATATATTGTTCATCCAATGGATGACCGGTGAATTGGTCATCCAGTGGATGACCAATATATTGTTCATCCAATGGATGACCCGTGAGTTGGACATCCATTGGATGACCAATACCGGTCATCCAATGGATGACCTGGATGACCGGTATCGGTCTCATCCAGTGGATGACCTGTATTTATTGGTCATCCAGTGGATGACCTGTATGTATATTGGGAGAGGAGTTTTCTTGGGCACCTCTTTCTTGGGATTTCATGGTACGGTGATTAGGAAATCTGCTTTCTTGCCACCAGAGAATCCGCAGAAAATCTGTCTCCCAGATTTTCGGAAATTTTGGGCCCGCGGATTCCTGGGCTCAAAAACCCAGAAAGCTATGGTACAGGCCCTGAGGATCCGCGAGTTTTTTTTTTAAGCAGCGCGAGAAAATTTTAGATGTGCTGCGCACATATAATTAAGTTTTTTTTAGTTGAGTTGAGCAAGCAAGATACCCGTGGGGGCTGCTTGTGGTGTTAAAATTTTATCATAAATTTAAGCAAGAATTCTCGCGCGAGAAAAAAATTTGAAGCGCGTGAGAAGCGATAAATCTTATCGTGAACCCCCCCTAATGGAGAAGTGACAAAAGCAAAAGGGAATCATTCAACAATAATTGGAGAAAAGGTTAGTATTTCTCAGAAGAATATTCACTTTGATTGTGCCTGAAGTGCCAGTCTGCAGTGACTCACTGCAGTTAATTAATACCCGCCTCACATGAGTGAGGCAGGTATGATTTCATTACAAGGTTTCAATTGATTTCAAAGAAAAATTAGTGATTCAAATCAAAAGTTGCCAATTGCATATAAGCTCCATCCTGTTATGACAGCGCACGGGTCTCGGAGAGATAGACTCAGGCTCTGGTTTCTGAGTTTGGGTCCTCAATCTATAATGGTAGATTGCAAGATAAGGAGAGTTCTGTTGAGGCTCAGGTATGGGAAACTATGAATGAATGTATTACTTATAGAATAAGAAGGAATGAATGAATGGTCTCAAACAACAAGAAGTAGCGGAACTATATATACATGATCCGCTACGTAACATAAAGAGAGAAATAGACTTGGCAAGGACCGGCACTCTGGCTGATCTGGTCTGACATGACCAACGGGGTGGAAGATGCGGTCTGGCGTGTGTCGAGAGTGTAGTGTGTGAGTCTGGAAGAGTCTCACACTACAACAAGTTCTAGGATCCCTAAGGTTCCGATCTGGACCCCGCAAAACTCGCAACATCCAACCAACCCGCAGATCGGATCAGGGTGCAGGCCGGCTTTTTGGAAATCCGGTATCCGGCCGGATAGCTCCAAAGGGTCTAGCAAGGCCTCTGAGACCATCTGAAGACTGTTTTTGGCATTCAGATTGGCCTCAACAGAAGCTTTGAGGCCTTCCGCGGCTGAATTTCACTAAATCAAGACCAAAAATAGGCGACAACGGCTTTTTTTTGTGTTTTTACACGTATGCTTGTTGAACAAGTAGAAAAAAAGGAACCCAAGCATGTTTCCTGCTTGTTTCTTGGACTAATTCCTCATAGCTATCAAGTCATTAACCGAATAAAAAATGATTTTTGGTCACAAGTGGCCATCAAGTCATTGAAAAATGACAAAATCTTGGTGCCTGAAAATCCGGTAAAACCCGCACCAGGGCCAGGTATCCGCCAGGTTTGGCTGCAGATGGGCGAAATCCGGATCCAAGGCACCAGATCGGAACCTTAAGGATCCCTCTCTTTCAAGGCTCTAAGTGCGTGAGCCATGACATGCGTGATACATCTGGTACAACATGTCTGGATCATAATAGCATCTCCACCGCGGGAGGTAAACCCATGCTCTAAATGACCCTGAATAGAAACCGTCCGCAGCAATTTAAAGACTGAAAGGGCTGCGGCATCCAGCGGCAGTCTTCATCACAGGAGCTATCCACCCATATCACAGTCTACCCAAAACCACAATCCTCCATTCTAGTAGCTACATACAACAATGGATCGATTGAATTTAATTCGCAACATACAATCACAAAGCTCAATTATTTTATCTTCAACTCGCGCAAGGAACATGATGATTCAGACAAGCTCGGCTATCCTCCTTGCAAACTATGAAGACCAGAAAGTTGGTGGCTCACAAAAAGGAAGAACACCCAACTTGCCACAAGACTTTCATTCTGGATATGAACTGCTCATGAAACACTACTTTTCCCCAACAGCCCTCTACCCTTTCACCTCCTTTGCCGCCGCTTCAGAATGTCACAAGACCTATTTATGTCTATTGTTGATGCTGTTGAGGAATACAACCCATACTTCACTCAAAAAAAGACGCACTTGGTCAACCTGGTTTGCACCCAATCCAAAAGATCACATCAGCTATCCAATTACTTGCACATGGTGGGGTGGCTGATGCAAACGATGAGTACCTTCAGATTGCTGAAAGCACTAGGATTGAAAGCTTGATTCATTTTTGCAATGCTATCATTCAAATCTATGGCCAAGAATACCTCCGACATCCAACTGAAGACGATTTGAGAAGACTGCTTGGTATTGGTGAGGCAAGGGGATTTCCAGGAATGCTGGGGTCGCTGGACTGCATGCATTGGGAGTGGAAAAACTGTCCAACAGCATGGGCTGGGCAGTTTACCGGTAAAGAAAAGGTGCGTGTGTGTTTTTTTCCTCAGCTACAACAATCATACACTGATCTTGAATATCTTTTTGAAGACTCCAACCATTGTTCTTGAAGCGGTTGCTTCCTACAATCTCTGGATTTGGCATGCATATTTTGGACTCCCTGGCTCTCATAATGACATCAATGTCCTAGATCAGTCACCAATTTTTTGAAATATTGTGAACGGTGTTGCACCAAAGTGTGAGTACACAATCAACAGTAACACTTATACCCAGGGACTTCTTGGAGGATGGGATCTACCCTGATTTTTCAACTATAGTGAAGATGATCTCTGCACCTCAAGGACTTGATAAAAAGGTTATTTTTTGCCATCATTGATTGTATTTTACTAATTAATTTACTAACAACTTCTTGATATTTTAGAATTTTTCAAAAATGCAGGAAGCAGCCCGCAAGGATGTTGAAAGAGTGTTTGGTGTTTTAGAAGCAAGATTTGCAATAGTAGCACAACCTGCGCAAGGTTGGAGTCACAGAAACCTTCAAAAAATAATGAAATGCTGTGTTATTTTACACAACATGATCATAGAGAATGAGCGAGGAAGTGATCAAGAGTTTTTCTATGAATCTACAAGTGCAATCGTCACCACCCCAGAGCCTCAAAGATCATTCAATTATTCTCAGTTCTTCTCCAATTATCAGCAAGTAACCAACTCAAACCTTCACTACCAGTTGCAAAACGATCTTGTCCAACATTTATGGTCTCTCAAAGGCCAAAATGAGGAGTAGTTCTCCTTGGTTCCTTTTGTCTTGTTGTCATGTTCTTTTTTTTCTTATTTGATCTATGGTTCAGAACTCTCATTGGAAATCAACATCAAATTAGCTTTGAATGAACAAACTGCAAATTTTATTTTCAAGGAGCAAATGAGTAATAAAAGGATAACATAATTTCATAATTGAAAGGAGTGACATGAAGAAAATAAACAAGTTAGAGCCAAGTGTAGTTTATCAATATTCAAAGGAGTGATCAAGAAAAAACAGAATCAATCATGTTGAGCAATAAAAATAAGAGTGAAAAAATTGTTAAGGAAGGAGCAGATATACAGGATTGAAGAAAAATTACAGATAACAGTCAGTTGAGGTTGTACTTTTTTAATAACTCTTCTTGCTTGAACTCATAGAATCGTTCTGCTGCAGAACTCATCAAGGACAGGTCTTTGCTCATCAGATTATCCTCCGCCATTGTTTGCAAGTCCTTGGCTATTGATTTCATTGAAGCACTCTGAGAGGAAAGGAGCTCGTTTTGTTTCCTTGTTTGTTCGACCATTGCAAGCTGTGCTTTGGCCAGTGATTCTTGCCACGCTTCCTTATGGTGATTCCTCTTTGACTTCTTTTGTCCGCTTGGTCGCACTAGTTTGCTAGCTGAAGAGGCACCTCCCACAGAACCAGTCTTGCTTTGTGGCTCTGAGGAGATACCGGTACTAATTGATGCCAATGCAGTTGGTTTGCTACTAGGGTCTTGTCTACGCTTCTGAGATTCCAATTTCGACTTCTGCTGTTCAAGGTTGAAACAATATCACTGCCAGAAAACCTGGCTCGGATGGCTGCATCCGAGTTTATATCGGATGCGGGCATCCGATTCAAACTTGGGCGCGCGCCACCAAGTGAATTGTTGACGGATTCAAACTCAGCGGCCTGGGCGTTTGGCCACCAAGTTTGAATCGTTCAGCGATTCACTCAGTGGCGCGCGGCCGAGTTTGAATCGGATGGCCGCATCCAATATAAACTTGGATGCAGCCATCCGAGCCAGGTTTCCTGGCAGTGTATTTGTTCCATTTGGGAGCCTTGACAAGTGTATTGTAGCAGGAAATGGGAGAAAACACTTTCTTGTTTGAATTGGAATACATTCAAAGAGCGTAGGTTAAGTGGACTTTATTTTGTTGTACCACTTAGGTTAGACTGCTTTATTTGTTTGAGAAAGCTGTGAAACTTGTTGATCATTCCTTGAAGAATACTCCATTGGCTCTTAAGACCCTTTGCTGTTCGAACGACATCAGGAGTTCTGTGATTAGCTCAGCAATTTGATTCCAGAAACTGTCGCCAGTTTGATTGATACCAATTATTATTGGGTCTTGAGAAATATTGAGCCAGGTATTGCAGTCGAGGTGCTCATCTTCTTTGAGGCTATAGTTCTTCTGTTTGGTGCAAGCAGTGGTTGGTACGTTCTGTGAAGAGAGGTTGGTGTTTTTGGCTGCAGCAACAAAGAAGTGGTTAAAAAACCTTGCAAGGAGGAAATGAGAAAAATGGGACTGAATCTCCTTGCGTAGCAACTGGGCGCTTCACACGCCCAAGCTCAGAGGCGCTTCGCACGCCCTCTGTTGCAAGGGGACCACTGGAAGGGGTGGAAGATTGGGTTGAGGCAAATGCGAGTTGAAGGAAACAAACTGATAGGAATCACATACGCTCTTCTACTTCATCCAGATTATTCAGCTTGGATAAATCAAGATCAATGTAGCTGAGAGCAGGATTGACAACCAACATGGAGGGCTTGTGAATTTGAGAGAGATGATGAGAGGACCGAGCAAGAAAAAGTGAAGTATTGTTTGGAGGAGGATGTTGGATGTTGTGTTGTATCACTCAACTTTCATGGGATTCACAGATGTCACGGGCTGGAGTGAGTCGCCAGGGGTGGAGACGCATGCCCACCCAAGGGTGATAGAACCCTGGATAGGGACTGCGGTGGGTGGTTTTTTTTGGGTTAGGGTAGCTAAAAGTGAGATAGAGACCGGGTTTAACTCCCGCAGTGGAGATGCTCTAAGAGCATCTCCAACGGTCGGGGGGTGGATCGGCCTGGCTTTGGCGGGCTGCAAGAAGATGTCCCAAAGTTTCACCAATGTGTCACACTTGTCCAATTTATGGAATGTTGATTGATGGCGGGGGTGGATCTCTGGCGGGCAAAGCTGCCAAAGGTAGCAGCCAAAGGTGGGATTGGTCCACCCCTGCCATCGTTGGCAGCTTCTGTTGCGGCTCCGCTGGAGGACAAATACACCTTGCGGGCCGCCAAAGTTTGCTCCAGGTCGCGTAATGGCAGCTCCGTTGGAGGTGCTCTAACACATCCAACACCACGGGCATATTGGGGTCATGTATGACATACAGGTTGCACGGTCATGCTTGTCACAAAAACAATTACAGCGCTCTGTGTCACGCACAATTCACAGGACTGCATTTCATGTAGGTAACCTGTAGTTGACAGGCCTGTGAAACACCCCGCGCAGTCACTGCGGATGTGACAGGTTGCCCATGTGCGCTGCATGTCATGATCCTGACAGCTTGTCCTGTTTATGTAACATGACCTCAATTACCTGATATGCGTACAGGACCACGTAACCTGTCTGCCTCTCATGACCCCGGTCTGCCCGGGGTGCAATCTCAGCTGTAATAGGAAGGTTCACATTGGTCATTTTTAAACCACGGACGGCCCTAAAGTTTTTCAGAACCCATCCTCAACATTTGCTACCAATTGTAGTTCAAAGCTTAAATTTTCATGCTTTAAGCCATTTAAATCTATTCTCCCATAGAGTCTAACCTTTTTTTTTGTGGGACCATGGGTATTCCTCCTTTTTTTTGGTTCTGAGAGTCGTAAATCCATTGTCCCACAGGATTGAGGTTTTTTTTTGTGGGACAATGGTCTTAATGCCCAGATCTGATGGTGCGAGTATCAGAAAGCTTAAAAGAAAGAACCTTCCGCGAGAGAACAAACAGGAGCGAACTTCAACAGCGCTAAGTCGCAACTCTGAAGGGGACCTTTTATAAAAAAAATACTTTTGTGAATCATGCCAATGGCATGTTTTTCTGTTGATACTTCGAGAAATCGAGGTCTCTCAGAAGAGAAAAGCAGTAAGTTAAAAGGAGGGACAATACGCAACATCTGTTCCTTGCAAGTATGAAGAGTTAGTCGAGTGGTCAGCACACCTGGCTTGCCATTCCAGGCTGCTTCCAGGACGGGTTTGATCCCACTTTTGGGCCTGTGAACCCCATTTTTTGCTGAAAAAACAGCCTGCTTGCATTTTTTTTGCGTGCAACAGTGGGTTGATTCAATTGAGAGTTTATTTGTTAAGGGTTTTTTGTCCGTTGGGATTGCGCCGTGGCAACGTTTGACCCAATGTTGAGCATAACCTTGCTGACTCAACGTTGAACCGCCGTTGTTTCACGGGATTTTGTCGGGCGGGATGGCGGCTTGCCAACGTAGGACCCAACGTTGAATGAGGGTTTCCGCAGGGGCCTCAGCTCGATGTCCCCTGCGGATTCAATGGGGCAACGTTGGCCCCGCGTGCGAAAAGCCAATCACCAACGTTCAAAACCGGCCGTGGTGTATGCAATCCGTCACCACACATCAGCAAGCGTCCCACGCCAAATTGGCAGGGGCGTGTGGTTAAACGCTTGCCAATGGGTTACAGATTTAGGCCCAACGCGAACCATCCTAATATTTATTAACAGTACATAGAATTTTCGAGTCCAAATAAAAACACACTTGGTGCTTGACCCAGAATTTACCCTCTGTTGAAAATCATTCTTCAAGACAGATCTATCACAAGCCATATATATTCACAGTTTAACCTGAACATGTTAGTTTTTTATTAATCTTTGAACTGTGATTTTAGACGGTAAAAAGAAATAATCATTTTTTCCCCATCTGCAACTGTAAAATTGTCAGGTACTCGTAAGTTCAAACTGGGGGAAACATTTGTTAGTTGCAATAATTCAAAATATCTAATTCAAGAAGTATGGAATGGTGGGAGGAAGACAAATAAAAAAAGTGCTTGAATGACGGCCATTCAAACCAATAGATTGGCATCGGGAAGTTAAATCAGTTTTCATAGGTACATTAGGGTTGTTCCACTGGAGGAACTCAAGTCAAATCCCATCAATTTAGTGGGCCTGGACTACTACAGTGGCAACAAAATCACAAGTTTTGACCAAGATTAATATATAATGATAAGATGATCATGTTGATACTAATTGTTAAAGAAATGAAATGATAAACCAGACGAGTCATACAAAGATTGTTGGACTGGTTGGAGGGGTTTATTTTCCGTGCCCGCCAAAAATTCACAGTGGTTGGAAAAAACTAATGATTCCTTTGGTACGGAGGGTTGGTAACCAAATGAAGCAAATATTAATATTACAATCTTGCATTGCTGCTGGGATCCGGTTGCTGGCTGATAGTTGGTGGTCGTGTCGGTATCTATTTGGGGTGCTCGGTTGGCTGGGTTGATTTGGAAGGTTGCCAAGCGTGCGAAGGATCTGGGATGGAAGCTTGTGTTCGAAGTTTGAACCGGCTTAACTTCGGGGAATTGTGAAGCCCGTGCTTCAGTTCATCCTTCATGTCATCAGCTCGCTCGGTTGAGAGAGAAGCGGGGGTTTGAAGGAAGGGTCAGTTTTCCGTTGGCAACAAATCGATTCCGGTAGTCTCGCGGCCCATGAGCAGTGATGACTGAACTTGAAGAAAATGAAGGAGAGTGAAAGAAAAGGCGCAGCATGTATGATCGACCAGGCGCCAGATGACCTCCTGTCGATGCCTTCTCCGAGAGATAACATTGCCATGTTCACTGCCCCATGCACAGGGGAAGCATTGAACCGGGTGGATGAGACGAGCGGGCGTCTTCACCACCGACTTGAGTGTCAAGGTGGCCTAAGAAATTGAGACCGTGGTTGCTTCAAATCGGAAACTCTCAATGCTATCCCCATCACGTCTACTTAAGAACGCTCTTCTGTTTCTTCCTTTTATAGACCAGTCTTCTACGTTTTCAAATATCAAAGCAAAGCCCGGGATCGATCCCTTCAAAAACTTCTTTTGCCATTCCTTGCTGTCAGCATAAAGTGAAGATAGCTTGTATAAAAAAGTATATCGTGTAAATAAATCAACAACCTTGCAATCTCTGTGAGGATTGATCTTTTACGAAGCCCATTTGTTCCACCATTGCAGTCTTTGCATGCTGAAACTCCACCTCTTCCGCCACCTTTGATCTTGCCATTTCTTTTCAAAATTGACCAACTGTTTAACAATTCTTCTTGGGAGCATTCCTCCAACACTGTCAACTGAGGAGACTACTTTTCAAAGTAACCTTTGCTAAGCCTTTCTTCAATCACGAGTTGTATTTCTTCTTACTAGCGAAGTGTTAACTTCTTGGGACGCCACCCATAGTACCTCAATTAGTATCTGTTTCCCCTCACTGTAAATATGTTTGACGAACAAGCAACCCATCAATGGTTTCCGCAAGAGACTTCTCAATTTAACTTCGATCTTTCTTACCCTCAAAGTCTGTACTCATTAATTTTTTTTATGTCTTGAAGATCTGAAGTGCAAGACTGACGTTTTGGACTTTGGTTTTTATAGATCCATCAAACGATAGTATTTTTGGCAGTCAAATTCAAAGTCAGACAAATGCAACTTGTTATCCTCAAGACATCATCGTTCCAAGTATAGGACTCTATGAAATATGTCAGCCAATTGACTACGTAGGGTCGCAAGAGAAGAATCTTTTGACGGTCAAACAAACTGTTGGGCCGTCCATTGGGTCGATTTCGCCCAAGTCTTTCAATTTCTGCGGTGAAGGGATCATGCCAATGGGTTCTGGCAATCCGACCACCGATTTTATGCTCAACTTGAGCCAGTTGACTCAGTATGATATTAACAAGGATAGTCTCTGTTCAACGGGGTTCGGCTCTGTACCTCAGCCTACCAGATTGGAGAAAAACGAGGGCGGGCGTCCGGGAGACTTGATGAATGACATAGGAACTGGGTATCAGAAAAACAGCGAAAACCTTATGCAGCAAGGAACCAAGAGCTATCCACTTACCGCAGATTTCCAGTCGGACGTTGCTAATCACACGAGCACTGCAAGCCATCCGGCCAGTCTTCAAAGCTCTCGGTTTGACCAAATGTCCATCTTGGGTGCTGACATCAACAACTTCCTCGAGTCGGTATTCAAGGGATCTCAGCCCTTGCCAATCAATCCACCAGGAGAGAGTTTGTTTCCCACCTTCGAACAACCAACACTCAACGCCGTTCAGAATGTGGGATTGAAATCACACACAGGTGATCCTAGAGTGAATGCACCGCTTCCCAATCGGCCGAACGGGGATTCTCAAAACGGGGTCCTGAGAGCACTTCGCAATGGAAAGCAGAAAGCGTTGGGTGAGATCTCGGCTTCTCTGAAAAACAGCCAACCAAAACTCAAACCAATCAGCAACAATACGTCAACTGATTTTCGCGATGGGAGGTGGGACGCTTTAGAACTTCCAAGGATTGCTCGTGATCCACCAATCGACTCGTCATTCGTAGTTGGAACCTGCCTGTCCCAAAAAAGGAAACTTTTCGAGGACGAAACCGATCAAACATTCATCTCTTGTCGCACAATCAAGTCCACTCCCCGTCTCATTGTCAACGGGAAAAATTCACAAGGAGAGCCAACTTATTGCCCATTGATCACTGTATCAATACCCTCGCTTCCATCCATTCCTAAAATCTGTTTCGAAGCAAAAAATCATACCTCCCGTCGAAATAAACTAGGCCAACCTGCGGGGAAAAAGGCTAGATTAGAAAAGCATTGAAAACCCCTCACACACATGTTGACTGAACATTCTTTACTCCTCAGGAGATTTCTTTTGTTTCTGTAGAAAATTCCTCAAATAACTGGCTTTTGTCATGTTATGAGGAAGGACCTTTACTGACAGCTACCTTGCTTTCAGAACTTTCACCTTGACAATCCAAGTGTAAATACAGTATTCTTGTAAAAAAGTTTGAGGAATGAGTTGAGACATTAAGATACCTGAGCGTGGGGATGAGGAGATGATAAATCATCACAAGCAGGTTGGTTATTGCTTGTTATCTTATCCAATTGAGATGGCTGAGTGAGGATGGAAGACGATAAAGGAATGAGTGAATAGAAAAAGAAAACAACGGCGCTTGCTGCCTGGAGAGTCTACACTCGTGTCCTGCCTGCAGCCGCACTTCCTCAACCTCGTGGCCGGCCACTTGCTGTACCTCATCCTTTCACTTTGCTCGCTGGGTATATCAAGCAACAACCTCAACTGGCCTTTACCCCCAACTAGCCGTATCAGCAAGTAGCTTCTCTGCACATTTTCTCGTCCAACCTATCCACAAGACCTGTGTTTGACTCTCAACCAGCTTGTCTACCAACCAGATTCACCTTGTCAGCCACAGAGGGTATATCAAATTACCTGATATCCCCCAAGTAGCTGCAATCACTTTAGAACAATTATACATAAACATCTCTTTATCATTCTACTATGGACATACACTATTAACATTACACAAACCACAGATGAAGATTATCCCTCAATATTATATTTTGGTATTGTAGAGAAGACCCTCAGCTACCTCTTGCATATACATAGTATACACTTTCTTCCAAAACTCTAGTTATAATAACAAGAATTGACATTATGGTGTACCTTTCACAAAAGTCCCACATTTCACTTATTTCATTCCTTATTATGCATCAAGTCATATTATATAAGGAAATACTATTCAATAACTTATAATCCATAAAAATACACTCATGATATCATTATGACATCACCTTTATGTATTCCTTGGCATTACTTAAGAATGAAATCATCCTTGGTTGATCTTAACACAAAGCCCCATCTTACTGATCATGACCTCATGGTTGATCACTATGATAGAATGTCCCTGCATTAATGACACCATTGATCAGTCTAATGATACCTTTTCTTTGTCCCCCTTCTTCATTATTTAATACACACTTCACAGTGACTTTGCCCCTTTTCCCCAGACTTTATCATTACCATACTTATCAGTACCATTACAGGTTATTCTTAGACAGAATTATCAGCTGTAACACTGAACCTTGGTTATATTCTTCTCCCTGTTACCTGAGCTCTCTTGTGTCACTGCCACTTGTTTTTAACCCTTGAAGATTCCTCCAACTTGCAGAAGATCCATTGTCTCCGTAAGTGCTCCACTTACCATCCTCCCCAGTTTCCCTGACCTTGGGCAGGAAGATTCTATGCGCAAGACTGCTAGAATTTCCTCTCTGCTTCATTCTGAAGGTCAGATTGAGAAGAAGGCTTATTAAAGCTAATTACCTCCTTGATTCTGTTCACAGAATCCCATGTCAACTCATCTTTAACCACTTTCCAAACCAACCACTTCATCAATCTCATATTTACAACCTGGATAACTCCAGGTTAGTTTCAAAGAGGCTGACACACCTCATCATGAATAGTTTCATCCCAACTTCAGCTGTCATGTTGGCTGCATTTATAGCTGTGGCATTGAGTGCATATGTCAGGCCGGAGGTGAAAGAACTTGCCGCAGAGCAAGCAACTGGTGGCTCATGCGTAGAGACTGAGACATTGTACAAAGGCTTAGATACCTGCCCCTTTAATCCAAATTGCAAAGCCTGCGCACATCATAGAAAATATTGTGGGAGTTGTCTTGGAGGTCGCGGTTATGATTGATAGATTTTGGTGCAATACATGTAACACGGCAGCGCAAAATTCTTCATTCAAAATAATCTTTCCAAGAGCATACTCAATTCATGTCAAGGTATACATAATAAAAGCAAAAAGGTTAAAAAATACAAGACACATAAAAACACAACACACCAAAA
Source organism: Puccinia coronata f. sp. avenae (assembly GCA_002873125.1). Taxonomy (NCBI): domain Eukaryota; kingdom Fungi; phylum Basidiomycota; class Pucciniomycetes; order Pucciniales; family Pucciniaceae; genus Puccinia; species Puccinia coronata. The sequence continues at coordinate 283,418 of PGCI01000002.1, forward strand.
AAAGACAATAAATGTGAAAAAAAAAACTATAAAAGCATAAAAAACTTAAAACATGAAGCATAAAACCTTATAAACATACTAAATATATCAATGGGAAAACACAAAAAAAAACAGCTAGAAACTGCATATTTGAAAGTTGCTACCATGCCCCTGGGCAGCACCTTTTTCAAAAACCTTTTCCAAAAGGAGCCTTTTTTCAAATTAACACAATTCATGTCTACCTTACGAAACTGCCAGCATTTTTACCTTGATTGAGATTATCCTGTTTAAACTGGTATACACTTGACCCAGTTAAACTTGTTTGAATCTCAACCAATGAACTATATTGTAGCTACCTTGTATTTGTATTTTATTGGTTGAGAACTTGAGATGCAACCAAGTTTGACTTGGTAATTAATTACATCCCAGTCAACTTGTTTACCTTAAACCTAGAAGATCATGCTGGCAGTGAGAGATTTTAGCAAGTCCCAAAGGATTTGCAACACTGGGGCATGTCAGGGGGGCAGGGGGGTGGGCGGGGCGCAGAAGCTGGAGCTGGAGCTAGAGCAGAAAAGCAATATTTTTGCCTCTTGGCCTGTACAGAAAGGTGTTCACTGTAAATTCTGAGGAATTTGGTCTGCAGGACACTCAGGCCCCCTATCTCTCTGATAATGTTAGTGAGAGAAACAGGTGGCATTTCTGGAGACAAAATGGAAAGAAGGATTAGATGGGAAAGGTCCAAAAAAACAAGTGGTTTGGGGCTGGAGTGCTGTCTGTACAGTTGCGGACGTCATAAACCAGCACTGGATTTTGACGATGTCTGAAATCTTGGGGTGAAAAAAGGGAAAAACCCCGAAAAAGAGGGGCCAAAAAGGCACCAGAAGAGGTCTACAATGGTGCTGTTAGCTCAAGGAAAGCCCAAATATGCGGTCTATTTATGATTTGTAAGGCTATTGGGGCCTAAACCCATGATTTTCTGATGCATAAAACCATACTTATGTGTTTAAGCATGGGTTTAGAGAGGTTTGTCCGAAATCCTAATGATAGAAAGATAAAAAAAATGAAACTAGCCACCCAAATACTTAGCGGCTATATTTTTGAACTCTACACATGCGTGCGAGTTCAAAAATGTAATAAAAATATGTGTATTCACACTTTGGCCCCCGGGGGAAGGCCCCGCGTCTCATTTTTTTTTTTGCAGGCGGGGCACTGCCGGTTTATGACGTCTGCAACTGTACCACATGCCTGTATGGCCCAAAACTAGTCTCATCACTAGAGCTAAGATGATGGTGATGTTTGAATTCACCCTCTGAATCTAGGCTTAGCCTTTTGATTTGGTCACAGCTCACGTACTACACCTCCAATCCATGTAGGGTTTGTGAATCTAGATCTTTCACTCAAACCACCAGAAACAGAGAGATAAACAAATGTGATAATTCAAGAAAGTTTTTACGCAGGTGTAAGTTTTTCCCCCTTGCAAAACTTTGCCAATCACATGATTATCAGAGTTGTTGAAAGGAGTTCTGCTGAAAGTGGATACAGTCAACTCTCTCTTAACCCATATACCTATTAAGCCATAGTCCCTCATAACCCATAGAAGAATGGTCCGCCAAAATTAGCAAATGGCTGGTGAAATGGAATTGTTAACCCATAGTCTCCTGTAACCTATGGGAAAATGAGTCCACCAAGGGGTATGGATTAAGAGAGAGTTGACTGTACATTTTTTACCATGCAGGTGTGAATGCATGTTGTTGATCCTTTATGTTGAACTATGCGAGCTATAGACATTAGGACTTGTACCTGGGCATGGGAATGAGAAGATGGAAGATCACAAGCAGGTTGGTTATTGCTCGTTATCTGATCCAAATGAGATGGCTGAGTGAGGAGGAAAGATGACAGATTGTGGGATTTGGGGCTGGACTCCTGGTGTGCTGTCTTTTCTACAGGCCTGTAATAATATTTGGCCCAAGTAAGAAATAAGGTGCAGAAATAAAAAGGAATCCCTTTCCTGCTTCCAGACCCCCATCTCCCCATCTCCCTTGCGCAGAAAGTGTTTTGAATTTGGCTGTCCACACATCATTGACTGCTTGAAAGTAAAATCATGCTGATCCAAATCATATTTATGTATACCAGATAATTTTCACCATTTGCAAAGCATTTGAAATCTGACTTCGGGAGCTGAGTCCATCTTGGACCATGTAGGTGAAAAACACTCGATTCAATATGATAATTCTGTTTGATTTCACCTTCTGAATCTAGGGAAACCCAGCATTTGGATTTGATCACTGTTCATGTAAGTGCACCTCCATGTAGGGCTTGTGCATCTAGCTTTTTTTTTTTCTCACTTGAAACCGCTACAAATCAGAGAAAAGAGAGGAAAAGAGTGAAAGTTCCCGAAAGTTTTTTGCACATGTTTTCGTCCCCTTGCAATTTGCAAACCTGTGCAAACCACATGATTGTCAGAGTTGTATAGGAGCTCTGCTAAACAGTGGAGTCGTGGACACATTTTTTTACCCTGGGGATGTATGTAAGGTGCGAATGCATGTTGATGGGTGTTGATGTCAGGATAAGCTTTAACAGGAGGCGAACAAGAATCACATGAACAGTGAAACACACTTTCTCTCTTTTTTTTTCTTTTGGGGAGACACGCTTGCTCTTGATGTGGACTTCCTCAAGTTTTGTCGACCCCGTTCATATCACACAGTCACATACTGCAAACGCTATCAAGTTGAAGTACCGAAGTACCAACTAATTATCTTCCTTCTTGCCTCGCAAGCTTTCCAAAACTCAACTCGGAGTCTCACCTTACAACCTTCTTGAATACACAACGCATTTAAAACAACCCCGCCAAGTTGCCGACTATTTTTTGCTTCGGGAGGAGGTGCTACATATACAAAAAAAGATACCGAGGCAATCAGGATGACGGCCACACAACATGACACCCGCCAACCGTCGGGCGACATCCGAAACCGAGCCAGGATAGAAAAATACACGCAGTTCTGGAAACCCGAATCGAAGGAAGATACCGAGAAGGATAACCAACATAGAATCAAAGAGTATGAGAGTGTCACCAACTCGTACTACGATGGGGCCACTGATTTGTACGAGTACGGATGGGGCAAGGTCAGATAAACCTTTCCTTCCTTCTTGCGACTAGTTTTTTTCTTCTTCTTCAGTCGTAAAGAAGAGTGATCGAGAGAATACATATAGTTATGCATGTGATGTTAGAGTAGCTGATAACGATGAATTCCTGGTTCCGATTTACAGAATTTCCACTTTGCTCGTTATTACCCCGGCGAGGCTTTCCAACAAGCGATTGCGCGACACGAGCACTACCTGTCGTCTCAAATCGGCCTCAAGAGCGGCATGCGAGTACTCGATGTAGGCTGTGGCGTGGGCGGACCGGCGCGCGAGATGGCCATCTTCAGCGACTGCCAAATCGTCGGGGTCAACAACAACGAATACCAAGTCCGACGAGCGAACAAGTACAATGCTGCTGCTGGTTTGAGCCACAAGGTAGAGGTCGTCAAGGGCGACTTTATGAACCTCGTCGAACAGTTCGGCGAGAATAGCTTCGACGCCGTCTATGCCATCGAAGCTACTTGTCATGCCCCAACTTGGGAAGGCGTGTACGGCCAAATCATGAAGGTTCTCAAGCCTGGTGGCAAGGTATGCATGGATGTGTTTCTTTTTTCATAACTCCGTCTCAGTCACACTGGTGACATCTTTATGGTGCTGTGAGCTGATAAAGCATACCTTGTCTCAAAGTTTGGAATGTATGAGTGGTGTATGACCGACTCATACGACAAGAACAACCCGGAGCATCGCAAGATCAGCCACGGGATTGAGATCGGCGATGGGATTGCGGAGATGCGGACGATTGCGCAGGCTCGGGATGCGTTGAAGACGGTGGGGTTTGAGATTCTGCACTCGGAAGACCTTGCGGCTCGGGATGACCGTATCCCGTGGTTCTACCCGCTGCGGGGCAACCTGCGAGAGTGCCAGACGCTGTGGGACTATGCGACGGTGGTGCGGATGACGTGGTTTGGGAAAGTGGTCACCCAGTCCGTCGTCCGCGTCCTCGAGGGCGTCGGCCTCGCCCCCAAAGGCACCTTTGACATCGGCGAGGCCCTCAAGCTTGCGGCCGATGCTCTCGTCGCTGGCGGTGAAGCAAAGCTGTTTACCCCCATGATGCTGGTCAGTGGTGACCTCCTTTCTTCCCTTCCATTTCCCTGAAGCTGAGCAACCGCCTGTCACTCCAATGTAGTTTGTTTGCCAAAAACCACAATCGTAGGCAAACGGAAGCCGTATCGAGTGATATCCACAGACAGACTAACCCAAACAAACCCGTCGAGAAGCACTGTTGCTCATGTCCGCAGTGTATTGAGACCGTCGATCCATTGTAATCACCCACAAACTCGTTATTTATTATAGTTTCAGGATACCCCAGGCAAGGCAGATAGATATACATCATGTTGAGCAGATAAGACGCACCTCTTTTTGATGTTCATGTTCGTGCATCCATCACCCTGAAAGTGGGAAGCCAACCTTTGGTGGTGTGGTGGGCATTAGAAGAGATATCCATCGCCTTGTTTTTTTTTTTTTTTCTTCGTTTCTCTCTCTTGTTGACCAGTTTCTGGAGCACAGTCAAATACGTACAATCTCAGCTTGCATATATAATCAGTCTGCGGAGATCGTGGTTGTCCACCCAAGTATATATATATATAGAGATATAAAGGATGAAGAGGTAGACAAAGGAAGAGTCTCCTCCAGAGGCGATCGTCGGAAAGCATTCCCGAGGGTAGTTTGCTATATACTTGTCCTATGATATTATTTAGTTGGAGAAGCGCGCGCAGACATGCATACATTCAAAGTCCCGAGCATTGAACAAGTGAGGAGCCTGTGGGGGTTAAACGTGATTTGGAAGAAGTCAAGGGAAACGGCCCGGTTTGCGGATCAGTATGACTGCGTTAAGCAGAAGAGTGTTGAAAGCCTACATACATATCGCAGACGACAACAAGGAGCAAAGAGATACACATTGTATATCCCAGCTGTGTTGAGATGCATCTCACTCATTGCGGAGTACAATGTCGCAGTCGCTCCGAGAGAAGTGCTGCACTTGTTTTTCTCTGTTGACCACAGCGTGCCCAAATACCCGTGCTAATAAAGTTTCCCTTTGTTTATGTTACATACAATTTTAGTGCCACTCCTTTCAACTTTGTGCTGGCTGTTACTTGTGTATGGCAGAACATATTTACACCGGAGAGACAGATGTTGAATTTCACAGCAGCACATCCTCAAAACGTGGATATGAGGAGGTGCAGGAGTGTTATTTAGTCCGTGGTTTAGTATAGTGGCCATCGATCGAATATCATGCGCATTGGAGATTCCAAATGAGACCCTTTCTTTTTGTTTCAATTCCTGGCGGTGAAATCGATGGACAAGCCAATATCACACATATCCACTCACTCAGGTTGATCTGATAATTAAGCAAGCGGTGAAGTGGTCAGTATGACTGACTATGTATGACTGACTGTGTTGCGGGTGGGGCAGGTGCCTGGAAAAAAATAAATAATAACAAGGCATCGGTTTGCTTTCCCTGAGATGATGCGCCCGTCCGACCACACACACACATTCTCGTAGCACCTTGAATATTAGAGCACCTCATAGCACCCACTATCTGCACTTGTTCGCAATCCTGAAGCGGGAGACAGTCCCTGCCGTTCCCGAATCCCACCACAAGATATCAAGGTTCGGCTACGTCTGCTGAAGGTTTCTGCGTGCAACATCTTCTTGGCGTGGAGCACGACTGATTGACCCAATATTGATTAAAATGTGTCTATGTACATCTTTTTTTTTTTTGGACCTCTTCCGTTCACTCCTGCTTCTATTTTTCACATGCACACCCACCAGCCAAAAGGAAGAGGAAGAAGAGAGACAGGTTTTAATTAAGCCAGATCGAGCCAGATAAGCCAGACAGACCTGCTGATAAGTGACCACGGTCCGTGCGCTTTCCTCAGTCCACACACACACGCGCTTTACGCTTGTTGCGAGCAGCCCATCCGCAGAGAGCACACGGTATTATAACAACCCCCGTTCGTGGCTGCTCATGCGATCTCCCTCCCTGTCTGGACAGCCTCGATCCATCCATCCATCCATCCCTCCATCTCCCATCACTGCCACCCCCTTCACACAATCCACTCAACCACTCGAAAAAAAGAAAAAAAAAACCCAAACCAAACCAAACCCCAAAGCAGAGAGAAATTAAATTTGGATCATCATTTACCTAATAATAAAGTCTCGTTGCATTTGCATCTACATATAATAAATAATCATCATCATCATCATATTTCAAGCACCTCCTTTGGGACCCTGAAAGGTCTCATCGTACTACCATCTCTCACCACGACGTACTACTTATTCCTCTCCAACATCAAAAATATGGCCAACCCGGGCCATGTCGCCGGCGGCCTGAAAGGGGTGCTGAACAATCCGGTACGCAAACACTGCTCAATGCACAGCGGAACAAGATAATCGAATGGGTGCTGACGTTTCCATGTTTGGATGGTTTGTTCTGATTGTGCAGAACGTGTCAGACGAACGCAGGGAGCGCGACGATCATCGGTTGGAGGCCGCCGAGTTCAAACCTACCCCCACTCTCCAAGAGCACGGAAAGAACGACGAGAGCATGACACGGGGCATGAAGGGAGCACTCCACGTACGTCCTCTGCTGTGGCGCTGCATGCCGCTCTGCTCATCTGACCGAGCTGATGTCCTTCTTCCTGGTTTTTTTTTTTTTTTTTTCACCACAGAGCTCCACCGTCTCTGAAGAGAAGAAACAGGACTCGAGACATAAGCTGGACTTTTAGTCGACCCCCCACTGCAGGACAACAAAAGAACAGAACACACTCCGTTAACCACATCCCTCCTCTCTCCCCCCTCTCTCTTTTGCACACACGCACACACAACAGACCCTCGCACCCTCGAAGCGTCTCGTGTTTATTTCTTCCCTTGCCGCCGAACTTCTTTCCTCTTTCTTCCTCTAGCTGACGCGCGCGAGAAGCCGGAGCCCAGTATGTAGCCCCCTGCTCTATCGCTCTTCCTCTCTCCCAAACCACGACAAGATTATTATTACCGTGCATGTATACTTTTTTTCCTGTTACGTTTCGCTCCGTTCCGCTTCCTGAAAATAAGTACATGCAGGTGTACAATCTAGATCGTTGTTTCTCTCTCTCTTCTCGGGCCGGTGGATGGGAATTCGGTCTGACTTCCAAAATATAGATATCAGCGCTTCCCCCTTTTTTCCTTTTTTTTTTTTTTTTTGTACTGTCCGGTTTTGCATGGAGACTCCTTCTTATCTCTATCGTCACGTGATTGTTGAGTCCATTCGCAGTACTTCAATACCTAAGACAGACTTATCTTCACCTCACTCGTGGTTTTAAAGGATTGTACACACACTCTCTCTCTTATCAGATAGGTTCGTAGTGGTATTGCGGAGTAGGAATGTCAGCATATGGGGAGATGAGAAGCGTTGAGGAGGTTGGAGTTGGCAAATAATAGAACGGTATGAAAGGCTTGACTCAGCACATGGTATGTAAGATTTCTTTCACAAACAGTATTTGCCAAGATGGTTGGCAGATATATTTCCTACATACATCACTACATCACATCAATGCGGACATGCTATGTACGCTGCATTTTTTTGTTATGCGTGAAGAGGTCATGTGGAGATATGTTGCGTGGACTTGACAGTGGCTTTGTCTATACACATGAGGCTCCTCATGGACTTGATTCTTCATGACAAATGAGATGAAAGGAAAGATAATAATTAATGAACAAAATGCATCACTTCTCCTTTGAAAAGAGAATTTTAACTCCTCATGACAACAACATAAAACACAAATAGGCTTTCTTACTCCAGGACAAAAATCGAAGGTGGAGGCCATCATAATCTGAGGTAGTACCGCCACGCGCACGTGACTTTGAAAGCTCGAGAGACTACAAACATAGTACGCATATCAGGGCATGATGGCGAGGGATAGCAAAAGGAAGGAGAGGATGGGACTGGAAGACAGAAAAAAGAAAGGAAAGGCTTTGTTTTTAACAAGATGTGGATTTCTTATTTAGTTCCATTTGGGTGATCAAGAAGCCTATGGTCCAGCTCAGACTCAAGCCGTCATCTAAAGGAATCTTCCGTTCGCATGAAAGTAGTTTGTTGCGTAAGATATCGTAGATGTACTGTGGATCTATGATGCCGTATTGTGCCAACAGAAGAGTTTGATAACCTGAAGAATAACAAAAAATGTGAGACCCAGAAGATGGTTTAAACGTTGATTTATTTGTTAGTATAGGAGGTAATGTGAAAGGTCTTTTTTCAAAAAAAAAGAAAAAAATTACTTTTCTGACTCACCATTGTTTAACTTAGTAGCAATCTGGCAGATTTGTGTGCCGTGGTCATTCGCGGAACCGGTGTGGGTCCATTCCTCCCAAATGAACTCTCGGGGACGGATGAACGATGTGATCGGGGTGATCGGAATGACCTGCACCAAGAACAGCAAAAAAAAGAACAGCTCGAAGACATTTCCCGAGAGAAAGAAGTAACTTTATTAGAAAGATCAGATTAACAAATGATTTGTTGTGCTGAAACAGCATAGGCAAGGGAACTCAGAGGATATTGTTCTTAACTTGGATCATATGAATGGCATCTTTTTCGTTCTGTGAAAAAAACAAAGTTTGTGATCAGTTGATTTCATTTCTTATTGATACTTCAACGATAATGGAAATGATTAACAGAGAAGAAAGTTGTATAGTCAGCCTTGTTCTCGAACAGTATCCCCGGAACTCGATTTCCCTTGAAGCATAATGGCACATTGGTGTTTGATTCTTGCATGTAGTAGTAATGATTTATGCTCCGCTTCAAAAGGCTGAGTTGGATGTCGGCCAACGCAGCCAAGGGAATGTTATGCGTCACTTCTGCCCAAACTTTTATGCTGTATAGAAAGCTGGAGTAAGTTGAAATCACATTATCAGCACTTCCGGCTTTAATTACCAGAGTATTGTTTATCGGGTTTGGTTCTCACTTTGCATCCTCGCTACAACTTTCCTGATTCTTACCATCCATACTGCTATCCAGCCCGGTTGCCAAACTGTGGCCCAAGAACCAGTCAAAGTTTCGGAATAGAGGAAAGTAGGGATCCGATCCATCCGCGTTATTGACGTCCCTAATCAGATCGTTAACGTACTCTCTAACGGAGTGCAAATAAGAAGGATCATGGTACGAGAGTATTGCAGCCGCATGAATGAAATACGCGTAGTGGAAATGGTGGTCTGGTTGATGAGCAGCAGCCAACAAAAATTTCAAGATAAGTCACGCGATTTTGTACGCTGTTCAAGAACATCACAAGCGGGATCAGTCAAACCATTATACACCCCGTTCCCAAAATCATCATGTCTATTTCCGGTACGTAACACACTCGAGCTGATAATACCTTTCCAAGTTTTTTCATACACCAATGGAGCCGCTTTCGAACGATTGTGTAGGAATTTGTTAAAGCTTTTCTTGGTTCTGCTCACATATTCGAACGTCAGATCTTGATCTTGCAGAATGGTTAACGCCGTAAGGCACTGTAGCGCTTGCTTTGCAAGCTTCTTCCCAGCGAAATCTGTCCCCATTGATCAGAGAGTGAAGTTTCGTTTAGCATATTTCCTTTCGTATTGAAGAGAGAGAAGAATAACTGTCATTCATGCAGCATCTGACTTACAATAACTATCTAAATCCGATTCAGCGTCAAAATCGGTATCTAATTCCTCTATCATAACTTGTCGCAAGGTGTCTAATTTTAGAGGGTCGTAAAGTGGGGCTTGGTTTGCGGAGTGATAAGGTTTCAGACCGTAATGTTTAAGCTCATTTACGTTCTCCTTGAACGTCCATCTAGCTGCCCGACAGAGAAGCATGCTTCCAGTGACCGGCGATTGAAGCCTCAACTCTGGCTTCACAATGATTCTTGAATCGGATAGGGCTTCGATGTGATGTGGTAAGGCAAACATTAATGGTTCTACCGAATCTTCTGACCTAGGTCCGCTGGTGACTACATGGAAACCAATTTATGGTGTGATATATCATCAACACTCTTTTTTTATTGCCTAACACTTTTGAGACCAACGTAATCACAATGAGAAGATTTGGCTTACTCCAATCAAATGAATACTCTCCTGATCCTATGAAGCCCGAGTTTAATGTGGCAGAATGAGTCCACACACCGATCCCCTGATCGTAAACCGCTTCTTCAATCTTGCGGTGTGAATTGCCGTCTTCCAATTGTCGCCCATACTGATCCGTCATTTTGACTATCTGGATGATACCAGACCAAGCACTACTACTCGGGTGAGCGAGATCAGTGGACGAAATCTGATGAAGTTCTAAATAAGGACATGCGGAGCCAGTCGGTTGTTCCGTGAGCGAGTAGATCAACCAGGTTGAACCATCGTTATAATGAACACGATGTTTACGAAATCCGAATAAGTCACATTCTTGACCAGGATTGACTAATTCTAACGAGATGATACCGTGTGTAGAAGTTATTGTTGGAGTGAGGTTATGATATAACGCCGTTATAAATGCAGAACCTCTGGAAATAGGAAAAGTTATACTACCCGAGTCAGATTTATGATGCCTACTGAATGATAATGATAATTTGAATTTTACAAATAGTTCAGACCAACTGGATGCTAATGGTAAGATATTTGACGAATTGAATTGTTTTGCACCTAAACAGATCGAAACGACGATTGGATTATAGTAGTAACGAACTGAAGAATCAGATGCCTGTACCACTGGAGGACCATAGACTCTTTGAGCTGCGGTAGAATGCATGATGCCCAGTCCAATCAAAGGAATAGCAGGTTGACCATGTCGATTTCGACAGGAGAGAACAGAGCGACCATCCAGATAAGCCAATGTATATGGTAAAGGATAAATGGGATCTGTACCATTAGGTGCTAAGACAAGCTGGGTGTACCATTTATTAGTGCCAATTGGAGGATGCTGATGAGATAGATACTCGATGTGGATGGGTAATTGCGGGTGAGTTGTGCTGCCATCACCAAACAGGGAGAGGGGTACTCTGGATTCCTTCCATTCTTCGTCGACCCTTTTAAATATATCTCCTTCCACTTGTGAAGCGGTACGACAGCTCTGAGATGACATGGTTTGTGATATTTTGAAGAGTGTCCTTGGGAAAAGTGATGGATGAATCAAGTCAAGAAATTTTTTGGGTCATGCCAACTCTTTGGAAATAAGAAATAACCTGGATGATTACGTCATACCGTCTCGCTTCCAGTCAGTCATCATAGTATGTAGGCCACCGTCACCATCACCCTTCATCGCAAATCACTATTGACCATCTGTCTAATCATTTATTTATGTGAAGAAACACCTTCAAATGTGATGCAGTTCTCAGCCTCCTTGTAAGTTTCATTTTTTTTGTAAAACTCTGACAGTTAATTAACTCTTAACTTTTTATTGAAAGAATTCTCATCATTGATTGTTTGGGTATGCAAGTAACAACGACACCGTCAGAAATAAACTCTGCTAGCAGCGCCTTGCAGCTCATCCTGTTTTTGAGTGCCAATCTTTTTTTGTGTTTTCTTTAGTCCTTAAAACGCAGAGTGATCGATCAAGAGACAATTCAGATTTCTTCCCGGTCACTGATTCAATTGCAAAAAAAAAAAAATCTTGCCTGGTGGGTACAGCCTTTACAGAACAGCTCCTGATCATCATTTTATGTAGCGATTTCCTCCCTGGTCGGCGGTCGCGCCGCGCGCGAGGCGCTTCGCGCTGCGTGCTTCCGGCAGGGGAGACCCTGCGAGGCCCTGACTCCTGAATGCGCAAGTGTTTATATAAAAGAGTTCGGCCTCGAGAGCATTTCTCGGTGGCACGCATCAGGTCCCAGGAAACCTGCGATCGATCAGGTGAGCTTAATCTTTCATCTGGTTCTTTGCCTTACTTGTGGAGTGATGGTTAGTGCTGCTGACCATTGACGATACTTATCTTGCCAACAGGAATGCCAACGATTTTAGATCTTCCGCAAGAGCTACTGGAGCTCGTCTTCTCGCACCTCGTCAACACTCCTACCCTGACCCGCCACCCTGGCTATCGCCCGCATTCCGTAGCATGTATCGTGGGTAGCTTGAGGCTGGTTTGTCGAGCCTGGGCGGACTGGCTATATGAGCATCATCTGTACCACACATTAAGCTTCACTAGTTCTACCCAGTCGTTGGCTTTTATCGACTACCTTGCCAAACGTTCCAGAAAGCTTCCGCGGGCCAAGTGCCAATACTTGAGGGTGGGCTCCATTACGACGGGCGATGGACCTGCTCCGTTATCACCCACCACTTGGATCAGTGCGGAGACTCTGGAAAGCTTGATAGACCTCTTCTCCGATACAATTGTAACGCTAGATCTTACATTCGTCGTTTTCTTCACTCTACCTAGTCAAACGATCAATGCTCTAGGACGGATCAAACAATTGCATAACCTTTGGCTTGATTTCAAGAGAGGATGGCCTCGCAGTACGGACGCCTCAATAGCAGGCACTCAAAGTGAAAATTCAGACGTCTCGAGCGAATTGGCTCTCAGTCAAGAATCGAACGTCTCAATACAAGGGACTCGCAGTGAAGAATTGGACGCCTCAATGGAAGGGAATCGCAGTGAAGACTTGGACGCCTGGATAGAAGAACATCCTTCTTGGCTCAACTCCTTGATGATGGAAGCTCAAGGTTTAAAGTTACTTCAACTAGCGTTGCCTCTTTTTCAAATGTCCATCCCTGATCTGATGGCTGGAGCGCGATATCCAGCAATAACCTATTTGAAAGTAGACGTCGTTCGCATCCGCCCCAATGTATTGTTGAGCATTGCAACTGCGCTCAAGCCTAGTCTCAAGTTTCTGTCTCTGGCAAACTGTGTAGAACACACTGTTCAACTACTTCTACCGGTTTATGAAACACTGAGAGAAACTTTAGAGGGATTCTCCGTATCATTTACCCAGTCTTTGACCCCGATTCGTAACCTCAGCTTCTCGAAGCTACGGGTTCTTGCAGTATATTGGCTCACAGACTTTGGCTTGCTCAGTCAGCCTTTGTTTTCTCAATCTCCCATCGAAATCCTTGCTATTGCTGCCTCATCAACAACCCTAGACCCTTTGACGCTTGACACGTTTTCAAAGTTGCCCCAATTGAAAAAACTGGTTTTTATGGAAGCACGACCAGATTACTCGCCACCAACCACCTGGCTGAAGGCCTGTGAAGCCCGCCACATCAAATGTATCAACGTCGATCATAGCGAACTGTCTCTATTAGCGGTAAGTCAAATACACCAATTACTCAAATTCGTCGTCCATTTCTATCTATAAAGAGTACCAAGATTAAAAATCATTAACCTGACATATCATGACTTTTGTGAACACAGAAATTATGATGAATTAAGCGTATCGCATAAATGTTTCAGGTAACAATTATTTATCTTTCATTTTTTTGCTTTATCTTGTCAAATTCCTTGGAGGAGGCGTTTGTGGTAAATCTTCGGTAAGCTCCCGCAAATTCTTTGCAAAGTTTGTCGGTTGGTTGTATCCCCAAATCCCCAGAAACAACAGCCAGAAAAAAAAAATTGAAAAGAATTCTTGAATAAACAATAATTGAGCTTATGTACACTCTGTGGTGAGGAGATTTGTAATCATCAAAAAATGTCCTGTTGTGAGATTCTCTTTGCACATTTTTCAGCACACCAGGGTGTGCGAGGACCCTGGCAAGCCCCTATATATGTCAGTAACAAAAAATCCTGGATTTTGCCAAAATTCATACATTTTTCAAGCCCATTCATACACGTTTCATGAGTAACCTTTCCACTGAGGTGCGGGTTCGGGGGAGGGGGAATCCGGGATTATGGGGGGGGCGGGGGGGGCGGATGGCCCACCCTCAACCCCATAAAGTGATTTTTGTTCATTTTTTTGGCCAGATACCAAGAGAAATGATACCTCATGGATTTCTTCTGGCCATATTTCCACCTCTAACAACTCAAATCCCAAAAAAATACAGACAAGAGTGAGAAAAGATGTAAAAAACTTGTCAAACCTCCTAATTGATCAAATATTCATACATTTCAGGTGAGTAACCTACATGGAAAAAATGGTCATTCATACATTTTTGGTGAGTATCATTTGGGGTTTTTGGCCAAAACTTCATACATTTTCATTACTGACATATGTAGGTGCTTTCCAGGGTCCTGGTGTGCGCATATTCAGACACGGAAGCCAGTCTATGAATCCGCCATTAAAAACCCCTGAGGGCTTATAGAAGCTTTGTTGAGCTGAATTAACAACAGCTGTTTACGCTGGAATCCAGCTATGTTTAGAGTTAAAGAAGTGGATTGCAGGCTGATGGAATACTGATCGGCATCAAAACAGAGACTTGACTGGAACAAATTACAATAGCCACAACAAATTGAACATGCCATCCTCAGCGAGACAAGAGTCCAAAAACATCCATTAAGAAAACAACAAACAACGCACTGTGCATTCTTGGTTGACATGACATCCTCTCATGAGACAGGCATACAGTTGCGCAAGGCATTCCGCTGTAACATTTTTGGGCTATGTACGAAATTTTGGCCAAAAAATTTTCAATTTTTCTCTTTAAATCTGTGTCATAAAGCCATAATTTTGCTGAAAATTGCCCAAAAAATGGATAAAACCCTTTAAAATGCCAATCTTCAATGAATGCAGGAATCAATACTATGCATTTAAAATGTCTCAAGTATGACTAAAAGCCCTCTAAGCACATTAATATGGTTTTTTGTGCCCTCTTTACAGTGCGTGTCCAAAATGTGACCATTCAAAAAAAAAAAAAGAAAAGAACCGCTGGGCAGAAACCTTAGCGGACTTAAATTTAGAATGTACATGGTCTGAAATGCACAAAAATGTGGTCAACATGTTTGCATGGCCCTAGTCATGATTGAACATCCAGGCCGTGCATTCAAAAAAGTTTTGCAGGGAAGGTGTGACAGTGCAATGCCTTGCGCAACTGTATAACAGACTGTTTACGTAAGGAGAGCAGGCCCCAAACCGTATCAGAGAGGTACCGTACATACATCACCAAGCAAACTGTTTGAAGGGGAGAGAGGGCAGATTCCTCCTTCGCCTTGGCGTCTAACATCGTCGTGATGGTTCATGTAGTCCACAATTGAGAAAGATGTAAATGCACACTACCCGACGCAAAACACAGTCGGAAAATTCCCCCCACAGTTGACGGAAGAATTGTAACATAATAGTAATGCTTAGATTCTCTATCCTTGCATGGAAATCAACATGAGGCTTCCGCCGAGGTCTTGAGCATAGCAAGGAGCGATCGACTAGCCATAGACTGCACAAGAAAGTAAAACAACAAAGGCACTTCACAATCAATGCTACCCCGACAAAAAACCAAAAAGAAATACAAAGTCATTCGAAAGTTAGGGATATCAAAACCAGCCATGGGCGCCTTGAAATCCTTCCTTTCGAAGTCTTGGTCTAGTCGTTGAGCTTGGGCTGTCGTGTGCACGCACGTCCAAACAAGACCCGCGGCGTTCCGAGGGATCCCACCCCCTCCATCCCAAATTTTGAATGGTGATGTCTTCAGTGCCGGGCGCGACGATCATCTTGATCGGCGGGTCCATTCGGACGCGTCGCGCCGGATGACTTGCCGGGGGGAGGCGTCGGAGGACAACAGCATCCGCTCTCGAGGGTCCACGGGGAGTTTTCGTCATTCTCGACAGCCTTCAAGGTCATCCTACGCCATCTCAGCAGAGCGCTTCCTTGAGTTGCACTCCAGTAAACCTGCGAATAAAACAGTATGATCACTTGTTCATCTTCTTGTTTACTTGGAGACTGCTGACCCAAGTTGCTCTTGAAATATGTAGAAATGCCCACCATTTTAGATCTTCCCCGAGAGATATTTGAGCTCGTCTTCTCACACCTCATTGACATGTCTACACCGTAGGACTATCCATCGCGTCGCTCAGGCGTCAGTAAATCCGCAGCGGCTTCGTTGAGACTGGTTTGTCGAGAATGGGAGGGCTGGTTATTTGCGCATCATTTGTATCACTCTTTGAGGTTCAGCACGGCGTCCAGATTGTCGGCTTTCATCAACCATCTAAACCGACGATCAAGCAGTCTTCCGCATGCTACGTGTGAACACTTGGAGGTGATCAATCTTTGGAGTGTTGAAAAACCTCCTCAGGCAAGGCCACGGGATGCAATCAATTCGGAAATTCTTGAAAGCTTACTCGAACTGTTCTCCGATACAATCATCACGCTACACATCATATTCGTTGATATTTTCACTCTACCCAGTCAGACCATCAAGGCCATAGGACGAGTCAAAGACCTGACTAATCTTAAGCTCAAAACCTTAGCTTTACTTAGCGGCTCAGAATCCTCTGCAGCAGATCCTGCTTGTCTCCACTCGTTGATGATGGAAGCTCAAAGTTTAAAGTCACTTCAAATATCAGTCCCTTTTGTTCTCCCGTCCATCCCTGACCTGATGGCTGGAGCTCGATATCCAGCGATAACCCATCTAGAACTCAACGTCCGTCACCTCAGCGCCAATGAATTTTTGAGCATTGCAACTGCACTCAAGCCTAGTCTCAAGCTCCTTTATCTTGGTTCCGGTGTAGAGGATTCCGACCCCGTATACGAAACGCTGAAAGAAACTCTAGAGGCACTTTCTGTATATTATGGTATTTCTCTGATACCAATTATCGACCTCCCTGTGAGGTTCTCAAAACTACGGGTTCTTGCGATGCACCGCTTTCCACACTTTAATCTGCTGAGGGATGTCTTGCTATCTCACACCTCAATCGAAATCGTTGCTATCTCTGCCGCGGGTTGGATCCTAGACACTATGACGCTCGATACGTTTTCGGATTTGCCCCAATTTAAAAAGTTAGTTTTGATGAATGCGCCACCGGACTACACAATACCACCCCTCTGTCTCGCGGCTTGTGAAGCCCATCTCATCCAATGTGTCACCGTGGATCATGACAAATTGCCTCTATTAATGGTAAGCCAAATACCCTGATCAGTACCCAAACTGCACATCCTTCTATCTATAAAGATGACCCCGCAAGACTAGAAAACCTCCCACTGACATAGTACATGACCTTTTTGAACACAGGAATTATGATTGATGATCTGAACGACAGTTTCTTTCCTGGAAATAATCAGGGTGCCTACCATAGGGCCCTCAGTCTGAACCTGTTTCTTGGATCTGATTCTCGCCCACCTGATGCTCACACAAACACACACAACAATAATTCTTATCTGGTACGCGATTCTGTCGCATGCGCAAATCAAAATTGTGTTCTGCAATTGCGCTGTTTCTGAATGCGAAGAACCCGCTTCGAGAATCACCCAAAACAAATGGTACGGGGCCTCAGTTTTCCCTCATAATATACTTCATCCGGTCTTCCTATCTTTGGATGATATGTTAGATCACCAGTCAAGCCGCTACAAATTTCATACCAATTATATCTGCTGATTATATCCACAACTCCTTAGCAGTTACAGATAGAAAAGATTAAACAGAATTCTGGGAAGAAACTACAAACTGTTCAATAAAAATTTCAATTCTGAAGTTTTGTTGGCCAAAAAAACGCATTCTCCTCAATAACAAATAAATTGTCTCAGAGGAACTAGTCTTACATTTTGGAGTGGAATGATCCTATCATATATAACTCACAATCTCATTTTGCACAGGACGGCCATATTTTACATATCAAAGTCATTGTACTTCATGGAAAAAATTTATGTATTTTTCCCTTTCTTTGAAAATTAATATGCATTCACTCTGATCTGGAACATGGAAGTGCCAGAAATACTATCCCATAATGGAATTAAAAGAAAGAGGTTTTCATTTAAATAGTAGCATGAAATTCAAAGTAAGTGTGAATTCCCAATTTGATTTCATGAAAAATGCAATTCGAAGTGGTGTAACTCACCCCCTTCTTACCAACCACACAGGGGCCTTTCTTGCCTTCTTCTCCTCTCAAGAAGAATTTTCATTAGGGTATGTTAGATTTCTCCAAGAAACTACTGAAACAGCCCATGTAGAATAGGAAAAGTGTGATATTTCCAGGATTTTTCCAAGAAATATCTGGCTTGAGATTCAGTGTATGAGGGTGTTTTTTCGAAAAAAAAAATTGGACACTCAAGTTTACAACGCAATATTAACATCAAAAAGCCCCTTTTTGTGTATTTCAGAAGGGTTGCAGACTTTTTTTTTCATCAAATCAATCCAAAGAGATTTATCCCTCAATTATTCATTGCAAAAATCATTTTTCCATTTTCCAAAGGATTATTGTCATTACCATTTCTACTTTTGAGAGGTGCATTCAACATCGCATTTGATTGAACTCTTGGTAGGGTTATCTCTGCGGTGAAGCTGGGGGTTGGTATGTTTCATTGGTGCATACATTACAACTTGAAGTTGTGGTGGATTTATTGGTGCGTACATTAAAACTTGTGGTGGTTTCATTGATGCATGGAACTTGTGGTGGTCGTTGTTGAATTGTCATCATTTAAGCAGATGGAAAAAAAGCTTGATTACCTGATAAATAAAATTCCTGGGATCCAGGGGTTTCCGTTCTTCAGATATGTTGCCAATAGTAGTCATCGCAGCCATTCCCTTTCTACACTCCTGATGTTTGCTTCCACACTACTGCTGAATTTCACTGACATGTTTTTTTTTTTTTTGCTGTGTAAGAGCGCAAGTGTGTTTGAGATCTGAATCAGAATCAACTGGGGCCGCAGTTGTTCATTTCATCCATGCAGGAGTCATCGATCATAAGAAGAGAGTAAAAAACCCATTGAGCTTGATCCGGGCTGCAGCGGGCCAGCCTGCGGGCAGGCTGAGCCCGCCCGACTGCCTGTGTCACCACCAAAAGTTATCGGCACCGATCGGTCGCCTCAGTCAGCCTGGAAGTTGACCCGCAACCATTCCGACGCCCCGTTTCTCGCCCAGGGTATACTTCTGCAGCCGTAAGTGTCGACTTGACATGCTGGAAGTTTCAGGATAACAAGGCTGCTTGTAATTAACTGATGCGCACTTCCTGCTTTGTTTTTTGTGCGGCTATATCTAGTGTTTCTTTCAACGTGAAGTCAACCCAATCGCCGCAAGGATGGCTGTCTGGAAGTTAACACAAGCGCTGAAGGACAAGATTAGCCACTTTGCTACTTTTCCACAAGTTAAGTTTCAGCATTTAATGTCTCCATTCCTTCTATCGAATTTTCACTGAAACCGGATTGGTATTTTGCTTGCCTCCTCCTTCAAGACTGGCGTCTCTTTACGACAGATGGTCATGTTTGGTATGTGCGCTTCAGAAAAGAATCCAAGCAAATTTTGCAGATATTGGTCGCGCTCTTCAGCACGTCAAGTTGCACGTTTTGCAATTGACCGTCATTACATCACCTTTTCTCCATGATTGCGGTTGTCGCTTTAGGTCAAAACCCGTCTGCAGGTACGCTCATGCGCGCCAGTGAGTTTTTACACGGTGAGTCAGAATCATTCTGCAAGCAACCCTATTCCTCTCTGAATATCTAGGCAAGGTTGTCTTTCTCCTTCTGGACTGACCTTCATTGTTTGCTCGCCGGTGTCGCAATTGACTATGTTGAATTCCGATCTAGAGGAACTGCCGATCAGACTGGCTCATCGAGTCAAGGAACTCAATGAGCTACCAAATCGGCTTAATGAAATGCCCAGTATTTTGAAAGTCCGGGATTGGTATGCACAATCCTTTGAGGTCAGTTGGCAATCCCCTGTAGCTCAAGCCACAATTATTTGTTATCTTACCATTCCTTGACATACTTTCTCAAAACAAAACAAATCGGTCTCTCCGTTTTTTTTCCCCAGCTATCCTTATGCATGCTCATGTTTGGATGTTTTGTGAGGGATTTTTAGGAACTAGTCAATTTTCCCAGGCCAGAGCTACCACCTGAACTGCATGCTCATTTCGAAAAAGCATTTACCAAGGGGACTCCACTTCCTGCGTTGACCCCCAATCCAAGCTTACCGCCCCACATGCAACGTCCCTTACTTGACACAACAGGGAAGCAGCGTGTCGGCTTGAGCCAGAGGTGAGAGAGCTCTTTGAAGCGTATTTGGAACACCCCAGCTGGGAATCTGAATTATCTCGATTTCTCATCAGATATTACGTCGATCTGGGAGATGTGGTATGGCCTCCCGAGGTACATGATTACAACGAAAGGTTTACCCAAACCCTCTCAGTCATCAAGCGCCGCCACGATCCGGTCGTCACCACGGTCGCCCAAGGTATTCTCGAATATAAGGACTTCCTTGCTGGGCCCGGCCGGAGTGGGAGCGCCAAACCTTCCCAAACCCCTAGCGTCATTGACCGCTCCGTCCAGACCTTTCTCGATCGGTTCTATATGTCCAGGATCGGCATCCGTGTCCTCATAGGCCAACATATCGCGTTGAATAAATTGGAACCTCACCCTGATTACGTCGGCGTGATCTGCACAAATACCAACGTCTACCAGATCTGTCGCGAGGCAATTGATAATGCTATGTTTATTTGTGAAGAGCATTATGGTTTGTTTAAAGGCCCGCCGGTCCAATTGGTTTGTCCTAAAGACTTGGCTTTCATGTACGTACCGAGTCACTTGGTAAGCTTGTCATTCAAAAACCTGCCCCTGTTCATTATACATCCTACCACTTCAGTCATATGTATATCAAAAACAAAATCACCTGCTAACCCTTCCTACTGATTGGTTTTTTTCAGAACCACATGGTCTTTGAAGTTTTGAAGAACTCATTGAGAGCCGTTGTTGAGACCCATGGAGTCGATGCTGATGAATTCCCGCCGATCAAGGTGATCGTCGCGCAAGGCGCTGAAGACATCACCATCAAGATTTCAGATGAAGGAGGTGGGATCCCTAGGAGCGCCGTGGGTCTTGTGTGGACGTACATGTACACGACGGCCCAAGCTCAGAGACTAGACCAAGACTTCGAAGGGACCGATTTCAAGGCGCCCATGGCTGGTTTTGGTATCCCTACTTTCTCATCTCATTTCCTTTATTTTCACTTTCCGCCAACGTGGCATTCATGTTGAACTCGCCTTTTTCATTTGATTTCTTCCGCAGGCTATGGCTTGTCAATTGCTCGCCTCTATGCCCAATACTTTGGCGGAAACCTCAAGTTAATCTCTATGGAAGGATATGGAACTGAGTAAGTATTCCTTGACATTTGTTTTGATCAACTATTGGATTGGGTGATTGACGTCCACCGACTGTCTTGCTTGTCGAGCAGTGTATATTTACATCTATCTCGATTGTCGACGACCACCGAACCATTACAATGACGCTACGTAGCTTTTTTTACGCCAGGGCGCAGGGGGACCCTGCCTTCTCTCCCCTTTAAACAAGATTTCCTTGACTTTCAGCCGCCTCTTCGGTAAGGTGGCTCTGCTCACTTATCCTACAAAAACCGTCCGTAAACCCAGCCTGTCTCATATAAACAGGTCGAACGAGAATGCACAGAGCACTGTTACTTTGTTTTCTTATTAAGACGTTTTTGTCACTTGTCTCGTTTTTCTGAGCATGGCATGTACAGTTTGTTACGACTATTGTAATTTGTTTTAGCCGAATCTTTGTTATCTATCATGTCAATCGATATCTGTATGAGACTGCACACCACTACACGCCTTTGACTCTGATATGGCTGAATTCTCAACGGATTTGCAAGCCTGTGTAGCTGTTGCTACTCCAGCTAAAAATCATTGACGTTAGAAGTCCTCGCCAAAGAGTCACTCGCGGCGAGTCACGACGCGCGAAAGGCCTGCTTGGCGTGGATTTCTAAGTGGAAAAAGACACGATTCCCCTCGAAAAACATTCGAGTTGCGGACGGAAGAGGTGTGGAAGACGTGAGTAGGCTATTGATTTTGTATTCAGCTCCTTGGATAGTTGATATATGATCATCTGTGGTACTCCTTTTGCCGATTAATCTATCCCCACATAGCACGGTCACCTGCTGGCAGACCATCTGCAATTTATCTGCGGGAGTTGTGTGATGAGTGGGTCAGTTTCACGTTGCTATTCATTGTTTCCTCCCTATGAGTTTGTCTTTTGGCCCGCTCAGTGGGAATCTACCCTTCTCATTCTCTTCTGGAACTCGGGCCGGACCAATTCGAAAGAAAGACCACCGCTAAGCGCTTCATACCTACTTGCGAACAACGGGTTCTTAGACGAGAAAAGAAGGAGTTAAACGTGGTATTTGGAGCCGATCAGTGGAAGCTCTAAAGATCGAGCCGATGATACCCAAGAGCCCCCACAAAAAAGACAGAGGGTGAGGCCTCACTTTTGTTCCCCACTACAATGCAAAATCTCGTCCATTCTTGGCGGCTTGTTTGAAGAGGATGACAAGCAATGAGTGTAAGCCAAAAAAAAAAAAAAAAAAAAAATCGCGGCTCAGTTCATCCAATTCCTATCTATTTATTTCGGCTGCTGCTTTGGACTAACACTTGTTGATTGTGAAGAGATATTAAAAGGAGAGCGCTGCAACTTCTATCATTGTAGAACACATTTTATGTGCCCGGCCCCTCTTGATAAATTCCTTGAGCAAAATCCGAGACCATATGGACAAAATGAGTAGTAAACAAATTGTGGAAGCTCACAACTGGCAATTTAACGTAAAAAGAAATTCATCAAAATAGCAGGGTTATGTAAGACAAAGCAAATCATGAGGGATAAATAATCATGTCCTGAAGGTTATATACAATAGAGAGCATCCATTATAATCGCTGTAGTCACATAGGGTAATGCTATGTCAGTATAATGATTCATCTTCTCTCGTGGGGTAATATTCATATATAGACAGGGAATGGACAGTTAGAGCACTCGGGGGTATGATTTGGCTCACCATTAATAGAGACAAATCACTCTGATACATGTTGATATATTTGACGCGGCGAGCTTCACAGGCGTCGAGCCACATTTGGGGGGAGTGTAGTCTAGGGGAGCATCCATAATGACGAATTGTTTCAAGTGGGATAAATGAGAAAAGGCATCGCGAGGCAGCCCTTCTAAGAGCATATATGAAGAGTTGATGGCCACAGTTTCGATGGCGGATTGTGAGAAGATGGGCTTGCTGAACAAGCTGAAGTCAGAAAGCCAATGGATTGCAAGAACGCGTAGCTTGGGGAAACAGAGATGACGAATTTGTTGGGCAGATTCAGTGCAAATGACAGAAAGCCCCTCCAAAGTGTCTTTCAGCGTTTCGTAGACCGGTACAAATAGGTCAGCATGACGATCTGCGGAAAAATCGCGAATAGAAAGCAGCTTGAGCGTAGGCTTGAGCGCCCTTGAAAGGTTCAAAAGGACGTCTGGGCTGAGGCTCATGGTGTCCACTTTCAGATAGGTAATTGGTGGATACCGAGCAGCAGCCGTATTCTGAAGGTCAGCTGCAGGCATAGACGGGAACCGAACGGGCAGCCCTACTTCAAGCGACTTCAAAGCTTGAGCTTGCATCAATAACGAGTTCAAACAACTTGCATTTGCTTCCATCGACACGTCCCATTCTTCATCGTCGTCATCCCACCAGTAAGTATTATCTTTATCTAGGTTGTCACTGTCAGGATCAAGCCGAAGAGTACACAGGTTCTTGATCCCTCCCATGGCCTTGATGGTCTGACTCGGAAGCCCAAAGAAATCGACAAATCCGAGATGGAGGGTGATGATGGAATCGGAGAAGAGGAGGATCAAGCTTTCGAGGATCTCCGGAGTGATCAAATAGGATCTTGGTGGTTCGACTAGAATGCGTTGATCGTGAGTCCAAAGCGAGAAGACCATCAAGTATCGGCATTTGGGACGGGGACCATCCATTCGTGAACGGTGGCTTCGAATGTGATCAAGAAAAGCTAGGCATGGAGTGGAGCTTTCGAACCACAATGTGTGGTACAAATGGTGCTCGTATAACCAGGCCGCCCACGCTCGACATACCAGTCGCATCCGGCTCACCGTCCGCGCTACGGAATTCGGCCGATAGCCTTGCTCGTGCAATGGGCCCAGGTAAGGAGCGATGAGGTGCTCAAAGACAAGCTCGAGTAGCTCTTGCGGAAGATCCATAATTGTCGGCATTCCTGTTCCACCGTCGCATCATCATCACCACCACCCAAAGTCACCAGCATTGGCCATCAGTATTTCATGCTAAGGAACCAGATGTATGTAAAAAAAAGTAAACTCACTTTGTGGATCCCAAGCTAACTCGTGAGGCTTGGTAGTTTGATTCGAGGCAGACTGGAGAACTCGACGAACGTGAGATTGAGTGAGACGTGGTTATCGGGGAAATATTCTAATTACTAGTTGTATGTAACATAGCCAATCCTTCCAGGAATCCCGAACTGATCAAATTGGAATTGCTTGCTTGCCGAACACCATTCGTCCCAAGAGGAGCGACGCTCAAGTGTTGGCATTCAAAACACCACTCGCAATTATTGAGCGACCCATAAAGTGGCTGAACATGTTACGCATTTTATCTAGGCTCCGGAGAGTCGTTTCCTTCCGGTAGCCGCACTTCCTCAACCTCGCGGGCCACTCGGCTGTACCCTTTTTCACCTCGCCAGCTTATAGATATCAAGCAACAAATTCAGCTAACCTTTACCCCCAAAAATAGTCGTATCTGCAAACAGCATCGCTCCACACTTGCTGGCCCTGCCTATCCCCAAGACCTGTGTTCAACTCCGAACCAGCTCCGTCAGATCGCCTACCACACGAGCACACGCCATCATGAAGAGTTTCATCCCAGCGACAGCTTTGATATGTACTGGCCGCACATATCTCAATGGCTTCGGGCGCATGTGTCAGGCCGCAGGTGGAGCTCACTGCAGCAAAAGGGTCGGATGTTTCGGGCCTGGTGATGTTACACGGGACTGGCCTCGAGCCAGCAGATGATTGTAACGATTGCCGACACGGACAGGCCCCGCATGGGTGGTGCAAGGAGTGTTTAACGGCGAAGATTGCAGCCATTAAAAGCAGCAGCTAGCGGATGAATGATGGGCCCGATGTAACATGTTGTAGTCCACACCACAGCGCAGCACACATTTATGTACCAATTGATTCAATAAATCATCCTGAGGAGAATGCGCACTTACCGTAATGCAAGCGTCAAGAAAAACCTCAAGGAAGAATGAATGAATACAAAAACAACAGAAAAACATATGAAAAACATACATAAAATAGTGACATGCAAACAAAAACATAAAAGTAGAAAAAAACAAGAAAAATAAGCAAAACCCCAAAAACAGGAGCTAAGAAAAAATCACAAATTTGGAAGTTGCTACCATGCCTCCAGGCAGCAGCCACACCTCTTTTTGATGACATTTTACAGAGGTTTTTCCATATTGACACAATCACTTCCAGGATGATCACCTGAGTTCAGGACATTCAGGCTCAACGGGGATAAACTCAAAAAAAAAAAAATTATAACTGTGTTAGATCTCAAACTATCCAATTTCAATAAAGCCACAGAGTTGGGAGAGCTGAATCCAAGCTTGCCCCTATGTAACCCTGTGTAAGAGTCTGCTTTTGACTCTTCACTGTTCCTTCTGGAGGGACCAATGCAAGGCCCAAAAGCCAGGGAGAGACTTCTAGGACCAACGGTGGGATGAATTTCTAGCACCAGAGAGGAAGAACTCTCATGAGTACAACTAGAAAGGACAGGAGAAGATACAGAAATGAAAAAAATACCCTACCTTAACAACTCCCACCCTCCATCTGCAGTCAAGTGGTGAAGCATTGTGCTTGCTGACTGGAGGGAGGGACTTAAAGTTACACCTTATACGTGAAATCTGGCTGTAGGCAATTTCACTTTTTGGTGGGACCAATTTGTCCACCTTAGTCATTGCTTTCTGCCTGTCATATTTTCATCTCCTTTTCATTGTCATGCTATTTTATTTTATTTTTCTAGTTGGTGAGGATTGGAGTTGGGCAAACCAAACCCGCGTCAACTCCAGTGGGTCAAATCCATAAGTTCTGATACACCCGCTTTTAGGCTGCAGATACAGAGTAGAAGGAACTTTAACACTCAAAGTCTTCTGGTGTTTTGTACATCTGTTCTTGAAGTTTTATATGTATCTGTCTCTTTGCAGAAGTGCCTGCAATACCGGTTAGCCTGATGCATAAATTACAGGTTGTCAGGATTCAGCAGAAAGGAGAAAAAAAAATTCCTGAGGAACCAGTGCACATATGGAAATCTGGAATAGACCAAAATAGAATTGTGCATCATGCATTCTTTTCATTCAGTGGAGGTGGAGTGAAAGGATGAAGGACAAAATAGCTATCAAGGATGGGAAACAAAGGCCAAATTCCCTCTTTGTTTAGAGCAAGAATATCATTTTAAGGTAAAAGTCCCTCCTTTGGAGGGTCTCTGCAGGAAAGTGTCCCCCCTCCAAAAAGAAGGACTTAGTTAATTTAGAACATACCTAGCACCAGAGAGGAAGAACTTGACCAAGCTAGGAAGGAGGGGGAAAGGATGAAACTAAATACAATTCTCAAGCTGGGGATTATTTAATCCTTGACAGCCCTGTGAAGTCTCCAAAATGGGGCTTTACACCCTGATCTGTGCAAAAACTGGCCCTTCTCCAAGTGGTTCAGCCTTGGAGCAACTTGGTTTGCTACCAAGGATTTTTTTTTTTTTTTGAGGTACACTCTTTATGATCAACCACTACAAGAAAATCTGCTTCAACTGCCACCAGTTGACATGCAGTTACTTTGCTTTTACTTCTGCTGTTACTCCAATCTTACTCAAAGAACACTTTAAACTAACTTCAATGCACAGTCACTGTGCATTGTGCACAGTGACTGTGCAAGAAAAGTTGTTTGGGATTAATTTGGAAGTAAAAGGGGTAGTAAGATGGGATTAGCCTGCATGTCAACTGATGGCAGTTGAAGCAGATTTTCTTGTAGTGAACCAGTCTATATTTGAAATGGACAGGCTGACCAATGTACAAACTCACACAAAGAGGGGAACAATTCTCCAAACAAAAACACCTGGAAAGCATGTGACAACACTGGTCTGGTGAACTCCTACTGTTTTCATGATTCAGTCATCTTTTTAGCAAATATTCTTTGGAGCAGCTGGTTGGTCTGTTTTACAATCGTGGCTGTTCTTTGGACAAGTAGATCAAATTGGTATGTGCTATTATTTTTTGTTCATGCCTCCTCTTTGATTACTTTGTTGAGCATGCCTTCTATTTCCTTATGACACATCAAGATATTTTTCCAGAATCTTGAAATCACTTAAATTTTGGAGCCTCTGTCTTCCACACATACATGCATGAGTGGCCTTTCCAGCTAAAATACAATACTCATTATCAGAATGGATGTGGGGCCTCTTGAGTCTCTGGAGTAAATGTGTTCCTCTCTCCCACCCCAGGTGAGCCCATTGAGGTATGCAATGAGAAAAAAAGAACAGTGAGGTTGTTGAGCATGAGTGTCAAGTCTTTCTTTGTTGTACATCACCTGGACATGCCAGAACAAAACACTCCACAGGAGATGGGACTTCTGTCAATCACCATTAACAACCACAAAGCTAAAACCATAATAATTGGTTTGGGCTCCCCCTTTCCCATTACAAGCCCAGTTGGGAAGCTCCTCCAAATCAGGAGACTGGACCTAGCACAAAGGTACCCCACTTGGGATTCCCTTTCACACCCATGGAATATTCAGTGCATCCAAGCCTTGCCGCAACTTCAACTTGAAAGTCATCCATTGAATGAGTGGAGGACAAGTTTTGAAATAAGCCTCCACTTTGTAGGCCTTGGCCCTGGCCCTTAAAAACCACAGTAATCACAGTCTATGTTGAAGGAAATGGGATGCAAGAGAGGGGTGAGCTTTTTACAGTATGTCCTCCTTTGCAGAAAAGCAGTGGAGAGACAAAAAGTTAAGTTGTGCTGGCACTTGCAGCATCCATGTGAGCAATCTGAGTTGCTGTTCACTGCCCATCTGGGACCTTGGTGGAATGACAATGGGTGGATCTGGTAACTATTGGGGGCACATACTTTGGGGAGATCATCTGGTCTCCTGTGGTACAATTCAGGTTTGCCCTGGACAGTACTCAAAGGGAGGCCATATTGTGCCGTTCCCCCAGGTCATTTGAATCCTTGGTATGGACATAGTGCATGTAATAAATGTCTTGGTCAACATTCCAGAGAATGTGAGATGCATCAAGCAAAGTCTAAAAAGAGGATAAATTGTCTTCAACATAGCCATGTGGTCTTTTCTGAGGCTTTCAAGGTTCATGCAGGTGCCAAGTTCACCTTCAGATACTCAAAGAGTGCCATAAAATTAAGTTGGAGTGAGATTTGTCTGTCTCATGATTCCTTCAAAGATCTCTCCCGCACTCTTGGCTGAGTTGTCTGATGCAATCATCAGTTTGATCCCAGTTTCACTGGCCTTCTTGACTTGGATTAAGGTGGCTTCAATTTCAAAGGTAGTCAAGAAAAGCCAGGCATGGAGTGGAGCTTTTGAACCACAATTTGTGGTACAAATGGTGCTCAAATGACCAGGCCACCCACGCTCATCACACCAGTTGCATCTGGCTCACTGTGTGCGCCACGGAATTTTTCCAATAGCCTTGCTTGTGAAACAGGCCCAGGTACGGAGCAATGAGGTGATCAAAGACAATCTCAAGTAGCTCTTGCACAAGATCTATAATTGTTGGCATTCCTGCTCCACTGTTGCCCCAATTCACCAGCATTGGCCATCCGTATTTCATGCTAAGAAACCAGATATAAAAAACAATTAAATGCACTTGGGAGATCCCAAGCTAGATAGTGAGGCTTGGTAGTTTGATACAAGGAAGACTGAAGAAATTCACAAGCGTGAGATTGGGCACAACATGGGTATTGGGGAAATATTTAGTAGTTGTAGCCAATCCTTCCAGGATTCCCAAACTGATCAAATAGGAATTGCTTGCTTGCTGAACAGCACAATTTTTCCCAAGAGGACCCATGCTCAAGTGTTGGCATTCAGACCTGTTGAGTTCTCATTTCTCCATCTACTCCTTCCTAAATCCCCTTTTCCCCTTTCATGAATCTTCCCTCATTAGACTAGATTATAGTGATTGAGTGGCCTGATTTCTGTTGTCTGAAGCATGCTTTTGTAGTCATTGAACCCTAAGTATAGCTCTTATCAAACTACTCATGTCTCTACAATGTCTTCTTCTCTTTCCTGATCTGGTTGATTAATTTATAGAACTGATTATTTAGAATTAACTAATCCAACTATTTGTGGTTGAATTATTGTTTTTTCTTGATTAACTCTTCTTGCCTGACTAAAAGAGACTGAGGATTCCTGCCAAGTCTGAGATTGTTTCTTCCAAGAACTCATCTATTGCATCCTCTCAGTTTTTATTCATAAATGCCTTTTATTCAAATTTCTCTCAACCACATTTTCACCACTTGTAGTCTATTAATTAATTGGGTAGGAGAATTTTCAACAGTATATTTTCCAAGGCATAAAACTTCCAAAGTGGATGTCCAGGAAAATTATGTAGAAGCTGGGGTAGAGATAATTTTGCAGGGCTTACCTTACGTGGTAGTCCTGCCAAATGGAAGCCTCACAAAATATGCAATGGTAATTTGCAAACCAAATGCTTCCCTATACATTTTTGCACAGCTGTGTTTACATGTTTTGTAACATAACCTTGCAATAAAACACAAACCTGGAATTAAATGCAAAAATACAAGGGATCACTTTTACAGGGCTACATAACATGAAATGCATTTGCGTACAGTACAGTAAAACACCAACCCAGATTTAGATAGAAAAATACAAGGGATCAAGTGCAACAGTATATACCAGTAGCAACAATTTGTACCCAGTCATTGAGCTGGCTCACCCAGCTCAATGACTGGTTTGCGGCCAGTTTCCAAGCTCTGTCACCCAGCTCGAGGACTGGATACCAGCAATCGAGCTTGGCAGTCATTAGCGGGACTCAAAGTAGAGGCAAGTCGACTTGCCTGCCGCTTGGCAAGTCGCTCTGCAATGCTCCCATGGAGTGATGAGTGAAAAAAAATTATAAAGGTTGAAAGAGGGGTGTACCACAGTTTGACTTGCCTGCATGCAGGCAAGTCGGCTTGTCAGAAAAAACGTGCAAGACGACTTGCCAACTGGCAGGCAAGTTGACTTGCCCCAACTTTGAAACCCCCTATTGAGCTAGAGCTTGATGACTGGTACTTGTCGCCAAGCTGGGTAAATCAGCTTGATGACTTTGCCAAGCTGGGTCATGATCTCCTACGAAGACAATCCGGGAGAGGCTTTGTTAAGCTAGGGTCACCCAGCTGAATGACGGTACCAATCTTCAAGCTGGGTGACCCGGCTCAATGACTGGTACCAGTTTCCAAGATGGGTGACCCCGCTTGGCAACTGGTACTAGTTGCCGAGCTGGGTGACCCTGCTCAGCGACTGGTAATAGTTGCCGAGCTGGGTGACCCCGCTCGGCGACTGGTAATAGTTGCCGAGCTGGGTGACCCCTCTTGGCGACTGGTACTAGCTACCAAGCGGGGTCACCCAGCTGGAAGATTGGTACCATTTGACGCTGGGTGATCAAGAAAGCAAGGAACAGAGCTCCCTATTTGACTGGTGCACTCACCGGTCAAATAGGCCTGTTTGACCGGCACACTGGTCAAACATGTCTGTTTGACCAGTGAGCTGGGTGACCAGTCAAGAGGGGCCACCTGGTTGAACGGCTGGACCAGAGTTGGTCAATCACCGCTTGGACTGCTTTTCCAAGCGGTCAATGTTTGAAGCGCAAGCAAAGTGTGCCAATGTTCCAATGGCTGAAAATAAAGGTGACACCCAAAGCGGCGGTGGTGTTGCCGCTACCCAAAGAAACTGGAGATCCTCATTTTCTCCCTGTTCCTGTTCTGACTTGTGGGCCTGAGTGCAGGAAGAAAAGGGTGTCTAAGACAGGGAAGCAGTAGCAATTAAAGATGGGTTGATCACGTGATCTCTTGCAAAATCTGATCATTGGATTGCAATTTTTTTTTGTTGGGTGGTTTTGTGGAATTTTCTAAACTATCTTTTTGTGCGTGTTGACTATGTAAAAGCCAGAGCCCTGAAAAATTGGTGTTCTGGGCTCAGAAGTGTCTTTTGGCATGGTATTTTTAGTGCACAGCAAATCATGGGAAAAAAAACCATTGGAAATTTACAGTTTTTAGCGTAGTGAGGTGGTTTTACACCACATTTTTTTGCAGGGCTTTGAATTACATGGGTACGTGTGCAAAGCATCCAATTTGAAATTATACTCTGTCTCTTGGAGCTGTAAATTTACAGTGGAAGGACTGTGCAAGGCTTCAGCCTTGCAAATTATACTTTTGAAAATTCTACACCCCCCTTATTTAATCTTGGCTAGCTGCAAGTGAATGAGATTATTGGTTCTTTCCTTATCTTTCCGCCGTGAGCCATTCCAAAAAAGACCTTAAGCTCTTTTTGCCACTTGCAAGCAACCCAAAGTGGCTGCACAGGTTACGCATGTATATATAGGCTTGGGAGAGTTCTAACTTAATCAAGTTCCTCCTTTGGAGGGTCTCCAAAGGAGGTACTTATGCCTAATGTTCACATACTTGCTTGAGAGCACTTTGTTTTTTTCTTATTTTTTGCTTAACCGCCTCCAAACTGTTTACTTTGGGTGCTACCCCCATACATGAATAGAAAAAAAGATGCGCGCTGTTCTCTTCTTTCTGCTGACATCAAGAAATCCCACTTATCACCTCTGGTCTGGTCAGGATCAGTTTTTAGTCAAATTTCAAAAGGAATATATTGGTTGTAATCCAGCTGTACGGTATGTGTAGCTGCCATACTGAGAGTACACCAACTGTCAGGATCTTACTACTTACAAAGAGGCTAATACTGAGATGGAAGGTGATGAAAGGGTTCAGAAGAAGGTCCATAGACTATGGCAGATGATAGAGCTTAGATCAGTAATCACTTTATTAACTTTGAAGCTCAGAATGGATCAATGGGCCTTACTTGGTCTTCCTGAAGCTACAAAGCCAGGGCACTCCTATAATATGGTTACGACCAATAATAGGGAAAAGGTAAAAGGCTAGGGTAACAGCCAAGAGTACCAAACTACTGATACCAACACCAATAGGGCTACGGATACTATTATCTTGAAACTAATCTATAAGGTTATTTCTAGTTATTAGGCTAGTGAATGCCTTACTAGGTAGTCAGTAAAGAGTAGTAGAGTAGCTATGTGGTTAGAAATTGAATACCATATTTTGAACTGGGGGGAAGAGTTGCTCTTGGTGGAGGAAGGGAAGATTATAAGTCTGTTCCAGACTCCACCGGAGCAGCTAGCCATCAAGATTGTCATCATGGAAGTAGCATGCTGAGTTAATGCTTACGCCCCATCTAGTCCACATTTGTGCTCAGTCTTGTTTACCCATGATATCATTTATTTGTTTGTTCTCTTAACCAGGTAAGTCTATTCGGATGCTTCTCTATAATACTATTTATTTATTTATCATTCAACCTTGTAATTACAATGTTTATCTTTCACTCTGCTTACATATTGATCTGTGAAAGTTCTTGTCAGTAACTGGGTCATGTAGTGTATGCTACGTGGTCTCAGGGCTGACACCAACAAGCCATCCTATTTGGTAGTCTACACTGTAATGCTTTGCTGAGGGGTATTGGAGATTACAGCTCAGTATTCCATTACAGATTTTTGTTTTCTGGGCAATAACAAGCAACTTCAAGTTTCTAGAAGTCTTGGATTTTGGATGAGAAAGGTAAATTTGAGTTGGCAGTCACATCAAACAGAAGCCTGCGCTCATTTCTGTCAAGACAGGACGTCCAATATTGGTCGGAGTAAAAAATTATAAGCTTTTTAAAAAATTTGCCTATTAAAAAGCTGATGCTATAGAGCCGTAA
The DNA here is from genome assembly GCA_002873125.1 of Puccinia coronata f. sp. avenae. Lineage (NCBI taxonomy): Eukaryota > Fungi > Basidiomycota > Pucciniomycetes > Pucciniales > Pucciniaceae > Puccinia > Puccinia coronata. The sequence continues at coordinate 316,378 of PGCI01000002.1, forward strand.
ATCTGACATTAGGGAGGGACTTGATAAAGTTAGGGGAGAGTTGTGTCCTTCCGGCAGCCGCACTTCCTCAACCTTGCGGGCCACTCGGCTGTACACCCTTTGATCACTTCGCCAGCTTATATCTAGCAACAAGCTGAGGTAAGTTTCACCCCCAAATAGCTGTTTCAGCAAGTAGCATTGCTCCACACTTGCTGGCCCTGCCTCCTGCTACCACGACCCGCGTTTGACTCCCAACCAGCTCTAGCAGATCGGCCACCACCCAAAAGTACACGTCAACATGAAGAGTTTCATCCCAACTACAGCTGCTGTGCTGGCTGCGCTTATCTCAACGGCCTCGGGCGGATATCTCAAGCCGCAGGCGGAGTTTGCCGTAGCAAACGTGACCGAGGTTTCCGGCGTGGAGGAGTTACATGGTGCTGGCATATTCGCGCCAGACGGGTGTAGCGCTTGCAAGACCAAGGGGTCATGCTGCAATGACTGTCAAGGGAGAGCGATTGCCATAGCTATTCGCGGAGCAGCAGCTAGCGGATGAATGATCGACGCGGCGTTACATGTACAGCCAATCCCATCTTTCTTGCGCGGTCGGGGGACACCCCCGGACCAAGTTTTTCTTCAAAAAAAGCGCAACACGGCCTGGAGGGAGTCAACTGGCTTCCTACGCAGGCTTGGCAACTGCCTGCGGGTGGGAGCAACAGCGCTCGGGCGGGATGGGCCAGGGGTAACCTTGCAAGAGGATTGCAACCATGCTGGTCCCATCCTTCCAGTCCCAAAAACAAAAAAGTTAGCTTTTTTGGGACTGGGGTGCTCTGTTTCATACAGGCCTGTATGGCCCAGTAAAAATGTGGCGTTAAAAGAAAAGAAATAATAAAATGGAGCCGGGGGCGCCCCCCGACTCCGCAAGAAAAATGGGATATGCTGTAACACACAGTAACACAGCACACATGTAACAAATCAATTGAAAACAAAATCATCCTGAGAGCATCCGCATTGGTCTTGGTTTTTGCTTGGATTAGCACAAGTTGTCCCCTGTTGCAACCGCACCAGGGCGGACTAAGCGCGGATTAAATTATGCCGGAGCTAGTTTTTGGGCTAGTGGGGGATAATTTTATGCCCCACTAATCCTGGGACAAAGTCATATCATATGCATTCATCTCACTTTCATGCGTCAACTGCACACAAAATTATGCATTCAGCTCTGACATGGAGATTAGTCATCACCACTACACATACTTACATACACCTGTTGAAACCTGAACCGGTGTGGTTGCACACCTCAACTTAAGGTAAGTCCAACATAACTTGGTGGACTAAACTATGCTACACCCCCGCAACCAATGCGGATGCTCTGAGGGGAATGAATATACTGCAGTGCAAGTGTCAAGAAAGGAAAAATGAATTACATAAATAACAGAAAAATAGATCAAAAAAATATATAAGAAAACCATACATAAAATAGCGTCAAGCAAAAAAAAAAAAAAACATCAAAAAAAATTAAAGAACAAAAAAAAAAAGCAAACCCAAAAAAAGGAGCCAAAACCACACAAAAACCAGATACATACATGAAACCACACCCTCCAAAAACTCCAAATTTGGAAGTTGCTGGCATGCCTTGAGGCAGCATCAGTCCCACTTTGTTTTGGAGAGATTTTCACCAGTTTTTTTATATTGACAGGATCACTTTGCCAAGAATGATCTCAGTGTGCTGAGTTGAAGAGATTCTAGACTCAACTGGGATCAACTCCAAAAACAAAAAACAAGGCATTTTTATAACTGTCTTGGATCTCAAGCTATCCCAAGTAGAATAACAAAGCCACTGATATGGGAACACTGAACTTTCCCCTATGTCAGGGGCCACCCTGATCTGCACAAACACTGTCCCCCTCTCCTCAGTGGTTCAGCCTTGTAATACCTTGGGTTGCTACCTGCAAGGGCTCTCACTTTTTTGGGAGGTACACTAGCTTTCAGGTCACCCATTTTACTAACTTATCCAAGTCCCTCTGGAGGGGACCAAAGCGCCTTGCCAGAGGGACTTGGATATAAAGTTGCAAGTTTGGTGTGAGAAGAAAGTGATGTTTTGCAGGGAGCCTTTTGATTTGTTTAATAGCACATACATACATACATCATTTACTGCCCATACCCTGGCTCACAGTTCATTGATACTTCTTGATCTCCTCTTCAACACGGACCAGGTTCCATGGCATCACTACCAAGGATGTATACTTTTTTGAGGAAAGGATCAAGGTTCATTTTATCCCCCAACTTTGGAATTGTGGGTGGATTTGCATGAAGGCTGACGCCGTGTGAATGGCATGATTTGCAAGGTACATATGGCGGATATGCCTGCAATTAACTTCATCAGGGGGAACCTCACCACCACCTTGTATCTCAAGTTGCAATCAAACTGCTAGCAACATGCAGATATAGAGATGGATGGATCTATCTTCCAAACAAATATATCCATCATTTGTGCTTTTTGTTTTATCACAGCTTCAAATTCCAACATTGATGGAGCCTTGAACAGAGCATATATATTTCAGTTGTGTGCATGCTGAATATGGCTCAAAATGAGCGCAAGAATCAGATGAAAAAAAAAAAAAAAAAAACACCCCTGTCTGTTCAGATTGGTCTTTCATGTCACAGTTTTTTTTTTTGACAAGAACGGGGTTTGTGTCTTTGCAGCCTCAAAATCAATGGAAATCCTTCCTGCTCCTACGGAAGTTAAGACTTATAATACCCAAAAACTAAACCAAAACCAGCTGGACAAGCCTGTGACAACAACTGGCGTGCGATAAGCACCCAGCAGCAATGGCCATAATGGCGGCCACATTGTTTTTTTTTTTTTTTCGCAAATATATCTCATGGCAGTATGTACATATTTACATACAGATAAAAAAATAGTGCCCTTCCTCTGGCAATCATCCATCACGAGAATCAGTCTCACATACAGCAACCATCAATTTGGACTGACTGGGGTTGCCCCACTAACGGCCGGCGATTGCCGCGGAAACGCAGCCCAAACAGATTCACAACCAGTAATCCCCGCATGTGGAGTGCAGCTACACATAAACTTGCCCTTCTTCGGAGGCCTTGCGCCGCCAGACATTACCTGGCCCTTCTGTAGCCACGGGATCGGGTGAAGCTAGACGTGCTCCTCATCGCGACCAAGCCGGGCACTCAGACGGGCCCAGAAAGCGGCGGCCGCCTGCGGCGTGCGATCAGACGCACCCGCGGGACTGCGTGCAAGCGCGCGCGCGATATGCATAACAATAATAGGATAGATAGATATAAGTAGAGATACATGCTTCGTATATTGTGTATTCGTGGCAGAGAGAGCTATGCTAGCGAGAGAGAGAGAGAGAGCGGGAGAGAGAGAGAGCGGGAGAGCGAGAGAGAGCGGGAGAGCGAGAGAAAGGGATGCGTAATTAGGAGTGTGGTGGGCTCGGCGACAAACAAGATGATGATGAGCGATGGGGATGAGAACAAGCAATAACAAGACACACACAAGAAAAAGAAGAAAAAAAAAAAAAAAGCGGAGGATATGGACGGACGAGTGGGATACAGGGCTTTGACAAAGGAGCACAAGAGAAGAGATACACGGGGCCATCATGCTTCAAGAACAAGAACAGAAAAAGAAAGGAGGAACAAGAAAGACAAGAAAGAGCGGTCAACGCATCTGCGCGAACAAGTTGAGCAGTCCGCCGGAGCCGGGGAACGCGGGGCCTGCGGCGGAGAGGGCCATGGGGGAGGGTCCGAGGATAGGCGAGCCGTCGAGACTGACGCCGACGCTCCCTGCCGCACCTACTCCTGCTCCTGCACCACCACCGTGGCTGGCGCCAGGGGAAGAAGTCATCATCATCGAGGGCGCGGAGGGGTGCACCTTTTTCTTGGGGAACGCGCGCCAGAACCGCAGCGTTTCGTCCCCGGCCCCCGTCACAATCGTTTCGCCGTCCGGGGACATAGCAAGATATAACACTTTAGAGAAAAGCACAAGGGCAGGAGAAGCGTGGTGAGTCTCCTTCTTGCAAGATGGGGGGGGGGGGGCTCTCTGGCAGGGAAAGAGAGATGATCCGTCCAAGCATCAACTGCTCTTACCTCGGTACGTGTGTCCACTCAGCGTCGCAATCTGTTGCATGCTCGGGTACTTCCATAAACACACTTGGTTCTGGATCGGCCCGGGTGAGAAGCCGTGGGTGGACACGAGCTCGTTGGAGTTTTTAGACCATTTGAGGGAGCAGACCTGAGGGTTTCCAGAGCAGCATAAGTACATACACCTATCAAGAATAAGAGGGGAGGGGGGAAAGGGGAAGTTCGCTTACTTGGGAGCCCGTGTCGATTTCGTTCAAGAGGTTACCGTTGATAGTGTTCCAGAAGCGGATGCGTTTATCCGCCGAGCCGCCGCCGGAGGCCAGGAGACCGTTCTGGTGGGGGCTCCAGGAGAGAGCCTTGATGGCAGCGGTGTGCTGGTTGAAGCGGAAGAGGGGGAGCTGGTCCTGCGCGGCGTCCCAGATGAGGAGCCTGTTATCGTTCCCACCGGAGGCGAGCTGGTTGGAGGCGGTGTTCCACTTGAGGCCACACACCTCCTGTTTGTGCACGTTCACTCGTGAGGTCCAGTGGTCCGGGGCGCGCACGTCCCGATGTACGATAGAGCGGTCGCGGGATCCTGTGGAGAGGGTGGACAGGTTCCAGTCCATGCATCCAATCCGACTGGTGTGCCCCTCCATGGTACGGACCCGCTTTCCCACCTGGGTGTCCCAGATGTGTACCTTGCCCAGGTCCGTGCCAATGGCCAGCATATTCCCCCGCCCGATCCAGGCCAGTGAGGTGGTGTGATCTGTCGACATCCCCGCCATCCCCGCCGTCACGTCGACTAGCCGTGTGACGGCACTGGTGGTCGCGGACCACAGATAGACCTGCGAGCCCAATCCCACCGCTAGAACATTGGTGGAGCTCCAGTCCACTAGGTTCAGATAGTAGTCATCCGCAAGGTCCGGCGCATCCAGCACCTTGAATGGGACCTTGCTCAGCGCTCGTGGGGGCTTCCGTGGGGAGAGCAGCAGCCGCTGACTCTCGTGCTTGATGGGTGTCGTGCTGTATCGCTGGTGCGTTGGGGAGTCCAGGTTCGTGCCCTCCTTCCGTGTGGGCGACGAATAGTTGAACAGCTTGGGCGTCCCTGCCTTCCGCGGTGTTGTGGTCGTCCCCGGCGACGAGTTTGGCACCGTCGAGGCATGCCGCGAATGTGAGGGGGATGCCGAGTGATTAACAAAGTGTGGCATGTCCGCTGGCTCGCTTCCAAACGTTTCCGCCTTGAGCAAGTTGGTAAATGTTCTACGAGCTTCATCTGGTCATATATATATATATATATATATTTCAGTCAGTCAGTCTATGTATGTATGTATGTATCATGTCTCTAGGCTGGTGTCTAGTGGTGTATATTACCTTTCTCCAAGTCGGTGACAGCGGCTACGACGGTTTTCTTTGAACCGTTTCCTCTAGTGGGGGTAGAGGGTGCATCGGGCATGAGCTGGAAAGAGGTAGAGAGGTCTACGCCGTCAGCTCTAGTGGGGATGAACCTAGGGAGGCATCAATGTCAGTGAGTGTTTGTGGTAATACTACAGAGAGAGAGAGAGAGAGAGAGAGGGAGAGGATTGTTTGTTTACCTGTCGCCATAGTGTCGTTTCTTGCTTGGGCTGTTGGGGCTCCTGTTCGGGGGGCGTGGTCTAGCGGGCTTGATAGCGGCGAGCCGGGTGGGGTTGAAGGGGTCGTCGAGGAGGGGGGTGGTAGTAGATGGGTGTGAGGAAGGGGGCGGTGAGTGTTTATGATGTTGGAGTGGTTTTGGGGAGTGGTGGGTGGTGGGTGCGAGTGGGTGAGTGATAGCCCGCTGATGCTGATTCTGTGAGCCTGTTGCTGTTGTTGTTGTTGTTGTTGTTGTTGTTGTTGTTGATGGTCCTGGGATGGCGTTTGATGTGTTCAAGAAGTTCATATTCTATTCAAGAAGAGAAGAGAAGAGAAGAGAAGTAGTGTGTGTGTGTGTGTGATATTTGGTCGTGGTGTTCAGTAGAAGTGGAGTAGAGTGGTAGTATGGTAGTAGTAGTTGGTTGGTTAGTTGTTTGTTTGTTTCGTTCCGTTCGATCGAAACGGAAACTGACTGGGGGGGGGAGGGGAAACCCCATGTCCCCCGAACATCCACCCATTGACTGAAACGGGGAATAAAGCCTGCGGATGAGAGCTACGGGGTGACAGTGATACGACAGCCCTGTGATATGTTTAATCCTGTCACATCTTAATAATAAGTTACATAAATAAATTAGAGTCAAACCACACTCACACACAATTCACATACATAAAAAGGGAATACATTAAGAATGTAATAATAAATATAATCTAGTGAGAAGATGACTACTAAACGAAGTATCAGTCTACATCCTAGCGCACTATCACCAGATGAACATAAATCATACCAATCATTCATACAACAGTATAACCAACAGTTTAATCAAAGAGGAAGGAACGGACGAACACGATTCGCAGAAGCAGCCCAGTTCATCAGGAAATCATCATTCCCATTCGAAACGGAGAAGGAAGAGGAAGTGAGCCACACTCTAAATACAATCAAAACTGAACTAAGCTGCTGACTACGTGAAAATCAACAGATTAGGAGCTTCTTCCCACAGGAGATTCAACTCGGGAAGATGGACCAGGGGTGTGTACTGGCCATCCTACGGTTATTGGCCCACAGTAGGAACATAAGAAACCAACCACTGCACCGGGACCTCATCTTCACACAGACCGATCCACTGCCGAGTCTCATCCAACAACCACCACCACCACCACCACCACCACCACCAACCTCCTCCTCCTCCTCAAACCCATTCCGCGCCATCCAGATCAACCCCAGACCACTACCACAGTCGCTCTCCGCGAACCACATCCCCATGTCCAGCAGCAGCAACAGCAACAGTAACAGTAACAGTAACAGTAACAGCAACAGTAACAGCAGCAGTAACAGTAACAGCTCGTTTTCCCCCGCTCAGTCGGTCCCAGCACCATCATCCTCAGCAGGGGCTAACAACCCATTCAAGCAAAATCGATCCATCTCGGCCCACCACCCACGGAAAGATAAAACCAAGACCCCTTCGTATTGCGAATCAACTGAGAAAGTCATCACATTGTCCATCCCACGGGTCCCGCCACGCCCGACGAAACTGGCGAGCCTCAACACCACCACCACTCCACCTACTACTATTTTACCCGGTGAACCCAGCCGACTGGATCTGCCCCCGCCCCCAGCAGCATCGGCCGAATCGCCTAAAGCCCTGCCCCCGCCCAAACACTACTCGCAGCGGCTGATGAGGAAGGATACGGCGGGGTACGATCAGCAGCTCTCCTCCCCCGCCGACGCGGCCCCCCCTCCCCCCTGGAAAATACCCCAAAACCTCCTCACTCGACTGCCTCACCACCACCTCCCTAAACCTCCTCCCCCAGATCATCATCATCATCATCATCATCATCATCATGATGTGAATACAAGCCTCCTGCTACCCTCAAAGCATACTACTACTACTACTCATCCACACGCTCCCCTTAACGGCGCCAAATATATGGACCTTCAGATCCCCCGTAAGTGTGATCTCTCATTCACATTCATGTGGAGACGTCGGTTAAGACCACAGCATGCGTTAACTGACCTCGCACTACCAATCCAGCCCCGACCACATCCCAGCAGCACGGCACCAAGCCGTTGGCTGTTGCGCCACCACCGTTGCCGACGAAGCCGCCGCCGCTGGGGAGGACGGCGGGTGGAGATGACGGCCCGGCGGGGGCGCTCTCGGACACGGGGGAGCGGGACCGGGGCAGCCGGAGTCTAACGACGACGACGACGACGACGACGACGACGACGGCGGCGGCGGGACTGGCGCGGGCCCAGACGCTCACGCATCATCCCACCCGCCGAATGGCACCCGCGGTCCCCCCGCCACGCCAACGCCCGGGAAGCCTGCACATCCATAACCCCCACGCGGTCTCCCTCGACGAGCTGGTCGCGGCCCCCGAGGACGTCTCTGGAGGCAGACCGTCCACCACCACCACCACCATGCGCACGGTCTCGCAGGCCCACCATACGAGGACCGCTAGGCCGCCCGATGCGGACCGGGCATCGGAAGCAGCCACTCGGACGGCGACCCGGCGGTCGGTGTCGCTGTTCTTCGACGGCAAGGCGGCACATGCGCCGGACCCGGAGCCGCCTGTGGTCGCTGTATGCAAGAAGACGCTCGAGCTCGGCGCCAACGCCCGCGCCGACGGCAAGGAGCTGCTCCACGATATCCTGCTCGGCTGGCGCGCCCGCCACGGCGCCCCGAACGAACGCGCCCCCCTCGTGCCTCACCAAACGTCCTCCTCCACCCACCCCGACGACCACCCCTGCATCACCATATCCCTCCTCGTACTTCTCCCTCCCCCCCGATCCTGTGCGACCCCGCTCGCCTCGCCTGGAGCCCCCTCGACTGACTAACTCACTAAACCCTCCCCTTTCTCATCTCTTCCAATCATCAACCCTCCCCCGTGTCCCCCCCCCTCCCCCTATCATATGTACACTACCCGTATCTGCTCACATACCCTTCCTTCCTTCCTTCTTGGAACCAGCTGTCTGCTCATATACTCGCCTGCGGAGCCGCTCTGTCTGACACAAACCCCACCTTGATCCCTCTTTTTTTTTTTGTCATCTGCCTTCCTGCCTTGAATCCAAGCATGCCCATCCACATATCCCCTCCCGGCCCTTCTTTTCTTCTTCTACTGCTGCTGTTGTATGTGTGTATGTATGTATGGACATCTCCCCGAGTACCCCGCGCTCCTCATGGCCTTGTTCTTTTTTTTTGTGTGTGTGTGTAACTTTTTGGGAGAGTTTCTGTGAGTTTGTGAGTGTACATATGTGCATCTGAATGTGTGCGTGAGTGCTGTCCTCCATCCTGCGCTCATGTTGGCCACCCACCGGAGTATGTAGGCAGCCATGGGACACACACTGGACGGGGACAAGAGGCCGGCTCAGAAATACAGATAAGGGGGTTGGTCGTGTCGGGTACATATTTACTAGCTTAACATAAGCCTCGCGAACGGAGTGTCCCGGTGATCCCGCGCGGAGCGCTCTCCGTAGGAGTTGCGGGAGGGCGGCGAAGCGCGCTGCCGCGGTCGGGACTTGTATTTTAAGTTAGATATTTATTGCTTTCCTTCATGGTCACAAGATTGTCAGGCAAAAAAATCTCTCTCTCTTTTCGTTTTGGGGTGATATGAAAAAAAAAAAAAAAAAGATGAATGTATATGTATGAAATCTTCATTTGAGGCGGGGATGATTTTTTGGTGATCGAGGGGTGTGTGTAAAAGTGTGTGTGTGTGTGTACATGGCAGTGAAAGAGTTGAAAGGGTTCAGACAGTAGCGAGGGGGGGGGGTAATGATGTACTGTTATACAATATATCAGGTATCAAGGAGATTGTGACTGTCTGGGCTGGGATCGGTCGATGGGTCGGGATGCGTGGCGCCGGTGATCGTCGGCTCCTTCGGCTCCGTCGCTTGGAAGGCTACCGTGGTGATGGTAGACCCTTTGGAGCCGCCGAAGCAGAAAGAGGCTCTCGGAATTTTGGAGTGGAACTTGAATCCTATTCAAGCACACGACCAACAAAAAAAAAAAAGAAGAAGAAGAGATGTTATCATTACCATTACAAAACATCATCAATTTGTTTTTTTTTAAAGGAGGAGAGAGAAGGGCCACACACTGACCGGTAAGCGGAGAAACGAACTTGTGGATCAGCTCCTCTTCCGTCCAGTTGCACGACGTGATCAGGAAGATCCCGCCCGGTTTCACTAGCAGGTCTCGGATCCTCTCCGGGTATATCGCTTCTAGCTTTCGCCCATCGATCCTCGCATCCGATAAACAGATCGCATCGAAAGTCTTTAATAAGGCCAAGATCGCAAGAGATACGAGAATGTGAAGCGGAGCAAGAAGCCAAAATCACGTTAGAAGGGGTTCCCATTCATTAATTAATATATATATATATATATATATGTGTGTGTGTGGAGAAGAGGGAAGAACGGACGCCTTTGTCGGTGATCAAATCCCAGCCCTTCCTCTCAGTATGGGGTGATGAAGCAGGTGCATTTCGAAGGGGAGGCTCGATGGGATCCCTGAGGATATCGCGGACTTCGAGGCGGAGACCCTGGATGCCCTTGGCGCGGGCGATTTGGGAGGAGAGTTTGATGGAGCTTTCCGAGTAGTCGATCCCCGTCAGACAGTCGACCGAGTACCCTCCCTGAGCGAGGAGGAAAAGAAGCTGACCGTTCCCGCAGCCGACTGGAAGGTGGAAAGGGGTATCTCTCATCTTATCAATATCAACAGATATGATTTACTCGAGGTTGTGGGAGATGGGGGAAGAAGAAGAAGAAAAAGGAGAAGGGTGAGGCCCACCGTCGAGGATCTGTGAGTCTGGCTGACCGACCTGTAGCAGGGCATCATGTCCATCGTCGGTGTTATTGAAATCCGCCCGAGTGGGGGTCATCGGCGACGGCAGATACCGGGCGATCCAGTCCAAGATCTCGTCCGAGCTCGCCGAGCCAAACCAGACCTCTCCCTCGTCCCCCGCCTCGCTGAAGTTCGTAAGCTCCCGCACATAGTTGTCGTCCCAGTACTCCTGCGTACCCAGCCGCGATGCCGCTATTCCAATCTCTTCTATCGCTATGCCTTCCCCCTCCATCATCTCTCCTCTCTCCTCGCCTATCCTCTCCTCCGTTGGTCTATAAACTGCGCTCGGTTGCTACCCACTATGATTTCCCTTGTCTCTTTGCGACCCTTTGGCGTCGATGTGAATTGGGTTTTCCTAGTGTGGTTGTTGTAATACTTTGGAATCCGACTTTTGTTTGTCTCCCGCATTTAAATAAATACAATCTCCTACATATTCTACCCCTTATTACGTAAACATGCATCCTTCTACAAAATTGTGATTTTTGTTGAGACTGTCCTGTGACATGTCTGTGACACGTGTGTAACCTGACGAACCTAACCATGAGCACGTGATATAGCCGCAGCATTGTAGTCCGCAGAAGCTTGTATATAGTCTATCCCGCCCGAGCCGGTTCCGTTTCTCCTTTTCCTCACCGATTGGAGACCGGAACCGGACGCAGAGTGAGCTTACCGCCCGCCTCGGGATTTGACTAGGTTAGTGTAATGTCATCACCGATTGGAGACCGGAACCGGACGCAGAGTGAGCTTACCGCCCGCCTCGGGATTTGACTAGTGTCACCCGTTTGAGTTCTAACAGGTTAAAAGCCGGCTCAGCCTCTGTGCATCCGTTTGTTTCGCGCTTCCGACTCGGTCTGGATGAATGATTGGGACGATCCCTTAAAGAAAGAATTACCGGAATCAGATTACGAATCAGTACCTGAAACAAAATCCAAGGACTCCGACGACTCCTCGATTGATAGAGACCTACCAGAACAAATCCGAAAGAAACCGATCCCATCCACTTCCACGATGGAAGAATTAAAATCCCTAGCTGTGCAGATGGACGAAATGAAACGCCAGTTCGCCGACCAACTCCGCACCCAGAACGAGTTGATCCAGAACCAATCACAAGAACTGCTCAACCTTCGAGCCCACGCTGCCAGCCAACACACCCATACCCACACACCCCACTCCATCCGCCTATCCCATGCCGAGAATGTCCTCAAACAGTTCATCAAATCCCCGATTAATATGTTCAACGACGAGAATCCAAAGAAACCCATCCTAGCCTTCGATGGGTCCAACTTCTCCGACTGGGAAAAAGCAATCGACCGAACCCTAGTCAATGCGTTTGACCGTGACGGTTCTTTCATCGAAAACCTAGACAACTTCAGTCACCTGAACCGCCCTGAAAACCGAGCGGTTGCAAGTCTCATACGCAACTCCCTCGACCCAGCTCTGCTCACTATCGTGGAGTCTGGCCAAAGTGACAAGCCCAGAGAGCTCTTTGTCCTCCTACGTGAAAAATGTAAGCGCTCTGGCCGCCGCCACAAACTCATGGCAATTGAAAAACTCCTCCGCCTTGCTAGCGAAAGACCCCCAGCCAGCGAAACCTGGCTAGCCAGCTGGTGCACACTGAAAGCCGACCTGGATCGCGTCAATCCGACACTCGACGAAGTATGGGGATTATTCCTCCAAGCCGTTGCGACTTCACCCCCTGGAGTCGACAAGAAGAACTTTGAGTACTCCATCAGTCAACCCCTTGACGACATGAACACTCCACCCTCGTTCAGTGAGGTCACCACGATAATACAGTCTGCGCTCAGCAAAACATCCTGCGACTCCACCCTGTCTCCCGGCACCATTGCCACCGACATCGACATGTCCGTCGGGCAGGTGGCCGCGTACAAATCAAACACCCGCTACGTTCCTCCCCAGATGCGATCGCAACCAGAACAACCTTCGAAACAAAAATTTTCTGTCGAGAAGGCTACTTTCTACCAGGGCAAAACTCAACCCGAGACCCTCCGTGAGCGATATGGATCCAGCTGTCTCTACTGCGGTCAACATGGCCACTGGTATTCAGACTGCAACCCGTTCTGGGATGACGTCCGTCGAGGTCGTATCAAACAGCCCCCGCCAAACCACGCAGACTCAGGCTCGAGGTACATTCCCCCCGCACGACCGGCCACCCAAGAGGACCGACCCGTTGGTAAAGTGAGAAAGATCGACATCCCCAACGTGCACGAAGGCATGGTATTGATAGACTCTGGCGCCACCACCAACGTGAGTGGCCCCTCCCCTTTCTTCACCATCACATCTAAATTACCCGCCCCTCGCTCGGTTACGTTAGCCGTGTCTGATTGTGTTGCACCCCTGAAATACATTGGCAGGCTGAGAATTCCGACGCCGAAGGGGACGATTGAAATTGAAAATGTGTACTTCTGCGAGGGTGTGAAAGGTTCAATACTGTCAACGGGCCGTCTAGTTGTCAGCGGATGGAAATTTACTCACACCGGTACCTCGGCAACCCTTACTAGTCCAGAAGATGTGAACTTCCCCCTTGCCTTCAATAACTTTTGTTGGACTATCTTGACTACTTGTGACGAGGAATTCAAAATTAATAAGATCACCCAACTCCCGTCATTTGACCCATATCTCTGGCACGTACGGCTTGGCCATGTGTCCGATGAAGTGGTCAAGAAGTTCCTCAATATGCACTTCCCCGATAAACGCATCCCGTTCAGATCCTTCTTTTGTGAGCAATGCGCCAAATCCAAAGCTCTACGGTTGAAGGCAAATGGAGTGGAATCACAACTCCCGCGAGATAAGCCACTCGACATGTGCGTGTCCGATGTGATAGGCCCGTTTGATGCCGACATCAATGGTGGACACTACGTGGTGACACTACGTGACCATGCTTCGACCTATACGTTCTGTGCGATCATCCCGACTCGCCAGGACGTCCCGGCCAAGCTCATCACCTGGATCAAACACCTGAAGACCGTATGTGGGAAGGCACCGTCGTACCTACGCTGCGATAATGCCGCCGAGTATGTCAACTCGTTCAAGACAGAGATTGCCAAGCTCGGTACCACGCTAGCTCCCGTTTCTCCGTACCACCCCGATCAAAACGGCGAGGCAGAAAGAGTCAACAGAACTCTAGGCGACATGGCGCGCACGATGTTGCACGACAGCCGGCTGCCGAAGTACTTCTGGAGCTATGCGTACACCACAGCCGCCTACCTGTATAACCGACTACCCAACAGACGAGTAGGGAACTCGACCCCGCTTCAAAAGCTTTACAAGAAGATTCCCTCGCCAAACTCAATGTACTCCTTTGGCTCAAAAGCCATCGTACATATCCCAAAGGAGCAACAACGAGGGAAACTAAACGAGCGGGGACAGGAGTGCTACCTACTTGGGTACCCAGAAGCAGGAGCCGGCTGGTGGTTTTGGTCAACTATTGAGCGGAGGATGATCCACTCGACTTCAGCCATATTTCCAGATTTCCAGGCCCTTGAAGTCAAGAAGAAGGTCCTGAAAAACGACCTACATTTCCTCCTCAACAAGATCCGACTAGTCCTTGGAGAAGAACCAACAGAAAAGATTGCTGAAGAAGAAAGGAAATCCATTGCCTCGCTCCCTAGCGGACCCAACCACGGCCTCCCAAAGAATATCCGCGCAGCTTTGAAGAGCGCCGATGCTGACAAATGGCAACTTGCGGCGACGTACGAGATCGATCAATTTGAAAACCTCGCCGTTTGGGAACCGATCAACCCCCACCCTGGAATGAAAGTCCTTGGTGCCAGATGGGTATTCGCCATCAAACACAAGCCAGATGGTTCTGTCCTGAAATATCGCGCCAGGTATGTAGCAAAAGGATTTAACCAAACCATGGGCGTTGACTGCAATGAGGTTTACGCACCGACCGCATCACTTAACACGCTCCGCCTGTTACTCTCAATCGCGCAAGAACAATCCTACTCCACCGCTACCTTCGACGTCAGCTCCGCCTATCTCTACAGTCCAATTGAAGAGGAGGTTTATGTACAACCTCCAGTCGAAATCAAACCAGAATGGCGCGGCAAAGTAATGAAGCTGAAGAAAGCGATGTATGGGACCAGGCAGGCCGCGCGGTGTTGGTGGAAATATTTCAAGGGAAAGATGGAGAAGTTAGGGTACGTCGCCAGCGAACTAGAACCATCACTCTATCATTGCCGTAACCAGCAAGGTTTCATTGTCATATGGCTCCATGTCGACGACGGTTTTGCTATGGCTTCGTCTCCTCAAATGCTTAACTCACTTCGCGAGGCCATTGAGGGGGAACTGGATATCAAATGGAGCGGCACGGTAGATCGGTTGGTGGGCATCAACATCAAGAAAACTCAAGACGGTAGCTTGGAACTTGACCAGCATCTACTCGTTAATCAAGTGGTGAGAGAGTACTGCCGGCCGTGCTACCCCAGAAGGAGCACACTGCCTGAAGAGGCACTCGAGGTGAACGAAGGTGAAGCTATAAATGTGACGGAATACCGGTCGGTAGTAGGTTCTCTAATGTACTTGGCCGGTGGTACGCGACCCGACTTGACTTATTCAGTCAACCTCCTAGCTAGGTACAGCAACTGCCCGTCGGAGAAACACTGGGACGCGTTGGATATCCTCATCGGATACCTGAAGCGGACAGCTGATCTGACACTTAATTTTGGAAAAGGCAGCGGCCGCCTGGAACTCTGGAGTGACTCAAACTGGGGAGGTGAACACGAGCGATCTACTTCCGGACACATAATCAAGCATAACGGCAACCCCATATCATGGGCGGCGAAAAGACAAACCGTTGTGGCACTTTCCACATGCGCCGCCGAATACATTGCCTTATCCGACGGAACAGTGGTCATCGCTCAACTCAACAACCTACTTATTGACCTAGAAATCCCCAAGCCTATTGAAATATACTGCGACAACGAGGCAGCAATACTCATATCGGGCGACAACGCGTCGAAGAAAAAGACCAAGTATCTGACACGCGCCTTCTATTTCATCAACGACTTTGTGAGACACTACGGCATCAAGATCAAATGGACGACCACGCTGCAACAACTAGCGGATATCTTCACGAAGAGATTAGGACCCAACAAAATCGAAGAAGCAATCCCAAGAATCAACCTCAAGAGACGGGTCCAGCTTACACACGTGGGAGGGGGTGTTGAGACTGTCCTGTGACATGTCTGTGACACGTGTGTAACCTGACGAACCTAACCATGAGCACGTGATATAGCCGCAGCATTGTAGTCCGCAGAAGCTTGTATATAGTCTATCCCGCCCGAGCCGGTTCCGTTTCTCCTTTTCCTCACCGATTGGAGACCGGAACCGGACGCAGAGTGAGCTTACCGCCCGCCTCGGGATTTGACTAGGTTAGTGTAATGTCATCACCGATTGGAGACCGGAACCGGACGCAGAGTGAGCTTACCGCCCGCCTCGGGATTTGACTAGTGTCACCCGTTTGAGTTCTAACAATTTTCTAATCCAAAAGTTACAAACAAACAAACACTTCCTGACATCTTACAAAATTTAAATCGGATTCGGATCCGGTATGTAAATATGTACAAGGGATGTGACCGACTCGCTTCTTGGGCCTCAACAAGAAGGGACCAACACGGCAGCGGGGGGCCCCGGATCTCCTCTAGTGGAGGATGTTACTCACCACAATGACTGATATCATTTTCCTGTATTCCCTTTTTTTGTCTCTCCTTGCTGCTCCTCGTAAGTTGTCATTCTTGTTCAATGAGTGTCAAGAAACTTCGTTGCTTCTAAGTAATTGTGATAGCCATATATGAAAAGTTGGATTGAAATACAAAAACATCTACATAGACAAGGATAAGAGCATCTCCAGTGGACTCGCTACACCGGGGCCCGCGACCCCCCTTTAGCGAGTCCCGTCCAAAATTGGGGTCCAACGGACTCGCCACCAGACCCGCAAAACCCATCCAGGGGTCCCTCCCACTCGCTACACATCAAAGACGATAGCGAGTTTGCTCCAGGCCATCGATCACCCAATCGCGTTGCGTATACGTCGCGGCTTCAGCTACTTCAATACGATTTGACCACACATCTTTCCCACCAATCAACCAACCATCAAGCAACATGTCTTCGCCGGCCATTGATCCTAATCTTGGTCTCATTGATGTTGAATTTTTGAAAACTCCGACGTGCAAAACTGCCAACAAAGAAAAAAAAGCCGACAAAGAAAAAAAGCCAAAAAAAGAAGAAAAGGAAAAAAAAGAAGATGAGAAGGTCAAAAAGCCACCGAACTGGCGTATTGAGGAAGACCAATCACTGTGCACGAGCTGGATCAACACTTCCAAAGACGCGGCAACCGGTACCGACCAAACGAAGACTGCTTTTTGGGATCGGATTCACCAGTTGTACAAAAAGATCATGGAAGAAATAGTCAAGAAAAACAAGAACAATAAAAAATTCAAGCCGTTTCCAACTCGTTTGAAAGGCGCCCTCAAAAACCGCTGGTATCATATTCAGCACCAGGTGAATAAGTACTGTGGTTACTTTCTTCAAGTCCAAAGGAGAATGAGAAGTGGTTCAAGCAATGATGACATAGTAAGTCTTGACATTAATGCAAACATGTATATAGAATGATACTGACCAAATTTTTGTTGGTCAAGACGGTGGAGGCAAAAATTCTGTTCAAGACCGATACTGGAAAGGCGTTCACGTTGGATCATTGCTGGGGGATCCTGCACCACTCTCCAAAATGGATCAAGAACATGGGAGAGGTGGGTGGTCGCGCGAAATCTAAGGTTCCAAATGACGCTATCGACGAGGTCACTCCAGCTTCTTCTGATGTTCCGTCATCTTGCGCGGCAACTGAAGATTCCAGCGTGCACTCAGGAGGACGCCCCGAAGGCAGCAAGGCAGCCAAAAAGCACAAGAACGATGACGTCTCCATCTTTGATCTGATCAAAGGCCAGCATGATTTGCTTGAGATCTCACGCAACAAGCAACGCGTCTTTCAATCCTTTACCGATGACATAGTAATGAGCAAAGACTTATCCAACATGGATGACGAGACTCGAGAGTACTTTTTGGCAAAGCAAAAGCTTGCCATGAAGCGATTAAAATTTGATTGAAGATGCATAGATCCCTACTTGTGCAGCTATAGGAAAGAACGTTCTCACTTCATCCTCTCCTGCTTTTTCTATTCATCCTCTGTATCACTCTCACACTTGCTATTTAGATAATGTCCCTCTGATTGTCTAAAATATCTTTCTCACATTGTGTTACACAAAACAAAGCAGTTTGAATTGCTTGGCAACAAAACAAAGCAGCTTGTGATTGCTTTTCATTAAAACAATTCGCTCAAAAGAGCTTCTGAGGATTGAGAATATAAAAAACATTATTCTGATTCCTGGAGATCATCATGTGATTGTCCGCGTAGATTCCAAAGATGCTCAATGAGGTCTTCTTTGAGCATGCGGTGAGTGGAGCGGTTACGGATTGCCTGATATCGCATGAGGAATGTGTCAAGGTCAGATTGACTGCTTGCGGTTGAAGCGCTCCCTTCTGAGCTGTTAGCTTGATGGTAGTCGTAATTGTTCTGAAAAGGTGTATCGCGTTCATTTTCAATAATCATGTTATGCAGAATGACTGTGGTAATCATGATTGCCGACAAGTCTTCAGTCTTCCAGAGTTGACCGGGGCTTTTGATAATTTGAAATTGCGCCTGAAGCACTCCAAAGGCCCGCTCAACATCCTTGCGGCAAGCTTCTTGCATCTTTGCAAAGTGCTACATTAAGTAGGTCCAAAATGTTAGTTTGTATATATTGGATTCATACAAGAAACCATGGAGAGTTACTTACCTTATTTTTGTTTCCAACAGGGTTGGAAATTGTTTGTACAAGTGTTGCCCATGGAGGATAAATACCGTCGGACAAGTAATAACCCATATTGTATTTGTGACCGTTCACCGTGTACTTGACTGTGGGAGCTTCTCCGTCCTGAAGCTTCTTGAATAATGGGGAGCAATCTAATACACTGATATCATTCAAGGAACCTGGAAGCCCAAAGAAAGCATGCCAGATCCAAAGGTCATACGAAGCAACAGCTTCCAAGATGAGGGTTGGTTCTTTTTCCTTTCCCTGGTATTGCCCGTGGTATGCGCTTGGACAATTCTTCCAAGTCCAATGCATACAGTCGAGGGAGCCCAGCATCCCAGGGAAACCACGTTCTTCGCCAACCTCAAGTAGTCGTTTGGTATCTTCTTCATTGGGAGTTTGGAGGTATGTTGGGTGATATAAAGTGATTATTGCGTTACAGAATCGCTTCAAGCACTCCAAAGTGGTGCTCTCACCTAAAAAGTAAATAAATGAAAATCTAAGTTTTGTTCTGGATAAAATGCACAAAAATGACTTACTCATACGTGTATATTCATCAATAGAGTCTGCGCTGCAGCCATAAGCCATCATCCGTAATGCCGAAGTGATTTTCTGGGATGAAGAGAAGCCCAAGCTTCCTGCCGCGTCGCGCTTTCGCAGAAAGTATTCATCAAATCCAGCTATGTCATCCACAATCCTCTTGAACAAGCCAACTTGCATTTGGAAACGTTGGTGAAATAGGAAATCAGGATACACCGGGTTTTCAGCAAAGTAATCACTGAAAAGTCGAATGTTGCCTTGAAGTCGGTCCCGATTAATTGTGATCCTTCCAATGGTTGAGCCCCCCCACTTCTTTTGAGACTTGAGAAAATGAATGAGGTAGGAATTTATTTGTAATGCAATAATGAGGTCGTCATCATCGTCAAAGTAGTGAACCACAAACTGATCCATAGCATGATCCATTGTGTTTCTGGTTTGTCGGATAGATGGATTGCGTTTCTGGTGTGCAGCAGTAGGAACAGGGCCGGATACGTTGTGTCTAGAAAAATGTTGAGTCAAGATTTGGTACAGATTACCAAGAATAGACGTCAGGCAATGTTGCGGGCCTCATCAATGGCAAGACCGCTGGAGAGCAATTGGGGACATGTTGTTGTCAGCCAGTGAAATGTGATCCAGGCCCGCTGAACGCAAGCTGATCCATGGCCGACCCACTGGAGATGCTCTAACAATTAAAAAAAATTCATGCCATGGTAGAAGCACAGAACTGCTCAAAGAGCCTGGTGCGCAGACGAGTGTCCTCAGTAGCATCAGGGTGTGTCTTGTCAAGATCATCCTTGGGTTCAGCGTCTTCACCTGCCTCATGCGTATCTTGAGGTCTTGTTCCCAACAATTCCCAGTCAGAATCCTCGGATAGCATGAAGTTATGCAGTATGATGCAAGTCTGGATCCATTGGTTCACTCGCCTTGCGCTTCGAACGCCCGAGATTAGATGGCGCAAGCATTTCAAAGATTGCCATCGGTTCTTTAGCATGCCAATACAATGTTCGACTTCGACACGTTGATGACTGAGCGTATAGTTGAAGTCTTTCTTATCCGCAGGAAGTTGTTGTCCTGGTGATCGTTTGAAGGCTGGAATCACCGTTGCGGAGGCAGTATAAGCCGAGTCGGCCAACAGGTATTCGCCAGTGGAGAAATACCTCTGTGGCTGTGTGAAGAGCTGCGATTTCTGTCAGGAGACTGCTGAAGGTAGCAATAATCTGAGAGACATACCTTAGAATTCTTAAAAACACGCTGATCGTGTGCACTGCCACACCAGCCATGAACTGCATAGATGATCCTGTGATTGCAATCAGAGACAATAAGCGAGTTGAGCGCATAGACACTCTTGCGCATCCAATAGTCTTCCTTGTGCAGAGTGGGGGCCAGAGCAAGAGGAAAAATTGTCCCATCAACCAGGCCAATTGTGCCCTCAAAAAAGTTGTAGTGAGATTGACGGAGGTAACTTGATCGCTCTTCTGCACTGGGCCATCAAACGTATTCATCATCCAATGCGGCAATTGCGTACAGACATCGGTTGGTATAATTCTCTACTGATCCCTCTAAAAAAGAAAGGGAGTTCAGTCGTACTGAGAGACTGCCCAAGATAACAGAAGAATAGAACATACCAGAGATGTTAAAGAATTGTGCCAACATATGCGGTGAACCGCCGTTCCCACTGAGGCCAAGATGAGCCAATGCGACTAGAAGCTGCCACTTGCACGGAGCCTGGGGATAGAATGAGTTGTTTGAGAAAACTGCGAGACCTTCGATCTTGGACACTAGCTTCAGAAAGCTGGACTGGGTCATTTGGGCCTAAGGGGAAACAAATTAGCAGGCCATTTTTCCAATGGTATAAGCAGGAATGATTTCTTACCCATCTTTGAAAGACCGAAGTACTCCAGAGAACCTCAAATGTTCTCCCAAGGCTGGCAATCCTTGGTCGACGAACTCGCCGTTGTAGATAACGCTTGCAACATACATGATCAATGGATTCCAGGATTGCACTAGCTTGGCTGTACGTTATAAGGTGTTCAAGATTTTGGTGTTGATACTTCCAGATTTCAAATCAAGTCTTGAGCAAATGCCGAGCCAACACAAGACCTGCAATGAAAATGATTCCCTCAGGTTGAGCTTTTGTTTTGCGGAGCATACCAAGGAGACCTAGCAACAAGAGGGTTGTTTGGGAGCAAGGCGGGGAGATCTGGTATCGTTGTTTGGCTGTTTCAAGATTTGCAAAGGTTGTGACAAGCAAGAACTGGAGGTCTTGAATGAGAACCTTTTGTTCTGAGTAACGTGGCATGTTGGGGGAGAGGGGATGTGGATGCTATGGTGGGTGTTCAAAGATTAAAAGTGTACATAAATTTTTTTTTGCATAAACACCCGCAAAAAGTGGCTGTTTATTCATTTATTGATTTATGGTGATTTTTATGTTATGCATATTTGAACACCATAAATGGCCTTCAATGGCTCATCTTTGATGCACATGCTCAAATGTTGACTTGTCCGAGGAGTTGTTGTTTGCAAAAATAGAAAATCTGTTGTATGTATGTACATATTTATCTTCTGGTGCGGATCATTCTTCAAGCAAAGAGTTTCTATTACATGCTTTCTTGTTGACTCTTCTGTGAAGAACTGCCAAAAACCAAGGGCAAGTTCCGTCAGGTCGAAAACAGAAATTGATATTGATGCAATAAGAGAGAATACAAAATAAGTCCCATGAGGGGAAAAAACAAAAGTGCAAGAAACTACAGTACAGGCTTTTATAGACACACATGAATTTGAGAGGGCGTAGAGATGAAAAATGCATGATTTATTGTGTACTTAGAATATCTACATTTGATCCGTGTAAACTGATGGAGATCTGTTGAGCTGTTGCGTCGTAGAATAAGGATCCGTGAGTTTCGTAGGCAAGCCGTGTATTGACGCGAGTGACAACCTATCATAAAAATTAAAAGAATGTAATAATCTTGATCTTAAAACAAGGTTCTTGAGTCTTCCAAAAAAAAAAATTGACTTTAATGAAAGGTTTTTGTTTTCTTTTGTCGGTTTTGCCCCTGTGGTTGACATCTTCTTTTGAACTTGAAGCGTTGATGGCACATTCTTTCCAATGACATATCTCAATCAATCTTTGCATCAGCACCATTGAGCATCACGAGGATGAGTTGATTGCAGCTGCTGCTCATCATAGAAATAAACTTGTCGGCGTATATACGTTTCTTAGGATGGACTCTCATCCCAGAGATCACATAACTTTTGGCGGCCCGCTAGCTTCTATGTTTTGTGACACCTCATAGTGAGGGCATTGGGAAAAAGGCCATAGGCGAGGTGGATAGACTCAGGGGCAGCAATCATCTGGCTTCTGAATGCCCCTACCGCAATTGTACCCCGCAGAGTAACCTGAAGAAACTGATGGCACAAACTCTACGTATATCAAAGAGAAGCTTAGTTCTTGCTTCTCATTCTTCTCCCAATTGGATGGCTTAAGGGAAAATGAACAATCATAACACCATGAATGAATGGAAAAATATTGGTGCTTGCTGTCTGAAGAGTTGTGTCCTACAGGCTACCGGTAGCACTACTAGCCGCACTTCCTCAGTCTTGCGGGCCACTTGGCTGTACAATATATTGCCTCACCCTTTCACTTCGTCAGCTGGGTGCATCTCAGGCAATAAAGTATGCTGGCCTTTACCCCCAGATAGCCGTATCAGCAAGCAGCATTGCTCCACGCTCTCTGGCCCAGCTTATCCCCAGGATCTGTGTTCGACTCCCAACCTGCTCCAGCAACTTGCCTACAAGCCAGATTCACCTCATCATGAAGAGTTTGATCTCAACTGCGGCCGTCATACTGGATGTGTTGATTTCAGCGGCATCAAGCGGACATGTCAAGCTGCAGGTGGAAGAACTTGCTGAAGCCAGAGGGACTCATATCTCAAGCCTGGAGATACTACAACAGACCAAAGATGAAACTCGGCATTGCCCCCAGTGCGCTACATTTGGACCCAAGAAATGCATCTTTCATAGGAAGTTGTATAACGAGTGATTGGCGATACAATGGCGGGGCACGCGAACTTAACACAAGTCCCTCGCCTGCCGGGCCTCGCGCGCAGCGCAACCTCCCGTCAGGGAGGTAGTCCCAATGAATAGCCCCCCCCAAAAAAACCCCCAAAAAAAGAAGCAAAATTTTTTTTGGCTGGAGCAGTTGGCAAGCCCATTTAGATGCAGAATTTACATCCTCCAGAGTCCAAAGAAGCCAAAAATGTGGTCATTCAAGAGTTTTTGCCTATCATAAAATTGGACATTCAGTCCAAGTGTTGAAATTCTCTTTATCTACTCATTCCAAAACAACAATCTCTTTACTATTTCTAACACTCTCTATTTATGGGGGCTTGATAGCGGCACGCCCAAAGGGCGTGCGCACGCCCATCCGCACGCCTAATAAACACGGCGTGCAGCCGCTGCACACCCCTTTGGAAAGGCGTGCAGGGGCTGCACGCCATTCCCAGCATGCTGCACGCCATGTGCACGCCTACAATAGGTGTGCACATGGCGAGCAGGCGAGCAGGCGTGCCAGACAGGCGTGCAGAGCCTGCACGCCTGTCTGGAGGGCGTGCAAAGCCTGCACGCCCTTTGGACAGGCGTGCAGGCCTTGCACGCCTGTAGGCTCACGTAAGCCTCTCGAATCGAGAGGCTGACGTGAGCCCGGCAATAAGGGTGTGAAGTACCCCTATAAGGGTATGCGTACCCTTATAAGGGTACGCATAACCTTATAAGGGTACTTCGGTACCCTTATAAGGGTACAAGTACCCCTATAAGGGTACGTGTACCCTTATAAGGGTACAAGTACCCCTATAAGGGTACGTGTACCCTTATAAGGGTACCGAAGTAACCTTATAAGGGTACTTCGTACCCTTATCGCCGGGCTCACGTCAGCCTCTCGATTCGAGAGGCTTACGTGAGCCGCGCGATCGGGACTACGTACACCGTAGCTCCGATTGCGCGGCTCACGTAAGCCTCTCCAATCAAGAGGCTTACGTGAGCCAGCCCAGGTCAGTTCTGCTGGAACTGACCTGGGCGCGGGTACTGAAACCCGCCACCAACCACACAAACCCGAGCGCACGCACCCAATGACCAATCAACGGACCCACCACCGCGGTAAGCCCCCCCCAGGCCCTACTTTTGGGCAAAAAGGGGCCTCCTGGGCCCCTTTTTGCCCAAAAAAAACCCTCCCCTGAGCCACCCAGGGCCTTTTCTTGGTCCAAAAGGGGCCTGAAGGGCCCCTTTTGGCCCAAGAAAAGGCCTCATCAGACCCCCAGGCCTCACATCAAGCCCAACAGGGGTGGGCCTTTTGTTGGTCCCAAAGGGGCCTGAAGGGCCCCTTTTTGGCCCCAAAAAAGGCCTCATCCGACCCCCAGACCCCACATCAAGCCCAAAAGGGGCCTGCCAAGCCCCATTTGGGCTAATTACAAGCTCCGCAGCCCTAAAAGGGCATGCTTGGCCCCTCTTGGCCTTAAAAAAGGCTCCAGAAACATCCCTCCAAGCCACCCAAAAAAAGGCAAAAAGGGGCTAGCCCCCTCAATTAAATAAAATCCCCAAAGGGTTTTTTGAAGGAAAATCATGCAGCAAATGGCCATGATGAACATATACTTAAAAACAATAATAAGGTGTTCAAACAACAACAAATAAAATCACCACATATTTTCAACTTTTGTCCCAACAACCTGGCTGCACATTGAACTGACGTAACTCATTTGGATTTCAAAATAGATTGCAATCAATCACTTGATAAAAAATACTTCCTACAGCTACAATGGTGATGTCATCCGACGAATGTAAGATACTTTCTCCCACAATTTATGTTCCAAAAAAATCAACTGATTCTTTTTCCTCTTTCTGCAATTCCAGTGCTTGCACTCTGGGAAAACCTTCACCAACTATCACTTAACGATTATTGGAATGCGGAAGAAAGAAACCTCCTTTCTCAAGTGGGAGAAAGGCTCAAGAAATCTATAGAATCATCTGATTCAGAGGATGAAGGCCCTCCAAAACAATCCACTTCAACAACCCAGCCGGCCATAATCCCCCAACCATCCCCAACCAACCCACAACAGTCGTCCAATTCCTTCAACAACACTCCTGCCTCTAAGTCCCATCACATTTTGGCTGGTGGCTCCAGGGTTTCTGAAGACACCCTGTATCGTGAAGTCAATTACCCTGAATCCACTCCTCCCCCTCCCCGGAAAAACGCTCAAGGCCACTTTTCATCCCTCACTGCAGAGGGGTACCAATTTCTTGAGTCCCTCCAGCCCCATCTCACCCAAAAAGGCCCAGCGCGTTCACCTTCACCAATTCAGCAACAACGAGACGAGACCCCCTTCGACCGAGAAGTATGGTTAGCTGAAAAACAGATTCGCCAGCAAGAACAGATGACTTACAATTACCGTCACAGTTCCTATCACAACAATATGCCTGCTAACTGGTCAAACTACGCCGAATTATCTGACCGAGATGCTGAAGGAGAAACGGATAATGAAGATGCCATGGATTTGGACCCTGAAGTTGGCAGTAGTCATCCCAAATCTACCGTGGTCTCCAGCAGGCCGCCAAATCTGTCTAAATCCCTCTTTGTCGATAGCCGCCATTACCCAAAGACTCCTGCTACCAATTCAGCCACTTCCTTATTTACTCCCCATCCAACTGCTGTTCGCCCAGCTCCCAATTCCTTGGCCAAAATTAAAATCCGCCGCATCCCCCAGTCGACAGCACACAAAGAGCCAGAAGGATCCCAACCATCGGCTACCCGGTTCGACCCAGTCACTGTTCCCAAAGCCAGTATGTTATTTGGTTCACTGAAACTGTCAATATTGTTTGTCCAATACTGACAATTTTTTATTGCATTCCCCAGCCAACACTGATCTATTCCGAGGAACTCAATTGCTTTCCCCAGTAGTTGCCAAAAGGCTCAACTCCGCCCCTCCAGACGAGCGGCCGAACAAATCAATGACTCCCACGATATCCTATCACATATCCCGTATCATCACTTTTCTCATCCCTCTCATAACACCTCCCCCTGACAAACCACAGAAGGAAATGATCCACATATGGAGGAACTTGGAATTGACTCTCCAGATGTGCGAACGAGGTAATTGCTTCCCAAAATCTATCATTATATATATAGACATTGTGACTCATGATGAACTAACATCTAATTTCACAGCCAACATATTAAATGTCTACAATGCTAATTCCGACCCCCTGATAACAAAAGACATGCTCAACAAGTCACAAGTCGAGGACTTCCAGAAAGACCCACGGCACGCCAAAGTCCACTTCCTGGCTGGTCCTATGTCAACAATCCTCTCTCCAACAAAGACTGCCTACAGTCGCTTCGGCAACACAATAAAAGGAGTTCGACTGTTACAATATGGACATAAGCCAAGCGAGGGTTGGTCTCCACCTCCTGGACAGTCATCTCTCGCCATGCAAGCTCTGGCCTCCTTCCAGGAGGCATACGTAAATGTTCCCCAAGAGATGGGGCTTGCTGTTGGTGGCAAGGACGGACTGCCTCTTGTGATGCAGCACCTGTACGGGGCAATGGCGGCTCTGGCTCAACTGTGTTGTTTTGGCGAGGCAAAACGGGCCCTCACAAAAGTTCACGAGCGGACCACGGCACACGCTTCGGTACAATTCAGTATGCTTGCAGGTCTTCTTGTCTTTGGGCCCATCAACATGTTCACATCAACTTTATCCGGTCAAATGACAACAAACGCATCACAGGCGCTTCTTGAATTGGGGTGCAGTGTCGCGGAGGCGAAACATAACAACGGAACCTATAGTCGACTGTCTCCAACATTCTTGGATAAATTGAGGCTTGAGTTTCTCTGTTTCTTATCTGCAATGGGTTTTGGAAACGCAGACACAAGTGTTGGGTTCCATTCTTTGAAAGACTGGAAGTTCATACATGATGAGTTCCATAAGCAGTTTTCCTACATTAGAGTAGCCAATATCATAGGTGAAGATCTCGAATTAGCCCTGTCAAAATTTTAAACATGAATCCTGCTCATTTTATTATTCCATATTTGGTACTTGTTTTTTGGCAACAGCTGACCTTTGGTTTGTCTGATATATGGTTTATTGTGATTTGAAATTGTGTTTCCTATCCGATAAATCTCCAATACCCATTCCTCCTCCTGTCTTCCTACTTTACAGAGCTATTGTACCAAAAATCAGGTGATTTTGAATAACACCTCATATTTAGCACTTGAGAAATTCCTTTCTACTCTCTTGCCCTATCACCCAAAGGCCAAGGGGTCTGAACAGTGGAACAAAATTTAAGTACTGGCAATAGTGTTTGAGTGTGTAATTTTGTTTCACCGCACATGAACGGTTGGCGCACATTGGCAATTTGAAGATCTGGCCAGAATCTCCTCCTACTCAAATGATGTAACTTCTGTTTGGCTTGTCCAAATGGGCTCAAAAGTGGATCAGAAATTAAGTGATGGATATAATTGTTTACTGTTATGAAAATTTTCCATAGCGCGTGAGCGGTTTGCGCACAGCAGCCGTTTGAAGATTGGGCCAGAAGCTTGTGCTGCTCAAATGATGTAACTTCTGTTTGGCTTGTCCAAATGGGCTCAAAAGTGGATCAGAAATTAAGTGATGGATATAATTGTTTACTGTTATGAAAATTTTCCATAGCGCGTGAGCGGTTTGCGCACAGCACCGTTTGAAGATTGGGCCAGAAGCTGTGCTGCTCAAATGATGTAACTTCTGTTTGGCTTGTGCTAATGGGCTCAAAATTGGATCAGAAATTAAGTCAAGGAGGTAATTTTTTACTGTTATGAAAATTTTCCATAGCGCGTGAGCGGTTTGCGCACAGGAGCCCTTTTGTGCGCAAACTGTTCAGGCGCTATTGAAAATTTTCATAACTGTAAAACATGATATCCATGACTTGATTTCTGATCCACTTGAAAATATTAATAGATTAAACCACAGGGGGGTCATAAAGCTCAAAGAGTGCAATTAAACTGAATCAACCTGGGTGTCTGCATGGAATACCAGATTATTTTACTAATGCCCTTTCAAAATGATTTTTACACATGAAAAAAGCAGAATAGAAGATTCATAAACAACTTAAATGAATTAATCAAAGTAGATCAGACCACAGGCAACCATGGAAGATATGATAAGTGATAGATTGAGCAAGATAGACAATGAAAAACCAGAGCCCCAAAAAGGAGGCTACCTAATCACCTGAGATAATTACATGTCACATCTACCCCTGATGTGTGGCAAGATCACGAAAAAGGGCCACGGAGCTCTCTATCTTAACAAGCCAATCCCCTGCAGGCAAACTAGAATATAAGCGAGGGACGACTGGAGGGGGGAAAGGCGTGATTCCACGTTTGACATTCACGAGGACCCAGTGCTCGGGGTCAGAGTATAATAAGTAGATTGGATCCTTGGGCCGCTCACCAGGAGGTTTGGTGACTGGGAGAAAGGTGACATTGTTTTTGTTTTGAAGGCATACAATTGGCCTATTGTATGCATTTGCTGCCAGGGCGCCTTCGTCCAGTCTGAAAAGCCAATGATTTTGGAAACCCTGTCATCACCAGGCTTTGGTTTGTTGACGTGGATCCTTTTGTAAACGTTGTCGTATGCCTGGGACCCCCCGAATTTTCTGGTCCAGACGGGTTTGTTGGTTTCCATCTCTTTGAGCAGATCACAGCGGACTTTGTACCACCCCTGAACTTGATAGGCATCATATTGAGGCTCCTGGGCCAAGGCATGAGCAAGGCAATGGTAGCCACAGTTGCCATCTGCAGGTGGGTCATAGATCAATTGCACATGCGCAAACATCCAAAGTGGTAGTTGCTGTTGGTGTTTTTCCTGAAATGCCATGTCAGCAGAAGCTACTATCTTTGGAGGGAACAGAACAGATGAAGATATAAACTCACTGAGATCCCTCGGCTCCCCAATGCCTGTTGCGGAAATTTTGATGTCAAAAACATGATCAGATAAACTCCAACACTAACAGAGAGTCAATGGAACATGATTTCCCCAAGAAACTAACACTTCGGTCATTTCTTGTTACTGCAACATTTGCTACACTTTGAGGAGGTAGATGGTGGGATTCCTGCATCGATAGAAACAATATAGTCAATTACATTGCTTATGGGATTCACAACAGCACGTCCTTAAAGAAGCAATCACTTACCAAGGGGGGATCATTTCTCATTTGCCCTGCTTGATCTTCCAATTCTTCCCGTTGAAAAACAAATTCCACTTCTTCATCATCAAGTTCCAGATCCTGCATGGATAGAATGCATGGGTTCAATCACATTGGTTATAGGATCAAGAGCAGTGCATCCTCAAAGAATCAAATACATACCAATGGGGCATCATCTGCAGGTTGATCATGGGATCCCGCTGCTTCATTGTCCAAATCCGCAGCTTGATCATTGGTTTCTTGGCCTTGATGAACAAATACCTCTCCTTGATCGTTTGTTTCCTACAAATGGATGTGTTTTAAGCTGACTGATCTGACTTGAACCAATGATCCATTGTAAGAAACAAGGAGCTCACCGTATCAAGGTATTCCAAAGAGGATTCAGACGCTGCCTCTTTGGGGGCCAATTCCAATGATGATTCTGTCCCAGCCTCTTCAGCGTCCGTTTCCAAAGATGAATCTGACGCAGCCTCTTCATATTCAGCGTCCGGTTCCAATGATGCTTCTGAGCCAGCCTCCTCAGCCTCTGGAGCATAATCCATATCATTGTCACCAGTGAACAATGCAGGAAGGCTTTGCGGGGTACTCTTGCCACTGGAAATCCTTGTCTTCTTAGAACAGGCACGCCTGGACCTCCTTTTCACCTTGGCCAAAGACGTTTTTATCTCCTCCTCCGCAATTTCAGCCGCAATGGGATCCCTCGTCCGTTTCCGTTTGCCCGCCGTTGCTGCCTTCTTTGCCTGCGACGATTTCTTGCTCCTAGTGCGAATTATTGAAGTGGGGGCCATTTGGACAACCTCACCGGATGCTGAGTTGGGGACCACATGTGTATTGCGGATAATCTTGCGGAACCTTTTGACAACATCTTTCAAGGCCGACGGGTTGTGTGTCCTCAAAATCTCCTGCTTCAAATCCTCAAAATCGGCATCAAAGCTGTATAGATCACCAGCATTGGGCTGCAGCCAAGGTAAAAATGTCAGTTGTCTCCTTGACAAACGCACGCAACAACACAAGCAAGAAATAATGACTTACATCCCCATCCGGGTTGTATGCCAGAACCCACTGTGAGTGGAAGTCCTCAGGCTCCAGGTTGCCCTTCTCGTCCAATATAGCGGCCATTTTGTGAGCACAGGGGATGCCCATTGAATTGGAGAAAGTGTTGGTGCACTGGTCGGTGGGGTCAGCTTGGCCCTTCCGGATTTTACACAATTTGGCATACTCGGTCACAGCCAATTTCAAGGCATGAGTGGAGACTGTAGTATGGAGAGGCTGAAAGACTTTTGGCAGGCCAGACAGGCCCTTGACCGACTCGTGGTTTAGATGCTGGATGCAAGTGTCAATCTGGTGATCCACTGCCGCTGCTAGCGTATCAAACACGTGGGCCATTGACCCTCTGCTGTTCTTGACGTACAGCTTGAGGAAGCTGTGACCTGATTCGGCGCGAGAGGAAGAGATGTTGCCGAGGTGTGGAGTTTTTCCAGCCCAGCGAGCCATGAAGAGTTTGCGAGCAGGGATGATGTTTTTGGTGATGTAATCAAGAACCTGTGAGCAATCCGCAAGAGTTTTTTCCAGGTTTCTCCAATGGATGTCATAAGAGTCCTCGTTGGTCGCATACACCACTGAGTGCCACTTCTTAATGAAATCCTCCCACAAACCATCATCATTTGAGAAATGTCTTTTGCAATTGGCCACAATGTTCTGGTCAATGTGCCACAGGCAGACATTCAATGTGGCATCGGGAAAGGTTTTTGCTAGCGCGTTTCGGAGGGCTTTGTCCCGATCAGTGACAAAAACCTTTGGAGTTTTGTTAGGCTTCCAGACGGATCTAAATGGGGAGATCAATCATATCAATTTTTCTGACACATATTTTAGGCAGCCATGACCCCCAAGTGGCTATTTACCTTAGTTGCTGAATGGCCCAAAGGTAGGCTGAGTCGGATTCAGACCTCATGAAGCAAAACGCAATGGAGAATGATTGGTTGGTCGCAGTTTGGCCAACCACATGGAGAAGGGGATAGTTGCAGAGATTTGTCTTGTAGGTCGCATCAATGACTGCAATGTGATGGAATCGCCTGGCCAACTGGATGGCCGCTGGGTGGGCAAAAAACAGGTAGAGGAGCTCCCCTTCTGGATTGTGTTCATAGTGATGAACCCAGTTGGATGAATTGACCGCATGGATAAGATACTGCATTGGCTCCATTCCCTGCATTTTCTCCCGTAGCTGACCTGCCTTGCAGTTGTAGATGGTGCGGCTAGAAACCAATCGGCCTTCAGAGTTGGAGAGCTGGATGGCAATAGATCGGGGTTCCATACCAAACGAGGAGAGCCGGGCGACCTCTTTCTGCCCAAGTGAACTTAGCTTCTGGTGAATAACTTCAAAGTTCGGATTGATCACTGAGTGGTTGTGGGGGATTGAAGCTGATCGCAGATGCCACACGCGTGAGGTCGCAGCCTGAGCACAAGAGATGTGCCCCGAAATGCGGAAGGGACAACCAATTGACTTGCTTCTTGAATCTCTTTTACGCAAGTCCTTATCAACGGAGCGATCCTTTCCTCGTAGAGAGCATCCAAAGTAGACATTTTTGTTTGCTTTCGAGTTCACCACCGTCAGCTTGTACCCATGTGAACTTGACCACTTGTGCACAAACAGTTTCAAATCGTCCAGAGAGTGAAAAGAGTGTTCTGGGGGAGGTGCCATTGGTTCTATTGAATTGAGATATCAGTATCCAAATATCATAATGCCTAAATGGATGAGCCTAACTACTGACCCCCTGAATAGTCATATGACTCAATTTTGGATTTATTGAGGGTTGGTGGGTCTTTTTTTGAGTTGTCAACATATGGTTGTTGTTGAATGTGCATCTCCGTGGATTGAATACCTGAATTACAGAGGGAAATGGGTGAAAGTAGAAATAGGCGGTAAGCTATCTATTCATCTGATTTGAATAGTAAAATGATTGAACACACGAGTGTGGGGTGCTGGAGGTGATTCCATCATCGTTATGTCCTTGGATGTTGAATGACCAGGCACGGGTGGAGTTGGGCAGACATTTGGTGAACTTGGTTGAAGAAGTGGCATGTCAATAGATGATGAGTGCTGGGAAGGAGACAAGGCCAAATGGCTAGTGTTGAGGGCTCGGAGTGGAACAGTGGGCGAGGTAGTGTTGAGGGCTGGGAGTGGAACAGTGGGGGAGAAGATTTGGTGTGACCCCCCAGGTGCTTGACTTGACAAGGGATGCATTGATTGCTAAGTTTGAAAAATGGAGACGTTGTTAGTGCATGTATTATACCTATTTGTACTTGGCACTACCTACATGAGATGGTGCCTCATTGAGCGGAACCAGAGAATCATCCATAGGTTGCTGAATTGGAATCATGAAGGATGTAATGAGGTCACAACATAGAAGATTTGGAATTCTTTGAAGGAAGAATGAAATTGGGGACTGCTTACTTGATTGGAGCTAATCCATTGTTGATAACAGGGCTGGGTAGAGTGCCCAATGGGTATGCCGGTATTGATGCAATTGGAGTTTGGGAAATATCCACGCATGGAGTTGGTCTGTGAATATGCCATGGAGATGAAATACCCAGAAGGATGAAATAAAATCAGGGTGTGCTCTGCAAGGGCCTGCTTAACTAGAGCTTACATTTTGTGTGACTAGACTGACCGGCTCATTCACATTTGGTGGCATGTTTGCCCCGCCACTGGTTGAGTTGCTCTGGTATGATAACGCGGTCAAACCTGACATAATGCCTTGATTGGCATTTGCCCAAGAGTTTTGCTGTGGGAAAAGGGGGGTGATTGAAAGGAGTCAGTCAGTAATTTATTACTCTAATAATGAGTGATGCAACTGTAGCTCAGAGGATGCCTACTTGGAGTAAGTTCGACTGTCCGTAATAACTGGTTGTTGTGGGCACATTCACATTGGTGGGACGGGAGGCGTTTGCTTGGTATGCAGCGATGTTTGGGTTGAAAAATTGATTGGCATTTTCCCAAGAGTTTGGCTGTTGTAATTTTGCAATGATTCAAAGTGGTCAGTCAATAATTTTTTGAATTCATAGTTGTGCAATAATAAGTGAAAGGTTGCCAACTGGGAGTAATTGGGCCCCGCCATAAAACATAGTGTTTGTTGGCTGGTATGGATGGGTAGACTGGGTGACATTTGATGCGTCCAAAGAGACATTTGCATTGCCATAATGAAGTGGACCTGCCTGTTTTATTTAAACAAAGTCATTAACTATTCTGATGAAGAGTCGTGCAACTATAACTGAATGGTTGCCTACTGGGAGTAAGTTGGCCCCTCCATAAGAAGCAGTTGGTGGTGGCAGATTGATTTCCCAGACTGGGCATCAATTTGTGGGTTCGTAGAGAGGATTGGATGGCCATATTGAAGTGGCACTCCCTGCTTTATTTTAACATATAATCATAGTTCATATTTCTCTAAATCCCCAAATAAGCCAGTGAGCTGAAAACAGAAATGTGCTTACCAAATTGGGCGGACACTATTGAATAGGCAGTTTGGATTGGCATAAGGGATGCCATTGTTTTGTTGGTGAAAGTGGTTTGGGTTTGACATGGTTTCTGTCTATTTTGAAGCGGAGTGTCGAGCTGTTTTGTGATGTGAAGACTGCCGTGTCAGCTTAATATAACTCAAGACAATGATTGGGGTTCCTTTGGCGTGTTTTTGATTGGCTTGCACAGTTGTTTCTGCCATTGGCACCCCATTTGAGCACTTTTATTTGGCTTGTGGGGCTTGCAGGCTTTTAATTTAGCCCAAAGGGGGCCCCGCAGGCACAGTTTGGGCTTGATTGGGGGGCTGGGGGGATTATGGAGCACTTATGGAGCCTTTTGGGGCTCTGTTTGGGGTTGTGCGTGCTTTTTGTAAGCCCAAGAGGGGCCCAGCATGGCTGCGGAGCATGTAATTTAGCCCGAGGGCCAAAGCAAGCCCCTTTGGGGCTGCGGAGCTTGTAATTAGCCCAAATGGGGCTTGGCAGGCCCCTTTTGGGCTTGATGTGGGGTCTGGGGGTCTGATGAGGCCTTTTTTTGGGCCAAAAAGGAGCCCTTCAGGCCCCTTTTGGACCAACAAAAGGCCCAACCCTGTGGGGTTGATGTGGGGCCTGGGGGTCTGATGAGGCCTTTTTTTGGGGCCAAAAGGGGCCCTTCAGGCCCCTTTTGGACCAAGAAAGGGCCCTTGGTGGGTTTTTTTGGGCAAAAAGGGGGCCCAGGAGCCCCCTTTTTGCCCAAAGATAGGGCCTGGGGGGGGCTTACCTTGGTGGTGGGTCTGGTGAGTGGCTGTCGGGCGTGGCCGGTGGTTCGCGCGCGGATCTGGGTGGTTGGTGGCGGGTTTCGGTACCCGCGCCCGGGTCAGCTCCAGCGGAACTGACCTGGGCTGGCTCACGTAAGCCTCTCGATTCGAGAGGCTTACGTGAGCCGCGCAATCGGAGCTACGGTGTACGTAGTCCCGATCGCGCGGCTCACGTAAGCCTCTCGAATCGAGAGGCTGACATGAGCCCGGCGATGAGGGTACGAAGTACCCTTATAAGGGTACTTCGGTACCCTTATAAGGGTACTTCGGTACCCTTATAAGGGTACTTTGGTACCCTTATAAGGGTACGGGTACCCTTATAAGGGTACTTTGGTACCCTTATAAGGGTACGGGTACCCTTATAAGGGTACTTTGGTACCCTTATAAGGGTACGGGTACCCTTATAAGGGTACTTTGGTACCCTTATAAGGGTACGGGTACCCTTATAAGGGTACTTCGGTACCCTTATAAGGGTACGGGTACCCTTATAAGGGTACTTCGGTACCCTTATAAGGGTACGGGTACCCTTATAAGGGTACTTTGGTACCCTTATAAGGGTACGGGTACCCTTATAAGGGTACTTTGGTACCCTTATAAGGGTACGGGTACCCTTATAAGGGTACGGGTACCCTTATAAGGGTACTTTGGTACCCTTATAAGGGTACGGGTACCCTTATAAGGGTACTTCGGTACCCTTATAAGGGTACGGGTACCCTTATAAGGGTACTTTGGTACCCTTATAAGGGTACGGGTACCCTTATAAGGGTACTTTGGTACCCTTATAAGGGTACGGGTACCCTTATAAGGGTACTTTGGTACCCTTATAAGGGTACGGGTACCCTTATAAGGGTACTTTGGTACCCTTATAAGGGTACGGGTACCCTTATAAGGGTACGGGTACCCTTATAAGGGTACTTCGGTACCCTTATAAGGGTACGGGTACCCTTATAAGGGTACTTCGGTACCCTTATAAGGGTACGGGTACCCTTATAAGGGTACGTGAAGTACCTTATAAGGGTACTTACTTCGGTACCCTTATAAGGGTACCTGTACCCTTATAAGGGTACTTCGGTATCCTTATAAGGGTACCGGGGTACCCTTATAAGGGTACCGCGGCTCACGTAAGCCTCTCGAATCAAGAGGCTTACGTGAGCCCACAGGCGTGCAAAGCCTGCACGCCTGTCCAAAGGGCGTGCAGGCTTTGCACGCCCTCCAGACAGGTGTGCAGGCTCTGCACGCCTGTCTGGCACGCCTGCACGCCTGCTCGCCATGTGCACACCTATTGTAGGCGTGCACATGGCGTGCAGCGTGCTGGGAATGGCGTGCAGCCCCTGCACGCCTTTCCAAAGGGGCGTGCAGCGGCTGCACGCCGTGTTTATTGGGCGTGCGGCTATCAAGCCCCCTATTTATGCTTGGGATCATATTGTTGAGCATATCTTAGTTATCATGATTGTACTGACATGTCACAGTTATTGTAGCCACAGAGCCTTGATTAGTAGTCATCTAAGCCATTCTTGTTATATAGATTAGTCTCTTCAATTACAGCCAAACCGTGAAAGAATGCGGCCCCCCGACCAGGATCTTCCACCAAACCCTTGAGTGGCGCAACTCAAGGGCTGTATTGGTATGTATTCTTCCAATACTTCTCACCTCCAACCACCGGCCATGGGCCCCCCTCCCACCCCCCACGGACCAGACGCCTCACCGCAACCACCCTCCCACAATTGCACCCACCCACAAAATCCCGGAAAAACACCAGCCGCAGAACCAAAGGACCCCAAAGTGAGTCAATGCCTTGGGATCGGCATGAGTCCAAGCGTTTTGGTTTTTGTTTTTTGACCCCGCTAACATTCTGTTGTCATCCTTTTGACAGGTTCGTTCACCCAATACTAAACGTAAGACCCCCATTGTAATCTTGGAGATTCCAGCAACCCAAGGGACCATTCCTCTGCTAGTAAGTACATCATTTTCTCCTTGCACGACGGGAATTTTTTGCTGACGCATCAATCATTTGATCAGCTTTTACAGCTTTGCCCTTTGATAGACATGACGCCTTTCAACAGCCCACACTACGGTTTTGGCCAACCCACCGGCCGCTCCCCTTTCAACAGCCCAGGCAACGGTTTTGTCTATCCCAGCGGCCGCACCCCTTTTGACGGCCTCGGCCCAATTGACGGTCATGGCAGTGTTGGCGCCGGCGGCTCATTTGACGACGGAACTAATCTGGGCGGCCCCCTTCCCCCTTTGCCCTTCCACAACGAGAGCGAGTTGCAAGACTTGTTGCTAGCCCCCTCCCAGGCGACACCGGTCTCGGGGTCATTCAAGCTGTTCTACAAACCCGGCAACAAGCCTGGCGCCACCCAGGGCACTCCCTCCGCCACCCCATCATCGACTCTCCAAGGGGGCCACGCAAGTGGAGCGCCAGCTGCCTGCCCGACTGGGCGCAGAGCCATCAGCCTGAACCCAAGGAACATCTACCTTGAGTATGGCGTGTACATTCGCTCAACGCTCAATGATCTCTGCAAAGATCTACCCCACGGATCCGCGGCGAAACGTTCCTCCACTAGCGCAAAGGAGTGGGGCAAGGTCTCCAACAAAGAGGAGACCGTTTGGAAGACCTTGCTCATTGACTGGACGTGGGATGAGTTCAAGGCCTTGACCATGAAGTACATTGCCCAGGCTTGTGGTCGCCAGTCCATTGACAAGGCTAGCAATCACCTACACAAGCACCTCACCCTCCTTGACAAAGCCGGTTTGCTCAAGTGGAAGTGCATTGTTGTGATGCATCGAGTCTACGGGTCTACGAAGGGCGCTTTTGTCTCTAACAATACTGAGTTCAAGCCATTCCTCGAGGCAATGATTGACAATCCGGCTAGCAAGGTGATCATCCGCATCTCAATGGATGATCCCAACGTGCAGGCGGCCAAAAAAACTCAGGTGGGTGTGATTGTGGCCTTGTCCTTTGTTTCCAACTGGGTGTCAAGTTGCTAATTTTATATCTGGTTGATAGGAAGACGCCAAAAATGAAACCTTGGCGCTCAGCTATGCCCCCAACAACCAACGGCTAGCTTTAGCCATCTCTAAGTCCCGCTTGATTGTCAACATACGTCCTTGCTTGGTCTGTTGGATCTCTCCTTTGTTTGATTGCATGCTGACACGTTCTGATTGTGCGCCAATAGCCAAAAGCCGATGTTGGATCCGCAAAGCGGACCAAGCTCATTGAACATCTCATGGCGCACATTATGAAGATCTATGGGTGCAATGCTGAGGCCTTGGCCATCTGCGACCCTTACAACAAGACGAAATCAATTCGCATCAAACGTGATTGGCTCTTCTTATGGGCGCGCGCTTTGGAGCACAAAGCACCAGGGGTTGACTTCAATCATCTGCCACGGACTGCTGATTTCCCCTCGGAGCCCTATGCTATTTTGACCGTCAAGGAGATTACCGATTCTCCCATTCCCGAAGATGAGGCAGAGGAGGTTGCCTCAGCAAGCACTCCAAAGAACGGCGCCATGATCGGTCAACCGCAGAGATTGTCAACTAGCCCTCAGAAGAAGGGGCCGGAGTCTCCAAAGAGGAAGTTCACCCCAGTCTGGAAATTGCCCAACGGGCAAATCCTTCCGCCCCGCCTGATCCCCCAAGCCAAGAAGGGGCACACTCTGGCGCCACCGAATGTCACCGGTCGCTCTAGAGAGGACCCGGTCTTCCTTATTCCCAAACCATCCAAACCAGCGTCCCCAGTGCATGAAGATCTATTGGGGACACCCGTCACAGTACCCGCTGGACCCCACGGACCCGGTGGAAGAAATGCCGACTCCAGCGGGGAGAATGACTCAGTGCACGCAGGGCGCAACAAGAAGCCTCCCACTCCTGAGCATCCAAACTCTCAGGAGTCCCACTCGGGGGACTCCTGCATTATGTTCACCCCCGACAGTCAACCCGAAGGCTTGTTAAATCGCTCTCCAGCACGCAAGGTTCACTGCAGTCCAGCCTGTGTTGACCAACAGTTCAGCCGGTTGAATTTTGTGTCTCGCCGGGGAGGCAGGGGCGTGGCTCCCGGTTCCCCAACCCGCAAGGCTTCCAGCTCCGGGGGGGCATTGATGATGCAATCAGCTTCTGGTTTGGCTTGCCCGGGCAGTTCTTTGGTCTCGCCATCCGGTCCCGCCTTCAGTACAATTACGGCTGCCAACGAGCCATGCCCCCCACTCAAGGCCCGAGGGCTCGCTTTGACACTCAACCAGTTTCTGACACACGCCAGGTTTGAGTTGGACGACCAGGTTGTCCGCACGTTGATAGCGATGAATCACATACGTCACTGGGGTTTCTTCCGCCATTCCAGTGTTGGCAAACTACGACGAAAGGGGTTCCCCAAACCAATTGCGGTGCAACTGATGGATGGGGCGGCCTTGCTTGAAGTCTTGCTTGCAGAGGAAAACATCTCATACTCATTTGAGGTATAAGTGCTTCCCCTGATACCCCTCAACCTCGCTTATGGATTGGAAGAGTCGCCACGGATCCTTGCCTCGCCTATGCCCCCTCCCCCTTTTCTTTTCAAACCCCTGCCTACCTATGTTTTCTGCCTTGCCTATGCCCCCTCCCCCTTGTCTTTTCAAACCCCTGCCTACCTATGTTTGCTTATCATGTTCCGTTGATCTAATCACCCTATTGTAATCATCCGGCTTGATGCTAAGAACCAGTCCAAGATCAATGCAGAGTGATCAATAAACCCCTTTACAGCCAAATCAGAGCCAGATCTGCAGGAGATAATTCTTAGCTTGCAAATCAGCGCAATGGAGCCTGGGCCCTGGCGGCATGACCACTATAAAGCTCACGAAGCTTGGCTGCCGCGTGTGCTGCTCTGTTGCATGCCCCCAATAAGCGCTGCTGTGCCACAAGTGCTCACTTGTTGCACATGAGCTCCTTTCCAGGTTTGTCCAATTGGGAAGGAGCTCATCTCCATGCTCCGTAGCACAAAATAGTGCTCTGTGCTGCTAAGTTGCACAGAAGCGTCTTTGTCCAATTGGACCGCATCCAGTTAAGTAAGAAGGAATACAATTTGCATCAAAGCATGCAAGGGCATAGGTGGCTAGGCAATAACATCCATAACATTGGGCACAAACAAAACATCAAGCAAGAGCAAGGGAAGAGAAAAAAAACCCTCCAAAACATCGAGCACAAACAAAGAAGGCAAGAAAACAAAAAACAATTGAAAAATTAAAAAACCCTAGTATCCACTGCCACGGAACAGGGCTGCCATCAGGTCTTTGTTGACAAACTCGGGGAGGAAATCCTTGATAATGTCTGGGTCTTCATCGGTCCCCGTGAGGAGCATCTCGCGCTTGAGTCGTGACTTGAGGACAGAGAAGACTTTCTCTATAGGATTCATGTCGGGGGAGTAGGCCGGTAGATATACAAGCAGCACCCCCGCGTTGTCACATAGCTCCGCAATGCGCCCCCCCGTGATGTACCGGGGCGTTGTCCATCACCAGAATACTGTTACGTCCGGGGAATTCTCCCATTGTGGGGAGCTTCAGCAAAGGAGTGTGTTAGTCACGCTTGCTTGGCAGGCAGGGTGTGAGGGTCAAAAAGAGAAACTTACCAATACAAACTCTAGGAAGTACTCCATGTCCATTTTTCGGATAGACCCTGGTTGGGCCATCACTTGCATCAAGCCATCCAAGGAGACCGCCAGGAGTACACTGATGCGATTGCTTTTGCGAAGAGGGCGGGGCAGCCGGGCAGTGCGGCGTCCACACTTAGCCCAAGCTCGGTCGCGGCTGTGGGTCCGCAAAGAGACTGCACATTCATCTGAGGAGACCGATGGGATCCGTCAGTGCCCCGTGCCGTGAGAAACCGCATCTAGAAAGCAGTGAAAACGGCTTACCTGTAAAGACGTAGTAGTTTGTTGGGTACGGTCCGATACAATTGATGAACTCCGCCCTCTGCGTCGCGCACTGGGCAGGGTGCACAGTTCAGGCAACCTTCTTGGTGAGGTTCAGGCGGAATTTGAGGTGATCAGAGATGGTCGACAAGGGATGGCGAGTTCCGGTCATTGCCTCAATGTGGGACTGAATCTCGTCAAGGTAAAGAGCTGGTTCAGCATCAAGGGTGGCCAAGACGAAATCAGATTCTTCTGCTGAGAAAGCCGATGGGCAACCTTGATCCGCGTAAAAAGCTGGGTCTCGAACAACATCCCGAGTGTGGCAATAGAGCCTCTTCCAGCGCGCAAGCACTACAAACATTTGTAATTTCACCTAAAGAAAAAACTGCTGTTTGGGTTAAGCAAAATGTTAACTTTTTTCAACAAAATGGCTCAGTAATAAAATTGAGCAAAACTGAGCATGCTCAGCAAAATCCCCCAAAGTTGCCATAATGAATAAAAATCATTTCTGCTCAGTTTCTAAAAAAAAAAAAAATTGCTGAGCATGCTCAGTAAAGCTTATTTTTCACTTCTGACCATTTTCTGTAAAATTGGGTATATGTTTTGCCCATCCCAATTTTACATTTTCTTTCTGGGCAGAGTTGCAAATGTTTGTAGTGAAGGGAGTCCTTCAAAACCCTCTTGCCTATTGTACCGTTGATCCTTGCAAGCGTCCAGCCACGGAGGCTCAGTCTCACGGCAATGACCTTCAGGTCCCGGTCGTATTTCACAAAACCCATAATGGCCTGGATGTGAAAAGGATTTTGGAAAGCACGTCAGTCGCCAGATATCTGCATCAAAAGATGGAAGGGACGATGGGATAACTTACTAGCACCGTTTTTGGCAGGCTTGAAGGGAGACTGCGAGCTTTGAAGGGGAATCGGATGCGCTTGTGTCTGGAGAAAACAAACCCGGTGTTAGCAATTGAATTGGATGAGAGGGAAAGCAGTTGGAGACGTACTGGGGCTGTTTTTTTGGTTGCAATTATTCTTTTTTTTCTTTTGGTATGGTTGCAGTGAGGCGTCTGGTCCGTGGGGAGTGGGAGGGGGGCCCATGGCCGGTGGTCGGGGGTGAGAAGTATTGGAAGAATACATACCAATACAGCCCTTGAGTTGCGCCACTCGAGGGTTTGGTGGAAGATCCTGGTCGGGGGGCCGCATTCTTTCAGAATCCCTTTCATTATTTATCAGACGTGAAATCTCCATTCATTATTCTTTTTATTCATTATCATAACCACAAGTCCACAGTTGTATGTAGCCTATTTAAACCTACCAGACTACATTAAAAATAAAAATATTGGTTCTTTTTGTTGGAATCAATTGTTCCGACTTCAATATATGCGTGCACTTCAACTCTTGACGTCATTGTCGAGTGTAAACACTTCAGTTTCAAAGCGTCACTTCAGTACATCTAGCGAGCTGTTGACCATCCGATTTCCCTTCCTCATCTCGACTTCAACCTTCTACAACTCCTCAAAGTCATTGGTTGAACAATCATCAAGGTCATCGGCATCTAGGACGGCAATCTCAGGTTCTTATTCTTATCCCTATTTCTCTTTATATTTTATCTATTGACCGTTCCCTTGTTGACTGTTCTTACTTTTCACTCGTCTCTCTCAGTTGTTGTTCTAGTGTGTGTGGCGTAGTGGTCTCTTTCTATTCTTTATATCTTATTGCTCTCATTCCATCATTGTTCCTGTTATTTTAGGTAAACCTCCTTTCTTATGTTTTCCATATTTGTTGTTTCATGTCTTTTTACTAATCAATGTTATTTTAGCCTGAAACTCCTCACTTTTCCTTCCTTTTCCAACCAGTGAGCCATTCCAGTGAGCTCCAAAAAATCCTCACTGCCCTCCTTCTTCCCTCCTCCTGAGTTCAAAAGGTCACTGCTTCAACACCAAGTGCAGAATTCAAGTTTTGCCTACAGGTCCCAGAGATCACATAGCTTCTTGCGGCCCGCTAGCTTCTATTTTTTTTGACACCTCATAGTGAGGGCATTGGGCAAAAGGCCATAGGCGAGGTGGATAGACTCAGGGGCAGCAATCATCTGGCTTCTGAATGCCCCTACGGCAATTGTACCCCGCAGAGTAACCTGGAGAAACTGATGAAACAAACTATACGTATATCAAAGAGCAGCTTAGTTCTTGCTTCTCATCATTCTCCCAACTGGATGGCTTAAGGGAAAATGAAAAATCATAACACCATGAATGAATGGAAAATTATTGGTGCTCGCTGTCTGGAGAGTTGTGTCCTACAGGCTACCGGTATCACTACTAGCCGCACTTCCTCAGTCTTGCGGGCCACTTGGCTGTACAATTATGCCTCACCCTTTCACTTCGTCAGCTGGGTGCATGTCAGGCAATAAATTATGCTAGCCTTTACTCCCAGATAGCCGTATCAGCAAGCAGCATTGCTCCACGCTCTCTGGCCCTGCCTATCCCCAGGATCTCTGTTAGACTCCCAACCATCTCCAGCAGCTTGCCTACAAACCAGATTCACCTTGTCATGAAGAGTTTGATCTTAACTGGGGCCATCATACTGGATGTCTTGATTTCAGCGGCATCAAGCGGACATGTGAAGCCGCAGGTGAAAGAACTTTGGAGTTGCCCCTTCTGCAACATGTATGGTTTCACCCGTGCAAGATTAGATATTTTAAGAAGACGGGTCAGTGATTGGCACAAAAAGATGTGTACATACGGCGGCGTAGCACACATGTACCAATCTATTCAATGAAATCATCCCAAAGAGCATACATACTCATCAAAACGCAAGTGTCAACATAGAAGGAATGGATAAAAAAATACAAATGAAAAAAATGAAAAACCATGCATAAAAGATGTCAAGTAAAATAACAATAAATAAATCAAAAGAGGTAGAATCACATAAAACAGAAAAAAAAATCATAAGGAAAAACCCCAATGGGTAGTACAAAACCCAAACTCCCAAAATCACAAATTTGCAAGCTTATGCCATGCCCTCAGGCAGAAACACTTTTTTATGAAATTTTCCATAAGGAGGATGGGCTAGGTAGCCTAGACAGTTCTAAGACCAAACACAGTGTGATTTTGATTTCTGACTCAGAGAGAAGAAGGGATCAGTCTCTCTTGAAACAACTTAGATGACAAAACAAAAGAATGAAAATGATAGATGATCACAGAATGGCAAGGGGACCTTACCTGACTCAGAGAGAGGAAGGGATCAGTCTCTACTGAGCCAGGCCAGACCAACAACATCAAGACTATATAAGCTACTGTGAAACCATCATGATATCCCTGTGAAACCTAACAGGTGGTGGTGGTTTACAAGATTTTTCCAGATTGGCAAAATTACTATCAGAATCACTGCCAGAAAATCTGGCTCGGATGGCTGCATCCGAGTTTTTATCGGATGCGGCCATCCGATTCAAACTCGGGCGCGCGCCACCGAGTGAATCGCTGACCGATTCAAACTTGGTGGCCAAACGCCCGGGCCGCTGAGTTTGAATGGGTCAGCAATTCACTCGGTGGTGCGCGCCCGAGTTTGAATCGGATGGCCGCATCCAATAAAAACTTGGATGCAGCCATCCGAGCCAACTTTTCTGGCAGTGAATTATTATCTGAGTTGAGGGTATCTGTCAGCCTACGGGATGCCAAGAACAACGTTCTTCTAGCTACACGTGGTGCAAAGATATGAAAAGGTAGTTTCACGCGTGGGTCTCACGGTGAAATGGGGTAAAGTAGAAAAAAGGAGAAAGAAATATAACAAAAAGCAAAAGCTTTTTATCAAAGAGGGGCCTGAGTTACAGGGGTGTTTACGGTGCCCTCTATGAATTAGATCCTGAAATATCAGGGGTACTCTAATTATCTGGTCCTTTGACAAGGAGTACACCCAGAAATGACAAAGAAAGAAGTGCTATGGGGAATTTTACTCACTAATGCTAAAATCCACGCAAAGGGATCTTCTTCAAGCTTGGCAGGGATCTTGAGGCGTCAAAAGTAGTCAAGAATTGATTGGAAAGCTGGGGATTTGTCGTGGTAATTGTTGGTTAAGGTGATGATCCAATATAACAGGTATAACAAGGCTAATAACTAGTTTAAAGGCTGGTTGATTGTGTTGGTATATGCTGGTATGATAAAAGATGATGGGGATTGTCAAAAGTGGGCAAACAAAGCTCTTTAAATATCAATTTTGGGTCACTGTGTGCGTGGTAATTTGCCTCAATTGCAGGTGTGGCCCATTTCAAACCAAACCAGGCCATTGTTACGCTAGTTTGGACCAAAAGGGCAAGCCACAGCTGCTTATGGGTAAATACACAAGGTTATGATGAGTTTGTTGACGCCAAATAACCATGTAGACCAACCTGGTTCAATACTACTGGCTTGGTTTAGTCAACAGTAGCATTGAAGGAGTGGTTACACCTGAAAAGGGCCACAAATATTGAGACTGGGCCACGCTACAGGTGTTACACATGTGTAATTAAGGTTTTAAAAGCGGAAACTTTGTTTATATATATGATGCAAGGTTCCTGAAACCTAGTTACATACATGCTGCCTTAGTAACATGTATTTGTGTAGTTCATGCGGGGTTTTTAGTGAATTGGGCCAACTTGTGTAACCAGTGTGCGGGGTTGGAACATTAAACC
The DNA here is from genome assembly GCA_002873125.1 of Puccinia coronata f. sp. avenae. NCBI lineage: Eukaryota > Fungi > Basidiomycota > Pucciniomycetes > Pucciniales > Pucciniaceae > Puccinia > Puccinia coronata. The sequence continues at coordinate 361,365 of PGCI01000002.1, forward strand.
CCCTTTGGGCCTAACTCGGCCATTTCACACAACACCTCAAAATGACGTCCATTTTTGGTCATTTCCCAGTTGGTATCATAATAGTCAACCAACATGTTACGCATATATTGTGCCATGCAATCCTATAGGTGGGGGAAATGGGTAAAAGGAGTGAAGGAGTGAGAATTAGGGGGTACCATGAGTGAGATACCCTAGGTTATTTTGCATGTAGATTAAGAATCTGCCATAATATTCTAAGTTTTCGTTAAGGTTTAAGAGTTATGGTAATATTTTGTGTAAAACATGATTTTGACAGGGTATTTCAATGTTTATTCTTATTTTGTATTTATACATAACAAAGCCATAATGCATTACAAAGTGAGAGAAATTCCTACACATGTAATAATGTCTCTAACATATGTAATAATGTCTCCAACTTTGGTAATACAATTTTATATTCTAATTTTCAATGTTTATTATGATTTTATCTTTTTAATGTACTCTTTTTTAGATTGTCTCTGAAGAGTAGCAAGCTGACAGTAACTAAACATCCACCTAAGGTTCTGTGAGTTACACGCTTTGGGAGAGGGCGTCCCCTCCCTAGGGGGGCCCGGAGCCGGAGCTCCCAAGGCTCCCGGTGTATGGGCGTAGCCTTACACGTGTTCTCTCTCACCCCTCTGCTGAGGTGGATAGTGTGTTGGGAGCTCTGCGCTGCCTAGCAAGCCAGGCTCTGCTCGCGCCACGTCTACACGCTGTAGAGTGGTCTCACGTACGGTGAGGTTAGGTGGAGCCAAGGACCCAAATTGGCCTCTGCCCCCTCCTCCTCGCTGCCTCCGTTGTATCGCCCTCCCTTATTCTGACGAGTTGGGTGGGTGGCCAGAGAAAAAGGTTGGTGGAGAGCTTGGTGGTGCTGTGTGATTGGCAAAAGAGAAGTGCGAGGATGGTGCTGCTACTATCAGGCAAGCCCGTTTGCTACTTAAGCCAGGCTACGCATGAGCCTCCACTTCATCATCACACCGTCTGGGGAAGACTTCCTTAGACTAGATCCAAAGGATTGCACCACCGCACGCAACCACCGGTGGACTTCCGTCACCTCCCGCTGCGCCCCGGTAACCACGAATGCTGTTAGAGTCTGAGCTTTGAAGAATCAGTGAGTCTCTCATTACTATCATGTCTTGGTTTAAATAGTAGCTACAAATTATTTGTGACAGGCCACGCAGTCAAGAATTTGTGACATATCACGTACAAGTGATGACGCATGTTACTTGCAGCATTATTAAAGTTATCCATAATGTGTGAAGTAATGCCATCACACCTATTGTAACAGGACACCTTTCTTGAGCCTTTTGCAGTAAAAGTAACACATGATCAAATGGATAACACAATAATCAGGAATAGAAGGCCAATTTATCCTTAAATTGACCTTTTATTTCTTGTTAATGATCTCAGTTATTGTAACAGCATCAAAAAAAGTGCTATCTGCCATGCCTGAACAATCCTTTTGTCATCTCTTGAGCTTCACAGTCTCCAGGTTGACAAATGTTTCAATATAAAAAAGGTTGACGGAGAAAGGGAGGAGTTGGGAAGATGAACATTACATATATTTTGAGAGAAAAATCTTGCAGATGTGATTTAATTGGAAGAGAAAATCAGAATTAGATTATTGTTTGAATTTGTTGAGGTTGAAGGATATCCGCATGTAGGATGAGAGAGGGTTTTTTCATGAGAAGCAAGTTTTTGAGCTTTCCTTTTTGATACATATCCATTTTTTTTTGCTAATGAATTGTCTTCAGTAAAGTATGTATTGACCTCCAGGACCATCTTGTGTGTTGTGATTTCTATATGAAAGTCAACATGATCTCCTTCAATCCCTCCGGTCTGAATCGAGTTGATTTATGATTGATTTGAGAGAAAAGCCTTTCTACATAGTTGTGAGGGAATATGTCAATCTTGGTTTGCTATTTTCCTGACTCTTGATAATTGGTCACGGTGGCTGAGGCTGGCAGAATTGTGGCCAGGCCCGGGCCCGGCGCTCGGATGCGGAGCATCGTCAGGATATGGCTGGGCCTGGCCGTTTGTGGCCCAGGCCCGGGCCCACGCACACCACACTCTGAAGCGGAGGGAACTCATCGACCAACAGCGACCACAACACCAGCAACCAACCTTCGCAAGCACACCTCCATCACACTACTCCTACTCCCGCCGCTTCCCGATATCCCAAATGAGCTCGAATGGAGAGGTCTGTACGTATTTTGCACATTGCCTATAGTCTCTGTCACTAATCAGTCCACTATCTCCCACCGGACAATGCCCTGAAAGTGTCTGTGCTTGGGGCTCGAGGAATCTAAAGGATACTGAGCGCAAGCCCCACCAGACTTCATCATCACATAAGGCCCCTTTCATCGTACCCCCATTTTGACCGCTTGAATCATTCCTCTATCTCTTGCCTTCAATTTCGGACATTACCAGATTAAGAATAATTGACTAATCCAGTCTTGTTTCGGATCCACACCTTCCTTTGTTCTTCATCATCTCAACCTACCCCTCATCATGCTTTCACTGCGATTTTCGTGTGCTCCGCGCTCAGCCTGGGACACCCTCCGGCGCCAGAGTGAGTCTCCTGCTCCACCATCCTGGATTTCCCCTAAGAAGAACCCTATATTATCCATGGCTCATGTTGGCGTGTACCTGTTGGCCAGTTCGTACTTTGGAACATACCCTAGAATCGGACATCACTGGCTATGCCAAACTATGCACCTCCGTCTCAACTGCATACAGCTCGAATGGAAAACTCAGCGAGCGGACTATTTCAGAATCTAGAGACGTTGAAGAACGGATTGAAGATAACCTAAAACAAGTGGGTGGTCTTTTGCTAATTCGCACGAGAGCTTGTTGCGAAAAGAGGGGAATCCTAACCATCGGCTCGGTCATACTGGGTGTAGCTTTCTTTACAAGTAGATCAAATTTTCAGACTGCTTCAAACGAGCTCAGTCGCTCCTACAGGATCTATGACGCACGCTTGCAACCGCCATCGAGAAGTGCTGCACGAATACGAGCGAGACTTCAAGCGCACGCGGACCTCCCTGCGGGAGTGCGAACAACGCGCCTCGCTGCTCTCTTCCGTCAGGTCGGAAATATCTTCCTTCAAGTCTTCCCAACTCGCGTCGGAAGAAGACCGCCACCTCAACGATAGGAACTCGATTAACTCGAGCCATCGTCTCGCAGACGACGTTCTCGGCCAGGCTTATGAGACTAGGTACCAGTTCTCGAACCAGCGCCGTACCCTCTTCAACAGTAATTCCCGTATGAGCAATGTTATAGGTCAGCACTCGTGTACTACTATCTTCAACATTTTCCGTTAATATACTACAACCTTCTCTCTGGCTGATGTTTGTTGCCATTATTACAGCAACCGTGCCTGGTGTTAACTCCTTGATCAGTATGATCAACTCGCGCAGAAGGCGTGACACATTAATTCTGGCATCGATTGCGGGAGGATGTACCTTCATGCTTCTCCTTCTTACCTTTCGTTAACCACTCTTTTCTTCGTCCCTTTTTGCTTGTACATTGCTAATGTACATCACATGTCTTGACATTCATCTCTTCCAATATTTGACCTCTTATTTTTATGGCAGCTCATGCAATCAGCGAGACAGTTTGATATATTCCTGTAGTTGTGGTATTTCGTTTAGTTCATAGTTCGATATGCGTTACCTTCGTCATCCTTCGCCACCTTGATCATCGTTGGAAGATCCACAAACTGAGTTTTTTATACTAGACAAAAAGCTCCTTCTCTGCTCATTTTTTTTGCTGTCAAGTTAGCATATCAGAATTGACGAGGAGGTGGAAATATTGAAAGCACAGTGCCCGGCAGTAAGTTTTCGCCAAAGTTGTTAGCGACGCGCGCAGTCCACAACGAAAACTTATTGCCGGACACTGTACATGTAATAGGTGATTGGCAGGAGATTTTGAAATACAAGCTAAACATAACCATCGCACTACTTTTAGAAACGTAGGCAGGAAAAACCGAGTGAATGGAAGAAGTCAGACGGGCCGGAAAAAAGGATCGGCGAATCTACGAAGCGAGAGAGTGGTCACAAGCAAAATGACTAAGAATCTTGGGAAAGTGACATTGACTGCAAGGAAAAGAAAATAGTATTGTCAACGGGTCGACTATAAAAGGGGATTCACAAAACCAATATTTATGAAGGAGAAAAAGGGGGGGGGGGGCAACTATCACACTGCACTGATCACGATTCAGAGTTAAACCTCCGCCCACTTAGACCATCTCTTTGACGGATGAACTCCTGATCCAATTTCTCTAGAATTCTCCCTTTTAATAATTTATGGTGAGCTTCTTTATATGTACATAGCAATTTCACCCTCACTTCTGTCTTTGGACTGATCCATTCCTTGTTTTCTGATGTATTCTTCTATCTTCTTGGCTGCCATTTCATCAGATTTGTGCAGAAAACTTTCATACCACTTTTTTACATGTTTCTTGTTGGGCACACCATCTAGAACTTTTTTGATTCCTTTTGTCACCTCTTCATCAGAAATATCACCTACTTCAGAAATGAAAACCAATAGTACACAACAATAGAAAACATCAGGAAGAAGAGGTGATAATATCAAAATAACTGGTTGAGATAATTAGGAAAATGTTGTGAGATAAAACTCAAACACATCACACTAACCTCTTAGAAACAAAGGCACAAAAAAACCATTGGTGAAAGGAATCAGTGGGGCAGGCCTCCAAAAATATCAGTGGAAGTGAGAGTGGTCTCAATCAAAATGACTTGAGACTCTTGATGAAGTGACATTGCCTGTAAGACAAGGAGTATTTCCCAACTATGAAAGGGAAAACACAAAAATAATATCTATGTAAAAAATCAGGGCAAAAGAAATATCGCACAGGGAAGCAGGGATTGTGAAAGACAGTTTGTAAAATTCACTTGCCCCATTTTTTAATTGGCCAGTAAGTTTTGGAAACATTATGATTTGCTCCTTGTGGCACAAAATGATATACCAGACATTAAATACAACGGAATAGTGTGTGGGTTTTTACCAATACAAATAACATTCTTGCTTGGGGGAAGTACCTAGGGAGGCTACGGTCCTCAGATAGAGGCTGTTATTGTTGAGTATCTTTCATTACTCAGTGTTGGTCCTACCAAATCAAAATTGGACACATGTTGCACAAAAATAAACAGCTTAAAACCCACTTCCTCTACCCAACTTGATATATGACTGTATAAACTCCAAAGATAAAACTCTAGTTTTTTGCATCAGCAAAAAAAAAGCATGTAAGCAACTGCTTCAGAAATACAAGATACAAGATCAAACCTGATCAATGATCATATTTAGAACCAGAGGTGAAGGTAAGCACCTGCTTACAATAGTAGAAAAATTGGCCATAAAAACACAAGAGAAGGTTGCAATTTTTCTTCATTGAAAAAGCAAAGGAGCAGAAGATAAAAAGCTGCTGAAAACTATGTAAAAATGTAATGAAGCTGAAAACAAACGTTAGGAAAGGACATTTCAGTCTCAAAGAATGAACAAATGAGTCATAGAAAGTGCTTTAACGGATGGCATGGAAAAAGAACAAATAACATGATCATTGATTCACATCTTGTGATAAAACCAGGTGAAAAACACTTTGTTTATTTAACATCAACAAGGATTAGGCTGTAGTCTTCCACAAGTCGGCAATGTCAAATCATGCCCTTAGGTATGTTTCAATTCAGTTTTCAGACAAGAGAACAATTTGTAACCTTCTTAGATTAGCATTCCTAATACATTATAGAAATGAATCATGAGCTATTGAAAGTTTCTTGAAAGAGGGAGGAATACTCTAACAAAAAACTTTTCCATGCTATTGCTAATATCCTGTTGTGAGGACGCCTCATGATCTGGAATGCCAATTGAGCTAATAATGGAGTCATTTGTGGATTTTTTGGAAGGTTCTTGATCCAATGCACTCTCCACAGCAGATTGATCATTTTTTGGTATTTTCCCTGTACTTTCTTTCCAATTGATTGGCTTCTTAGGAATTTGATCAGCTTTCCTGTCACTCTTTGAAGTCCACCGCGCTGCAGGAGCATCAAATTCTTTCAGAGGAAGTCAAACCATTTGAAGAGTGCTTCAGTAGCCTCGTAGTAGTTTTTTTGGATCTGCAAGAGGCATAGTAGGATACACATTACAACTTACCTTTAGGCCAGGCCTTTGATTTAACTAAGTACCCCAATTAAAAGGACAATGAAAGACGATTCAGATGGATCTGTGGATCCTTAACATATCATGTATTGAGAATTTCAGCACTAACCCTTCAAATCATTAACTCCTTCAGGGTCTGATTTTCAAAAAAAGGAACAACAAATTATCAATATCCAGCAGCATTATTCAAGAAATTGGACAAATGAATCCCCATTCCGTGGCCATTTGAAAAAAAAAAAATGAGACTGATGAACATACTGTCTAAAAAATTTGTTGCTTCTCTAGCCAAAAGATCCCCTGAGGCATCTTTGTGGGGGTATCATTGCAAGGCTCTCTTTACCAGATCATGCTTTGAAGAAAACGGTCTTGAATCTACTAAAAAAATATAGCAATGCAAGAGCTGAAAGGCAGCTACGATTTTTGTGAACAACATCCTTTTTGTTTCTTCTAATAGAGAGGACAATTTTATGAAGAGGAACTGGGTGTTGGTGCGCGGCTGGAAGATTTCAACGTGAAGGGTGTTTTCATCGCCTAAAATCTACTCCTTATAATTCTCGCCAAGCAAAACTTGAAAGCAACGATCTAAAAACCTTACGTAAATATGTTGTATCTGGAGCTCGGCATTTGTGAGAGGTTCCGCAGGCTCTCTCTTCTCCGCAAAGGTGGCGGTTGTGGTTACTTGGACGTGCAAGCACTTGTACAGAGTGGCATAATATTGGAGGATGCTCTCGTCAAACTACTGCCAGGTGCCAAGGTGTATATAGTCTATGGTAAGATGCAACACGCTTGAGGACACATAGTAACATAAATAAAATACCCTGTACCGGTAATATGGCCTTGTCCTTGCCATCCTGCAAGGCTTGTATGTGTCAAGCACAACCAATCTCTAGCTTTATCTGTGACAAGCATGGAGTGTACCCTGGTCGGACTTATCGAGCTCAGATATGGTCTCAAAATCAAAAGTCCCACCATCTGCCTGCGCAAGCTTTCTGCTGCCTTGACCAAACTAATCACATCAATGGTATTAAGCAACAATTCAATGGGTGATCAACTCCTGGGTTCCTGATCCAGTGTTTGTATATGAGATGTAGAAATTTTCTCGCCCGGCCGGCAGGTCTCGAAAAAGTGTATGAGGTTGATTCCAGCTTGCTCGCACCGGAAGATCCATACCTAGTTTTACGAGCAAAGGTAATTACAGATGTTGACTGTAATGATTGCGTTCATGAATTGCGTATACTAGCCTTCGATGGGATTACACTGGGGAACGAAACACAATACTGGAAGCGATCGAGCATCCAATCAGCGTACCATGTGTGCGAGCATCTGGTGCAGGGTTAACTCACCGACCAACGGTGCCAGGTTCGGTCGACCGAACAGGCAAAAACCTGATAGTCAAGTCATCATTGTGCGGGTATTTTCAATCATTCCTCGAATGTCGGCAACCGGCTTGAGGTCGGCTCGTCATAGAACCGACTACAGTGGGGGACACCATATTACTGTAACACCCCGCCTGCAAAACTCAAGTTGAACACGTGGCGTGAATGTTCATCTGCTGTGGGGGTCCAAAAACTTCAAAAGTGTCATTTTTGGACTTCTTGGAGGCTGTACTTTCTAGAAATGACTTGGTTTTGCAATTGGACAAGCGGTTCTGGTTTTTTTTGTTTTTGTTGGTCAAGATTTGGGACACATGGCCTTATATCTTCCCATAAATCCATACATGTGTCATAAACACATACATATGGACTTATATTTATGCTTCAATACATAAACCTCAGATGTATATGCTCATTACTCATTACTTGCCAAAAGAAAACAATTGGCCAAGTTAGCCACTCAGAATCCTGCAGGATTGATCAAACAGTGCTGATTGATCAATCAATTAGAGTGATCAATGATAAATCAAAGGTGATTGATCAATTACTCAAAATCAATTGATTGATTTTGAAGAACAAAGGTTCCATGATTTCTTGCTTTGCTTTTGTATAGACCTGCCACTGTTCAGTTTCACATGATTTATTGGAAGTGTCAATCTGAAAATTCTGCTCGGAAGGTGCTTTATTTTAGAGATTAACCCAAGATTAGATCAAACCAAATGGTTCACGGAAGAATATCTTGTGAGGATTGCAGCTTACAATCAATTGTGTTTTGAAAACTTAAAATGGCAAGTTTCCAGACCTTTTGATTCTACATTTTGTTAGAATGTCTTCATAACCATGTGGCAATGTGACAGCTATTTCTATGAGATGTTGGTCCAAAATGGCCCAAATCACTATGAATGTGCTGATAGAACAGTTTAAAGGACTATTACTAGTCCTACCCCAATAGAATAATGGGTTAGTTCTGCACTCCTGTTACGCCAAAAGTTGATATACAACAGTTTGGGTAGGAGAACAACTATAAATAGTTGTTATTTTGAAGCTATTAAGCAACAAAAGGACAATAGTAGGAAAGCACGTGACAGAATGGCTACAGGCAGAGGTGGTGGTCTTTCAGCTACTATTTTTAAGGAGGATTTAGGCGCAGTAATTGGGGATAATAATGCAAGCTAAAAGCTCCAGTGGGAAAGGATTTAGATAGAGAAACACTACTCTAAAAGTAGGAGGAGAATACTCACTTATACTGAGTTTATAGCTAAGTATGTGGGTGAATAGGCTGAGGAATCCATCTTTGGGCGTCAGAAGCCTTCCTTTTAAGGCCTAGAGGTCCCTTTTGGCGCCATGAGGAGCCTCTGGGAGTTTAAACAAGCCAGGGAATGAGCACAAACTTCTACGTGAAGATTTGTGGCCAATTCTTGGGATGTGAAAATTTATTATCCTGTCCCCATGGCATCATGATTATGTTTATGAACCATTTACTCATGAAGCCACACTAATAAGGATAATGAATTAAAAGAATTACCCACACTTCTATGGAAAGGGTAATTCTATTTCTACTACTTGGGAATTTCTATAAATAGTACATTCCTGGTAGAAATAAATTCTCAGCCTGGGAATAAAAGGTTTTATATTGTTGTACAACCTTGTTTATTCTTTCTCAGCGCCTAAATATGCTTGTAATTAATATTAGCATATTTGGTTTATTTATTTTTAAGTATTTTCATCTTGTGGTACTTTGAGAATAGACAAAGTACCAGAAGGAGTAATAATTAAGGGGTACTCTCAGTGGGTGACCCTACATAATTTTACATGAAAAGTTCATTTCTGAAATAATATAATAATATTCATAATTATTGAATAAGTTATTCATGTATTAAAGTAAAAATAGCAGTCCTTTGGATACCTGAAGTATCTCTAGGGCTGACACAATGTATCCAATTCTTCCTTCTTGACACTAAAGCTGATTCTCCATTTCTTAAATTTGTTCCAATATCAGATATTGCTTCAGGATGATTTGATTTTTCTTCCATATTATTTCATCAGTGCCAACTTTCCCCCTGCTCTTCCCCCACCCCCTGGGGGATTTTTCAAAAAAAATCTGTGCTTCACATTTGGGACACCTAAAATCTGTTACAGTAATATGGTGTCTCCCACTGTACGTATTTTGTGCTGCAACTCTACCGTGAAATGCGGTATCTTGAACTTGCGCGCGCCAAACACCATTATAAGCCTCTCCACGGAGAGGTCCCGCCCTCCCCTCCCGCAGTCGGGACTTGTGTTAAGTTCTAGTTTTCCACAAGCACATCCTTGTCGGAGGGCCTGGTATTGCCTGGCTGGCGCCAAGCGCCCCATTGCATGTCTTGATTTTGACTTATTCTGTCTACTCTTTGACCTTTTTTATCAAGTTCATGCAATAAGAGTGAAAAATTGTTTCCTTTTTTGTAGGCAAAAAGGAAATATTGCCTTCTTCTTTTCTTTTTGTTTCTGTTATTTTGATCTTGCTTTACCCCCCCCCCCTTTCAAAGACTATGAGCATCATTGGAAGTTGCAAAAAGCTGTACAGCTATCAAGAAACACAGTTTTGGACCTTTCCTCTACTCCTCCCTACCTTTTTTGTCTTGATTTTAGTATCTCAGAAATGAGAATTGACAAACCAACGGAAGTGAAAATATAGCTTATTGGCAGGAGATTTTGGAGAAGCAAACCGGAAACATGCATATGAATCACATTCATACTCTTGGAAAAAAGGCCGGCAAAAATCAAGGTACGCAAGAAATGAGACAAAATGTCAGCCTCTGTGATGCCAAGGGCTAATACCTTTTAGCTACACAAGGTGATAAGAGTGCAAAATAAGGGTAAAGTGGGGTATTTTCACGTAGAAAAGTAGTAGGAAAGAAATAAAAAGAATATAATTCTTTTTTATAGAGGGGCCTGCTGGCGCAGGGGTTTTTGTAGGTGCCCTCTAAATCAGAGATCTGCTAAGCAGGGTGGTATCTGATTAAGCAAACAATCGGTTTCTGCATAACAGAAGGTGGTACCAAAGTGCTTTTCCAATTAAGGAACCAGAATGGGGACAGAAGGATGAAAGAAATACTCACTATTGCTTCTTTCAAGCCAAAAAGCCACGTAGGGGGGTGAAGTAGAGCTGCTGGGTAGATTGAAGGGTTTCTGCGCAGGAGCTGGACACGTAGGATGGTTGATTTAAAGAGAACACCACGGATAAAACAGGCAAAACAGGGCAGAGTAACTGAAATAAGGACGGGACACGGCGTAACTGATTGACTGTAATAATAATTGATGATGGGGAACAACTTTTGGCGTGGAAAGAGGGCTCTATATATACTAATTTCACTCATAGTGAAGGACCTTTCTGCCTGTGTGCGTGTAGTAACTGGTTTTCAGTGCAATGTGGCCAATTTGGGAGATTGGCACTAACAAGGCTCATCCCAATGGAACTGCTGGTCATTAATTCAGCGTCACAAGTGCTTTCCATGACCTTAATAACCTATTTAGTTATTGTAACTAAGGTACATAGCAACACTGACGTGCAATTGTATCTGAAATGGGTCACAAATGACGCAAATGGGCCAGAAATGGCTAAAGCCAATCGTTAAAGGCCACGCTGGCTATGTTACTCTTATGTATTCAAGGTTTTTATTAATAAAACCTTGTAAATAAACCACGTAGAATCTACTTTTACCCTAGTTACACTTGTACATATGTGGTAACTAGGGGATTAGCTATTTCCACGCATTTGGCCAATTTCCAATTGGATTATATAATCCACGCGCGGGGTTGGAGGTTTAAACCCCAATTGGGCCTAACTCCCAAACTATACACAACACCTCAATTATAAGTCCATAATTGGTCATTTCACATATAGTATGCATATATAACAAGTACATACGTGTGTAATGTCTGTGTGACATATGTTTGTGGCCAATTCTTACGGGTAATTGGTTCAAGGTGAAGGAGTAGGAATTCAGGGGTACTTCCAGTGAGGGACCCTACATTAATTTGTATGGGATTCACAATATGACATAATATTCTAAGTTATCCTCAAGTTTTAGAAGTTATTTAGTATTTTTGTAAAAAGTAGTTGTTATTTTAATTTATTACTTATTTTTATGGTGCCAGGACTTTGCTAAGCTCATTGGATAAAAATAAGTAAACTGAGTTTTTTTGTACATTATTAGTCATATAAATGGGTCTTAATATTGTAGTAATAATGTCTCTATTTATGTTACCTTTGTCAGGTTGGCTCTGCAATAGTAGCAAGCTGACACAAAAAGAAAGAAACAAAACAAGAACACAAGGATCATTACTAAAGCTCTTAGGCCCCAATTATAAAGGTGTTTTTGAAAAACTTGTCAACTATTTTCAACTACGTTTGAGTTGATAAATAGCAAGATTTTGTTATGAATTGATCTCAAAACAAGCTCAAATCAACTGCTCTAGTTGATTTGAGGTTGCAAAATCTCAAAAGTTGCTTATTACAACGGCCAAAGGGTCTGTGACATGTGTCTGTGCAACTCTGTCCACTCAACTCATGTCACCTGTGTAGAAGTGGTTTCCAGGCAGGCCGGGCCGACAGCCCGGAATGCCAACTTGGCGCGATATGTTGCACAGGCAATGTCGGCTGAACGACCAAACAGACACCCACTGTGTTGCGTCAGATGATGGCTCCCATTGATCCAGTCATTTTTAAAGATGACAAGGAGCCGTGCGAGCAAGCAAATCATTTGGGTGGGAGAGGTTCATCTGGTTTTTCTTGTAGCAAGAGTTTTCTGCTAGCTTGATCTAGGCTGAGGCTTGGTGCAAAAGAGCAGGCAGTGTTTATAATTGCACACTGCTTTTGAGCCACTTTTGAAAACTTTTTGAGAAAGGAATTGGCTAAAAAATAACAAAACTTGATTTCAAAATACTTTCAAACGCACTTGAAAAACTTTTCAAAAACCTGTTTATAATTGGGGCCTTAGATCTTTAAGGGGATGGTCTCAACTTGCATGAATTCTGACTCTTGAAACTATATAAACTTGGTAAGGAATGTGTGTTGCTGGCAAAGAATAGATATATATTTGACGCATGAACCCCAAAGGGGTTCAATGAAAAAGTGAATGAATGAGCATGTGAATATGTGAAGAAAACAAAACCAAATAGGAAATAACCAGGTGAAATAATGGAAATGTAGAAATCATATGCAAGATTGATATAGATTGTTGCCTTGCCTTATGAATACAAACGGACTAGATTTCGGCTCCGGAGAATTTCTTGAAATAGGCCCCAATGAGTCGATCAACAACGTTTGGAGCTATAGAGTGCTTGATTTTTTGCAGTCGCGGTTGTTGCGGGATGTGCCCGGCATTATAAAGTTGGACGATGACCCGCGCCGCTTCTAGAAACCGGTCCATCTCAGCTTGACCGGGTTGATAGCTGTCATGGTTGATTGGCCTTGTATAGACTACAAGAGCTCCGTTGTCACTCGGTGAAAGCCCATCACGCGCTGCAGAATCACCGGATTCATGCACAGCATCCGACTCGTATATTGGCTGATCAGAGACTGGAACTATCTTGAAGCGTTCTTCAATTGGCTCTGAGACTGTAGACATGTCAGAAGAGAACGAAAGAAAAGTCAGATATCGTTGCAGATCTTCACCATCATGTGTCATGAGAGTGGTAGTACTCACCCGCTAAATCCCGATCTTCTCTACCATCTAATGAAAAAAGAGGCACAAACTGTTAACCACCCAATAGCACTCCTTCTTCAGAGGGGAGCAGATGGCTCCTCCTCATTTAATCAGTTGAAGCAACGACCAGAAAGATGAAAAGGTAGCATACTTGTCACCATTGGGCATCCAGCCGCAACAGCGCTAGCGGCTTCTGCGTCGGTGAGTTCTACCAATTGGGGTCTCTTTACCAGATCAGGGCTTGAAGAAACTGGCCTTGCATATACTGAAATACTATAACAATGTAAGAGCTGGAAAGCAACTGCAATTTTCGCAAACAACATCTTTTTTGTTTGGTAGTTTGTTTGTGATAGATTTTAGGCCGATTTGATAAGGAGGAAATGGGTGCTGGTGGGAGGATGAAAAATGTCCGCATGAAGGGTGTTTGTGTAGTCTAAAATGCTTCCGTTGTTCTCCTCGTCAAGCGAGCGCAACAGTAAACCCAAGGATGTCAGCTATCCTGTCTGATGTTCAAAAAAACTTTTTGTTCGGCCGGCTTCTTGTTCTCCGAGGTCACTCGGACGCGCAAGCATTGTCGGCCTACGTGATGCCAAAAACAAAGTTCTTCTACCTACACGTGGTGCAAAGATATGAAAAGGTAGTTTCACGTGTGGTTCTCACGGTGAAATGGGGTAAAGTAGAAAAAAGGAGAAAGAAATATAACAAAAAGCAAAAGCTTTTTATCAAAGAGGGGCCTGAGTTACAGGGGTGTTTACGGTGCCCTCTATGAATTAGATCCTGAAATATCAGGGGTACTCTAATTATCTGGTCCTTTGACAAGGAGTACACCCAGAAATGACAAAGAAAGAAGTGCTACGGGGAATTTTACTCACTAATGCTAAAATCCACGCAAAGGGGTCTTCTTCAAGCTTGGCAGGGATCTTGAGGTGTCAAAAGTAGTCAAGAATTGATTGGAAAGCTGGGGATTTGTCGTGGTAATTGTTGGTTAAGGTGATGATCCAATATAACAGGTATAACAAGGCTAATAACTAGTGTAAAGGCTGGTTGATTGCGTTGGTATATGCTGGTATGATAAAAGATGATGGGGATTGTCAAAAGTGGGCAAACAAAGCTCTTTAAATATCAATTCTGGGCCACTGTGTGCATGGTAATTTGCCTCAATTGCAGGTGTAGCCCATTTCAAACCAAACCAGGCCATTGTTACGCTAGTTTGGACCAAAAGGGCAAGCCACATCTGCTTATGGGTGAATACACAAGGTTATGATGAGTTTGTTGACGCCAAATAACCATGTAGACCAACCTGGTTCAATACTACTGGCTTGGTTTAGTCAACAGTAGCATTGAAGGAGTGGTTACGCCTGAAAAGGGCCACAAATATTGAGACTGGGCCACGCTACAGGTGTTACACATGTGTAATTAAGGTTTTAAAAGCGGAAACTTTGTTTATATATATGATGCAAGGTTCCTGAAACCTAGTTACATACATGCTGCCTTAGTAACATGTATTTGTGTAGTTCATGCGGGGTTTTTAATGAATTGGGCCAACTTGTGTAACCAGTGCGCGGGGTTGGAACATTAAACCCCATTTGGGCCTAACTCGGCCATTTCACACAACACCTCAAAATGACGTCCATTTTTGGTCATTTCCCAGTTGGTATCGTAATAGTCAACCAACATGTTACGCATATATGCCGTGCAATCCTATAGGTGGGGGAAATGGGTAAAAGGAGTGAAGGAGTGAGAATTAGGGGGTACCATGAGTGGGATACCCTAGGTTATTTTGCATTTAGATTAAGAATCTGCCATAATATTCTAAGTTTTCTTTAAGGTTTAAGAGTTATGGTAATATTTTGTGTAAAACATGATTTTGACAGGGTATTTCAATGTTTATTCTTATTTTGTATTTATAAATAACAAAGTCATAATGCATTACAAAGTGAGAGAAATTCCTACACATGTAATAATGTCTCTAACTTTGGTAATACAATTTATTTTCTAATTTTCAATGTATTTATTATGATTTTATCTTTTCATGTACTCTTTGTTAGATTGTCTCTGAAGAGTAGCAAGCTGACAAGCATGGGGGTTGTAATTTGTACAAAGCGGAATGATATATATCTAGTGAGGGGGCTCTGGCTTGGCAGGGATTTGCCTGTCCATGGCGGGATTGCTCTGCGCGCTTGAAGACAATCAATATCCTGTACCGGCACTGTGGCCTTGTCCTTTCCACTCTCCAAAGCTTGTGTCAAGCGCACATTTAATTGCCTGCTTTCCCTGAGACAAGTGGAATATATATACCCTGGCCGGGCTTATCGACCTCAGGTAACAATTAGAACATGGTCTCACAAGTATTTCTCTGTATATCAAATCAAAAGTCCTAACATTTCCCGGCGCAAACTCTAGCTCTCTAGTGCCTGACGGAACCCAACACATCATTAGGTATTGAGCAGCAAGTTGATGCGTTTTCAGCTCCTGAGTGATGCACATTTTGTAAAAAATTGTACCAATTTGTCGTCCGCCCGACACGTCTCCAAGCATGGCATGAAGTGGGTGCCAGCTTGCACAGACAGACCGACACCTGAATTCCGCGAGCAAGTGTAATCACAGATGTTTACTGTAATGAATGATGGCGGACACATATTGCCGACTTCGTTGCCACTTTGAGTCACCCAGATATATAACAACTTGCCTTCGATGAGATTACAGTGGGGAAGGAAACAATGAAGCCAATGAGACTCAGCCTGCGTACCAGGTGTGCGAGTACAGTGCCCAGAAATAAGTTTTCATTGAAGTTTACATGGAAATAGACATCACCACTCACCCATGTGAAATCCTGGGCTTTTGTCCAAAGGTAGAAAAAGTTCCCAAAAGAATGAATATAAATGAAAATTAACCAAAATTTCAATGCATGATGGCTTAAAAAAACATTTGAGGTATTTGAACTTTAAAAACTGCTTGATTGATTTTTTCATCAAAAAAGTGAACAGTGGCTCAGGAAGCAGGGCATCTGAATAATTTGATGAGATTTTAAAATTTTTCAAAATATTGAAGAGTCAACTTGCTGGACATATCCAAAAACCGGTTGAAATTGTGATTCTTCAGAATCTCAGTGGTGTTTTTGATTTTTCCAGTTTGCAAGACCAGGAAATTGTTGGGAAAAAGATCAAATACATAACAAATTTTGGGTTTTCAAATTTTCATTACCTCTTTCAGATTCCCTGCTTTCTGACCCCTTGTTCAATTGTTTGATGAAAAAATTAATCAAGCAGTTGTCAGAGTTCAAATACCTCAAATGTTTTTTCAAGCCATCATGCATTGTGATTTTTGTTAATTTTCATTTATATTCATTCTTTTGGGAGCTTTTTCTACCTTTAGGCAAAAGCTCAGTATTTCACATTGGTGTGTTGTGATGTCTATTTCCAAGTAAACTGTAATGAAAACTTCTTGCCGGGCACTTTACAACCCTCTAGCTTAACCCAATCTCCTCGCTTCAGAGGGCCAGGTATTGCCTGGCGGCGCGAAGCGCCCCTGCGAGGCCTCTGAAGGAGGGGCTTGTGCATAATTTATTGCCACTTTTTGGTGATCTCCTACAGAGATCCCCGGGACCCTCCGTTCGAGAGGCTTAGTTAGGCTCGTACAACCCTCAGAAATCAACTGATCTCAGATGATTCACCTCCTGCACCGCTCTTCGGTCAAGTTGAACTACTTGAAAGCGGATTTTTGATATAGGAAGAACGTTGTATCCTGCAGTCTGCTTTACCATGATCACAATCCACGAAGATAAATTGTTTATTGATAGAAAGGACTGAAAGCAAAGTTGGGGTGTTGAGTGCCCTGATATTATTGCAACAATAGTGTGCTTATTTTATGGCATTCTGGCTTGGTAAGCAACCGCTGTGCGCAGGAGGGGAGTCCTCGTAGTGGATAGATTCATCGAAAAGCAGTAAACATTGTGAATGGGGTAGTCGTCAAGAGGATGTGAACAAACGCTAGGTATCTCATTTCCACCCTAACTTAATAGTGAGAGTTTGAGCGGAGATTATAGAGCAGGAATACAGAAATCCAATGAAATCAGACTAAATAACAACTTTGCGTCTCTTTTGGGTACTTCCAATCATTCCTCGAATGTCGTTGACCGGCTTGAGGTCGGGATCGTCATAGAACCGTTTACTTTGGTGCTGCACCTCTAGAGTTTGGCTCAAGAACTTGATCGCCTCCACATTATAGCCAACCATATCTCTTTGCTTGGTCAATCGATTCGATAGCTTCTTCTGTATGGAATTGATCGATGTTTTCAGGCTATTGGTCGCAGTTATCTGTGACTCGTGCGTCCGCAGTAGAAAGAATAAAATCCGGCAGACTAGGGGGATGGACCACCCCTGCGTTCATGCCAACACAACGTTTCAGGATCAGTTTCGAGTCGAACAGTAAGCTCATGATAATTCGGGAAATGTATTAACCTTTGTGATCCAAGTGTCTATGTGCGTGAGAAGCATGGTCACTTGAGCAAAAGGCAGCACCAGCAAGGCGTCTTCTAATGCCGGACGCGGCACCTTCTCCACCACTTTCAGGACATACGCGTGAGCGGAGATATTGTTGAACGCTAAGAAGACTGGATTTCGAGCAGGAGGAGCTAGCTTCTGGGCCATAGCTTGATCTTTCATTGAGGCTTTTACTGATTGGTACTTTTGAAACGCTTCCAAATCTTCCGCTGCAAGATTGAGTGCCTCAATTATTTTTTCTCCCGCCATCTGAGTCTCGGCTGTCTGTTTCAATACCGCGCCGGCTTCTTCAATTTCGCCATCCTTTCCACTTTCTTTCAGCTTCTGTTGTCGCACTGCTATGAGATCAGCCTGATCGTTTTCTTCCTGGTTATACAGCCTCTCCAACTCTTTTTCGCGCTCTTCTTCGAGGAACAGCGGCTCGTCGGTCTTGATCCACACTCGGATCGATTTATCGAACGAGCCCGTAACAAGGAACTTGCCATTGTGACTAACAGCCAGAGCAGACACCTCTTTGTGATGACCACTGAGGGTTTGAATGTTTTCAAACTAGCAATGTCAAGCCCACAAAAAACAAGTTTGATCAACTTTTTTTGATACGCACACATAATCATTAGATAACCCCAGCTCAAAAGAGGAAATTATCATTTACCTTGTCCCCGTCCCAATACTTGACTAATTTATCCCGACCAACGGTCCAAAAATAATGAGAGCCGCTTTCAAACGCCACACGCATGACACTTTCTTCGTGGGCGAAGATCGATTTGTGACAATCTCCGAAGTCAAGGCCCCAGATTTTGACATTCTTATCTGCTGAGCAGGTAACCAAGAGTTTCGAGTCGAAGGAAATGTCCATGTCGAGTACCGGCAGCTATAATCCAAACCATCTACTTAGCGCAATAGTTCATATAATTAAGACAGGGCAAATCATACTTTGTGCCCATAAAGAGATAGGAAAAATTTGAGACTATCTTGGAAAAAGATTTTGACAGTCGCGTCCAACGTTGAGACGGCCAGGAACTTGAAATCTGGGCTATATCGAACACCCAGTACATCGTCGGTCATCTTCATCGTTTTGCAATGTGACATGGACAGTGAGAGCGATTTTTGGTTGACCGAAGCCGCTTCCGAATCTGTTTGATTTGATGAAGTATTTTTGGTCGTAAAATTCCAGAATTTCACGCATTTGTCGGCGCCGCCAGTAACAAACCCTTTCCCATCAGGTCGAAGGTCCAGAGACCAAATCGCGCCTGAATGGGCATCGCAAGTCTGGATAAGAGCGCACGAACTGAGCTCATACAGCATTAGCTGACCACCCTTCGTTCCGACTAAGATCTACGGTAGCAGCAGTGGAAGTATGTTCAAGTCAGCTTACTTGGTTACAAACCAAGCGTCAATAAATCAGCTTACATGTCTGTTTCCGGGAAGCCAAGTACCACAAAGCACATAACCAGATTCCATTGTGCGAATACACTTTTGAGTTTTCAGATTCCAAACTTTCAATGAACCGTTGCTACCACTGGCTAGGAGTTGATCATCGAAGGACAAGCAGACAGTCCGGACATCGGTTCTATGACCTGGTAAAGTCACCTTGTATAAATTCTCGGCCTCCAGGGATTCCCATTTTGCAGAAGTAGTTGGCCTGGGGATGGACATTACTTCAACCGAATTATTAGCCAAGGCAAGAAGTACTTGCAACTCTGTAGGTCGATCGGTAGAAGGATATAAGGCGAGATTGGAAGTTGGGGGGAAAGCAAAGGAAGAGATTTTTCCCGATCCCTTCAACATGATCCAGGGACACATGCGATCTAGCCAAGTAACTGAGTGTTCTTCTTCAACCGTGTCTTTCTTGTCCTCGGACTTCCGACTCTTTGCGGCTTCTTTTTTGCGGCGGCGGGCGCGCTTCTTCTTCACTTCTTCTTCGCTGCGAATTCGCCAAACTTCTACTGACCGGTCCCCAACCTGAAAAGCTATGGCCATTCCACTTATTCCCCCTCGGAGAGTGTAATGATGGGCAGTGGCGCCTGAGACACGTTTTCCGTGTGCACCTGAGGTATTCAAAGCTAAATTCCCAGCGTGAACGATCGCTCGTTTGAAACCTTGACCATCCGTAGTGCGCTGAGGGCCACTGGTGAGGATGGTTGATGATAACGTCCAGAGCTTGACTTCTCCGTCTCCCCCGGTTGTTATCAATAGAAACACAGAATCCCCTTCATTATCGTCTAGATCTTGACCGTCGCTTCGAGTGGAAGGCGGGATAACTGCCACAGACCAACTTTCAGTGCGATGAGCGATTACAGATTCTACGGTATGTTGGGTTTGGAGGTCCCACAACTTCAGATATGTATCCTGAGAGATGCTCAACAAGTGAGTAGACGAAGGTGGAAGCGCAGTTGAAGAGGATGGGTCAGAAACTGGATTCGAGCCCGATAGAAATACCAATCCAGTGATGCGATTGTTATGTCCGCGTAATCTGGCAAACCGGCAACGTGATGAAAGCTACTGAGCAGGATGTACGATAGACTTGGTTTGGATGCTGACGCCAATAGAAGATCGACTCACTTGAAGAGACCACTCTCTCCCGGCACATCCCACATGTTGACTTCGCCGTCCACGGCACCACTTGCTAAACGTGTCCCATCCCTATCCCATTCCAAGTAAGAAATTGCTCGACGATGTCCTTCGAACACAGAAATTACTGTTTTTGATTGAGATGACCAAATTCGAACTGAGCCATCTTGATATCCAACGGCAAACTTATCGGGGTCAGTCGGTGAACGGGAGATGAATGTGACCGGATGATAATGACCAGTGGCATGCCACATTCCTGTCTTGGATCAAAAGCCCAACGTGAGTACTGTGAACCAAGTATATGACCCAAAAATGAATAAGTATACTAACTTGTTCGCCTCGCTTCACATCCCAAACGTATACATCCTCCAACGCCGGAACGAATGCCCTCTTGCCGTCAAAAAGCGAGTTGGACGTGTTTGACGCGACCAGTCCAAAAACCTCTGTCCCACCGTGAAGAAAGTATCTTCCTCAAGAGCCAGCCGTTGGAAAGAGCAAAAGTGTGAGCATTGTGTGATTTTGTGTATTTTACCAGATTTCGGTAAGGCAACTTACGACTTGACCATGTTTATCCGGAGTGGTTGCGCTGAGGGTTCAATGTTGGTGTGCCACACTCGCTCGTCTCAGGAGATTTCTGTGTATATTGGATATGCATGTGATGATTGTCAATATGAATATGCATAAAAGCTCAAACCCCGCACGGTTGGTGTCACGTACGTAGCCCCACGGCTGCGGCTCAGCCTGCGGAAGGTCAAAGGTTTCTTGCCTGGATCCTAGCTTTAAGCCAATCCCCTTCAGAGAAGCGCCTCAGGTGATATATAAGCATGAAGCGCGCCCTCTGAATCGGAGGGTGCCTAGCGAGTGGGTGGCGGGCACTTTGCGCTACCTCTGAGAGTGCAAGGGGATTCGAACTTAACTACACCACGGGTGCATCCAGACGGCGGTCCGATGTCTGGTCAGACGTCAAATTGAGCCTTTCCGACGGCGCCGCCAACTGCCGGCGACTCGACGGTGGGAGGAAAAGTTAAGGGTATGCCCCGAAAGGCGCTCCCCGGGGCATATGCCCCGCACGAACCCCGGGGTCTGTGCTTCGGGATGGCCCTCAAGTCATGCCCCGAACCCCGGGGCATAAAGAAGTGATTTCTGGGGGGGGATGTGGGCTTGATGGGCGGTTGGCTTTTGATTTTTTTGTCATTCTAATGCCCGTGTTCTATTTACAAGTGTGTATGAAGGGAAAAAAATGCATTTTTTTTCTCGGAGCAAGCAAAAGAGTTCAAAAAAGACTGAAGATCAATTCAGGCAAGATAGATCCTTGCTCTGATACCACTCTTTGAGGCACAAAAGCTGTTCGACAGCTTTTGGATTCAAGGAAGACCTCTGCCATGAAAGGATTTGGCGGCCCTTAGAAAAAACCCGGTTCAACGCTGCACTAGTAGCTGGAATGGCCAAGAAGGTTTGAGTCATTTTGGACAAGATCAGGATTTTTTTTTTGACGACCAGCCCAGTAAGCGAGTACATTGGTGCCTTTGGGTTTGGTATCTTCCGTGAAATATGTTCTGATTTCTCCTTCAACTGAAGTTTTGGGCTTCTTCAAGCAATATAACACATCATCAAAATCTTCAACAGGTGCAACGACTTGAGGCTGATCATTGTTTGGAGAAGATTTCTTGGCTTGTTTCTCCTTCTCAGCAAAATTTTAAAAAATACAAGGCAGGGTTTGGGGCATTTTTCCCATGACCCGGGGTCTGTGCTTTGGGATGGACCTCCAGACCCCGCCCAAACCCCGGGTCACACCCTTAGGAAAAGTGACAGAAACATAGGCCCGACCCCAACACCGGCAGGGTGGGTTGGATTGACCCCGACAGTGGCAGGGGGGGGGGGGGGGGTCAGACTGACCCTGACGTTGGCATAAAAGGTCCAATTGACCCTGACGCCACACGGGCACTGGCCAAGCCAGCAAGGTCGAGTTGCAGGACAAACAGTTCTACACAGACGGGCTCGAACCGGGTACCACCAATGCACCCATGCATCCAGGATCATTGACGCTTGGTCCTGGACCAAGCTGTGTTGCACAACAACTTGACGTAAGTACCTCCGGATGTTGACTTGAGGGGTTGAATTTTGGCTAAGTCCAAGGTCCAAGAAGTTTTTTCTTTCTTTCTCTTGCTTTGTATAAGCTATCAATCTCCCTGAAAAAGACTTTGGTGTAACTCAAGGTTCACCTTTTTTTTGTGATTCACCAGACAAAAACTGGTCTGATCTGACTGGAAGATGCCCATCAGATGGGCCCGTCAGACACGTTGGCATTTCTGCTGACCAAGCCAACCATCTGAGGACCCCGTCAGCTAGCCAACGCTGCTGCCCTGGCTGTCTGCATTGTTGGCCCAATCCACGTGGCAAGCCAACCATGCAGACCAGGGCATCAGCATTGTTGGACAGCCCTTCATGTCCAACGTCAATTAGGTCAGGTCAGACAGGTCAGTCTGACCTGCTAAAAATTTAGACTTCTGGGGCAGCAACAATCAGGCGTTTGGAGCAGTCCGACATCAGGGCCCTTTTACAAATGGATCCGTGGTGTAAGTCCTCGGCTTGCCAGGGGGTAGAAACCCGGATGCTGGGGGGCATCTGGGAGATGTGCCACCCCCGGGACTGTGCCTCGGACTTATGACTTATCCGCATTTGTTGGCGTGAGCAGTATTGCCAATCACATCTTTTTTGGTGTGGCATAGATTCCTCATTACAATTCTGATTTTCATAATCAACACTTCTTTTTGTAGCTAAGATGATGATCAATCTTCTTCAACTTTTTTTTGTAATTTTATTACCGCTACAACATTCTAAAAATCCACATCAAAAAGTGTCAAAAATGGGCCATGTTGGTGACCCAATGGCTAAAAGCATTCTCTTGCGCCCTTGACACTAGTCAAGAAAGTTTCAAGTCAATGTCAAACATTGTCAAGCTGTGGGAGTAATGAGTGGTTTGGAGAAGATCACATCTGATCCTTCATCTGATTTTACGCTACGTGGTGTTGGATCATGGGTGATAGTGTCCCTTGCGTTTGCCGGCCGGTGCAGTTGGATGGAGACATCAAGTCGCTAGACAATGAGGACCTCATGAGGCACATTTAGCAAGTTGCCAAAAATTGCTTCTCTGGTCAGTCTCCAAAACAACTTCAAGTCAAGGCATTCCTGTCTCTTGCAAGAAGACAGCATACTTTTCTCCTTGCTGGCACAGGTTTTGGAAAGTCACGTGTGGCCAAAATGTTCCATGCATTGTTTGATCCATCAAAATCACCAATATTGTTGGTCTTGAACCTGTTAGACCAGTTGGGTGACAATCAAGCTGTCATCCTTAGAGACAACAATGTTTCCCAAAAGGCTTCAACAATTTTCTCTTATTATTCCTCTCTTCAATACAAGTATGTTCATATCATAATATCCATACTTTGTTGTGTATAAGTGTGAAGTAATTAACCAGGAAGTTCACACAACATCTAATCATTTTCTAAGTTCAACCTCATATTGCATATTCATTTTGATAAACATGGTTCATCATCTTCTGAGTTGGGCAGATGAAAATTTTCATCATCACTCACCAACCAGAACTTAGAAGAAACAGACCCATTGGACAACACTACTCACTCATCAGAACTCCAGGTCCCATCATTTCCCCTTAATTGTTGTTGTGTTGTGGTCATTTGGTGTCACCTGTCTGACAAGTAAGCAGCTTTGCCAATCTCTCTTTCTTCAAAGTTCCATTGGAGCTTTGATCTTATCCTTTCCCACTCTTTCTCTTCCTTTCTTCTTCATCTAGAGGCACATCCCATCAATCATTCATAAAGAATTCTTCTCATTATCATCCTAGTCCAGTGGAGCTACTCATCCACTCAGGTTTCCTTACAATTAACCTTGGCCTTAAGCCTAAAAAACAAGGCAGTCTCTGACTGTACATTCTCCTGCTTCTCAGGTTGAAGAGACTGTGGCACGGCCCGTTTCTGCATTCCTCCCTACCAAAGGTTGAGCCCATACACTTTTCTTAAAAGAAACATACATCATACTTCTTTCTCTTCCCCCTCCTCTTCTTTTTACCCTTATTTCTTTTTAAATAAATCTTGTTGCTCCCCAATCTTGTGTCCTGCTGTCACATAAGAGACCCAGGCTCACACAAGCAAGTCAAACATTGAGTGTTTCTTATTTTGTAGGGGTTTCTATTGACTTATTATTTAATTCTCATAAGTAGGTTGAAGATAAGGAACAATGCAACATAAAAGCAATAAATCTGACTAAGATGTGCCTCAACAAGAAGTCCAAGAAGGAGATATTGAACGGGGACTATTTGTTTATTTATTTGGTAACTAACCTGCTTTAAGTCTGTTTCACCTTGTTTGATAAAGACATTCACTAATGTGGGTTGATTAGAGCCCTGAATTTCTTCTTAATAATCCAATCTTTCACCACATCTTCTTTGGTGAAACTTTTCAAAACTGGCTTGTTTTGATTGTAGTTGATGAAGCACACATAATTAACCTGTGGGGCTTGGTGGAAAACGCACAATCAAAGGGCCTGAACGCCCATGGAAAACATGAAGATATTTGTGCCTTTCAACCGTTGTATGGAAATATGGGTGAGCGATGTATATTTTGTTGCCATAATTATGGAAACAAAATGTGTCCCAATTCAACTTCAGTCAGCCGCTTGCCAACCGGAGGCCATCAATGGAATCCTACATAGTTTGAAGATACAGAGGAATGATATGGCATTTCTTTGAGGGGAATTGGTAGAAGCAGTTATAGTCTAGGTCTTTGTCTTCTTGGTTTATCATTGATGCCTTGACTTGTGGCTCTTGAGCTTGATTGACTTCTTTTATGTAGGATAATTTTGACTGTGCCTGGCCAGGAATCTTTTCTTGTAATTTGCTGATCAGTTCTTCCACGTATGTTGGTGATATGGAGGTGAGCTGGGCAAATGTAGTGGGAATCATCATTCTGTCTAATTCTGTAACTAAAGCTGACTCGGCTGACTGGTGAGAAGTGAGGATGGAGTGACTGTGACAATTGTAGACAAAGGAGGTTCCCCGGAGAAAAAAGATTTAGGGAAAGAGAGTTGTCCTCAAGTAGGCAAGAGATTGATTCAGGGGGAGCAGGCAGAGACTGATTGCTTAGGTTGATTTGTTTGAGAAGATCTGAGCGAGGACAAAAGGAAGAAGAATGTGAAAGGGAGGACTGAGCGACAGAAAGTGGGAGAGATGGAAGTAGACATAAGGAACAGAGCGAGGGCCAGAAAAGCGTGGATGACTGGAAAAGCAAGAAGATTATCTTAGAGCTTGAATGTCAAGAGTTGCAGAAGTACTTGACGTGTGGTGGTCCAGACTAGAGGAAGCGGAGACTGGTCTTACTCCAACACAAGGGACATTTCACATTTGTGAGATTGGTACATCTGTTTCTTCCCACTATCCCCATGGGCGTCTTAGAGGATCTTCTGCAGCTGGTGTCATTTACAATGTGTAATTGCAAAAAATGATTTCAGCAATTGATTTTTTTGATGCAAATGAAAAGACTGGTTATCTTAAAGTAGGCACATTGATTGATATCTTGTCAACCAGTCGTAAATTTTTGGTTCCAGTCCCCGTGCAATTGAAAAAATACTTGAGCCAGTAGTTTTGGAGCTCCAAGTAAAAATCTTTGGCTACAAAATGCCCTGGACATCCAGTTGGCAATATTGCAAGTGACTGCCGCAACACTTTTTGGATTCCCTGTGAGAGAGCTTTGGTCAGGAGGAGCAACATTTGAGGCAGTTGGATGCCATACTTCTTTAAACCCTTGATACTGTGAGCCATCACCAACCATAGGCGCCACATGTTAAGGACCCTTCCATTAATATCTCCTGCACACATGGAATTGTCACACTCAACTACAGTTGCAAAATCTTGGACTTGTAACATCAAATTTGTTGATCAACAATCCTTGTCCTCCTTTGCTTTCTCCAACTCATTGACTGACATGAACTTCTTTTAAACCTTTTACACAAGATCATCAATGTCACCGGGTGACACTCCCTCCTTCTGTTTGGTTAGACCTTAGTTACTTGTTTCCTTAGTTACCCTGGAAAAATTCAAAGAATTAGCATTAAATACAAAGGGAAGATTTGCTACTGTGAAAACTTACATTATCATGCTCAGTATTTTTGCATAATGAACTTGTTCCATGTTTGCTATCATGATATTGAAATCCTTTTTTGTTGTTGGTTGATTGGAGGGAATGGCAAGGGCAGAAAGAAGTTGCCATGCACCTGTGTTTGAGGAATCAGTGTGATCACCATGGTGTAACAAGTTCAGTGCCTGAGCAAAATTCCACAGGAGGTGAGAGGCCCCAAGAAGCGTAAAAGTATATTCCAGGCCCTCATGAGGATGGTTGTTGGGGCGTCTGAGAGCGCGTAAGCTTTCAATTAAACTACAGGTTGCAAGATTGCCCTCCAAGACTCAGAGTTTGCTGAAAAAATCGGATGGTGGTATATCGGCCTGCTGGGTGATTACCTTGAGAACATCAGCTATCCCCAACAAGGAGTTGTCTGAAGCCATCATAAGCTTCAAAATTGTGATGTCTGGAATTGAATTAGGGGTAATGGGATCAATAGATGGCACGTCTAGATTGACAGGTTGGATTCGGCTGCTGCATTTGGTTACATATTTGGTTGCTACATGTGCAATCTGACTCTTCATTACTAATTTGAAATGAATTTTCTCTTCAACTGAGGGGAGGTACATTGCTGGTTTAATTGCACACGTGCTGTATTCCCGCATTGCATCCTTATAAAATTTGAGAGATAGGTGTTTGTGTGGTACCTGAGACAACAGAATTGGATTGATTGTATGCAAGTATCCCCACGTGCAATGAAACGCTCAATTTTTCTTGAAGATTGATTTTGTGTGGACTTTTCCTTCAAAGTCCACATTGTTGATGCATAGTAGGGGGGCAAAGACCAATGGTGCCTTTAACTTTTCTTGAAGGGCCTTTTCTGCGTGAAGTCCAAGGGAGTTGATAGCCAAGTGAGCAACACCATGACTAAACGCAAGTCTGTGAGGCCCCTTCTTCCTCATGGGCCTCACAAGGGCCTGTCCAGATCATTAAGCCCAAGTAGTATTTAGTCTCACCCTTTTCCTTACCTAGACAGCAGAGATCTTTCTCTCCTGTCTAGGTAAGTACCTTATCTTCCTCCCTTTCTCTTCTCATTTCCCTTTTCCCACTTCTCTTCATTTGTAGATACTAATGAGAGATCTTTCTCTCCTTCCTAGTTCACGTAATACATCCCCACACATTGGTACTAGAACTGCTCTTAGGCTCTTAGCATTGTCCCTCCGTGCCCTTTTGACAACATTCAGTGAAGAGCATATCCAGCTCTTACAGAGTCCTATGTAATGAAGTTAGTTGTTGAGTTGCTCCGTCATCCCACACGCAAAAAAAACTAGGGAGTTCTTCAGCTGAAAGCCGTTGATCCAACAATTGCCAGCATAATGAATCATTGAACATGCTGCTGAAGCAACCTGAAAAAAAACAGAATAGACATGTGAGCTTTGTTTAACACGGGGGAGGGAGTAAGTAGAAAAGTAAGTACCACATGAGCTTGTTTGGTGTATTTCCGTTTTTGAATAACATGTTTATCAATTTGAACGCCCGAGTCTTCTGGGCCCTCCGAGTGGAGAATGCCACTTGATGCATCTTCATCACCAGAAGTAGAGTCATAGTTGCAGTTGGAGCCTTCATCTTCACTGTTGGAATCTTCATCTGAATCAAGATCCCCCAACTGAGACAAGTTGGCCAGCAATTTTGATGAGATAAGCTTGTAGAGAAATGGCTGCAGATTAAATATAGCATCATCCCTCAATTTTTTGGAAGCAGCACTCAAGAAATCACTCAAAAACTTTGTCAAATTGCAATACAATTGACTACGTTCTTGGGTTGATAGCTGATTGTGTTTTTTACAGTTGATTGCCTGGGGGAAAGCACATCAAAGGCACTTCATCAATCTAATTGGACATTTCCAGATAAGAAATTGGAACATGTTAAGGAAGTACTTGCCTCCTGAAGAATAAAGTCTAAGTAAGCCCAGGTGCGACACAATCATATCACCTCGTTTGGGCCAATTCCACAATTCCCAAAGAACAAATCACAAAGCAGCACAAAGCCAAACTAGCTGAAGTTAGCTTGTCTCCTGCATGAAACACCCAACAATCACGCATGTATCAGGCCAATACTTGTCTCACAAGATGTATTGGCCCAACCCAATCTTGGAAAAGGCCTGAAAAGGCTGACCAAGAAGTGTGTTCTAACTTAATCAAGTCCCTCCTTGATTAAGGGAAAGTGTGTTACTGTTCCTAAAGTGTAACCTAATGTACGGCTTAATATTTATATGAGCCAAGTTCCCCTCCTTTAGAAACTCTACAGGACTGGGATGTCCAGACTTGAAGCTCACCCATTGAGTTTGTCATACCTAGTGACCGGCAAGGACCAGCCTGGTCTTTGAGCTCCACAAACCAATGTCCAAGCCATCCATTGAGCTATACCAACTCGATTGCCAGCTCGGCCATTGAGTTTTTACCGCTCGGTCATCAAGACCTACAAAGTTATTCACCAACTGGGTAACCAAGTTGTGTAAACTCAACGGCCGGCTTGGCCACCAAGCTTGTGCGGGCTTAACGGCCAAGTTGACCTTCCAGTTGTACGTACTTGATGGCCGGCTCAGCCACTGAAAGTTTCTACAGCCCAATGGCCGTGTTGTTCATTGGTTGAACAGCTCACAGGTCAAGCTGGCCATCAAGTTGCGCAGCTCAATGACCACCTTGGAGGCTTGGCCACTGAATTGTACAACTTCATGGCTGACAGAAAAACAAGTTTGGAGCTCATCAGGAGTTTCATATTGGACACAGTTGGATTTGAGTTTGGTCTTCGTCATTTGGGAATTGCGGAATAGGCCCAAAACAGGTGATACAATCTTGTTCACCAGGGGAGATTTCATGGCACCCGTTGACAGATGCCATTGCATAACTCATTACCCTCTCTTGGTTTGAACCGTGTTTGGAGGTATGCACATTCAAACTGCATGTTCAACTGAAATTCAGTTTGAAGTCACCAACAATCTCACAACAAGTGTTGCTTGATGTGTATGTGATTTTATGTCCAACTCAAGTGGAAAACTTGAAGCATGCAAACCTGAACTGATACCAAAACAACCACAGTTCTGATCTCATCATTCTTTTGAAAATTTACTTTCTTCTTGATTGTTTTATTTCAAAGAAGTATCTTTTTTTTACTTTTTTGAGGCAAAAAAACTTAAAATATAATGTGCTTTTTTGAATGGAATGAATTCACAATCTTCTGTTTTTGAGGTGCCGCAATTCATTGTAGTTGGTCCCGCATTTTGAAGGAATTTTAAAATCTGAAGAATTGGGTCTTTACCTACCCCCATTTGTACACTTTTTGGCTCAGACCAAACTTTCCAGCAAACAATCATTTGGATTTGCAACGAAGGTGTCCCATTTTAACCATTTTTTGGTCAAAACAGCAAAAACCACCTTTACAACCTTTCACACACCTGTAAATCACTGTGAAATATGAATTTGTACTCTGGTGTACGGGCGTACAGCAGCGTAAAAATTCAAATGTCACAATCATGTAACGAGCGTACACCAAGAACCACAAACAAAGCAAAAAAGCGACCGATGGGAGTTGGTCTTTGGAAACTTTGGCACAACTTTTGACCCAACTTTTTTTTTAAAAAAAGTCAACTATTACACATGTTCAATGCACAGTCACTGTGCAAAATGCACAGTGACTGCGCAAAAATGATCTTTGAAAATATCCAAGTCAAAATTTTATTTAAAGCGGATTATTACGGAGGCCAACTACCATCAGGTGTACTTGTCATTTTTTGGAAGAGGGTAAAAATTCAGATGTCTTGAGTAATAATTGTATGATATACTTTTTCTGATGGAAATTCAATTATTTTTGGTAAACTTAGGACTTCATGAAATCTAAAAACCAGGGGACATATGTAATTGTGTATAAAACTTTCAAAATTCAACTTCTAAAGAAAATTAGAGCTCTAAATTTAGCTCCAAATGTACTCAATATGGTTTGAATCCTTTTTATGAATATTTTTTCATCATCTATAAGGTTATAGAAAAGATTTTCTCAAGAGGTTTAGATTGAAAATTATTTAGGCACTGCAAAGAAATAATAAATGATAGTTGATAAAGACTTGTTAATCAGAATGATTCTCCACATGTCAATGAATGGAAATATTGATGTATTAAAATTAAAGAAGAATTATTTAAAGATGGACCAATACTGATTGGAGCATTCAAGAACTCAGAAAATCATAAGATTGACTTGAGTTCAGCTTGGGTTCTATATGATTTGTGGATTCATTCATTATAAAGTTACAATTTTGATCATTTGAATATCAGCTTGCTTTGTGGTTCACTTCAGAAGATGTTGTCCAATTATCTTAACCCACATCAACATCATTTCAGGTTCATAGGGAACTGACACATAGGATCATTGGCCCCGGGTTCCAGTAAAAAAACATGGAGTGGCACTGGCATACCAGTGCCATAAATTCTCCCCTGGTGGTTGTACCTGGGCTGCCGTAAAAGTCGGTCCAAGCATTCTGACCGCCACGTTGAGACACCACAAGGTCATGTATTGCAATCAAAACAATAACAGTTGACGTGATACCTTCAGGAGTTCCCCAGAAGCGTCATTTGTAAGCCATTCTGTATCTTGTAAAGCAAGAAATCCCAAGATGAATTTTTTTGTATCAAGCTAATGTTTAGCAATCTGATCTCAGATCAAGAGCATCTTTGCAACCCTTGTCTTCAAATTGCGTTGTCCCTGAGATGCGACAGGAGGATTGAGATCACTGGATGACTTCCCGTCGCCATTTACAGGGCTACAGATCCCATTCTAAATTCTAAATTTGGCCAGATTTTCAAAAAAGGTATTTTGGACTTGATTATCATTGTTGAGATGTTTTAAGAGGTTTTGAGTTTTTGGTCAAAAATCCAGATAACAGCTCTAAATTAAGGATTTAAAACCTGTAAACCCCGACGGGGAAGTCATCCACTGTTTGCAGTATCCATGATGATTGCTGTGGACAAACGCGCTGTTGCAAGACTTTGAGGATTTGAAAGGTTTTCCAAACCCCAGTCTGGCTGATGGGAGATCAGAGAAAAAAAATGACAGTGTCAGCCTTAGAGACAACACTGTTGCCCAAAAGGCTTCAACAGTGCCTTACTCAGATTCTCCGTAATTCAAGCTTCAATTTCATATATTACATGTGCCATAGTTGTGTTGTGTTATTCCGCAGAAATGAGGAAAAATGATTTAAGATTAAAATCACTTCTAAGTTATTTTCTTTGTGAATATATCCCATTTAATCTTCAAGGTTTTGCACATGGTTTTGCACATTGCATATATTCAATTTGATCTTCTGAGTTCATCTTCCACATGGCTGAAGGATGAAAAAAAAGATCATCCAACCAGAACATCTACCTCACTAGAGCAGTCCTTAGGATTTCAACTACTACTCAACTCATCATCAGTCCTCTCAATCCTCACTACTCTGTGGTCATTGAGGTCACTCTTACAGTTGACTAGTCTTTAATAATCCTCACTACTACTCTTCAAAGTAGCCTTCTGATCAGTTGATCATAACTCTTCCTCTCATCATCATCATTCATCAGAGGCACTTCTTATCAGAAGTTATTATCATACCATTCTTGCTTTTCTGTGGGCTTTTGAGCTATTAAACCCACATAGGTTTTCCTTTAAATAACCTTGGCTAGTTTCCTTTAGCCTAAAAAATAGGACTGCTGAAGAGCAGCTCACCCTTTCTGTTTCTTAAGAAAGGAGGCGTCAGAGTTCACTCCGCTACTGCCTCTCCTGTATAGGATTGAGCCTTTTATTCCTCCCTTTTTAGGTCAGAGAAGCAAGGTTTAAAACCTTGATTATTATCATCATCATCCTCATCAGCTTCTTAAAGCTTATTCATTCCTTCATCAAAGTCCTCTTTAGTTGTTATCATTGTCATTCTTTCCCTTGCAATTATATTGAGTTTCCCCCCACCTTGTGTCCTGCTGTCACCGTAGAGACCCAGGCTCACAATTGGGGGCCTCATCGGGAAATTTTCTTGCTTTAGACCTCTCCTCTTCTGCAGGATTGAGCTCCCAGATTTTTTTAATCTTCACCTCATTCTGCCTCCGCTCTCGGATCATCAAGGCCTCATCATATTCCTTACTTGGATAAACATAAAATCCTAAAAAGAAAAAAAAGTAAATCTAAAATATTCCTTATAAAAAAAAACACAAGGTTTTGTCTCTTTGAACTCTGTCTCTTTCAGACCTCGCGCGAAGCTAACTACCAACGGATTTACACTCCGCTCTTGATTATACTTCCGTACCGGACGTAATTCCGCGCACAAACTCCGTAGTGAAGCAGACCAACAATCTCTTCATACCCCCTTCACCCTCCGACGAGGTTACCCCAGAGCTAGATCCTGAACTAGTCTCCCATCAACCTACTGCCCCCCCTCGCGCCGGGAACGTTATTAAATGGGATTCCTGGACCCCCATCGCTACCTGCGACAAACACAACCCTAAAGGACCAGTCAAGGATCCGGTTAGAATCTTCAAACCATACGTCCATCGCCCACCACCCGTTCGTCGTGGTCGTCGCACCGAAGTATCGAAAACCTCTCTCCCTTCAGGTCAACCCTCTCCCCTAAATAATCTCCTTTCAGCAGAGCTTCAACAGTAGCATCTTACTATTTTTACACTCCATCATGCCTGCCCATCTTAGGAGCGGCAAAGATCTCTCGCTCGAAGAACAGCAAAGGGCGCTCCTCGCTCTCGAATCCCATAGATTCCGTCGTACCGGAGACGTCCAAATCGTCTATGAGCTCAGTGAAGCCGCCATCGAACGATCTAGGAGGATCGAAGAACAAACCTCCGAAAGATCCCACCTTAGCTTTTCTCGAACAGCAGTTCCCTCTTCTCAGGAGATGATAGAGATGGACGACTTATTCGATCTAACTCCGGCGATAGAAACGAACCCAGGACTAGCTCCTTCTCAGGCCGGATCCCTGGAGACTTCCCGAACTCGGGAATCCAGCCAAGCTACCCCCGTCCCAGCCCTAGTCGAGAGAGAAACGATGCCGAACCTCTTATCTCCTTCTCAGACGGACCATTGGGCCTCCCCAGGGTGCATATCCAGCGAGCCGATCTGAACTCCGAAGAAGTGAGAGTCGCGGCCGCTATACTAGACAGCCAGTGGACGCTCTTCATGAAAGCCCGTGCCGCCAACAACACCCAATTGATGAGGGCCGCCCTGATGCAAGCCTACACCAATCAATTGGTGTTGCTCCAACTAGTCGGCCAGGAAGAAATGATGAAATTGTCCCACGACTGGAGTGCAAAAGCGGAACTCGACAAGTTGGAGGCTCAGATGCTCTCTCAACAGAACTGCTCGGAGATGATCGTCGATCAAGACCTCACCTGTCATCCAGCCCCCTTGGAAGCACCACGCCAAGCGCCAGGTTACTCTCCTTATCGACAAGCTACCCCAAATCACACCAGCTTCACGGCTCCACCTCCCCCGATAGATCAGGGTCAGCAGACCACCCAACCTACTACTATACTCCCTCAGGAAAGCTCGCGGCCATTCGCGCCCGAACAGGCCAGTGTTTACCCCCAGACTACCCAGTCGCGAACCATATTCCCCCGCATCATTTAGGCTACCCGCCATCCTACAATCCGAGCTCTCAACATGCCGGTTACCATCCCCAAGGCGGCTATCTCCAACCTCCGAGTTACCCACCTCCCACCGGGACAGAGAACCAGTACCAGCATCCCTATCCCTCCCCTTACCGACGTCCCAACTCCAACCAAGGAAGGGGTCGAGGGAGGAACAACAACTGGAATCGGAACCAGGACTCAACCTCCAACATGATGGAGATCGGAAACTTCTTCGTCAGAGCAGAGAGAGCTCTGAACGCAATCCAGAGACGAGGCCGAGGAAGAGGATCTCGCCGCCAACACAGAGGTCACAACCAAGCACAGGCCAACAACGCGACCCCTCCCGCTTGAGTCAAAACCTAGACTCCCCTGCTGAGGTTAGTCCGAGCCTTCTCAGATAGAACGTATGCTCAACAATATTGACCATGAGTTCGTATCTGAAGCTCCCTTCCTTATTGAAGAAAGGTTACAAGGTCTATTCAAAGGTTTCCTCAGCGATCTAACGATTACGGTTGACAGTATTCCCAGCTCCATTCTAGAATCTTGCGTCTCTAAACTACATTCCACCATAGCTGTGTCTGTTAAAGATCTTGTCAGAAATGAGATACTCCCCTCTCTTTTCCAAAAGGTTATGTCTCACGTTTCTGAATTCACCACTACTATCCCTACTACCGACCATGTCTTGAACAATTGGAATGACAAATTTGATAGTTTGCGCGACATCATGCTAGGAGTAAGCTCCGTACAAGAGAGCAAACTAGATGACCTCGCGTCTAGCATTAGTCACGTAGAACACATGATGCGAGATCAGTTATTTGATCTCAAACACGAGATAAGTGAGAAACAGATGAGAGAAAAGGAGCTCCTGGAGCAAATAAAGAGGAGACTAGGAGACGTAGC
Source organism: Puccinia coronata f. sp. avenae (assembly GCA_002873125.1). Lineage (NCBI taxonomy): Eukaryota > Fungi > Basidiomycota > Pucciniomycetes > Pucciniales > Pucciniaceae > Puccinia > Puccinia coronata. The sequence goes on from PGCI01000002.1 coordinate 396,385, forward strand.
TTCCATAGCTTCGTCCATCGAGAAAAAAGCCAACTCGACCCCTGAAGAGAAGAACGCAAGCGACAGCAAATCACCCCATGTTCACTTTAACAATCCTCTTATGCAAGAGTCTCCCCTAGAAGAGAAGGGAGATCACCACGCCCCTAGAAGAGTGCCTATATTCACACGCACTCCTTCTGGCAATCATTCAACCTTCCATACAACTAGCCCCACTGTCTTTGACATACCACAATGGCAAAAAGAGTTCCCCTATATCAACCATGATAATGTTAATATAGAAGTAAGAAAAGAGCTATGGAAATCTATTCCTAAGACAAGTGAATGGGAAAAGTTTTCTGGAGAACTTCCCTACAATCATGAACTCTGGCTTAAAAATATAGATGTCTTTGTACAAGACTACTACATGCTGGATCATATGATCATAAGTAGGTTGACAGCTCTTTTCACGGATACTGCTAAGAACTGGTACATAGGAATAAGAGATAGTAATGAAAATAGATCATGGGCCTGGTGGAAAAACACCATTAGGAGTAAGTTTGGCACTCATAACTGGAAGTGGAAAATGCAACAGGAGTTTGAAAAGGACCATTTTTCCCTAGACAATAAGAAAGTTCACAAATGGTTCAATACTCAAAGAGAGAGGCTCAAAGCTTATCAACCAGAACTTAGTGAGTACCTCATTTGTGAAAAGGTTCTAAAACAATGTCCTGGAAATCTAGAACATGCTGTCAAGAGCAGATATAAAAAAGAAGCCACTGAAATGAACTTTGAAGAAATGGTTATAATAATTGAAGAAGTATTGGACAGAGCAATGAAGTACCCCAGATCTACTTCAAATAATTCTTCTAACCAACTCTCCAAAGGCTCATGGAGAAATAATGTTTCTAGCACCAAAGTTGAACCCAGCAAGACTGACAATGAAGTCAAGAAATCTTCCAATAACTCTACCCCTGCTGCTAGAAACAAAGATACTTGCAACTTCTGCAGACAACCTGGGCACTATTCTAGAGAATGCCCCAAAAGGAGGCAAAGAATCAATGAAGTTGGCATTGACAATCTAGAGGAGCCCTATAATAGTGGGGAAGAGGACCAACTCAACCAGCAATCTCCTGTTGAAGAAGCTGAAGACCACTCTAATGAACCTGACAGTGACCAATTTGTCCTTGCTATGAACCAAGAAAGAGATTATGAGCATTCTGGCCATATTATGAATGATTTCTTAGAGTATGCTGTTGAATGTGAACCACTCACAGAATACTCTATTGCTGAGATACAAGCTGAATCTCATCAACCTCAAACTTGGAATCACAGTTGCCAATCTTCTCATGTTGAAGATGCCCGGCTTATGAGGTGTAAACCTGATAAAGGGAAAGCTCATCTGATTGGTTTCCAAACCCTAACTAGAGTACTAATCAACAACTCTGAATATTCTTGTTTGTTGGACAGTGGTGCTTCTTGCTCTATAATTAGCAGCACTCTTCTGAATTCCATTGTTCCAGAATGGAAGCATCTCCTCTTGCCAATTACCCATGCAAGATTTCACAGTTGTAGTGACCAGCTTAAAGCTATGGGCATCATTGAATTAGCCCTCATTTTCCCTCACACAAGAGGATCAGTCAGGATTATGGCTGAATTTGTTGTTATGGAGAATGCTAAAATGAATTACCTTATTCTAGGCAATGACTACCAATCTCTATATGGTTTTGATATCACCAACAGCAAGGAGAGATACTTCACCATAGGGAATGAAAATAAGAAAAAGAAATTTAGCTTCAAGTTCCCAATGCTAGAGAAACCCCTCCCTTCATCAGAAATTGCTGCCTTAAAAGAGGTGAATCCTTTATTCAATAAATTCATTAAAAAAGATCTTTCAGAAGCAAAAATCTATGATAAATTGACTCTAGAGCAGAGAAATTCCTTGTTTGACATTCTGTTTAAAAACAAAGCAGCCTTTGCTGATACTGCTCAGCCCCTAGGAGCCATCAGGGGCCATGAAGTCAGCATAAAATTGACTACAGAAAGACCTTATCCTCCCTTGCTGAGAAGACCACCTTATCCTGCTAGTCCCAAAAGCAAAGAAGCCCTGGATGAACACATTGAGGAACTAGTTAGATTGAATGTCCTCAGGAAAGTTGGCCATAATGAAGTTGTGGAAATCACTACTCCCGTCATCATAGCTTGGCATAATGGAAAATCCAGGATGGTTGGTGACTTCAGAGCTTTGAACACCTACACCTCAGCGGATAGATATCCCATCCCAAAAATAAGTGAAACTCTAAATAACTTAGCCAAGGCAAAGTTCCTCACAAGTATGGATGTCTTGAAAGGCTTCCACCAGAATGTGATAGCCCCTGATTCCAGGAAATACTTAAGAATCATCTGTCACAAGGGCATATATGAATACTTAAGAATGCCTTTTGGAATTAAGAATGCTCCTTCTCATTTCCAAAGGATGATGGACATTGAATTCAGGAGAGAAATTTCTGAAAAATGGGTAATCATCTATATTGATGCCAATCATACTTGGGAAGAACACATTCTGAGGATTGACAGAATCCTTCAGATAGTCATCAACATGAACATGAAGATCTCTCTGAAAAAGTGTAACTTTGGATTCCACCAGATCAAAGCTCTAGGTCATGTTGTGTCTGGTATAGCCATAGGGATAGACCAAAACAAAGTAGCTGCTGTACTGAACAAACCTGTCCCCTCTAACAGAAAAGAGATCCAATCTTTTCTTGGATTTGCTGGCTACTACAGACAACATATTGACAAATTTGCTGAAATTGCCAAACCTCTGACTGAGCTTTGTAAGATTGAAACAGTGTTTGAAATGACCCATCAAAGACTATTAGCTTACAAACTCCTGATTGAGAAGCTAACCACAGCCCCTCTCCTTCTTTTCCCTGATTGGAAATTACCCTTCAAGCTCTATGTTGATGCCAGTATGGTTGGGTTGGGTGCCGCTTTACATCAAGTGCAGATTATAGATGGTATCTTAAAAGAAGGCCCCATAGTTTTCATTTCTAGGCAACTGAAAGACTCTGAAGCAAGATATGGAGCCAGTCAACTTGAATGCCTGTGTCTGGTCTGGGCACTAGATAAACTCCATTATTACCTTGATGGCAGTGTCTTTGAAGTCATTACAGACTGCACTGCTTTGAGGTCCTTGCTGAATATGAAAACACCCAACAGGCATATGCTAAGATGGCAAATTTCTATTCAGGAATACAGAGGGAATATGACTATCCAACATAGAGATGGGAACATTCATAAGAATGCTGATGGACTTAGCAGATGGGCCCTCCCCAATGACCCTAGTAATCCTGCTTATGATCCAGAAGATGAACCTGATAATGATAAGTTTCCCATCATGAGCATTCATGTTTCCACCTTCAAAACTGAGTTCTTTGATACCGTCAGAGATGGGTACCAAAAGGACAATAATGCAGTAATTATCACCCAGCTTTTGATGAAAGACTGTAAAGACCCACAGCTGGCAAGTGGCTTATCAGGTGTTTGGAAAGCTTCTTATGCTGAAGGCAGATTCTCCTTGTTTGATGACCTCATCTACCACAGAGAGAAACATAACTCTGTTCTGGTCATAGTGGATAAAATGACTATCAATACCATCCTCCATGAATGTCATGACAGTGTCTATTCCGGCCACTTATCTGAAGATAGAACCCTGGAAAAGGTAGCAGACACTGCTTGGTGGGTGAGCTGGAAGAAAGACACAACAGATTATTGTAATTCTTGTGATAGGTGTCAGAAAGCTAACAAAGCTACAGGTAAGAGATTTGGCCTACTCCAGAAGATCCAAGAACCATCCAAACCTTGGGATATCATTAATATGGATTGGGTGACTTCCCTCTCCCCAGGAGGAGCTGCTAGTTACAATGCCTGTCTTGTAGTAGTTGACAGATACTCCAAGACTCCAATTTTTGTCCCTTGCTTCAAAGAAGACTCTGCTATGGATACAGCTATCCTGTTCTGGAATAGAGTAATGCCAAGTACTGGTATCCCAAAGATTATCATCTCCGACAGAGACCCCAAGTTCACCTCCGAATTCTGGAGAGGTTTGCACTGCATGTTAGGGACTAAATTAGCATTCTCCACTGCTTACCATCCTCAAACTGATGGCCTAGCCAAAAGGATGATTCAAACTTTGGAAGATATGGTTAGGAGATTCTGTGCTTATGGTTTAGAATTCAAGGACAATGATGGATACACACATGATTGGGTCTCTCTCCTTCCTATACTTGAATTAGCCTACAGCACCAGTATCCACTCTACCACAGGTAGAGCTCCAGCCATATTGGAAAAAGGATGGCTACCAAACCTTCCTAAAGACTTCATTAAACAGGAAGCAGTTGACATACACCCTACAGCCGGCACTTATGGTAAGATATTTGAGAAGGCCAGGATCCATGCTGAAAACTGCATCAAAGAGTCAGTTGCATACAACAAGGAAAGGTGGGACAGAAGCCACAAAGAGCCTGAATTCAAAGTTGGAGATCAAGTCCTCATTTCCACAGCTAACTTCACCAACCTAGCTGGACCAAAGAAGATGAGAGACTCCTTTGCTGGCCCTTTTGTCGTGAAAGCTCTCCATGGAAAAAACGCAGTTGAATTGATCCTTACAGGAGAATTCAACAGAAAACACCCAACTTTCCCTGTTAGTCTGATTAAACCTTACAACAAACCTGACCATTCCAGATTTCCTTTGAGACAACAGGTTAAAGTGGTCATTCCTCCCCTTGAACAAACTCCCAAGTCCAAAGTTATACAGAAAATTCTCAGAGAGAAGAGGCTTAGAGTAGACAACAGAGATGTGAAAATGTACTTAGCCAGATATAAAGGCTTTGGGGCTGACCAAGATGAATGGCTCTTGGAAAAAGACATCCCAGAAGCTTCTGTTTTACTTAGGCAATTCAGGATCAATAAAAAGAACAACATAGACTATATTCTCTTGAAGAACACACCCTCTTTTGGTGGTAGGGAGTGTCAGCCTTAGAGACAACACTGTTGCCCAAAAGGCTTCAACAGTGCCTTACTCAGATTCTCCGTAATTCAAGCTTCAATTTCATATATTACATGTGCCATAGTTGTGTTGTGTTATTCCGCAGAAATGAGGAAAAATGATTTAAGATTAAAATCACTTCTAAGTTATTTTCTTTGTGAATATATCCCATTTAATCTTCAAGGTTTTGCACATGGTTTTGCACATTGCATATATTCAATTTGATCTTCTGAGTTCATCTTCCACATGGCTGAAGGATGAAAAAACTAAGATCATCCAAAAAAACCAGAACATCTACCTCACTAGAGCAGTCCTTAGGATTTCAACTACTACTCAACTCATCATCAGTCCTCTCAATCCTCACTACTCTGTGGTCATTGAGGTCACTCTTACAGTTGACTAGTCTTTAATAATCCTCACTACTACTCTTCAAAGTAGCCTTCTGATCAGTTGATCATAACTCTTCCTCTCATCATCATCATTCATCAGAGGCACTTCTTATCAGAAGTTATTATCATACCATTCTTGCTTTTCTGTGGGCTTTTGAGCTATTAAACCCACATAGGTTTTCCTTTAAATAACCTTGGCTAGTTTCCTTTAGCCTAAAAAATAGGACTGCTGAAGAGCAGCTCACCCTTTCTGTTTCTTAAGAAAGGAGGCGTCAGAGTTCACTCCGCTACTGCCTCTCCTGTATAGGATTGAGCCTTTTATTCCTCCCTTTTTAGGTCAGAGAAGCAAGGTTTAAAACCTTGATTATTATCATCATCATCCTCATCAGCTTCTTAAAGCTTATTCATTCCTTCATCAAAGTCCTCTTTAGTTGTTATCATTGTCATTCTTTCCCTTGCAATTATATTGAGTTTCCCCCCACCTTGTGTCCTGCTGTCACCGTAGAGACCCAGGCTCACAGACAGGGGGGCAAAAAAAAATGACACATCTGTCAGTTTTTTTCTGGCATATACTTAGGAGTGATGGGTAGCCTGGAGCAATCCCAATATCCAGAATAATTGAAGGAAGATAATTGAGAAAGGGAAGGAATTGAGGGACTTGTATTATACCCAGAGGAAGAGAAAAATTAGGTGGATCTGATGGTGTTTTTATTTTGACAAAAGGTGGAATAATCAAAGAGACATAGCAAAAAGAATATTTTGCCAGCCAAAATCAGCATTCCGCTCAGGCCAACAAATGCAGATATGTATAAGTCCTCTCTGGGAGCGCAGGACTTAGTTAAGTTTGAATGGGATTTGGCTATATTAGATATGTAGGGTTGACGGGCTGTGATGAAGCGGTGACTGGACCAAACTTAACATGTTAAGTCCTCTCCCAACCGGTAGGGAGGGACAGAGACCCTGCTAGCTTAACAAAGCCTCTCAAACAGAGGTCCGGGGAACCCAAGCTTAACTAAGCCTCTTGTGGTGAGACGGGGGACCTGTTGGCCAGGTCTGGGTGGCAGCCCAGTCTCACCAGAGAGGCTTATGACCAAGCGCACATTGCTGGCATGAGCAGGACGTGATATTGAGGCCCTCGTTCATTCTTCTTCCTCTATCTCCTGTAAAAAAATGTGAACAAGATGCCGTGAACTCTAATATGTTCTTTGCCATCTTTTTGATTTTTTGGTATTTTTGTCTAGTTGTATTGTTGCATCCCTCTTTTTTTAAAAAATTTCAAAGAAAAATCAAAGATTTTTTGAGTTTAATCATGCAACTCCCAGTATAACCAATGACGTCAGATTAAAAAACATCATATGGCTTATTAAGCCAAGTTATTGATTTAATCTGTTGCTGATGATAAATTTCATGCTCTAAGTAAGCATGGACATGGAAATATTATAATTGAACTCCAAAGTTCAAAATTTTGAACTTTGCTATTTTTTTGACTAGATCAAGTCGGAATTATGAAGAAAAAATATATACAAAAAACAAGCATATGCAGATGCTTGACATATTGAAACCTAGAAATAAGTGAGTGAGAAGTGAAGGAATGGCGAGGCATTTAAGGTTGCCTCTACCAAAACCGTGAATTGTTGAGATTAGTCAGGAATTGGGCTCCTCTAGTCAAGTAGTCCCCACGCACAGCATTTCCGCAGACCTGGCTTCCATGGGTCTCCGCTAAATCCCTCATTCTGCGGAGCTCCATCTCACCTCAAATCAGCATTTCCGGTTGCTCAAGCCTCTCCATGCCTCTCCGCTAAATCCCTCATTCTGCGGAGCTCCATCTCACCTCAAATCAGCATTTTTGGTTGCTCAAGCCTCTCCATGCCTCTTGCTCACAATGCTTGCTTACCTTGCCTTGTCTATTTAAACGGCACCTTTTCTCAACCTGTTCTTTCCCTCCTTGGGGAACTCGACTCATCATTATAGTCACTCTACCTTCATCATCTCCTAAAGAATCCGCCTGACTTGTTCCTCCACTATCTTAGTCATACATCCTGCTCTCTCTCTATCAAGCAGTATCCCAATCTATCCTTTTCCTTTCTTTCATCAACATTCTTCTGTCTTCTCAAGACCTCCCTTTCCCTCTTTGACAGTCACTCTTTGCTTCAAGACCTTCCTATCCCTCATCAAAAGGCTTCCATTCCATCAAGATTGACATCATCATCACCTTGACACTCAACCATCAGTTGCATCAGTATGTGCTGCCCTGTTCTCTTATAATTGTCTGTCTTGTGTATTGATGTCTCTCTGTTTAGTTCTCTTTCCTTTCCTTTCCTCCTGTTCTCCATACTCCTTCCTGTTGTCTCTTCAGTCCGACTGTGTTTACCCTAAGGTACCTTTTTTTTTCTTTTTGTTTTGTATGATTTGTTGTTCATTGTTCTGATTGAAATTGCACCCTAAGTTTCTTTAAACCTTGAATGAATCCCGCTCACGCCAGAAGTGTGTTTTTAGTCACAAGTCCCTCCTTCAGAGGGGTCGCTTTGTGACCAGCCAAACCTGCCCCGCCCAGAGAAGGAGAGGACTTGTGGCAAGTTTGCGGGGAACCCGCCCGGAGGGCTCTCCGTAGGAGAGGCTTAGAAGTTATCTCAAGATTCCAGCGTGAGCTTTTCCATATATTGTGGCTTTCAAGATTCAAATTTGATTTGACAAGCAATAACAAGAGAACTATATCCTTGGAATGCAAGCTGAGAGGAGAGGTGATAGCCTGAGATCCAGGTATCACAAAGGTGTTTTCCAGTCTTTCATTGACTTCCTGAGTCAGATTCACCAAGGCATTGTAGCAAGCAAGTTGTCCTCCATTAGGATGGTTCATGTTGGGATGTGTAACCATGTTTAAACCCATTTTTAACACCCTTATTGCATAAAATTTTGCAAAATTTTCATGCCTCTGTATCTGGACGTTTCAGAAGATTTGGATCAAGTCAGTTTTTGAGTGAAAATTTCATGAAAAGTGTCATAAAATTGGGGTTAGAGATGGTCATAGTGCCCAACATGAACCGTTCTATTGGTTTTTCACATTGCACGGTATGGGCTGCTAGCTTTATGCATTTTCAATAGGGATTATTGGTACAAGCAATATTTCCTGCATTATACAGCTTGTACAGTGGGGAAGGTGTTTGAATATGCTATCCGGCCTAGCAGTAACCATCACCCACAGAAGCTTGGTGTCACCCACGTGCAACATACTATACTTGCTACGGGCGACGAGTCCAGTGTTCAAATCCCGGCAGACCCAACCCCTGGCCGCTACCCTGTAAAACCCCCTCCTTTGTGGGGTTTCACAAGACATTCACAGATAGGATTAGATAAGCGCAACTAGCTTATAGCTCATTGTTTCCTCCTCACCTAGATGCCAGAGATCTTCTCTCCCCCGTCTAGGTAAGTCCCTTTTCCTTTGATCCCTCATCTCTTCTTCCATTCTTCTCTCCACCTCACAATTATGTGTATTGACGGCAGAGATCTTCTCTCCCCCGTCTAGCCCTTGCAATACATCCCCACTCAGGTTCTAGAACTGCTCGGCTTTTAGCCTGTCCTGCGTGAGAGGTTTAGTGAAGGGACTCAACCCTTACATACCCCTTCCCACTTGGACAACTACACCACCCCTTTCATTTCATACCCTTTATTAGTTGTCCACTTTAACCAGTCTTCCAATTAACATTTCAACACCCGTTACCCAATTTAATCGGCCTGCAATAACGGTTGAACACCAGTCCCCGCCCCCACCCCCTGCCATCAACAATAAGTAGACACACAACAATTGAGATGCGCGTACTTACAGAACTTATCATCATCAATTAAGTACTGAAACATATAAATACAATCCTAACAAGTTAACAAGTTCTATGTAGATATCATGATATTCATAGTGTGCAATGCCAACAGCAAAATTACACTTAAAAAAAAAGCACATATTGATGGATATTGTATAGGCTTGGCAGTTGCAAAGATGAAATGTTTGGCGAGACTGGCATTGAGAACCAAGGCAGTTCTGAAAGCAGGGTAAGACTTAAGTTGGAGAAGATAGGGAACGTCAAGACGAGTCTTTTGGTCCAAAAGGCAGCTGAAAGTGATGGTTGGAAGCGGGTCCAAAATTGAATGGCACAAACTCACCACCAAAACCGCTCAGACGCTCACGGGGAAATCCAGACTTAACTCGCAAATCCCTCCTTCGGAGGCCGCCGCTTCGCGCCCGCCCAGGCCCTCCTGTTGGGGGGACTTGTGTTAAGTTAGAAGACCCTGCGGGGCCCTCACTCGAGAGGCTTTCAGCTCGTGACTGGACCGGAGGCCGCCGCTTCGCGCCCGCCCAGGCCCTCCTATTGGAGGGACTTGTGTTAAGTTAGGAGACCCTGCGGGGCCCTCACTCCAGAGGCTTTCAGCTCGTGACTGGACCGGCGGCCCATCACTCGTCGACGCCGCACTCCCGCAGGGTTTCTGGAGGAGAGATATTTCAGCCATACATACGTCCCCGCAGGCTCCCTGAGGTCGATTTTTCATCGGTCCTGGTTTGAGACGCGGTACCGATACGTATAGGAGTGATGTAAGGATATGATAAGGATATGTGTGATAGTCTGAATCTGTCATCATTTTGAAGGTAGGTGGTCGCGTACCCCCTATAAAATTTTGTGACCGAGTGCTCGGCTCGCACTGGCACAAAGCATTTGACGCTTCTGTCATATGTCAGCAGTTTTTGCGTATCTTGTACACCAGTGAACATCACTTCTGTAGGAAAGCTGTTGCCCTCAGGGAGACATACATATGAGTAGTCGGGAACATTCAAAATCCAGTGTGGGATCGGGGGATTTAAGATTTCTTTAACCTGAAGTTAGCCCCGGTGACTGCTAGATAAATATTTTCCTCTGAAAGCATCAAAATCGCCCACGTACTATTTCTCGCTATGGGAACACTTGTGAGGCTTATAGAAGCCAGCTTAACTTACTTAATATTTTTGAATTATTTGGTTTGCGGCCAATCTATGTGGGCTATTCTATCCGACACCACACGCTCATCATTTACAGATTCTAAAGGCTTGACAAGAGCTGACTTCCCAACAGCTGCCTTGTCGGGTTCCAGAACAGGCGTGCTTGAAGACTCGGCAGGCAGACCGGCGGGATATAAGCCCGTGAATGCCGGAAACCGACCCGGCCAGGTATGGAGATACTTGCCAGGCCTCTTTCAATCAAATTTTCCACGAACGAGGTTCTTACACCTAAAGGGTGTAGGAAAAGCAAAATCGGAAATGCAGAGCCGGTCTGGCGGGAGTGGCCTCGCACCGAACGGTACTCCAAGGGGGAAACCGACCTCTGGAACTCATCAACGCCCGGCTTATGGAAGTGAGCTCCCAATCACTTATTCCCGATCGGAGACTACCTCAAGGAGGAAATCAACTACACGTAACACTTTGCCGGCGAATGAGTCCCATAAACTCGGAAAATTGGCAAGGACAAACCAAGAGCTCGAAACTTCTCTGCCAAAAAAGTGGGAAGCAATAATCGGAAACGATGGCCAAATATCTGATGTCTTACGTGGTGAGTATCTGCCTTCAGTTAGCTCTTTCCATGAATATGAACCAGCCATCTGGCTACAGAACATGGTCGTTGATGATGCTGCAACTCCAAATTTTCTTTTTCTTGGAAAAAAAGGCTCGGCTGTGAAGGAATTCTTACCATTCCTGAGCAAAACTTACCTTCACCATCTCGGCATTGACCTCAAGAATGGCAAATTGAGTCGGAAAACTGATAAAATGGGTATTCTTTGTAATAAGTTTCGCAATCGTGTGATAGGTTCAAAGCGATCTTCACGCAAGGGAAGTGACGATTATGGCACACCGACTACCTATGACGTGTTAATGAATGACTTGATAAAATCGGTCATAGAAGTTAACGAAAGCTTATACCTTGATGAATTCAGCAAAGAAACTGATTTTGAACAAAAGTACAACATATTTTTGCAGAATCAACTCCACCAAAATACACTTTTTCTGCAAGGAATAAAGCATAAATTTGAGAAGGCAACAAAAGTTCAACAGGAGGACATACAAAAAGCGTGTGCGGGTATACAGTTGGAATTGCAAAAGGTCGCGAGTGATATGGGCGATGAGGAAAAGCGTGAGTGCATCTTGATTTTTTTGGATCCATAATTCCTAACCGTTCTCCCATGTAGATCAATGCTTACGAGCGTGGTTTGTTTGTGGAAAATTGACTATGAGCTAGATTTTGCGTTGGCAATCTTTGGTCGCCTTGATCCATGTTAGTTTTTACATCTTCACACTGTTGACATAAATTGATGTTGAGGTCGAGTTCGATCTGACTATAATGATTCTTATTATTTTATCTCCAGCTTTCCGTGCTGAACTTGACATTTTGCTACGAAGGCTAGTTTTCATTGCAAAAAGAGCCCCACGATATTACCTCATAATGAAAACTACGACGAAGGATTCCAACGGACTTGCTTTCCGAAGGGTTCAGTGCAAGGCATTGCATGTGCTTCTTGAACTTATTGATAGTGTAGAAGGCATATCAGTTGAAAGTGCAGACCAGTCAATTAATTCAATTTCAAACAGATTCTCTCCTGGGGAATTGGAGGAACTTTTAACTGAACTTGGAAGTTTACGCCTGAAAGATACACTGAGCCAATTTCGTCAAATATCCAAAGATGAGCTTGATTGGCTTGGAATGGGGGACAAACCTCATTTTCATGCGAATCAAAACTATTCCAATTTTCCTAGCATGAAAAATCTTCACGAGGAGCTTGTTGAAAAATTGGAATCCATAAAGAACTCAAGCACTTGATGGATACAGAACTATCTAAAAAAACCAGTTTCTTGATCATTTCACATAAAACCATGCAAAATTTCTCATTATTCCAGCAATATTATCGATTCAAAGCAATTTTCTGTATAATACTTTATGGAAATCTAACTTCTTCCCTAATCTTAATGACATATTCTAAATAAATAAAAAAAAGAAACAAATTTCAAAGGGTTTCAATATCTCCATTTTTGCTGTCTATCGTAGATTAAATTGTCAGGCTTTTTGATGCCAAAGACTAGCTCCTTCTGGAAACACAACCTCCAAAACAGATTGATAAAGATGAAAAAACAGATGGAAGACTGTTCATGGGCTGCTTTTCTTGTTCTAGATGTTTGTAACGGATTGAAAATTATAATAAGAAAAAGGATGGAATATGATCTATTGCAGAGGGGACTAAAAGCTGGGTCGTTTTCAGTCTCCCTTGGATTTCAGGACCTAGATCATGAGTTTGTCTTTGAATGGTGATCTTATGTTGTACCACTGTGGGGTTTGCCCAGTTTTGGCACAGAAGGATGATTTCACAAAATGAATTTACTGACTTAGCATTCCTGTCATAGAGATCCTCCTGAGAAAAGCTGGAAAAGAAGGATGGAAACTGTTTGGGTGATGATGTGAAATGTTCTAGTTGAAATTGGATTCAAGCTTATCACAAGGTCCTACAATTTGGGACCTAAATCATGAGTGGAACATACCAACTTACCAAGTAGTAAATGTTCTCTACAGAATGGGTTGTGGAAAACTTGCTGGAAAGCAAAAAGTTGTACAAAATATTTATTTTGTTGCCATGAGGGGTCCTCAATTAATGGAACTGTGGTATTCCTTGCTTTCATAAAAATTGTTTTTTGCATATTTTTGAATGGTTTTCAATTTTTCATTAGGCTCTTGAATCTCAAACCCCCCATGATTGAATGAGTGACCCCCCAATCCAGATGGGTGGTTGTTGATGCAACCCCACTTGGACATCCAGGGGGTCAATTTCTAGCTAAGGCAGTAATAGACAAATCACCATATTGGTGTGGCTTGTCTGGGTAGAAATTGTGATTTGTGTAATATGCATGCGCAAAGCTAAAATTTTGGCTTGGTTAGCTAAAATCATAGATTTATGCTGACTTTTGCAAGTGCCATCTGTCTGTAAGGCCCCCCTGCAAAACTTGAATGGGAGACTTGGGCCGGGTGTTTGCCCCCGGGGGGTAGTGAATCCAAACAAAGACCACATTTTTGAGGTCTTTGGAGGCTGTAGAATCTAGAATTAAAAGGGTTTTGCTTGAAACCCGGGGGTTCTTTTTTTTTACTCTGTCACATTCCAAACATCGGCAATAAATGCATATATTTTATGCATATTTACTTAGTAAGCATGTATAAATGCATACTAAAAGTACATAAAACCATAGATATGGCTTTAAGTGTGTTTATTCAGACATAGAGACCAAAGTCACATGTCAGGCACTCTGAATATGGCAAAAATAACCCCAAAGATGCTCAAAAAATCTGGGATTTTTCTATTTTTTGAACCCAAGATTCCAAACGCTACCCCATTTGGTGGGAGAAGCCTTACAGAAAGATGCCACTTGCAACTGTAGCTTTGAGTCAGCTTGACTTGGTGCAGTTGAAATTGGTGGCTATTTCTTAGCTCTTGCAGAACTAGCCACCGATGCAGATGCTCTTACATAAAACTTCAAGAAATTTTCATCATCATCTAGAAATTTTGGAAGAATTGGAGAAAGTCCACTTTTGAATTAGAATTTCATAGATTGGCTGACAAAATGTTTGTAAAAGCCGTCAGATATAATTTCTTATGCATGACTTTGAGGCCCTCTTCCCATTATGTTAAATATTGTCAGCCTCTGTGATGCCAAGGGCTAGTACCTTTTAGCTACACAAGGTGATAAGAGTGCAAATGATGGGTAGAGTGGGGTATTTTCATGTAGAAAAGTAGTAAAAGGAAGGTATAAAAGAATATAATTCTTTTACAGAGGGGCCTGCTGGCGCAGGGGTGTTTGTAGGTGCCCTCTAAATCAGAGATCTGCAAAGCAGGGTGGTATCTGATTAAGCAAACAATGGGTTTCTGCGTAACAGAAGGTGGTACCAAAGTGCTTTTCCAATTAAGGAACCAGAATGCGGACAGAAGGATGAAAGAAGTACTCACTATTGCTTCTTTCAAGCCAAAAAGCCACGTAGAGGGGTGAAGTAGAGCTGCTGCGTAGATTGAAGGGTTTCTGAGCAGGAGCTGGACACGTAGAATGGTTGATTTAAAGAGGAACACCACGGATAAAACAGGCAAACAGGGCAGAGTAACTGAAATAAGGACAGGACACGGCGTAACTGATTGACTGTAATACTAAATGATGATGATCAACAACATTTGGCGTGGAAAGAGGGCTCTATATATACTAATTTCACTCATAGTAGAGAACCTTTCCTGCCTGTGTGCTTGCAGTAACTGGATTTCAGCGCAATCATGTGGCCAATTTGGGAGATTGGCACTAACAGGGCTCATCCCAATGACACTGCTGGTCATTATTTCAGCATCACAAGTGCTTTCCATGACCTTAATAACCTATTTAGTCATTGTAACCAAGGTACATAGCAACACTGGCGTGTGATTGTATCTGAAATGGGCCACAGATGACGGAAATGGGCCACAAATGGCTATGGCCAATCTTTAAAGGCCACGCTGGCTGTGTTAATCTTAGGTATTCAAGGTTTTCATTACTTAAACCTTGCAAATACGTCATGTAGAATATACCTGTACACTGTTTATGCTTGTACATACCTGGTAACTAGGTAATTGCCTATTTCCACGCATTTGGCCAATTTCCAATTGGATTATATAATCCACGCGCGGGGTTGGAGGTTTAAACCTCAATTGGGCC
Source organism: Puccinia coronata f. sp. avenae (assembly GCA_002873125.1). Taxonomy (NCBI): domain Eukaryota; kingdom Fungi; phylum Basidiomycota; class Pucciniomycetes; order Pucciniales; family Pucciniaceae; genus Puccinia; species Puccinia coronata. Next base: position 411,524 of record PGCI01000002.1, read on the forward strand.
TAACTCTCAAACTATACACAACACCTCAATTATAAGTCCATAATTGGTCCTTTCACATACAGTATGCATATATATCAAGTACATACGTGTGTAATGTGCATCTGTGACACGTGGGTGTGGCCAATTGTTACAAGTAATTGGTTCAAGGTGAAAGAGTAGGAATTTGGGGGTACTTCCAGTGAGGGACCCTACACTTTTTTACATGAGAATTCAGAATATGACATAATATTCTAAGTTATCCTCAAGGTTTAGAAGTTATTCACACTTTCTGTAAAAAGTGGTTATTTATTTTAGTTCTAACTTATTTTTAAGGGTCCAGAGCTTTGTTAAGGTTTTTGGGTAAAAATAATGTTACTAGTTATTATTCTTACTTTTATGTGGTACTATGGTTACCTTATGATTATTCCTTATTATTATAGTTATTTCATGTCTATTTGGTCTCAATTATTAGCATATGTACCATTTTCAGGGTTTGTAAATATGGTAATAATAGGGGGTATCAAATATACCAAATCCACAATTAGAAACCAGTCAGTTATCCAGAAATCTTTTTCTTCATTAATGGATTCAAAATGGTGATTGATGAGCCACAAACAGGTTTTAAAAATGGTGGGTTTTTGAAAACCAGTCAATTACATAAGTGTGGATTTGCTTATATTTGATACCCCCTAATGTTGTTTTTATTTTTCATGTGTTTTCATTAATTTCTATATTACTAGTGTTGCTTTGTCAGGTTGTCTCTGACTCAGTATTAAGCTGACAAATATTCACAACTGAGGATCATAATATAAGAATAAAAAACCTTACATCTAGTAGAATATAGAGCAGTGAAGAATTAAATCTCTCTGGAAGTTTAACAACACTCTGCAACCAACACTGCTCATCATTAAGAATTTGAAATAATTTTTCATCAATTTGTTCTCATACATAAACCAGAATTCCAAACACCCTTTCATTCAAAAACAGATCAAATCTTGCATTTGAATATATGGGCCATGGACTACAGGTTTGGCCCTGTTTCCAACTCCCAGGCAAGCACAACAAATCAAGGACTACTAGGCATTTTAAAATCTTGAAAGAAAATTCATAGACCCCTATGAAAAGGATATGATACCTCCCTTGCACAAGAAAGTATTGCCCCTCTCCCTCATCCCTCTTACAGGAGATCAAAAACTAGTCTTGCAGTATTTTCCACTTCCCCTCAATCCACTGAATGTTTTCTCCCAGCTTCTCACATCCATCTTCTTGGATTAGCTATAGCCAGAAGATCTCTGCATGTCCATTCTATCTTTCTTGAACAAAAGTACAGGGATTGATTATTAGAATCAATTCCTTCCGGGTGACTGAAATCAAACAGTGGAGAAAAATTCTTGAAAACCCAAAATTATTCATGTAAAATCTTTGTCTACATGTTGTGATTTTTCACAGATTAAGACATTCAGATCATGCATCTCATTTGGACAATTCATTCAGCTCCTTTAAAACAGCTCACCAAGATCCAATTTTCAACCCATTCAGCTCCTGACCTGAGCTCCTCCAGCTCCACAAGCCAGTTAATCCACCTCAATAAGCTCTTCAATCCAGCTGATTTACATCATTCATCTTGACAGCCCAGTTCATCCAGCTCTCCCAGATCTCTTCACCATAAATCTGAATAACCTAGCCTCTGGATGAGCTGGAAGAAGATTGGAGCTCGAAGAAATCTTTGATATGTATTGAAGACATGCACCATGAAAAATAAATTGTCTCTTGTATATGTCAGAAAAGGATGGCTCCACCGGGACTCAAACCCGGGTGAGACTAACTCTAGGAGCCTGCTTTACCACTAAGCTACAAAGCTGCTAGCAGACAGATTCAAAGTCTGACAGTATACAAGTGACATACATGGTGTTCAAAGCTACTTAACATAAAATTCAACATAAATGCATAAATGCATATCCCAAAAAAAATTTATGAACCCCCTGAGTTCCCCGTCTATTCTGCCATAAATTCTTAAATATCAGCATAAATACGTGTTTTCCAGCTCCAACATGTCTGGACAGCTTCCCTCAGATTCCCAAGCAGCCAAAACGTCCAGCAAGGAGCCTCCCACAGGTTCCCAACAGACAAATGTCTGAGCGATATCAATGAGTCCTCCCCACAGAATGTCGCTCCCAATGGTATTGTGAGTATTCGATCATCTGATTTTCTATCACTGGAATCAGATTCTGACTTGTTCTACAGTGGAACTGCGTCGCCTTTGCTCACTATGATACCCAGTCAAATGTTATCGCAAGTCCCTACAACTCCTGCCGGTGGGGGTATATCTCCATCTCCTGATCCAAACACCACCCAATTGCACAAAAACTTGTCAAATAATCCGGCCAGTCAGCCTTCAAGAGGTCGCGGGCATGGGCGTGGTCGCGGTTGTGGCGGTGCATCTGTAAATCATGAGACTGTAGCAAAAAAAGGAAATAAATCGTGGACTCAATCAAAGAATGATGACGGTAAATCAGAGTTGGATGTGATAGTTGACTGGCTCACTTTGGAGGGTAACTATCAGTTGTGGCGCTTGGGTTCAATGAGTAAAAGGGATGTAGCCGAGCTCGTTTTGATTTACTTGGCCAAAAACGACTTTGAAAATCACGAACGCAATTGGAAAGGAGTCGAACAACAGGTGTGTGCATGTCAATCTGCATGGTACTTTCTTCTGGCCACTGATAGTGTTTGTTCTTCCAATAAAGATTTCACAATTAGAGAAGAAATTCTGGGATGCCCTAGCTTTCAAAGAGCAAACAGGTCAAGGTATCATTGAAGAGGCCGAAGAAGCCCAGAAGGAGGCTGGTGACGCTGGCAATGACTCAGGTGCTGAGAACTTCATTGAGAACGCAAAGAACAAGACAGAAGGTACGCAGTCTTTCACATGCTTAGAAGTAGAGTTTTATGATTGATGTGTTTGTTATGCATGCACAAAAGCAATGATCCGGAAACAATGCCCTTACTATTATGAATTGGAGCCAGTAATGGGGGATCTTCCCTCGGCTGCTCCACAGCATGCAAGTGAACAAGGGAATGGAGATGTGTCTGATGGGCCCAGTGACAATAGCAATACAGACAAAGATCAAGTTCCTGCTGATGTGGATGTCAGCAACGACTCAAGTTCATCCGATTCCGACAGTCTCCCGGATGCACCCACTTCTCAATCTCAGCCTAATTGCACCCCTCAGCAAGTGCCTTCTGGCAGCCGCAGGCAGCCTGTCCAATCCTGATTGAGTCAGCCAATCAATCAATTGTCCGTGCGCCCACCCTCCACCTCACAGTCTCAGCACACATCTTGTCAAGGTACTACATTGGCCCCTTCTCAAGTGACTGGATCGTCAGCTCGCAAACAAAAGACATATGCCAAACAGCTAGCTGATCAATTCCTACCGTCTAAAAAGTATATGGCCAAAGATCAAGAGACCTCAAGCCAGATCTCGCTTCGGATGGCCGCAAATGACGAAAGCATGGTACAGGCGGCAACTGATGTGGCGCGGGAAATGTGTAACAAGGATGGTTCCTCCGATCCCGAATTGCGTCAGTTGCACTGCCGGCATTAACCGGTCGAACACGGCTGCTCGAGCAGTGCTCGAACAGCCGTGTTCGACCGGTGGTCGGACGGACACTGTCCGACCGAAGCGAGAGCCAACTGGTCGGACAGATTTGTCCGACCGGTCCCGGCTGGTCCTGTGCAACCGGTCCCAGGAACTGATCGGACAGGCCTGTCCGACCCGCCGGCAGGTGCTTCGGTCGGACAGTGCCTGTCCGACCACCGGTCGAACACGGCTGTTCGAGCACCGCTTGAACTGCCGTGTTCGACCGGTTAATGCCGGCAGTGTTGCAGATAAAGGAAAAGGAGCTCAACATTAAACAAAAAGAATTGGAACTTGAGCGCGAGAGCCTGGACCACGAGAGAAATAGGGCCCAAGCCGCTGCATTCGACAAGGCAAAAATGATGGTAGAATTCCTCCGAGCCGGTTTGTCCCTTGACGCAGCAAAGTCCTCCACTCGTGATTGCCTTGGCACACAAACATAGCAACACCCAACGGAGACTCCAGAACATCAGCCCAATGGTCAACAAGAAAACACTGACAAACAAGAAGCAAATCATGAAAATGATGTTGACTGATTTGATTCATGAGTGTCTTGACTGTCTTGACTAATTTTTTTTCACTCTAGTTTCCTTGCTTCAACTCTTTCCTATCTTGTATGTAGTGACGGCCAATTTGCCTGTTTCTTGCTTTCACTCATGCTTATTTGTTACATAGTGAAGGCAAAATTTTCTTGCAATGCAAAAAAGAAGATATATATTTCATTGATTGTGACAGAGAGAAAATCGGTCAAACAAGAGCTAGTTGTATCCGCGTTGAGCGCAGAAAGAATTAAAGAGTTCAGTTCTCAAGTGAGTGTCCTCTTCAGGGTCTTTTTCTGTGACAATCTCATCTCCCATAGACTCATCCTCGTCCAGTACCACTTGTTCTGTAGCCTCAGATTGAAGGATCTCCCAGTCCGATTCCTCATTCAGCATGAAATTGTGCAATATGATGCACACCTTGATCCAACGATTAACTCTCCTTGCGCTTTGGCAGCCCGAAATTTGGTTTTGCAGACACTTTAAAGATTGCCACCAATTCTTAAGCATCCCAATGCAATGCTCAACTTCCACTCTTTGGTTGCTGAGAGTATAATTGAAATCCTTTTTCGGAGATGGCATTTGCTGGCCGGGTGAGCGTTTGAAAGCCGGGACCACCGTTGATGACGCTGTGTAACCTGAATCGGCCAACAAGTACTCTCCGGGGGAAAAGTATTGGTGTGGTTGAGTGTAGAGCTGCATTAATAGTCAGCTAAAGCTCAAACAATACACAAGCTGAAGCAAGAGACGTGAGCACAATTACCTTACAGTTCTTGTACACACACTGATCATGGGCACTACCACACCAACCATGGAGTGCATAAATAATTTTATGGTCCCAATTACAGACAATGAGGGAGTTAAGAGCATAGACACTCTTACGCATCCAGTAATCTTCTTTGTGTTTTGTTGGGGCAAGAGCAAGTGGAAAGATTGTTCCATCGACAAATCCAACTGCGCCATTGAAAAAGCTCTGATTTGATTGATTGCAATATATTTCACGCTTGTGGGTGCTTGGCCATTTGACATATTTGCCATCCAAGGAAGAAATTGCACAAAGACACCGATTTGTATAATTTTCAACCGAACCCTCTAGCAAATCGGTAGTCATATATTTCAGCGTCAGCTACCAACCTTTGTAAAACAAGCGGGAGGCATAAAGACTGACCCAAGATGTTGAAAAATTGAGCCAGCATATGAGCTGACCCGCCGTTTCCGCTGAGACCAAGATGAGCCAATGCCACAAGTAGCTGCCAATCACACGGGGCCTGGGGATTCGTTGAGTCATTTGAGAAAACAGGATGAACCTCAATTTTTTGAATGAGCTTCAAAAAACTGGCTTGAGGCATTCGTGCCTAAGAAACAGGACATTTTAATCAATTAAACTATATGATTTCTGTAAAAAATCATTATGAAACCTCACCCATTGTTGAAATACTGAGGTACTCCAAAGAACTTCAAATGTTCTTGCAAGGGGCAATTCTTGGCCAACAAACACGTTGGTGGAGATATTGCTGGTGACAGATGTGATCAATCAGCTCCACAATGCCAGTTGCTTGATTGTACGCCCTTTTGTCTGTAAGAACAAGTTGGTGAAACTTCCCAAGCTTGAATTTGGTTCTCATTTGGTTCCGCGCGATTGTCAATGCAGATAAGAAAACCATTCCGTCCGTACGTGCATCTGTTTTATTGAGGAGGCCAAGCAAACACAGATAGAGAGCTGAAGTTTGGAGGTGTGGTGGGGTGATCTTGTGTTGGCGTTTTTGTGTCTCAAGATTGGCAAAAGTTGTGACCAGCAAAAACTGCAGGTCTCAAATAAGTAATTTGCGCTCTGAGTAACGAGGCATGTTGTTGATGTCGGGGGAGAAGGGATAGGAGTGTTAAGAGGGGTGTTCAAAGCTCAAAACCTTTCATAATTGCATAAATGCATAAACTCCTGCAAAAAATGGAAAAATGGCTGTTTATGCATTTATGCATTTATGTGGAATTTTATGTTCAGTAGCTTTGAACACCATAATAGCAGAGTACAAAGGGGCCTTTGTACTTTTTGATGTCACTTGTACACAAGAGACGATTGATTTTTCACAGTGATGGGAAGGGATAAATGAGCTAGATGGTGAAAGATGGAAAAGTGAAGTGAGAAAGATGATGGGATCTGAAACACATATACAAGCCGGATTGCATGGACTGGAAAAGCAGCCTGAGACACCTAAATCAAGATGGAAGAGCTGGATGATGGGAGCTGGAAGAGCTAGAATAGCTAGATTAATGGAGCTGGAAGGGATGGATTTAAGGAGATGGAAGATCTGGATGGTCTGGGTGGATGAGGACACAGAATATATCACTGCCAGAAAATCTGGCTTGGATGGCTGCATCCAAGTTTATATCAGATGCAGCCTTCCAATTCAAACTTGGGCGAGTGCCACCGAGTGAATCACTGACCAATTCAAACTTGGTGGCCAAACGCCTGGGCCGCTGAGTTTGAATTGGTCAGCAATTCATTTGGTGGCACTTGCCCAAGTTTGAATTGGATGGCTGCATCCAATATAAACTTGGATGTGGCCATCCAAGCCAGATTTTCTGGCCGTGTATACCTCAACACACACCTTTCACCCTAAGATCCAAGATTCAAGACCTAGGACCTGAAATCCCCACCCTCCTCAGCTCAAGAGAGGAGATCACACATCCAGCTCAACAGAGGAAATGAAACCCCCAACCTCAAAAATTCCCTGAGGATTTACCACATGTGGGGGATGCAATAGACTAGGCTGTAGAGGCCACATGCGGCAACATGGGATTGCGGAAGGCTTGATGAGCTGGACCCTGAAAGTTAAACTGGTTGAGAACCTGAGATGGGTAGTGGAGCTGAGCCTGGATGAGTTGCTCTGAAATGTGTAGAGCTGAGTGAGCTCGGCTTTGGGTATCTTCCATCTGGGCAAAACATACAATAGGTGCATTTTTTAGTCCCTGAGGGCATCCACATTGGTTGCAAATTCTGACTGTATTAAGGAACTTAGCCCTTTGCCACAACCACACCAGGCTGGACTAGGTGTGGGTTAAACTAGCCTGGAGTTAGTTTTGGCGCTAGTGGGGGCTAGATTTAGCCCCCACTAGCCCTGGGGCTAAGCCAACATCATGCACTTGTCAAGGCTGCACATGTTGCCTGCCATACAAAAGTATGCATGTAGAAATCACATGTGTATTAGTCATCACATCTAAACACATACCATACATTTACACCCGTTTTTAACTTGCACCAATGGGGTTGCGCACCTGGACTAAGGCTAGTCTGGTGTTAACTCAATGGACTAAGGTGGCCTAAGCCTCTGCGACCGATGCAGATGCTCTGAAATTGACATAATGAGCACTTCTCTACATATTAGCAAATAGAGAAACCTCCAGGCGCAGCGCAGTTTTTTTAAGATCAAAATCCATTGCCACCATCGAACGGTCTCAATAGCTCAGTTGGGAGAGCGTCAGACTGAAGCATCATGCAATCTGAAGGTCCAGTGTTCAAGCCACTGTTGGGACAATCCTTTTAAATTTCGCGTCGGTCGTCACTGTGCAAGTTCTCTATCACGGGAGTGGTTCTCTTGCGCAACGATGAGGGGGAGGCGTGTGTCATGGAGTGTACTGTACATCGTGGAGAAGCAAGGGTTGTGTATGTGGTACACATGTCCATTTGAATGCATGTGAGCCTGAAACAATCCTCAGATGTGCCATCAAAAAATACTCTGCAGCACGCTTCGTAGTCGGTCAAGAAAATGAACTCAAATGACGTGATAAGGCAAAACCTCCTCGGCTATTGCAAGTTTTCATTGACCACTGTGAGCGGCCACTCGGATAGTACAAGCAAAACATTGGCTTTGATTTATTTTTGAACTGACCCCAACACGGGATACATTTTCGAGGCGGTGTGGAGAAGACAGGGTGTAACTCGGACTACAATCACTGCACGATAGGCAAAATCAGAGGGAGGAAAACAAAGGGACTGTTCTACTTGCATTGCCTCTAAGCGCCAAGTGAGAAATCACGCCACCGGCCGTTGAACTCGAGCGATAAAGGTCGACCTCCATACGAATAGTTTTGGAATTTGGCTGGTGATGAAAAGAATCTTGACGTAAGTATCAAATCTCATTTACTGTCTTGATGTTGACATTGATTCACGTACCAATGGCCGTTTCCGCCTCCCCAACCGTTTCGAATTGGACAACACCAACCCCTTTGGATCTCCCGCCGTCAAATAAGATCTCGGCGTGTTGTACTTTCCCGGTTGTTTGGAACAGCTCCACGAGATCATCATTTGAGGTCGACCATGGAAGCTGGTTAGTTGGCACGAAAGGGATTGGGCCTCAGCTACAATGCTTCGCTTGAGAAAAAGAGATTTGATGATTTGATGCGTGTATGACATAACCACACACGATCAACTTACGTTCTTCACGAAAATCTGCTGGTTCGGTTGAATGCTCAACGAGGGGCCTCCAGGAATACTTCGGGGCGCTCCTCTATGTCCCGGAGGACTATCCGGAGACCCATCTTGTCCTGAATAATCACCATAAAGATTGGAAGTATCCCGTCCAGCAGGACCACCACCGCCAAAGGTACCCCTGGCACCCCCATGTCCACCTACGGTACCGAATTGAAGTCACCAAAACATCAGCATCATAAAGGTTCATGAAGTGAATTGAACCCCGGGAAACACAATCTACCTCTACTACTGGCTGCGAATCCACCTCTAAATCCACCATTAGACATTGCGGCGCGATCTTCACGTACTTCCATCGTGCGTCCCTCATATTCAAAGCCGTTAAACATAGCTGAAGGGAAGGAGGAAAAAACATCGTCACTATGAGAATGAAAACAATCCTTTTATCAATGAGCGACTTGACGAACATATAGCATTCTGAGCATCTCGAGATGTCTCGAATATTACAGTTCCAGTACCGGTTGGTGATCCATCAGCACCGGTGAAGACATCAGCCCTAATGATGCTACCGGCTGAGCGAAACATGTCTTTAAGATCTTGCCATCCTACAGTGAATGGAAGCTAAGACCAATAGAAAGGGGCCTTCAGTAATTGGGGAGCAAAAGGTGAGGATGAACCTACATACCCCGGAGACAGAGAGCTGCTTGCAAGATTGACCACCTTCTGAAAAGCTACTACGCCCACCCGAAAATCCACGTCCTACATTCCCACGACCACTAAATCCGCTAGGCAATGGCCCACGACTACCATTCCCAGAAACAGCCAACGAGCCATATCTTGCTTCTTCTTCTCGGTCCTACCATCCGAAGCCCCTGCTCAGTAACTATAAAAGCGCTAGCGAAGGTGTACTTGACACATAAAGCATCGCAAAAGAGGCATACCTCTCGGACAAACACCTGGCGACCAAACAGAGAAGTATCATTTAACTCCTTGACAGCTCGTTCAGCCTCTGCGCGTGTGCTGAATTCGACAACTCCGCAGCCCTTTAGCGAGACGTTAGTGATGCCCAAGTTTTCTGATAGATACGATTAGTTTCAAGGAGAAGTCTTACTTTACTCATCCCGTTTTGAAGAACCATCACCTCCGCAAAGACCACGTTGCCCACTGTAAAATGCCATCAACCAGCCATGCCAATTGCCACCATAATAAATACAACCAAATCCATCCCTCCCGTCAGCAACCAATCACCCAATTTTGAATCATGCTTGTCAATGCCTCCATCAGCCCTCCAACCTTCCGTGCCATCAGCTTCTCTGGGGTACAATTACTCAAACCAGCTTGCTGTACAAAACCATACCAAATGAGATGATCTCATCCTCCCAGGTGCGAGGGTGACCTTCGTACATCTTATAAATCTACTGAGTTGGGAGATTGATTGATCGAAAGGTGTCGGCAGTTGTGTTTGGTTGTGACCCAATGGTATATGTATCCCTAAAGCACCCTCTTGTCCTTCAGGCCTATCAGTACATCCGTGGCTCGTTAACCTCTGCGCCCCTATAGCACAAGGTGTCCCTCCCACCCCAATCTCCATGAAACCATTCACAGTAGCCAGTCACAGGTAATCCACTATCCCACTACTCCTTGTGATGGCAAATGAAATAGGCGGCCCGAAAAGGCTCGAAGGTTGGAGGAAATGACTGTTTAGCAAACTTGACCCACCCTCACGCATAAAATCCTGTCCCAAAGTTTGGAAATGTCAGCCAATGTTCTCAACACGATTATCATCGACGATAGATAAAAATGGTTGGCGGATCGGACTACGAGAGAAATTCCTAATGCTACGGACCTTCAGGTCACTCCACTTGACCGAAAAGGCCAAGTTGCCCACGTATACGCGATTCTCTTTGACACTTCGTTTGCTGGCTTCCAGGGCAGCCATCTCGCGACCCATGGCACGTCTTCCGGAATCATCAGCATAACCCCGTCCGCGGGAGCTGTAGCCACCGAAGCGATCATTAGAGTTTGCATATTTGGAATTGGGATCGTTCCTGTCTGTGGGATGGAATATAATGCGTATTCCGAGTTAGTGGAGAGAAGCCCAGTAGCGTGCGGGCCACCTGCAATACATATTTCGTGTGCACACCTCGATCATAACGGTAGCGAGCGGGAGAGCGAGAAGATCGGCGAGGCGAGCGACTTCGTGATTGAGAACGGCGCATTCTACGAGGAGACCGGGAGCGAGAGGGTGAACGCCTGGGACGACGACCGGGAAAGTTTCGCTATATAGATTTGAACAACAACAAAAAATCAATAATTCAGCTGACACTCAAAAATAAGAGCCACTTGTTGTTGGGGGTGTAAACAACATACCGAATTGTCGTCGTCTCTTCTTCGAGGGTCGTTTCCCCAACGCTCGGAATCCTACGATCATTCAATAAACGTGAGAGGAATTTTGAGGGGAGCTCGGCATGGAGATCGTAAGTTTAAATGGGTACCTTGGGGGGGAGCCCGACTCCGTTGCCATGTCCCATGAAGTCTGCTTGGCGGAAAAATCGAAGCAGAAATGTGTCAGTGTGTTGAAGTGATAATTCAGAACCGTGCAAGTTCTTGAAATTGACTTTTGTCTTGGAACATGCTGCTTGAATGCTGTGTGTTGGAGGGCGAAGTAGTAATGTGCTGGTGGAATAAGAACTGATGATGGATGATGGATGATGGATGATGGATGATGATGAATGAATGAGAAGAGAAGTGCAACTTTTAGGTTGAACACTCTCTTCAATCGGCAGGGCGACTGGCCCAGGGGTTCGGCCCCCCTTCGGCCTTCAGGGGGGCAAGGGTTGCCGGGAGACCCTGCGACCCCCTACATGAGACCCCCTGACGACCGAATGGGATCTTTTCAAACTTCAAACCGGTCGTCCAACTAGAGTTGCGACAGGTTGCGGCAAGATTGGATGCTTCATTTTTCCTCCCCGAAAAAGCATTACATAACTCCTTCTCAAACAATCTCCGCCACTTAAGTTTACCCAAGGAAGGGGAAATACTCTCATGTGGCTGCCGAAGGGGCTTTGAGATTACTTGTATTGAATTTGTTTCTTTGGAGAATGGAATGAATCTAGCTTAACCCAACCCCCTCGGAGGGCCAGGTTACCAGGCGTCGTGAAGCGCCCCTCGCCCTGCGAGGCCTCCCGGCGCAACGCAACAGGTGGTTTCCCACTTGACTGCAAAAGGGGGGGGGGGGGGGGTAGGGCTTGATTGAATTAGTCTTAGACACCTTTGGTATGTTGGAGATGTCTAAATACTATCCTAGAAGTGACACCCACCAATATCTTCAACATGAACAAAACTGATCTAGTGGCCGACTAGATATGTCCTCAAGACAAAAGTTTTAGCTCCATTGCCATAGCCCCTGCTTGCTTTCAGAGAGTCAATCATATATGTAGGTGATCAGGGGTTCCTTCAGCACAATTGGTCAGGCTTGGCTAGGACAGACATGACCTGATTGATAGTGGCCATTTAACATGATTTGTTGAGAGAGAGAAAAGTAATTGCCCACATTTTCTTCTTGTGAAATCAGACATCCTGAAGAAATCTCGTGCAGAACTTCACCTGAGTGGGACCGCTTTACCGAGCTCGACATGGCGAGATACCACAAGCGAGATATATTTGCATATATGTATAAGCATCGGACTCGGGGAATCTCCAACGGTATGAAGTTTATTCAGGGTAATCAGATAGTACAGATATATGTCTAGAAGGCTCGTTTGAGGTGTGAGTACGGGCGCAATTGGAACGTGCAGTTGGACAGAGTGGGCTGGCGCCATTCTCTTCTTCTTGTTGTTGTGTGGTGGTGATACAATCTACTGCGGATTACACGCTGACGATTAACTTCTATTTCGTTTCGGCTGAGATCGCACCGGCAGAGTGATCGGACGAATTCTTCTCTCTCAAGTGGTTCATCAATTGACGAAAGCTTTTGTTTTTTGTTGGCCAAGCAAAAAAAAAAAAGTGTAAGATTGCATAGCAAAGTTTATACGGAGAAAAGAGGTGGATAAAGTGAGGGATGAAGATGCCGGGGGGAGGGGGAAGAAAAACGCACTAGTCCCCGTCGAAGCCTTGGTGAGAGTAAACGCTGTCTGGGTTGTGCCATGCCGCACGGTTCTGCTGGACTTTGGGTGCCAGTTTCCGGCGGTCTTTGGGCCAGCGGTCGTGGTCTACTTCTGCAGGTAGAGGGAGCGTTGATTCGGTGTACGGCCTCAGCTAGAAAAAAAAAGAAATTGGTGACGGTCATCAATTCATGACCCATTTTCATGTAGCATGCTTTTTTTTTTTTCGGGAAAGATGGGGATGGTGACTGAATGACGGTGAGAGAACTGACGTCTGGACGGGCACACAGTTCACGGAAGTCATGGAGAACCTGGGGGACGATAAACGAGCGCATTTTTCTGGGCTGCAGGCGATATATGCGGCCATGGACACGCCCCGTCCCGTGGGCGCCTTGCGATTTAGGGCCGAGAGCTGGGTGGCTACCGGTACCTGGATGCAGAAACAAAAGCAGCAGCAGCACGATTAGAGCCATTCGAAATGAAGAGAGAGAGGAAAAAAGTCGACAAGATAGTGCATCCGTACCTTTGTAGAAACCGACCCCGCCTTGTTTGCTAGTCAGCGGCGCGCGACGCGCTCCCTGGACGACTCCTGAGGATCGGAACGACATCTCTCCCTCGGCTAGTCTGGTTTGGTTTGTTATGAGATTCGGGAAGATTGGTACTCCGTACAACTTTCCAGCTCCGGGTAATATGTGCGGCGGCGCAGCTGGCACCCCCGCCCAGGCTCGCCCAGGTGCGCTATGTAGGGCCCACATGTGTAGGGTAGCCCCCCTGCCGCAGAAGGAGGCTACGCTTTCTAAACCTGGTTCTGCGCAGCAGTGTCAAGTCGTACATATCCTTCGCAAGAAGAAATTATTTATTGGCGAAATGATACATATGACTTCACAACTACTGACTTTCATGAAGATGAATGCAACAAGAACGCCAACCACCAAGACCACCAAGACCACCAAGACTGCCAATTCCACAAGATCCCAATCAGCAATCTTCCATCATCCCTGCAATGCTCACATGTTGAGCAGCCAGAAAGGATTTGATGGTAATGGTGGTGGTGGGGGGGGGGGGCACTTTCAGGGGTTCTTCTCAAGTTCCCACCACAACAAAAAAACCTCACCTTCCACAGATTTATACAATCCGCTCCGCGCATCACAATGGTGGCTTGAACAAGCTGGAGGAAAGGATGAATGAATGATCTGTGACTGTTTGAATCTCCAACTACATAGCTGCTCATGGTTCCACTGTCATGGTGCTTAGACAGACATCAGTATTACACTTCTCTCAATGAATTAGCTTCTACTTTCCTCATCTAAATACTCCTTTCAAAATTATTCTCCTGCTTGCAGTCACAATGTAAAAAAAGGGAAGTTTTTCTGATACCTTTGCAATTGTTCAGTTTGTAATTTCCCCTTTGCCGCTGCAGGATGAAATGGTGATACATACTGATGCGATAAATGTAGAAGCTACCAGGTATTTATGTAACAGGAAGTGTGAGTTTCATGTACTGTGGAGGGGAGGTGGGTTTTGGTTTTCTGGTGGTGTGAGAATTAAGAAATGCTTAGCCTGCTCCGAATCAGATTGCCAGCACAGCCAATTCCACTCAACTGCAGACTGTCACTGCAATTACACCACCAGAGGAACGCACTCAGTAGAAGCATGGCCACCACTAGCACCATCCCCGCCGTCGTCCTGGCAGTCCAGCCGGACGGGACGGCCGCGCAGACGGCCTCGGCGCAGACGACGAAGTACCACGGGATACTGGCAGAGCATTGGAAGAATGCCGAGCCGAGGGGGAAGGCACTCGAGACCAAAGTGTTCTTCGGCCCAGAGAAGACCACCATCGCCGCCGTCGGAACGGGCACGATCGCCGACACCCTCACCGAGATCGAGAAGGCCGACAAGACCAGGAAGATCGTCGGGTCCGGCGCCAAAGCCTTGAAGGAGCACATCAGCCATACCAGGGAGGTGCTCGTCGACACCGTCTGGAGCTCCCATGCGGCGGCTGTCGCTGCCACAGTATCCACCTTCAACTACGTCAGCCCCCCCCCCCTCACCATTCTTACTCCACCGTGCTTCGTGTCTAACTACATCATCTCTCGGGGTTTAACAGAGCCTCAAGACGAAGAAAGACGCCATCGAGAAACGAACCCCGATCTCATACAAACCTCTCAACGAGCAACCCGTGCAACTCTCGATCGAGAAAGCGGATGGGAAACGCATCGGGCTGGACTGGTCCACCGGCCTCGTCTTCGGACAGGCTCAGAACTTGGCCAGAGAGCTCATGGAGACCCCCGCTAATCTCATGACCCCAACCTTGTTCTGTGAACGCATCAAGAAAGAGTTCCAAGGCATTAAGAACGTCGACATCCAGGCCCACGAAAAATGTGCGTGATTTTTTTTTACCCTTCTCGCCGGGGACCACCCGCATAAACTCATCTAATGTATTTCTTTTGTTTCCTCAATATATCCGAAATTCTGCTCTGCTTGGATCGTGATCAGCTTGGGCCGAGGCCAAGAACATGAACTCGTTCCTTTCGGTAGCCCGGGGGACGACAGAGCCGTGCAAGTTCCTTGAGATCCACTACAAAGGCGCAAGTGGCGCTGGAGGAGAATTCAAGCCGACGGTTGCCCTTGTCGGCAAGGGAATCACCTTTGGTACATGCACCGTCTTCTCTCCTTGGCCTCCATTTTTTTTTTCTTACCCAGCAAGCTCATCTTCTAACAATATTCTTGGCAGATTCGGGAGGGATCTCTATCAAGGGCGGGGCCGGCATGAAGCTCATGAGAGCCGATATGGGTGGCGCGGCCACCGTCACGAGCGCCGCGTGGGCGATCGCCAAGTTGGGCATTCCCATCGACATGCTCATCTGCACCCCCTTGACCGGTCAGTCATTCCATCCCTCTCGTATCGAGCAGTCCCTTGATCTGACATCGCGGTGCTGCGATTATTGTGCATGGTACACACCAGAAAACATGCCCAGCGGCCATGCCACCAAGCCCGGAGATATCATTTACGCTATGAACGGGAAGAGCATCGAAGGTGAGCCAAATGGCTCAGTCTGACCTTCTTGCTTGAGTATGAAGGCGGTATGCTTGCTTGCTGACAACCATACTTTTATTATTAAGTCGACAACACCGATGCTGAAGGTCGGTTGGTCTTGGCAGATGCATTGTACTATGCGTCTTCCGTCTACAAGCCCAAAACGGTGATCGGTGCGTGTGTATTTTTTTCTCAATTGTATTCACTGGGGAAGAGAATCAATTGTATTCACTGGGAAATAGAATCTGATAGCTCGTATTCCTCGTTGACATTTCTTGCAGATTGTGCCACCCTTACGGGCGCCATGATGATTGCGTGAGTGATGCGCGCATTGCGCATCCTCCACACAGGGCAAAAAGAAGCATAAGATTTCCCCTTCGCTGACCATTTTATTTGACATTTTGCTGCGGCTACTGGATGTTTTCCGGATGGAAAATAATTATGAAAAAAAAAGGCTTGGCGAGCCATTCTCGGGTGTTTTCTCTACGTCAGACAACCTGTGGAGCCATCTGGATGCGGCGGGGAAAGTGGAGCAAGACCGGTTCTGGCGGATGCCTTTTGACGACTTCTACATGCGCCAGATCGACTCGTGCAATGCCGATCTGTGCAACACCGGGGGCCGCACGGCTGGCGTAAGTCTCCCCCCTTTCCCTTTTTTTCCCTGCTGTGGGATGATGGCACTGATCATTAGTTGGGTTTCGCTATTTCGGCCATCCTCTGAAGTCGTGTACCGCGGCCATCTTCCTCCGAGAGTTTGTCGACGGGTTGGCTTGTAATGCTAAGGAAGGATCCGGGCAAGCCGAAGACACGGTCGAATATGCCCACATCGACATCGGTACGCCCCGCCTGAGATCCTTTGTTTTTCGTCATCATGAATGTTGATTTAGTATTCCTTTTCTTTCTCTTGTCTTCTTTGCGACTCGTTTATTGATGTGATTTGTCGCAGCTGGCGCGATGGAATGCACGTTGCCCGACCCGTGCAACCCCAAAGGCCTCACCGGCCGTCCCGTCCGCGCCTTGATCGAATACATCCGCCAGCAAGCCGCGCTCCATTAGCGATACTTCACATCCGATGAATCGCCACATCGATCCAAAATCCGCCCTCATATTTTTTTTTTAAAAAAATGCATTCGGTTGATGCGTGAGAAGGTTCTTCAACGCACTGCTGTCTCCCATTATCTCTACATGCTGTGCTTCCTAGCTCTCTTTATGTTGTTGTTATTGACATGAACAAAATGAAACCTCATAGCATGTGTGAAATGTTTTATCTTTATGTGAAGATTGATCTCATGATGGCTGATAGTGTTGATGGCTTTACTTGCTTCAATACTTTATGGGGGTACATATGGATAGAAGTATGGTATAAGAGATGTAAGAAGTTCTCCGGGTGAGCTGCTGTTGGTCACAAGCAGCTTGGGGCGACTGACCCTTCCAAACTCATTCTGTCTCAGCAGCTGTGGTGATGGCCTGATACAAGAGCTTGGTACACTTTGGTGAAAAAATTCATTATAAGCCATGTTAGAGTGATACTACTGGAAGTCTTTACTGCATCTGAAGTGCTCCAATCATATACTTTGGGAAGATAGAAATGGGATGGGTTCCATTAATACTTAATGATGAATTCTCACTTTTCCACACATTCCAACAAGCCAGTCCTATAATTTTTTGCTCAGAGTCACTGCCAGACTGACTTTCTCCTTCCTAACATTTCTGTGCACCCCCCTCCTACAGATAATCATCACTGGTGTATGTACTCCTTTCTCAAAGGCACAATTGATGAGATCAAAGAAAAGTTTGAAAGAAGGTCATGATAACTCATGCCCCTTCACCATGACTGTTGGCGCATTGCTTGCCAACAAGCATGACCTCATCTTTGTGTTGAGCTTTAGTTACTCAATGAGAAATCTAAATGAATATAGATAATGGAGGACTTCCCTTGGGTTCTGTAGGGTGCTACAGAGTCAGATCTGGAATTTCAAACTCTAAATCTCTTTGCCAAAATTTGCAGGGGAATATAATTGGATTTTTTGAATTTACAGATCTGACTTTGTAGACCCCTACAGATTCAAAGGGATGTCCTCCAATGGACAGTGCAAGCTCATGTTTTAATGAGCTCTTGTATAATTAATCCCATTGAACAATGAAATAAGATGGCCAATTGGGATTATTTAATAGTAATGAAAAACAACAGAACTGAGGGAGGACACTGGAATAAAAATCAGAATATTTGTAGGCCACATGATTTACATTTGAATTAGTAATTTGAAATAACACTGGATTTCAGCAATACTTTGAAAAGGGGAGGTATGATATTGGATGACTTATATAGGAAATCAATATCATGTATGAAAATGTTGATACATTCTTTCATGTAGATTAACAATAGAATTGACAAATACATCATCAAATAAATCAATACTAGGCACTTTATGATTTATGATTAATTTATATAAATTGGGATATTTTCCTTCATGTTCAAGCCACTTTCTCATGGAGAGCCAAGTAATCCTCAACTTATTTTTTCTGACAGCTTTCCAAGTAAGAAGTGCTCTTCCTTCATGTTGAAGATTATTTTTGGCAACTTCCTCCAAGATTCCCTGAAACATCCTGGCAGCATTTTTGAGAACATCTGAATTGTTAAGTAGCTTTTCCTCCCAATTTGGTTCTTTCTTGTTCACAACAATTGAAGTGATCATGTTCACATAAATCATGAAGAGAAGAAAATGTTCCTGGACTTCTGGAAGAGAGAACCCCTCAACAGCTTGGAGTTTCTCATAATCATGGTGAATATCTCCTTTCTCCTTCAAGTAATTCAACCAGAGTCCTCTTCCCTGCCACATTTTTTTAACTGATCCTTTTTGCAACCTCCGTCTTGAATTTGAATATTCTAAATTTTTTTTCTTTGGGCTGTAATCTTGACCATATTTATCATTTACTGATCTATGTAAACTAATTTTCTCCAAAATTCTTCGAGCCTCTTCAGGATCACTCTCGTCAATTAAAAGTGACTTGGTACGAGATTGCATATCGATTTGTGAGATGAGATATTGAATCTTGCCTTCTTCCACAAGCTCTCGATCCGCTTCTTTGTAAGCAAAGACATCTGCGTCAAATATCAGCCGTATGGGTGGTTTGCTGTTCATCATAGTTTTAAAAGGTGATTTTGAACCGATACTGCCTGAAGGCATGTGTAGACGTTGTACCCTTATTTTTTCCGATTCCTCCACTGAAGTCGCTATAGGTCTGTAAAATGAGCCGTTTTTACTGAGTGGGTTTGTTGTAGGTATTGTCAAACTAGTCAACATGGGGCGTTTGCTAGATGCGGCTTCATTGTAGATCCCATCTCTCAATATTCCCTTACGGTCTCGTCCCGGTATGATCCAAGGATTTTTCCAAGGGAGCAACTTGTTGGATGGAGCTTGACCGTTGTATGAAGGAAGGCAATGGGGTGTTTGCGCCAGTCCATTGCGGGAGTTCTTTCAAAAGTATACCAGCACCCATATTCCGAGGTTCTTGACGCTGGGGGCCGGCTTCTGTTGGACTTTTGAGAGTGATAGGAGCAATGCTATCGTCTACCGAGCCTGAAGTTGAGATGCGAGCGTCTGTACTTGGTGGGTTTGCGACTCGACTTTGGAATGCAAGCCATGAAGGTGTGGTCATCACCAAATCGGGGCCGCCAGAAACAGAAACACCGGCGTTGGGGTGAATGATAGCTGCATGTTGCTTGAGAGATGGATCTGGATCAGTCAAGCTGGAAGACAAACGAAGCTCGAGATCGAGCTCGTCCCCTGGAGCAATACAAGGGATAGGACAGCGTGCGATGAGTAAACCAAGAAGAAACGCAAGTTGGGCCATGCTTGTTTCTTTCCTGTTGTGATGCTAAATTTAATTCAGAGATCGGACCTTCTACACCACAGGAGCGATCGGCTCGCTGTGGGAAGCTTTCTAAACGGACAAGTATAAATACTGTCCTGGAAACCAGGAGAGTGTCCGAGTGGCGTTGAGGGTCCCATAATGTTATATAGACCCTCTCTCAACGTTATTTTAAGCCCCAACGTCCCAGGGAACCCAGATGGTTCCAGACTTGCCTGTCCTCGGGACAGGCGGGTCGCCTGGGTTCTCTCAACAACACAGAAGTCGTTGAGGGGACAGGGGAGTCATGAGCAAGCGTTGTCAGGACACCACTGTCCGCTCAACGCTTTACAGTGCGTTGAGTGGACAGTGGTGTCCTGAAAGTAAACAGAACGCTGACCTCCATCCCTCACGTCCCCTGAACGGTGCTTGGAAATCGTCCAGGGGACAGTTGTTGCTCTCGCATCCAGTTCCACAAACAATGTGGGTTGTAGGATGCTGGCTGTAAGTTGTGCCAACGTCCCGGGTTACAATTGATGTACTTACACATCAAGTGTATTCAAGTCATGTTGGCTTGAACGCTCCTGAAAAACTCAAGACAGAAAAGAATTCAAAAATATATATAAAAACAACTTGTACAAACAAAAAAAGCAATACGGAAAAAACAGGCAAGCTTTGAAGCAGGTCTGCTGATCTGTTAAACAAAAACTTGCAATTGCAATAAGGATCAATGGTATACTGGTAGAACAACCTGTCTGCCAGTAAGATCAGCAAAGGCCAAGGGTTCGAGTAGCTGGGAGATTGATTTTTCCTTGTGGCTGAGGAGGCAGGTGCTTTATTAATACGTCCCAACACACGTTTTTCCAATGTTGCAAAGTGGACACATAAACGTTCCGCAACAGGTTGACCAATGGATTGGTCCTTTGGGACACTCCCTTGCCGTGGGTTAATTGTGTGGGCAAACATTCCTGAATTGCCCGCAAAACCCAAACCCCAGAAACCAATTGGGGTTATGAATATGCGGACCGGTTCAGGACATTTCTGCTTGCAGGCACAGACAACGTTCAAGAAACGCTTCCACCAAATGGTGAGGGGACGTTGACTTGGGCTGTGGTGTACCTCACTTGTCTGCAGGTACATAAATATATGAATCCAAGACACAAAAGTATCACGTCAAGCCCTTATAATTTTGTTACATGATTGCAGCGTCGTCGGTCCGCCTATCTATTTGAGTATAAAAATAAACATGTAAAATACATCACTTTGAACGTCATTTCATGTTAAGAAATTAGGTTCCATTAGTTCCATCTTCCTAACTTAAGCCCCTGCGCTGCAACTACGGCGTCCCTGGCACAGCCAGGCATAGGCTGCAGCCTCATGGGGTGTACTGTGTACCGTTGGGACATCCCACCAAACATCCCAGAGGTATGTACACAACTCCTTACCATTCCCATTTGGAAGGGATTCCTTGAGCAGAACGCATGCGTGAACCAATCCTGGCCTGCCCCAACACGCCATCTAGCCATTTGCGGGGCTTAAGCTAGCTCTTGATAATCTGAGATTCAAGCTTGAGCAATAACAGCTCCATCCGTGCAGCTTTGATGCCACCTCCAAGGTTGAATGCTGGAATGCTGCTGAAAAGAAAACAAGCGGAGTCAGCAAAAGGAACTGGTTCACTGGCAGTCCAGAAATTTTGAAGGAGAAATGCGGAACTAGATGCTAATACTGAGTGTCAGTCCTCAACCACAGATTGAGGTTCAACCCGTGTGGCGTGCCACCATCTGCTGCATACACGCCATACAAAACATCTGCCAACCCCTTGGCCGCGTTCTGTACCCATCACGGCCATGAGTGTGGTGAGACTCTTGCGTTGTGTATCTTAGCAATTTCCTCACTGCTGAAAGAATCCAAAGAACTAAGGTAGTTTCTGATTAGACATTTTATGAACATGTATGTACAACAAGAGAGAACAATGGAAAAGAGATTGGATTGGGCCTTACCTAAGGCAGGAAAGACAGGGCTGTGAGGCAAGGAGAAAGAGTTTGTTGATATAGAAGGGGATGAGTGTTCAAGGACACAAGACAATAAAATAGGCGTGAGAACGCAGAGGGAGATAGATAAAACAAGAGAGATGTATGAGTGCTATGCTACAAGTGCACCAGGCACGTTGATGAGTGAGCAAGAGATAGTAAATAACACAAGGTTCAATAGTCAGAAAAAAGCCTAAGGGAGTAAACTGTAAGAAGAGGGATGTGAGGAGATAAGGTGGTATATGCCTGTTTGTAGGTTTGTTCAATGGGAGGAAAGAGGACCCCGGAAATCCCCTATAGAGGTGGGTAATGTAAAATTCAGGTTTTTGGAAGAATTTATACATTTTTCAAGCTCATTCATACACGTTCCATGAGTATCATTTCCCCCGGGGGAGCCTTCAGGATAGGGGATATCCGGGGTATTTGGGGACGGGGGGACAAATTTCTCAGTCCTGAAACCCATTAAGGGGTTTTTTCATGGAAAATAGGGCAAAAAGATGAATAAATTTGGTAAAAGTCAAATTTGATCATAAACTCATACATGCCAGGTGAGTGACCTTCATGAAAAAAGGGCCATTCATACAGATTTGATGAGTATCATTTTGGGTTTTTGCCAAAAAATTCATACATTTTCATTACCCACCTCCATAGGGGGTTTCTGGGGTCCTGAGGAAAGTCAATGAGGGGAAAGTCAGCAGGTGCTTCTGCTTCTATCTTCTTATATCTTCTAAGTTGCCTTTGTGCTCACCTAAAACATTGACTGATGTCACTTAGCCTGGTCCTGACGGTCTGACCATCCCAGTGGTCAGGGCCTAGAGCGGTACCATGGCAGTTGGTGCCTTGCTCATCTGACCGCAATTCATCACTTTCTCGCACCTGTTCCACCCCTACTAAGCAAGCTAAGAGGATGGATAGAGGAAGGCTCCCAGGGAAGCTTCAAGCTTGCTATT
This sequence comes from Puccinia coronata f. sp. avenae, assembly GCA_002873125.1. Lineage (NCBI taxonomy): Eukaryota > Fungi > Basidiomycota > Pucciniomycetes > Pucciniales > Pucciniaceae > Puccinia > Puccinia coronata. Next base: position 434,072 of record PGCI01000002.1, read on the forward strand.
TTGTAATTTGGCAGGGGCGTTGAGCGTGTTTCTGTGCGCGCAGGAGTTTTGAATGTCTCCCCCTGTGAGCACTTGACTTAAAGAAATCTTCAGCCCCCCACCTACACAACCATCACCGCCACTGCTCATCCCCGCCCTCCCTCTCCCTCAGCCGTCATTGCCGCGCCGCTGCACCCGCTATCATTGTTGTCTTCAACTCACCACACCAAAACCACCCTGGCCTACACTGTCATTCCACAACACCCGCTAAAACCTCATCTGATCAATTGCCAGCTTGATCTCACTACATCCAACCTTGCCTGGCCAACCTCCCTACCACCCCTTGAACAGTAACACCCGCACAGCCTTTAATTCCAGCAACTGGACATTATTCTTCCATGTATCAGTGATTTTTTCCATGATTCTCCTTTTTGTTTATATAGTTAATTCCCCTCAGACCATTTTGGCCCCCCCCCCCCAATGAAACAAAAATGTTTTTTGATCCTATTTTTTTGAGGATGCCAAAATAACTTTTTAATTATCCTATCAAAGACGAGAATTGCCACCCGCATCAAGGAACATCTTGCCTAGTACTTTCAACAGGTAGGCACGGTTTGTGACAGCATTGCCATGACAAACATCTTTTTATTCCTTGGCCCCCGGAGCTTTCCTGGACTTGTGCTTTTTGGATGTGTTATTGGCAACAGTCAAACCAGAAGGAGTGGACTTGCGCTTTCTGGATGCGTTATCGGCAACAGCCGCACCAAAAGGAGTGACAGCCGTACCAGGAGTAAAGGCTGTACGGGAGCGAGAAAAGGTGGTGGCACCAGAGCAAGTGACAGAACAAGTAGAATTATTGCCAGGACGGGTAGCGATATTGGAGTTTGCCACACCTTCCTTGACTGGGAGGACTCGGCCCATTGTACCTGCAGAAAACACTTGGAACCCCCCAGTGGGGTCACCTTTATCCATAAGTAATCAAAGGTATTGTTGAACAAGGAAACTGCCGCCTTGCCAGAAGAAGTTGCATGTGTGATCCTGCAAGGCAAGCACAAGAAATCACTCAATCTGCATTGAATTGCTCATTTCCTTCAACTGCATAACCAATGGTTCAATCAGTCTCCAAACATGGCAATCATTGCAAGTTGTGAAAGAATCCAAAGAACTAAGGTTATATTTTGTTAGACACTATAAAGCAAGTATGTACAATGACAAGAGAGAGAGAGAGAGAGAGAGAGAGAGAGAGAGAAAAGGAGACCAGCATTACCTAAGGCAGGAAGGACAGGTCTACGTGACAGAAAACGGGCTTGTTGGTGTTGGAATTCTGGCAACTTGTGCCCTCTCTTCTTTTTGCTTATTTTTGTTGTACAAAGCCTGATTATCACATTGGACCATAATTGGCCTCAGATAGTCTAATTACGTACAATTGCAATTTATATCAGGAATGACTTCCTGGTCTTCTATTGGACTTTAGTTCCCTTAGTCGTCTCATCCAATGCTGAGGCAGTTCATCCCCAGAGAGATTGAAGTATCTGCAGTTTAGTCGACTGCTATAGTCTAGCCTGCTCAAATGGCACCTTCCTTTTCTTTTCTAATCATCATAAGTCAGACAAGATTATATCCACCAAGTAGCTTGTTTTCAGTTGTTACAGTTGCGCGCGGCATTCCGCTGTACGGAGCCGCCTGCAAAACTTGTTCTGGGTACGCAGGGGAAAACCCCGTTGTCATCGGGGGTCCAGCACTCAAGCTGACCACATTTTTAGAGCTTTGAGAGTCTGTACAGTTGCGCGCGGCATTCCGCTGTACGGAGCCGCCTGCAAAACTTGTTCTGGGTACGCGGGGGAAAACCCTGTTGTCATCGGGGGTCCAGCACTCAAGCTGACCACATTTTTAGAGCTTTGAGAGTCTGTAGATTCTAAAAATATGAGGGGCGACCTGTTTGGTCCAGCCATTTCTTTATTTTTGTATTTTTACACTTGACTATTGGGACCCGGAGCCTAAATCAAGGCTTGAGTACATAAAATTAGGTCAATATATTGCCCTACATACATACCAAAGCCTCAAACAGAATGCTAAATGCTTTCATATGGGCTTAGAGAACATTTAAATGATGTCTCAGCCCCTCAAAAGCCATAAATTTTTTGGGTTTTTTGCATTTTCTCGAGCCAACATTTGGGACCTCACCAAAACCTCCATACAGCGCAATGCCGCGCGCAACTGTAGATTCTAAAAATATGAGGGGCGACCTGTTTGGTCCAGCCATTTTTTTATTTTTTTATTTTTACACTTGACTATTGGGACCCGGAGCCTAAATCAAGGCTTGAGTACATAAAATTAGGTCAATATATTGCCCTAAATACATACCAAAGCCTCAAATAGAATGCTAAATGATTCCATATGGGCTTGGAGAACATTTAAATGATGTCTCAGCCCCTCAAAAGCGATAAATTTTTTGGGTTTTTTGCATTTTCTTGAGCCAACATTTGGGACCTCACCAAAACCTCCGTACAGCGCAATGCCGCGCGCAGCTGTAGAGGCTTCCTTTTGAGTCAAATATGAACCCTAAGTAAATAGCTCATCTCAACTACTCATGTCTCTACAGTGAATTCTTCTCTTTCCTGATTTACTGCTTGATCTTATTAAATACTGGTTACTTAGAATTAACAGCTCTAATTATCTGTGGTTTATAACATCTTTTTCTTGATTAACTCATCTGGCTTGACTAAAAGAGACTGTAAAGCCCTGTCCAGTTTGTTTCTTCCAAGACTCATGTTTCCTCCTCAGTTATTTATTTAATATGGGTTGTTACTCCTTCCCTTCTTTCTTGTCTCTGGCTAAAAATTCAACAGTTGGTATAGAAGGGAAAGGTGCGTAAGAGCACAAATGAGAGAAAGAGAAAATTACAAAAAGATAAACGCGCGGAGACAAATAGATGAAAAGAAATGGAATAGGAGAGTGTGCGGGTGCTGTGCTGCAGGTGCGCCAGGCACGCTTAAGCAGAGGATAGGAGGGAGGGAGATGACAGCACAAGGGTCAACAATCAAGGGATAGGGTTGTGGATAGACAGTGAGTGAGGGGATAAGAGCAGAGGAAGAGCTTTGTTTGTGAGCTTATTCAGAGTCTGTAGAGGATGAAAGGTCAACAAGGAGAAAGTCAGCAGATGCTTTGCGTATGCTCTTTTATAACTTTCTAGTTTGCCTTGGTGCTCACCTGAGATGTTGACTGATGTCACTTTGCCTGGTCCTGACCATCACAGTGGTCAAGCCCTAGAGCGGTGCCTTGGCAATTGGTGCCTTGCTTGTCTGACCATAATACATCACCTGTTGAGGCAGTTGTGGAGAGAGGTTTAAAGGTAACAAGGTTAGCTTCTCATACAGAGCAAGATGGCTAGAGATAGGGTTTATGGGACTTAAGTAATGCATGCATAAATGCATCAGCATCATTGGTAGCACCAATAGTGGTATCTTGACAAGTTGGACCCCCTTACCTGTCTTTGAACACTTAGTTTCCATGCTTCAACACCCTCCATCATCTTCTTTTACAAAGAAAGGGTCTTCCTGCGGGTAAAAATGTCTGTGAGATTGTTGGATTGTGTGGCCAGAAGAGCCACACCCACGGCTGAACTCTTTGCCTGATTATAGCCTGCTGCAGCTAATTGATTCTGCTCAGAGAGATGCAACTTGGCGGCTATGGAAAACCAGGGACCAGAAAAATTCAGATACAAATAGAAACTGACAATAATTTCAAAGAGGAGACATTCAGAGAACTCACAACCAACAGGGGGCAGATACGTTACTTTACGTTACAGCAGGGTTATTGGATAATGTAACTTGTTTTTAGTTATCCACTTGTGGTGTTTTTGTAATGTAACTAAATTTGGCTGTAATTTAACGTAACGTAACTTTTCTATTTTTTATTTTTTATTTTTCTTGGGTAACATAACCTTCTGGGGTTATGTTTTCTGTGTGATGTCTTGTTGAAAGTTTTATTGATGCAAAGTGAATCTAGTTTAATGGTTAAAGACTCCCTTACCTGTTCAGTGCAAGGTTGAGGTTGTGGGTTCAACCCCCACTCTGATCAACTTTTGAACTGGCTATATGGGGAAACAAAACTTGGCAAACAGTTGATTGGACAAATTGAGCACAATATCTTGCTCATATTGTCAAAGGTTCACCTGCTAAGTTACATGTCAAGTTACACAAAAGTTATCCAAATTTGGTAAAAAAGTAACATAACCTGGTTTTGCATAAAATACTTGGGAATGTAACTAGAATAGAAGTTGCCCCCTTGGTGAAAAAGGTATTGTAACTAAAATAAAGATATCTGTAACTAGGAGATAACGTAACGTAAAAAGTTATGTTACAGGCATAGTTCTCCATTTGGGGAACGTATCTGCCCACTGTTGTCACAACTCTGGAAACTCTGGTGAGCTTCTTCACTATTGGCCAGGTAATCATTCCACGCGTTGTCTCTTTGCATGCAACCTTGTCAAAGGTGAATCCCTAGTGCAGTTGCGGGTCTGGAATACTCCAAGCTGAGGAGGAGTATCTTTCAATGGTACTCTAGATAAAGGTCCTTGGCAGCTTGTTTGACTTCTTCAGTCAACTTGCAATATTTGATATGAGTTGCTTGAGAAGCATGAAGCTTGTTGGTTGGCAGCTTTGCGCATTTGGCCATCTCTATAGCAGAAAGGCGGAACTTTTCAGATGGTTTAGTGGATTCTGCAGGCATTGTAGCTGGTGGAGCGGCAGGAGCTATGGCAGATGATGGAGTGGCGGGAGCTATTGCAGATGATGGAGCAGCAGGAGCTATGGCGGTTTGGTGTTCCAAATATGACAATTTTCAAGTTTTCTTTCTTTCTCATTTTTCCCATCATTTTCTCTCATATTTCTCTTATTTCTTCTATATTTCTTTTCTCTGTCTCATTTTTTCTCTTATATCCACTTAGATATCACCAGATATTATTGAAGAATCAGAATCTAAGGCAAAATTCACTCTAGAACACAACATACAGAATATTCAAGGCTCATCTGGATCAATAGTTATGGCCAATATTAGTTCCTAGACCCGGGTTTATTCCAGTTACACACAGTTACACGGCGCTTTCACAAGGCAACCACACAAAATCCCCACCCAAAACTCAACCAATAGGCACAGGTAACCCCTTTTCTAGGATGTTCCACCCAACTTAGGCCCCATTCACCATGGAAAGTTCCATCAGGTTCAGAACTACAAGTCAACCCAATTTCACTTGTTCCATTGTTCCATTGTTCCATTTGTTTCCATCAACCACAACTCAGTCTGTATTAGTCATCATGTTTTATGACCATTGTTACAACCACAAGTTGACCACCCCCCATTTGTCAGGATTTTGATATGAAAGGGGCTCTCCTCTAGCTGTTTTCCCCTTCCTCACCAGATTCTGGGATCACATCACATTACACACCATCCACAGATACTTTTCACTATCCCCTATAGTCTGATAAACTGGTCACTCATTATAAGTCACCTAATATTGAGGTTTTAGTCAATCAACATCAGCAATAAAAAACATCATCATTACTCATTAAATGTGAGCCTGGGTCTCTTACGTGACAGCAGGACACAAGGATGGGGGGCAATAAAGTTTATTTCTAGAGAAATAAGGGAACAAGGAAGAGGAGGAGGAATAGAAAGAAAACTAGTATGTGTATCCTTTTAGGATAAGTATGAGGGCTCAACCTTTAGTAGGGAGAAATGCAGAACCGGGCAGAGCCACAGTCTCTTCAGCCTGAGAAGCAGGAGAAGGTACAGTCAGAGACTGCCTTATTTTTTAGGCTTAAGGCCAAGGTTACTTATAAGGAAACCTGAGTGGATGAGTAGCTCCACTGGACTAGGATAATGAGAAGAAAAGTTCTTTGGGAGTGAAGTTGGTGAGGTGCCTCTGGAAGAAGAAGAAAGAAAGAGGAAAGGGGAAGATCAAGCTCAAAGTGAACTTGAAGAAAAGAGAAGTTGGCAAAGCTGCTTACTAGTCAGACAGATGACACCAAATGACCACAACGATACAACGAGGGGAAATGATGGGACCTTGGATGCTGAGTAGTGAGGAGTGTTTGTCCAGTGGTTCTGATTTTCTTCTAAGTTGGTTGGTGAGTGATGATGAAAATTTTCATCTGCCCAACTTTGAAAGTGATGAACCATGTTTATCAAAGTGAATATGCAATATGAGGTTGAACTTAGAAAATGATTAGATGTTATGTGAACTTCCAGGTTAATTACCTCACTCTTATATTTTTCACACTTATACACAACAAAGTATGGATATTATGATATGAAAATACTTGTATTGAAGAGAGGAATAAGCAGAGAACATTGTTGAAGCCTTTTGGGCAACATTGTTGTCTCTAAGGCTGACATTAAACAACTCATCTTGACTCAACTTGGTTGAAGCATCAGCTCCCAGAACTCATTAGCTTAACAGAACCTTCTCATACCTTTACACCTTCATCAGTCACCACTATCATCATCAACAATCAACACTCTACATATCTCAAATCAACTACACTTGCTATACCAACTGAAGTATCTTGGATACACTTACTATCACTTGAATTCAAGCCTGCCAATCATAGATTGGGGGGTCTTGTTTTAGTGTCTAGTATAGGAACGGCAGAGTCATCCTCACATCATCCTGTTCCGGACTCAGCAAAAGGTCTTCACTGACACTTTTGAGCTTTACAGCGGATGATGAAACAGTAGCAGCTATGACAGATGATGGAGCAAAGCCAGGTATTGCGGGTGATGAGGTGTTACTGGTGTTGTTGAATGGCTGAGCATTTTCTGTATTTTCTTGTGACACTGTGTCCTCTGCGCAAACCAATGGCATGGGTGCAATCCCATTTTCCATTGAAGTGGATCTCAATGATAACGGCTGTGACTGAAGGGGCAAGGGGTTCAAAATATTTCTGATGTGCGTTGGGGCCGCGGGATTCTGGTTTGATGCAACTGGAGGAATCAGATGGTTCTGGGACAAGTTCGAGGCAGTGGAGGGAGAATTGTTGGATCAAGTTGTTGGAGTATGGGTTGGTTGAGTTGCTGGAGTATTGTTGGGTTGAGTTGTTTGAGTATTGAAGGGTTTATGGAAGGCTTCAGAACAATATAACCAAGGCTTGGATTGTAGAGGAGGTTGATTTAGTAGAGCACCAACACCAATGGTCTGAGACTCGCATTGAGACACATTCAAGTAAGGAAGATGGGATAAATACAAGCCATTCTGACCATAGCTATCCATATTGCTGTATGAAGTCAATTCCTAGCTACCAAAATTGTGGGTGTAGCCTTGATGGTGCATGTAATTGTCATTGATGCCACCATATTGATTCGAAAAGTTGAGCCGTTGCACTGAGTATTCAAAGTTATGGTGCTGGTCAGAGCCAAATTGATGTGGAACAGCATCCATGGCAACGGGAATTAAAGTGGAGAATGATGGATATGAGACTTGATGGTGAGGTTATAGTGACAAAGTCAATTGAGCAAGGTGAATAGATGAGGTTTCAAAGAGCAGGTATCAATGAAAGTGGCAATAAGATGTTCAGGATGAAGATGAAAGGGATCTTGCCGGTGGAAGCCTGCAAACCACAAAGTACAGGTTTTTGAATAAACCTTTATGCATAAAACAAATACCAATAAAATTGAGAAAAATACAACAACTCCTACACATCTACTACTCTGACTGTAAAAGTGATAAAGTAATCATACATGATAAATGCATGCAATTTAAGAATGAAAAAAATAATATTACTTTCTGGAATTGAAAGATTTAAGAAGAAGTTACAGCAGGAAGATGATTTTTCATCAGGTGATGTAAAAGTAGTAAAGCTATGTAGAACTTTTGATTGGCATGTCATCTTGAAGTGAATTGTTCAATTCCAAAATTGAATCAATTAATTTGAATTATTACAAATTTTTAGCCTTGATTTAGGATGAATGAAGATGTTATAGTTATAAGATGATGTTGGCCATAATGAGCAAAAGTAGGAAAAGTGCATATATGAATAACTTTTTGTGGGCCAGGTATTTCCCAGTGAAAATTTCAATTCAAAGACATTAAAGATTTTTCTTGATTTTTTCACCTGTTGGAATTATTGTGGGATGAATGAAACAGTTAGGGTGAGAGATGATTCTGGCTAAAAAGGGGTAAAAGTAGGAAAAGTAGATGTGGGAATAACTTTTTGTTGACTGTGTATTTTCAAGTGAAAATTTGAGGTCAAAATCATTCAAACATTTTGAAAATTTTTCTTAACTAATAGAATTATTGTGGATTGTATGAAGAAGTTACAGGTGAAAGATGATTTTGGCTAAAAAGGGGCAAAGTAGGAAAAGTGGATGTGTGAATAACTTTTTGTTGACTAGGTATTTTCATATGAAAATTCCAGGTCAAAAACATTCAACATGTTTCCAAATTTGGCTAAATTATTAGCAGTATTGTGGGATGTATGGAGAAGTTACAGGTAAAAGATGATTTTGGCTAAAAAGGGGTAAAAGTAGGAAAAGTCAATATGTGAATAACGTTTTGTTGAATGTGTATTTTCAAGTGAAAATGTGATGTCAAAATCATTCAAAAATTTTGCAAATGTGTCTTAACTAATAGCATTATTGGGGAATGTATGAAGAAGTTACAGGTGAAAGATGATTTTGGCCAAAAAGGAGTAAAAGGAGGAAAAGTGGATATGTGAATAACTTTTTTTGGACTGGTTATGTTCATATGAAAATTTCAGGTCAAAACCATTCAACATGTTTCCAAATTTGTCTAAATTATTAGCAGTATTGTGGGATGTATGAAGAAGTTACAGGTGAAGGATGACTTTGGCCAAAATGGGGAAAAGTAGGAAAAGAGGATCTATGCAGATCTTTCTTATGGCAAGTCCTTTTCATGTGAAGATTCAAAATTAATTATTTATCACTTGTTTTGAATTTGTATAAATACAATCTCAGCATCATTGGGGAATTTATGAATCTCAACTGACATGGGGCTTATGTTAAATTAGTAGTTGTGCCAATAAAGAGGCTAAACACACAATCTTGGCCTTCCTAGATTCCAGTCCAAATGTCTATGACTGGGTCTGGACTTCTAATGCAACTGGGGCTATTAAGATCATAGCAGAAGGATACCCTTATCAAGCTGGCCAAAAACTCGTCATTAGTGCTGATAGTCATAGTGAGTATCTTATGGGGCATGAGAGTTTTGCAAAGTATCTTTTACAAAGTATTTCCCTTGTTATCCTGTTCCCCTGTAAAATTGCAATAAACCCCCGTCAATGTGTATTTTTACATTGGATCAAGGCAAAATCAACTTTCCCCAAAACATGCCCTGTAAGAAATTCCACGGAAAAATATTCTACAGCTTCCTGATTGGGATTATTCAATGGCAGTTCATACATCCCTCTTTACAGAGAAGTGTAATACTCCCACATTCAGCCTCACTGCCACATTTCCGTGGCTTACTGTAACATGGTATCCACCGTTTGGGACAAAGCCCTGTACATCTGCTCCAAGTGCCTTGCCGACATATTTTCACATTGTTTTTTACCTCAAATATAGACTGCTTCAAAGTTTTTCTCCTCCAACACTGCAAAGAAAAAGAAAGATCCTTCTGTCCCAGAATCGTTGACATACCCATCTGCTTTACATCTCCTGTCAATCTACATAGCCCCATCCATTTCTAGCTTCTCTCAAAAACATCATCTGCAATGTCTCAAGTAACCACCAAGAGTAGCCAGCCCAATTCTTCCAACAATGAAAAGCCCACAGGAAAAACGGGTTGCAAGGAATGGCTTCAGCCTCAGGTACTTGAAAGCTATGAAACATTCATTGATGACAACTGTGTCCTGGATGCAGAGGGTTACCCTTTGTATCCCAATGGCAACACCTTATTTGTCAAGTTGCCCAACCAGGAGGTCAAGAATTTCTTGACTGTAGGTTTCCCTAAGATTATTTGCTCAGAGACTAGTCGCAGTGGGGAATGGAAAGTCACCCTTTTTTATTGCCTTGGAGTGCTTGCATGCAACAAACCCAAATGCAAATGGGCAGGCTGTCCTCCAACTGGCCACAATCAATTAGATGAATACCTGAAGCTGTATGTATTTCTGTTTTTATGTCCCTGATGAGACTGACCAACGTTCTACCCTGCAGGAATCCAAAATGTTGAGGTGCCGCCGGTCAATGCAAAGGAATTGTTTCTCACCACAGCTGCAACAACACCAAGCTGAGGCTTGACGTACACCAGCCTACAGAATGGGGGATTTTCCGACATAAAGGAGTACACAATCACATATGGCCAGAATACAAGAAACCCAACGTTCTGTCAAAGGCCAAGCTCAGAGATGCGGTTGAGTTGAATCCCAAAACTGGGGCATTCAAGCTCAAGGTAATTTCTTTCCACCTCCAATCTTTTGAATCAAACGCTGACATGATAGCATTCTACAGATGGGGGGTCCAACCAAGGATCCATGCAATTCAATCATGAATATCCATCTGTCATTGATCAACGGCAACAGGCTTTTTTACTATCGAAGCAGCATCTTGAAGGACTTAGGAATAATCCCCGACAAGATGGGAGCGGGAGCAGGGGACAAGTTTATAAATGATATGTTCTATTGGAATAAGTAAGTTGTTTTACATATGATCAACATTGTGATGGGGGCTGTAAGAATGTTACTGACTGTGGAAATGACTATTAGGCAAGGGGTCTTAATCATCTCCAGCACTTTCATGGCAGGCAAGGAACACTTCACGTTACAAACTCAATGGATGGCCAACCGGTTACTGTCTTGCAACGACCGGAACAAAGTATACACTGGTTGATTGGTATCTGATGTGACCTATAGGTTCTTTGAGAACAGATATCTCCTCTCAACTTCTATGTTCTGTGATGAAACCGCGCGCTGGGTCCCTGTGCAGCTATCATGGATTTGTGGTCTAGCCAAGAATTACTATTGCTTCCACTTTGCAATACTATTCCGGCAATTCCAAATACCATCAATACTGATCCCTGAAAAAGAAAAGCTGGCTTGTCAAGTGGTGGATTTCTCTCTTGCCCAGAAGGAAGGCTTCATCCAAGCCTACATGGAAGTTTTTCGCAAGACAGATTGCCAGAATGCCTTGAAGCACCTGAACGGCTGCCATGAACACTTTTGGGCCCAAGTTATGCGGGTCAAAAGGAATCGGGCTATTATTTCCTCAGAAGAAGAAGTAAGACAAGCTTGTCTTTGTTTTTCCATTTCTTCAGTTTTGGTGCTAAGCAACAACAACTGATACATAATCATTCTGGCAGACCACTTTCAAGAAGATGTGCAGAGACCTCCTGAAACCACACCACAAGGGTGATCCTATGCACAAACAGAAGATTGACCTTCTCAGAAGGGGATTCCCCAAAACAAAGAGGTGGCTGGACTGGTGCACGATGTCCGATGTCGAAGCCATGTTATTCCCGTCCCACCGTCCAATGTTGGAAGACTTACCAGAAGGAGCAACAGATGGTCTACCTGATACAACTAATGCACAGGAGAGCTTGCATTGGCTGTACTACATCAGTACCCAATGGCTGGATTTTTTGCAAGAAGATTTTTTTCATGTTGCTGACACTGGATTTCTTGGTCAGTTTGGGCAAGAAGTGCCTCAGGGTTGAAATGATCGGGCTCTTTTCATTTGTCAAAGTCCTCAAGGAAGAGTGGAATGCTTTGATGCAAGGGGTGGCCATTGAGTACGGCTCTCAAATGAAGCGGCAAACCTATGTTGAACAATCGATGGGCCATGAGAAGAAACGAAAACAAACCAAGATTGGTGCAACGGTGATACCTTCAAAGCGCGCTGAAGTGAATGATGGTTGAGCTCCTGACACAACCAAGGCATTGCTTTCAACCAAGCATAACAAAAACTCGGGCGCCCTTGTGGTGCAACCAACATCAACCGCAACCTGTTAACAACTTACCCATCGTACTTGGCTTCAACCACGCTTTGTCTGAGCAACTGATGCTGGATGGCTGCAGTGCTGGAGTCACTATATGCAATCTACAGCCCCTTGTGGGAGCAAGGCACAGGAGGAGGTGGCGCGGATCTCTGTTAAAACTTCTGTTTCCGGTTCCTCCAGTCCCAAAACACTCACCTAATTGGACCCAACCACACATGATTAAATCCGCGTATCTCGTTAACCCTTGTATCTCGAAACTCCGCATATCAATTCATTCCTCCCTCACATAGCCACTCCTGCAAGACTTTGACCCGCATCAATATAAATACAACCAACTCTTGCAGCCAGTGTTGAAACTCAACATGATTCTCCTGTGACATCTCAGTCTACAGCAGTCTGCTGCGCAAACCTTAACCTTCTATCACTAGCCAAAACCTAATCTGATCTCAGAGCTACTTCAACCGCTTGCCTCTGCCACCTAGCAGTCTCTTGTCGTCGCTCTCTTCCGCTACCTCGACCACAGTCAATCCAGACTGCTCAACTCATCGGCTATTCAAGGCTGCTCACCTATCAAGTATCACACCGCTCCATCATCATCCATCACTCCGCTCACTCCGCTCCATCACCAACCATCACTCCGCTCAACTATCATTCACCCTCAAGACAGTCTCGTCAAGTCCCAACTTGGTGAGAATTGAACATCAATTCTATTTTCTTATCTCTTTCTTTCTTTTTTCTTTTCCTTTTTTTATTCGTTGATTCTCAAATAATGTTATTCTTTTCCTCAGTCCCTGTCCTGCTTATTCATTTGTTCTCGTCATCATCATCAGTTGTCTGCTTAGTGTTATATTTACCACCCAGGGTATGCGTAGATTTTCTTTCTATTTCTGTTCCTTCTTATTTTTCTCATTCTAATTTTTCTTCTTTTTCAGTTCTGGTCTTGTCTTTTGAAATCAAAGTTCATTTAGTTCAACACGATTAACAGTCAAAATTCGTCGCTTCCTGTATGACCGACGGAGAAATACCCAAAATCATCGTTACTTCAACATCAACAGACCAGAACACTGCTCAGACAACTGATTCATCAATCGGAATGGATAAGGTCAACACTGCCGTGCTTAAGACCACCATTGACGGAATTCCTCTCCTGACGAATGAGAACTACACCATATGGCGCATCCGAGTTGATAACTTCCTTGATCTCATTGATTTATACGAGGTGATTGCCAGCAAGGACACAGACACAAAGCTCTCTCCCGAAGAAAACAAGCTGGTCAAATCGGTTCTTGTTGCAAAACTCAACTCATCCGTTCAAACGAATGTAGTGAACGCCAGCAATCAGCTTGATGCTAAACTCATTTGGAAGTCCATCAATGACTTCTTCGCCTCCAATCAAACATCTAACAAGGCGCGGGTTTTTCAATCATTTCTTCGAGCTCAATACACTCCTGGGGACATTATTGGTTTCATCACTTCGATGAAATTGTATCAAGCCAGGCTCATTGAAGTCGGATGGGACTTTCCAGCTGATGGGCTGGGACATCTAGTCCTGGACAAATTTCCGGCGAACATGAACAACATCTCCGATATGATTACTCACTCTGGCAAGGAAATAACGGTTGACGCAGTCATTGATCACCTCAGACTTCATGCCGATAATCAGCATATCCGAGCTAGTGGAAGCAGAACTAGATCTGATCCAATCACCTTATTCACCGATGCCAACAAGAAATGTCAAAAAGGAGCGCACAACACTCTAGCCGATCATACTGAGGCCAACTGCTGGTTTCTCCACCCTCATCTGAAGGACGCGCATTATCAAAGGAAGAAGCAAGCAGAGAAAACTCAGGCCGCAACGGTCAGTAGTTTTCACTCTTCCATGCATCGATCACCCCAAATGTTCATTCTTGACTCAGGATCGTCAGCACACATGGTCTCTGATGCTCAACTGTTTTTCACCCTAGAACTCAAAGAGCTAGGAACTGTTCAAACAAGCGCTTCAAGTGACACTCTCAAGATCAAGGGAATCGGTTCAATCAAGCTCAAGAACAAATATGGCAAATTACTTCTAAACTCTGTTCTTTACATTCCAAACCTCGTTGTCAATCTGCTATCTGTTCGTTGTCTAGTCCTTGAAAATTACACCGTCAACTTCATGAGAAATGCGTTTGAAATTAAAAGATTTGATGAACTTGCGATGACGGGGAACTATGTTGGAAACCTGCCTAGCCTTGAATTTGAAAACATTCAGTACTCGTGCCACCTCTCTAACGCAGAATACTTGCACAAATCACTGGGACACATGAGTTACCACAGACTAAGGAAGAAGCTTGGGATTCCGCTCAAGATTGTCCACGACTGCAAGTCATGCGCTGTTGCCAAAGTAACAAGGGCCTCATTCTCTTCTGTTCACAAGGCCGCTGATCGCCCCTTTGAAGAAATACATCTCGACCTAATCGGACCAATCTGGCCAACTTCAAAAGAAGGACATCGATACATCCTTACACTGGTCGACAGTTGCACAAGATTCTGTGCCGCCATCCCTATCAAGCTGAAGAGCGATGTCGCAAGCACCATTGCTTTTCTCATTGACATTGAAGCCAAGCGATTTGGGTACTATCCAACTACTATTCACTCAGACAGAGGATCAGAATTCATTAATTCCACCCTCAAAGAATTTTGCGCAAGTCACTTAATCAAACAACGGGTATCAGATGCGTACACCCCTCAGCAGAACGGATTGGCTGAGCAATTCAACAGAACTATTCTTGAGTCCATGAGGACTATTCTTGAAGATTCTGGAGTTGATAAACGGTTCTGGAACGAGATTGCCAAAGTCAGTTCTCTCACACTAAATCAAATTCCGGCACATAGGTCAAAGAAATCACCTTTCGAGCTGTTCAAGGGGAGGAACCTGCCTCTGGACTACTTTCGGCCAATTGGGAACAGAGTCTCGTATGTTATTCTTCCGGAACGTTCGTTCTCCAAACTTCAACCAAAAGGCAAGCTGGGTGTGCTCATTGGATACACGGATGAGATCCGCTCCTATTGCATTCTCTCCGATGGGGGAAAGGTTGTTGAGACAAAGAATGTCCAATTTCTTGACTACATGCCACCTGCTAGTAAGTCCACCAATTGGGATCTCTCAGTTGATGAACACCCAATTCTCAATGAGGAAGAAGGCGCATCGGAAACAATGGCCCCCAGCAACTTGAGCGGCAGCAACAGCAACAAGGAGATTGCATTAGCTCTAATCCCCGACGCTCAGCCCTCGACAACCTCAGACCCAACTGCTGCACCAACCAGAGTACTTCGAGATCGGACTGCTCAGGTTAAGCCAGCAAAGTACACCTATTTAACAGCTGATCCCAAGTCATTCAAAGCGGCAATGAATTCTAATGAGAAAGATGGCTGGAAGAAAGCAGCCGATGAGGAGTTGTCTAATATTGAACATCATGAAGTCTGGGAAGACGCCACCGAAATTCCCAACAGCTTTCTTTGGACAACGTGGGTCTTCAAGACAAAGCCCGCCACGATATCTGCTGCCGAGAGAAAAAAGGCTCGATTATGCATTCAAGGATTCTCTCAAATTGAGGGAATCGATTATGGCAAGACCTTTGCTCCGACCGGCAAATTCACAACTCTTCTGGTCGTTCTCACACTGGCCATTGACAAACGACTCCCAATTCGGCAGTTTGATGTCAAGAGCGCCTTCTTGTACGCTCCGTTGGAAGAAGAGCTCTTCATCAAGACACCGGAGGGGTCCTCAAGAGTGGCGCAGTTCTTGCGACTAAAAAAGTCCCTGTATGGACTCAAGCAAGCACCCGCGAACTGGTACAATACTCTTACGGCCTGGTTTGAGGACATCAATTTCCGACAATCCACTTCCAATCCATGCCTTTATATTCACAACGACAACACCTCTGTTATTTTTTTTCACGTCAACGACCTAGTGGTGGTAGGTAATGTCGATGCATTTGAAACCCTATTCCTCAATCGTTTTCCAAACTCGACGGCGCATGATCCTGACACCCTGCTGGGAATGGATGTTGAAATTCATACCGATCATATTGCCCTGTCCCAAGAGAAGCTGATAGACAAAGGCTTGGAACTGCTTGGTCTGACCGATTGCAAACCGGTGGCGACACCGCTATCTGTCGGCGTTCAACTTCTCAAGGCCTCCGAAGATGACGAAGCAGAATTCAAGAAGCTGAACTTGAATTACCGCACGTTCACAGGAATTCTAAATGATCTAGCTTGCAGAACGCGCCCAGACCTAGCCCCAGCTGTGTCCATCCTTTCTGCCTTCAACAACAATCCGGGGATTAATCACTGGAATCAGATTATTCATTGCTGGAAATATGTGAAAGGATCACGACATTTACACCTCACTTTGCGACCAAACGACCTGAAGGAACTCAATCCATTCAACATTTTACCGATGCAACGTGGGCCGATGATTTAGAAACTCGGCTGTCACGGAGCGGATCCATATGTTTCTGGAAGTCCTGCCCAGTGGCCTGGAGCAGCAAAAAGCAACGCAACATCACGCTCTCGTCAACGGAAGCAGAGATGAATGCCCTAGCTGATGGGGTCCAGGAAAATCAATGGGTCAAGTTCTTGGTTGAAGAGCTATGGAACAAGACCTTAGAGCCGTCAACATTTCACGTCCACAATCAGGGTCTAGTCGAGAAGATAAAAAACTTTGGCTCCAATTCAAAAACCAAGCACTTGGACATAAAGATGAAATGGCTCCGCGATCTCAAAAACAGCTGAGCTGGTAACAGCTCAGCTGGCAGGTCAGCCTGCATGCTGAGCTGGTAACAGCTCAGCTGGCAGGTCAGCCTGCATGCTGAGCTGGTAACAGCTCAGCTGGCAGGTCAGCCTGCATGCTGAGCTGGTAACAGCTCAGCTGGCAGGTCAGCCTGCATGCTGAGCTGGTAACAGCTCAGCTGGCAGGTCAGCCTGCATGCTGAGCTGGTAACAGCTCAGCTGGCAGGTCAGCCTGGATGCTGAGCTGGTAACAGCTCAGCAAATTTCAGTGGTTCTCATTCCCTCCGAAGACATGATTGCCGACGCGCTCACCAAATCCAGCAATGCCAAGTCTCTCAATTGTCTCAAGGAAAAATGTTTCCTAGTTCAATACTCATCAAGTTGCGGGGGGTGTTGAAACTCGACATGATTCTCCTGTGACATCTCAGTCTACAGCAGTCTGCTGCGCAAACCTTAACCTTCTATCACTAGCCGAAACCTAATCTGATCTCAGAGCTACTTCAACCGCTCGCCTCTGCCACCTAGCAGTCTCTCGTCGTTGCTCTCTTCCGCTACCTCGACCACAGTCAATCCAGACTGCTCAACTCATCGGCTATTCAAGGCTGCTCACCTATCAAGTATCACACCGCTCCATCATCATCCATCACTCCGCTTACTCCACTCCATCACCAACCATCACTCCGCTCAACTATCATTCACCCTCAAGACAGTCTCGTCAATTCCCAACTTGGTGAGAATTGAACATCAATTCTATTTTCTTATCTCTTTCTTTCTTTTTTCTTTTCCTTTTTTTATTCGTTGATTCTCAACTAATGTTATTCTTTTCCTCAGTCCCTGTCCTGCTTATTCATTTGTTCTCGTCATCATCATCAGTTGTCCGCTTAGTATTATATTTACCACCCAGGGTATGCGTAGATTTTCTTTCTATTTCTGTTCCTTCTTATTTTTCTCATTCTAATTTTTCTTCTTTTTCAGTTCTGGTCTTGTCTTTTGAAATCAAAGTTCATTTAGTTCAACAGCCAGAACTCTTCTCTTGGGGAACCTCAAAACCACATTAGCTTACTTGTCTCATTCATCTATCACTAAGCTCATCGTTCCTCCAACCCTTGTCAAATTCTTTCATCATCATATTGACTACCATTTCCTAGCACTTCTTCCTTGCCACCTGATCCATCTTGCTTGCCTTCCCTGAAGACAATCCGCATCAGTACCTCGGCCACCTGAGTCAGCTAGGACGTATGTATCACATCAACCTTTGTCTTCCTAGAGTTCAAGATCATTGACCTCATCTCTTTCTCTTAGTCTCTCCCTTCCTGTTTTCCGACTCTCTTTCTCTTCTCGCTCATCTTATCTGCTCATCACTTGTTGTTTGCCTTTTAGGTATTTTTCTTTTCTTTGTATTCAGTCTCTTTGTTTGTTCGCGCTTTCCTTAGCTGAAATCAAAAATCTTTTAGTTCCTGAATCCTTTTAATCTCTTCACTCTTTCGCATTTCAACACACGAACCACATACGACGTATCAAAATCCGGCAACATCTGCTCGTCATTGACTCGCGGGCAGAGTATGCTTTTTGACCTCGTACACAAGAAGAAACTAAAGAGCTTTGAGCCTGGACAATTTGCTTCCTGTGATTTGTTCATGGATATGCTTATCAATTGACAAACAAACCGCTTGACTGCTTTGGCCAACCTGTTCCAATTTGAAGAGATACGTGCCCTAAAATTTCCTTTGCACCCAGATGAACATCGTCAACCTATAACCACAAGGTCGCTGATGTTCCTCACGGTAACCGGCTCTCTTTTTTCATCTAATAACCTTGGTTACAAGGATGCAGACGAGTTAATGAGTTGCTGGGCATCCCCAATGGGTCTCATTTTGCTTTTGGGTCTACGTTGTTGGGACTGTGCTCCTCTTCCCCCCCAAGAACCCAAGTCCAAGTCAAGCAGCAAGACAAATAAGGCCAAACGCAAAAACGAACCCAATGCAGATGTTGAAGTGCTCCGTGGCAGCCAAATACCAGAGGATTCAGGTCGACCTCAGCTTCAGGGTGTCACTCGTCTCAAATTCACACCGGGGGGAGACCCCTACACGTCTACATACATCTGGAGCCTGCCTCCATTCTGGACCAAGCCAAACGCTACAAGTTCATGGGATCAAGCATGTGGCCACCCAAGTTAGACTTGGGCGGGGAGTTTTACACTCTCATGGCGCAAGGCTACTGGAATGGTGGCCACTACTACTGCAAAGTTGTCCGTAAATCTGGCGGTGTCATTGGTGTTTGGTTACATAACAACATGGAGCACGGGGGGAACGCTCAGCTCATTGGGGCCAAACCGGAAGCAATTGGTGGCGTCTCCCCCAACACATCTTGGCTCTTGTATTCTTGAGGTTGGACAGCTGATGAAGAAGACTATGTCAACAAGAAAATTCAAGGAGTCGCTAAGGATAACCCAAATTGCACGGGCGACATTCCTTTTCAGCACCTTTCAGCTTTGCTGAGCCAGCCAGAAAACTCGGTAGGTCAGACTGGGACAACAGAGGTGTTGGAGACAAGCTTGTTGGGTGGTTTGGATAGCAATCTAGACTCCAAAGATCACTTGGGTTCAAGCAACGAGTCAGACCATTCGGATTTGGAATCGAGTTCCAAAAGTTTTGTTGTGGGCGATGAGGACGACAAAGATGGAACGTCCAAGTGTTCCGACAGCAGAAGCGAGATTGGCTCTGCCAACAGAAGCGTCGAACCACAGGGTTCCCTGAAGGATAACTTGGATACTGATGACGGCTCTGAATTGCATCCTCCAATAGTCCTTTGGGTCATCCCGGCAAAAATGTCGCAGGAAAAAGATGGTAGGTTTTTCCGTTTTGAGCATTGCTTCTCTTTCTTTTAATTGTTTGCATCAAGAAACTGACTGGCTTGGGATTCCTTGAAAAGACACAGTTGATCCAATTCAAGAAGAGAAAAAGGCCCAGCCAAGCCAAATTAGACTTGTTGGAAAGGCATCTGGGACCTTGTCGGCCAAGGCAGGTGCGCCAGCAGCGATTGCTGGTAAAACATTGGTGAAGGAAAAAAGAGGAAAGAGAAGTTTAGATGGTTACAGAAGATCATCAAGGATCAGAAAGAGCTGAATTGGTTGGTGTTGGGGGTGCTGGTGGAGAAAGAGGGAGGAATATGGCTTTTTCATTGTGAATTTCTCTAATTCATGTCCCAGGGCGTAATTTTGCAAAGGATTTTTTCACATGGGTTATACCTCGCTTGTAAAAAGCACTTTTAAAATTGAGCTGCGGTAGAATTTGATTGAATTTTGCGGGGGTTTTTGGCACAAGTGATATGCTTAGTTTGCCAATTGCATTGTAAAATTAAAAAAAACTTGGAAATTAGGCAATTTGACATAGCTTTTGATGAGCATTGTATAACCTGCGTGATCTTTCCAGCTGAAATTTCTCTCCTCCAAACTCCTGAGGCATTCTACATTGAAGTATTCACATGGAACTTTATTTCAAAGGCTTGTAAGGACCTGATCCTTTGTAAAAATACAAATACAGGGGCATGATTTGTATTTTTACATGGGACTGGGAGAACAAGGGTTATCCGCTGTAAATTACACTTTGCAAAATTCATCATCCCCGTATCTTATCTTGGAAGCCGCCTCCAATGTCAGATTACCTCTGAAGGATCAAGACTTTCTTTTCTTTTCTTTTAGATAGCGTAAATGGAATGTGTGCTTTTGCTGACCTAGCGGAGGCTCAAGTGGAGTATCTTGATCTCCCAGATGACCCGCGCGCGCGTCTATTAATGCCTTGAATGTATGTATGCTTCCATCACAATTTACAATCAACACGGCGCTTGATCCAACATCCTGACGCAACTTTTGGACTTTATTATAACTTAGGAAAAATTATGGAATCTGAAAGGCTCATCCACTTCACCAGGCCTGTTTGTCACCACAGCACAAAGTAACATCACCGGACTGAAAGTGCCAATCCACAAACTTATCCCATTGGCCTCCTCACTTGGATACACAACCCTTCTTGATGCCGCTGCTCTACTCCCGACAAGCAGGTTATCTCTAGAAAAGCTCCATGGCTCACTTGATGCGGTGGCTTTCAGTATCTACAAAATGATTGGACTTCCAACCGGTCTTGGCGCTCTTGTGATCAAGAAGGACCTACTCGAAAGACTTTGCAAACCCTGGTTCTGTGGAGGAACAGTGCAGCTGGTACAGACCCCGGGAACCGTAGTCACGATGGAGCAAGGACCAGGGGGGTCGAGGATGGAACCATTGCTTTTCTGTCAGCCCTTCTCATTCCGCCAGCCTTTGCTATTTTAGAAAAAGCATTGAGCAATTTGTTGGGAGAACGAGTTGCTGCATTGACATATTGGACATTTGATCAGATGACCCAGATCACGCATGAAGTTGGAACTTCCCCTTTTATACTCATCAGAAGTCCGAATGTCTCATTACCAAAGGCTGAGATGGCTAAGCTACATGGCGGGCTGATTGCATTTGAAGTCATGGATAAGACGGGTGAGTATGTTAGCTGTGAGGTGATTGAATCTGCAGCTTCCCTCAAAGGAATCAGTCTTCAAGCTGGGTGTATGTGGTGAGTATCCTTCCTGCTATGCGGCCGACGTCCACACCAGGTGAGTTTGATGCTTACAACAAAGACATTTCTAGCAATCCTGGAGGCGCCGCCAGCATCATGAACATGAAAGATATGATGGATGAGTGTTTACACCTCCAGAGGTGCCACCTCCAGAGGTACTCTGGAGGTGTGTTTACACCTCCAGAGGTGCCCTGGAGGTGTGTGCTCGCTGTCTTGGTACAAGTACCAGCCCAGCGAGCAAGCTTACCTGCACGCGGAGCTGGTAACCGTACCAGCCCAGCGGGCAGGCTGACCTGCTCGTTGGGCTGGTACAGGTACCAGCTCGGCGAGCCGGTGGACCTCCCCGCCGGGCTGGTAGCTGTACCAGGCCAACGGGCAGGTCAGACCGTCAGCCCGCTCAGAGCCAGCGGTCCTGGCCCCTCCAGAAGTATGTTGGAGGGGTTCTGGATGCAGCGAGCAGGCGGACCTGCTTCGGCATGCCGGTTGACCTGCTCGCCGAGCTGGTAACTGTACCAGGCCAGCGAGCGGGTCATGGAGGTGTCAACACCATGATGACCGTCCATCAAGGTGTCGACACCTCCATGACCGGTCATGGAGGTGTCGACACCTCGATGACCGGCCATTACCATGGAGATGCCAGGACCTCCATGGCCGGCCATTAAGGTGTGACCTCCATGATGTCAACACCTTCATGACCGGTCATGAAGGTGCTAACCCTTCCATGACCGGGCCCGGCCCTCAAGTTATGGAGCTCAATGGCCGTACCCGGCTATTGCGTTATGGAGCTTAATGGCACGGCCATTGAGTTATAGTGCCGGCCATCGAGCTCTATAACTTGATGGCCGGCACGACCATCAAGTTAGAAAGCTCAATGGCCGTGCCCAGCCATCAAGTTATAGAGCTCGATGGCCGGTACAACGATTGAGCTGCATGTTGCCAGCCATCAAGCTGCATTGTTTGATGGCTGGCACGGCCATCGAGCTGTATAGCTTGATGGCTGGCACAGCCATCGAGCTGTATAGCTTGATGGCTGGCACGGCCATTGAGCTGTATAGCTTGATAGCTGGCACCATTGAGTTGCATAAGCTTGATGGCTCTTGATGGCCGCCACCTATGTACCATTGAGCTAGGACTCATATGTACGTACAAGTAAGAGTCAGACATCAAAGGGAGTATATATCCATGACCCCCTTGATGACTGGTTAAACGTATGTACGAGCCGTAGTTGAGCAGTGCTTGGTATGTAGCATGAACAGAGCTACACACTCCTTCCTTGACGTCACTTGTCAGCAAGCGACATGACTTTTTTAGTGGTGCTAGAGCCTCAAGAAACAACTATACAAAAAAACAAAACAAGAAACAAAATCCTCAAACGGAACTACAAGGTACAAAATAAACTGGCGCCCGGGAATCGGCCAAGAACCGCGAGAAAGAGAGAGAGGGGTGGGGGTGATCACAAGTCGAGGACAAACCACTGGCGGCTGTGCAAAGCAGCTGAGGCTGGAGGCTGTTCAGCAGCAGTAGCATTCGTCGTCGTCGTCTCCAGGATCGGAGGGTGGAGGGTCGACGTGGGGACTGGCAGATGAAGCGGTAGCGAGGAGGCGGAGAGGGGCAGTGAGGTGGGGGGCGGGACGAAGAGGCGAAAGAAGGAGTCGGTGGGAGGAGGCGGGAAGAAGGGATGTGAGCCAAATGGTCTATTAGCTGGGACTCGGGCGATGGGAGAGGGCGGATGGTACGGGGACGTGATCCGGGGTAAGACAGAAGAGGGAGCGGGGGGCCATCGTGGTGGCGAGGAAGAGCGAAGGGCTATCGTGGCCGTCGCGGTCGGGCCAGGTTCGGGACAGACAGACGTGGCGGCGCTCTCGCCGCCAAGCAGCGGCAGCCCAGTTCCATCGTGTCCCGCATGATGAGCCGGTGACAGCGGGGCAGCAGAAGCAGGCTGGGCTTCTGTTCCAACAGACCCAAGCTGCTGGGCGCCCGCGCCATCCTTTTCTGCTTCTAGATCTCCCATCTCCTCCGCTGGGCGATCTGGCTCGACAGGGTCGTCGCGGGGCGGGCCATCGGTGACCGCAACTTCTGCGCCTGTTGTACCGGGCACGGAACCGGCGCGGGTTGGGCTTGGGTCCGTAGCCAAAGCTGCTGCGTCGCCGCCGCTCTCGGCCTCGGATGCACCGTTGATCGTGTTTCCCTCGCGGCCAAGCGGCGCAGTGACTACCTCGATATCCGCATCAATAGCGAGGGCGTTCTGGAGAGGCTCGCAGGAGGCACGGGGGGTGGGGAGGAGCGCTATGCGGGGGGGAGAGGGAGGATGATCAGTCGGGGCGCGGGCGTCGGCGAAGTTCCAGTTGATGTCCAGCGTCCTGCCCACTTCCATCAGCTTGCTCATGTGCTCGGGCCCGCGCGCACGTTTCTGACTGGCCGGCAGCGCCGCTTCCCTCCCGGGGGTCATCCCGGGCGAAAAATGGGCCGGGAAGGACTCGGTGCAGCTGAAGGTGCGTTTCCTCTCGCGGGAAGTTTCGTGCGTTGCGTAGCTGTGCTCGTCGCGGCGGGAAGACACGGGCACGGGAGGGGACGGGTTGTGGATAGGCGTTTCAGGAGGCGGCGGTAGCATGTTGGACTGGACGAGGTGCGGAGGAGGGTGCGGGGCTACTACGGCCGGCGGAAATGACGCGATGGTTGCAGCTGAATGGGACACAGTGAGAGGAAGCTGGCGATGTATGACTCTAAGGTGGCTGCGAACGTGCTGCATCTGCGCCTGGTGACGCGCGACCGTCTGCATCATCACCTGCGCGTACTGGTCCCGAGCCTGAGCCACCTGGGTCGCGTGCATCTGCTGCAGAGAGAGCCGCTTCGAGGCCGAGCTCTCCACTCGAACCGCATTTGAGAAACTCTCGTCAAGCATGTGTACATACCCCAAGTACCGCCGCTCCAGATATGCCAGCTCGCTCAACTGCTGCGCGTGCAGCTGCAGCTCCGTCGCCGGTACCAACGATGGCAACTCTGTTGGAACTCCTGATGCTGCTGCTGACGCCCCAACTAACTCATAGTGATCCGGACGAGTGGCGACAGTCCCTACGGCGGTGCCATTCGGAGGTATCTGTATTAATCGGCAAAAAACAGGCTGTGATTCAAAATTGGTATTGATGGCGATTGGTTGTCGCTGTTGGCTCTGTTGAAGGAATTGTTGTTGGGGCTCATAGTTTCCTCGTAAGTCTTGCTGCTGCTGCTGTAAGAGGAGGTTTGAAGACTGGATCAGACTGGAGTTTGGCAGCTGGTGCGGTCTGACGGCTGGGGAAGAAGGGCTATGGCAGTGTTGAACGAGTGACTGCTGGAGCTCATAGTTCCCTCTAGGATGTTGTTGTTGTTGCTGCTGCTGCTGTAAGAGGAGGTGAGAAGACTGGATCGGACTGGAGCTTGGCAGCTGGTGAGGTCTGACGTTTACAGAAGAAGGGCTGTGGAAGCTGGGTGCGAAGGGGCCATGAACTGAAGAGCTATTCCGGCGGTTTTGATCAGCTTGGAGTGCTGCGGCGACTGCCAAAAGGTCGACCACCGGGATTTCCGGCTGGCCAACTGGGATAGTGGACGCAATAGTTGTCGGCGAGGCTTGAGTATCTGATGACGAGTTGGGATTGTGGAACTGAACATCCGATGTCAAGATGGTGGGGGATGTTTTGACATGAGATGGCTGTTGTGCCACAGGTTTGCTGACCGCAGATGTCAAGGTAGATATAGAAGGCCTTGCTAGCTCAACCGGTTCAGGTACGTGGTTGTTGAGCTGATGCGAAGATGAGGCTGAGTGCGGTGGAACAAGTGAGGCGGGTGTAGTAGAGGGAGGTGGTTTGTCTTGAACTTGTATGTCAGGCACCGCGACGCTCTCTTTCGCACCCACTTTATCATGTTCTGGATTGAGGCCTGTCGTTTCCAGCGCGGCGGCCAACTCCTTGACTGCTGTCGACTCATTCGCTACTGTCGTTTGACTTTCCTCAGCCGCCGTCGATTCTGGAGCTGCTGTAGATTCCTGTGCTGTTGTTGGAGTCGAGTGTTTCGTGAGAGGAGCAGTCGCTTCCGAGTCAGGAACGATGGTGGATTCATGCTGAGGAGGAGATAAGTGCGTCGTCATCTCCCCACCAGATGATGGAGTAGGCAGCCCAAGTTGATCAAGTGCAGGCGGGCTCGACGGGCCAACAGTGATCCTGTCATCGAACGCCAGCTGGGCTTTCACCATGGCCCGGTCTCGCAACTTGGACGCTTTCTTCCGGACGTGCTCTATATCAAGGAAAGGAACGAGCAACGCCCGGAGACTGGTGGCTGGAGCGGAGTTGTTCACTCTGCTTAATAAATATGACTTACGCTGTTTATGTTTGGGAAAGACAGAATGTCAGACTAAGGGTGTTGTGATACAAGCCGAGGAGTAGGGATGATGTCTATTATAAAGATTGAGGGGGGGGACAAAACAAAACGACGGACGGCGTTGATGAACTTTTCTTTCTGATTCTCCCACGGTTTTTCGAGCGCTTCTTTACGGCGACGGTATTCAGAGACAAGAGACGCAGGCGCGGGGAGTTGATGGTCCTTCAGGATCTGGAGAAGGTAGCCTATGAAGTGGACGGTAAAGTAGCGCGCGGCGAAGGCGAGGGAGAGCAGCGGAGGGAGCTCCATGATGTCGGTTTCAGAGAGTGTGTTGGGTTGTAATGGATCCTTGTCTGGGCTCGGGGACCATACTAGGAAGTGGTCGTTGATCGATGGAATCTCCGAGTCGATATTTTTTTCTCCAAATATGGCCATGGTGTCTAGACTGAGTGGAGAATGGGAGGGAGGTGTCGTAGTTGATGGTGGTTCATTTTCGATCTTGGTGAGTACCATCGGGGTCGTGCAAGCGGCAGGTTCGGTGGTGACTTGAGCTGGAGGTTTTTCAATAAAGGTTTGTTTGTAGTGGTGCAGCTGGGTCTTCGGGACAGATGAGACTTGCGTTTGATGAGGCCATCCGCATCGGTCGGGTCAAAACCCCGGGTTAAGGCACTTTAACCCGCCTTAACCCAAAAAACGAACGCATCGGGGGCGGGTTAGGACCAGCTAAACTAACCAGAAATCACAATTCTGGTTAGAGCATCTCCACCGCGGACCCTAAACCGGGTCCCTTTCCCGCGTTTACAGACCCGGGTCAAAAATTGTGGACCCACCGCAGGCCCTATCTGGGTCCCTAGCTTACAGCTGACCTCAAATTTCATGGTCGCGTCCCCACATCTAGGGATGGCTAAGAGCCCCTAGGCACTCATCTGTCCGCGCGAGAATCAACTCTCGCAAGGTGAAACCCTTGTGAAACCAATGCCTCCTACCACTCTCACCCGCACTATTAAACCACATCTAGGGACGACCGGTGTGTGCGGCACCACTTGCGGGCTGTAGATTGGCTATTGCGGTCCTCAAAAAAATGATTTACAACCTGGATTCTACAGCCCGCGGTGGAGATGCTCTTAGTCGCCATCAAATTTATGGGCGCTTAACCCGCAGGTTAACACCACTTTGCATATGCTTGTACAAACCCTGGCTAGCCATTGCCACACCTTTCGGGGGAAACACACAAGCCGGTTCCGGTAGATAGCAAGTCTTGCCAATCTTTGTCTACCGAGGGATCTCCAATGTCAAGCAAAAGCCGGACCGCCAACTTTACGCCGTCTGAAGATGAATACCTATTGCGTTCTTGGCTTGAAATATTGACCAATACGCTGACAAACAATTCACAGAAAAAGAATGAATTCTGGGAACAAGTCGCTGCCAAATTCAACCACTACTCTGGTGATAATCAAGAGATTAAGAGTTTATCAAACAGGTAATCCCCTTTTTTTCATTTTGTTTGACTCCAATTATCAGCTGACACATTTTAATTCTTTCTAGGTGGGATTTCATTCGAAAGACAACACTCAAGTTTGCCGCCATTTACATCAAAATCAAGAGGAATCCCCCGTCTGGAACTACCAAACTTGATTACATGAGGATTGCCAAGGAATTGTATTACAACAAAACTTGGAAGGTCTTCACTCTAGAATCTTGCTGGCTCATCCTCCGAGAGTACAAAAAGTGGCGCGAGACTGAACCATCTTGTTTCAAAACACCAGCCGCACCTGACGATTCCTCTACTGCCCAGCAAAGCTCAAATGCAATCGAAGTGATGGCATCGGAGGAGACCCCTTGGACTGAACTACGACCAACAGGAATCAAGAACGCAAAAAAGAATGCCGCTTCCAATGATCTTACTAAGAAGAAAATCAAAATGCTTGAGCTAAGTGCAAAGGAGGACGTCAAGCGAGGCAATGAAATGGTGCTTGCAAACAAGCTACAAGAGAGTACCAACATAATCCAGAAGAGACGGGCCAATAACAATGCTGAGAAAAACAAGATGGATTGCAAGCGGATCATGGAGATGGATATTATGGAGAAAGATGTCTCCAACATGGACAACATGGCAAAGGAATACTTCCTCATGAAGAAAAGGAAGATCCTTCACAACTATCAAGAGCAAGAAAACAAGGCATCCAAGAAGAAGAAAGAAAACAATCTGTCTCACAAATCAAGCAAGCCGGATTTATATCATCACTCAGATTATCAATCAAGCAAACAAGATCCGCTCAATCAAGATCTTCCCAACCTCAGCAACTTTGCTCCGCTCTCTGAATTGCAAGCAAGTGCTTTGCCGAGTGCATTGCATTCTGATTTGCAAAGAAGTGCTTTGCGTTCCGAATCACAAGGCAGTGTGCCTGATGAAGATTCCTTTGTGGAGAGGGTTGTTGATCCAAGCCTCACAAACTTATAGGCAAGTTCGTTTCTCTACCCTCTCCAATTTTCTTCCATACTTACGTTGATTTTATTTTTGGTTTAAGTCTTATCAGATTCATACTACAATCATCTTATCAATTTTTTTCAACTAGACTTGTTTTGTTTTTTTGTTTTTTCAAAATTCGCTTCCTGTCAAACGATTTATTTATTTCATGTTTTATGATATGCTTTTTTCAATCAACTGAAATAAAAATTGTGTCTTGCTGCTTGATGAATACAAGATGAAAGGAAGAGAAAGTGAAAGATTGGAACAACAGTGTCATGATACTGATAAAGAATGAGAAACCAATAAATAAAAACAGGAGAGAAAATGAGCAAGCAATCAAAAAACAAGAGACAATATTGATAAAACCTAAGCAACCAATTGAAAAAGCGACTACAAGGAGAAATCAAGAAATTTGTGTGTCAGAGTTGCTTGTATCACCATCTTTGTTCCCTGGATGTCTTCCACAAAGTTGCCAATGGAGCTTGATAAGATCTTCAGTAAGGTATGCATTCTGGAGCTCAGAATTCATATCCATCTTCCAAAACTGTATTTCTGTTTGACTGAGCTGAGGTTGATTATGATTGGGTGGAGTGACTACTGTATCAAATGGGAGAGTCCTGGGGAGCGGTCGGTCTTCCTTCTTTTCTTCAATAAGCATCTTGTGTAGTATCACACAGCAGTAAACTGTTTCTTCCATTCTCTTCTGACTCCAGCTGCAACCAGGGTGCTTGATAATTTGGAATTGTCCCTTAAGGTGTCCAAAAGCACATTCGATATCCTTGCGCGCCTCTTCCTGCGCCTTCGTGAAATTCCTCAAAGCTTTGTCCGTAGAAGTCGAGTTTCCCTTGATCATTGTGGCGTAATTGTTGTAAATACCGTCAACAAGATAGTACCCATAGTTGTAGTGATTGCCGTTTATTTTGAAGCTGATTTGAGGCAATTTCTTGTGAAGCGTATCTTCCAACAAGTCCGATTTATCGAGCACATTCAATTCATTCAAAGATCCGGGTGTTCCAAAGAACACATGCCAAAAACGCCAATCCTGGGTGGCTACAGCTTCCAGCACAATGGTTGGATATTTCTCCTTCCCTTTATACGTCCCAGAAAGAGACACCGGGCAGTTTTTCCAGGCCCAGTGGGTGCAATCAAGGCTGCCGATACATCCAGGGAAGCCACGATTGGCATTATCCAACAGGATTTGCTTTAATTCATTTGCATTTGGTCGGTGCAAGTACTCATATCCGTACATCTCATTGATGGCTTCAACAAAACAATACAAAGTTTTCCGAGAGGTTGTTTCAGCTAGCCGAGTGTATTTGTCCGTTGCATCATATGCGATTCCGTATGCCAACAGCCTCAACAAGGACGTAATTTTCTGTTCCGTACTGAGACCAAGAAGCCCTGTGCAATCCTGCAAAAAAAAGATCAGTAAATAGGAATAAAAAAAGAAAAGAAAAAAATTCTTACTTTCTTCTGTTGAAAGTAAGGATTGTGATCCACAATATCACTGAGTATCCTGTCAAAAAGGGTCTTAGTGATTTGAAAACGGCGCTGTAAACTGGATTCTCCGCAAAGTAATCAGCATGTAGCTTCTTTTCGCCCTCCGGTCTCTGTCAATCTTTAGCCGGACCACGGTGGTAGGATCGAACCCCTTCATCTTTGCTGTCAAGGTGCTGAAGCATTTCTTCCAGTGGATTGGGTTCATCCAGTATCCACTGCAGGCATCAATTTGTCGGGGGTGGAGATGATGGTGGCGATGACATTTGGGGAGGATTTTAACTGGATTTTTTTGGGTTTGCCAATGCGGAAACAGGCAGGCAAGGCCAGGTTTGATGGGCTGGGAAGGTCAGCTAACCCAGCCAAACCTGACCAATGCGCTTGTGTGCTTCAGGTTAGCTGACCCCTGCTTGGCCCGAGGTCAAGTTGACCTAACTTTTAACCAACCAATGCGGATGGCCTGAGGGGGCTGATGAGGGGTTAAGGATAAGATTCGGCAGGTCGGGGTTGGATAGAGCTCATCTGACATCCGGCTCCAACGCCGGGTATCCAGCAGGTTTTTTGCCGTCTTGGGCACTGGAGTCTAGAATTTCCTACTGCGAAGTTCTTATTTCAAAAACATGGTTTCTGCAATGTGTGTTGCCAACTAAAAGGTAGCAACATGATTTCCAGACCTTCAGCTCCTTAATTAGTCCGGTTCACGACCCGCTGTTTATGCTATATTTTAGCAGCTTTTTATTGCTGCATCAGCAACATGCAGGTCATAAGTTTAAATTGGACCTTGCATGATGCTTCAAGGTTTGGGTGAGTGATCCCAGCCATTATGCAAGTTTTGATGCACAGCACGCTGAACAGCCATGCATAAACTATACAAAAACAAGCAGGGGGTCATAAATTCCAGCAAGCTGAAACCAGCGGGTCGTGAACCGGACTATTGTGCTGATTTGTCAAACCTCAAGGGTTGCAGTAACGCATTAGCTGGCTGCATCGGCAGATAGACCATGCCATGTGAGGTTTGCAACGTTCACGTGGTCACTGTGACCAGACTCCAGACTCCAGAGGCACATCAGTTCAAGTTTTAACCTCTGGACGATGGTGGCATGGACTTTGGTATCTGATTCTGCTCCGTGTTATTTGCTCAACCAAAAATCTATTCCTTTTTTGGATTAATATTAAATATTCTTGAAGCTTTTATTGTAATATATGGCTCCAAATTCCAAAAAAAGAACTATTGAAGCTTCATCTGACTCCGACATTGCAGAAGTAATACCGGAATCAGATGCTGCCAACTCTCAACCTCAAGACTCAAAAAAGATCAGTTGGGTATGGCAGTATTTCAAGACTGAGACTGTTGGCAATAAGTCCCACAATATTTGCCAGGCAAGTTGTGTCCCAGGAGGCTCAGTTTTATGCCTCAAGAAACTTGCAGTCAACAAAAAAATCTCAACAAAAAGCATGAGCAATCACTTGAACAGCTGCCATGGAATACAAAGCAACACTCAGTCTAACAACATCAGAGCCATCACAGCTTTTATGAAAACTGGCAAAGCATCTAAGAAGCTCACCCGCAACAGTTTGACTTCCGCCGTTGCTGGATTTTTCATCAGTAGCAACATTCCATACTAGGTTGTTGATCATGACGACTTTACCGAGCTTCTTCAACTCTGCAATCCCATAACTAAGTCTCTTCTCTGCGGCAAAGATACCCTAGCATCTTTCATTCGGACTGCTTTTCAGCAAGGACAACATGCTCTTCGGAAGCAATTTGAAACATTTGATTCCAAGCTCAGCTTAACCTGTGATTTGTGGACATCCCCAAATAATGTCTCAGTTCTTGGAGTTACGGCACACTGGATCAGCAAAGACTATGCGCTCAAGTCAATGGTCCTGGCCCCCAAGCTTGTTGAAGGAAATCACTCTGGAGTAACACTAGCCAATCACCTAGCCAAAGTTCTTGAATGCTATTCCTTAAAAAATAGTATATTGTGTATCACAGCCAATAACGCATCCAACAACAATACTATGGCTTCCCATCGAGCAACTTTGATTCCCTTCGACAACAATAATTGCCGACTTGGCTGCATGGCACATGTCATCAATCTAGCTGCTCAAAACAGTATCAAAGCCTTCTCTTATCCAATTGATATCTCGCCGCCGCAGGGCCTTTCTTCCATCTTGAATGATCCTCCAGCGGCAATTGACATCTCCACTTCTATTTCCCGTATTAGCGGTCTTCAGACCTTCCTATAGTGCTCACCCCAAAAAGCCGCTGCCTTTCAAGATATCACCAAAGCAATACTTGGAAGTAAACTCAATATGATTGCTGATGTTAGCACGCGATGGAACTCGACATTTTTCATGCTTCAAAGAGCACTCAAGCTTAAAAAGTGCATCAAACTATTCTGCAAAAAGAACGATCTAACCACAAAATATGATCTGCAACCTGATGAATGGGAGAAAATTAAGCAACTCCGTGATTTCTTGCAACCACTCAAGGAGGCAACCAATACAATCTCTCCCAGCAAACAAGTCACATTGTCTCTTGCCGCACCAGTTTACATCTGGTTAATTGAAGATTTAGTCTCAGTAAGTTCTGGCCGCCTTCTTCAATGCAAGGGTACATATGCTGAATCAGGTTGTTTTACTTTTTTGTCAGACTCGCTCCAGATATGAAGCACAGGAGCTCATTCCACCAGCTGAAGTCATGATGGCAAAATTGAAAGAGTACTTTCACGCAGCCATCAAGAAACCGGTGTATCTTTGCTTGACTTTACTCAATCCTCGATTGAAGACTTCGCAGCTTACTTTGGATGTTCTTGCTCTAGTTGGTCTCACCCTTGATGAAGTTTTGGCTAGGTTTACAGACAAAGCTAGCAAGTTCTTTGTTACTGACACTTGCGAAGCCTCCAAACAACATGAAGAAATACAATCCAAAACTCGTTCTAGCAGAGTTATCTACAAGCAAAAGAAGAGAAAGATTGCTTCCCTGGATGAGGAGTTTGAGGCCTACTTGAGCGGGAAATGCAAAATCAAATCATGCAACACCCTTCTCTATTGGAAAGTAAATGCCGAGCGCTTTCCATCACTTGCAAATATGGCCCAAATGTTCTTAGCAGTGCCTGCCTCGAGTGCTCCGTGCAAACAAGCCTTCTCAGTTGGCCGACACATTCAAAGTTACACTTGCAATCGGATGTCACTCAACACCCTTGAGTCACTTATCTTTTTGCAGGACTGGGTTAAGCATGACATTATCAATGTTGATGATGTTCACATATAGTCTTTCCCACCATTGCTCTTGAGTCGCTCATTTCTTCTTTTGCCTGTTGCTCTTTTTTCTCTCAAGCTCTGTCACTCGTTTTACTTTATCTTGTCACTTGTTTTTTCTGATTCCTACACTCTGGTTGCTTTTTTTTCCCTTACAAACAATAACAATGATGATTGCTACTGCAAAAAAATGAAGAACTAGTGATCATGCACGGCTCTCAGCCCCCTCCCTACAATGCCAATTATCCGACCAGATGCCGGATGTCCACAGACCCAGTCCGACATCCAACCCGACCCGGTATCCGACCGGGTACTCCCGGGTAAGCAGGGTCCTGATCGTATCCTTATGAGGGGTGGGATCTGAAAATGAAAAGACAGGACAACTATGGGAGTCAAACCCATGTCACAGTCATGGTACAGACCTGCTCTACCATTGGATCTTACTGGGCGCAGCGAGAGGTGGGGTTAGGGTTGACGGCACCACTTGTGGGAAAGTGCGCGCCTCCGGGCGCCTACCTGGCCCCTCCGGGGGCGCGCCAATGGCTGGCGCAGTGAGTGTGCGCCCTGGCGCAGTATCTAAGGCCCCAAAAGGGGCTATAGGGGGTTAATTCACTTTTTACTTTTTTTCTTTGTGAGATTTGTTGGTGAAAATGGGTACCCCATTGGGGAACCCGAGTTTTGGTCCCCTATTTACCGGGGATTCCCCTGTCAGATTGACCCCCCAAACGGGTATCCCCGGCCGGGGAGCACTTTTTGCGGGGGTGCGCGCCCTTCTGGTTTTTTCAGGAAAGGTGCGCGCCGGGGGCGCGGGTGCGAGGCGCGCCCCAGGGGGTGGCGCTGTCAACCCTAGGTGGGGTAAGTCCACGGGACGTAAAACGGTACACTACCAGCTCCTGGAATCCCACGTGGAGAATTCAGGAAGAACCGACATCCGCCACATGGCATCCCGCTGTATGAGGGGAGCCGCCCGGAAGGGCGGAATTACGGGCGCAAGCGTGTGGCTCCAGCATTAGCAAACAAAGAGGCAAGATTCCCCTCAGAAGCTCTGCCTCACCCCAGCTCTCAGGTCTATCTTTAGAAGCTCCGCCTCACCCCAGCTCTCAGGTCTATCTTTCCCTCTCCACTGAAGTGCTTACCACCTCCCAGTAGAAACTCCCTTACTTCCAAGCACAACCTGTGCCATCTTACTACCTAGAGGCCCAGAACCAAGCACACGGGAAAGGAATTTTTTTTCAACTCCACCCACCCACCCTGGTATGAGACTAGACCCCCTCTCTCTGAGGGGGGGTTTTTGGACTCGCCAGTGGCTCTGCCCCTTCTGGCCCGGTCCAACCGCTATCTGCCATACCTCGGCCTGTCTGGGGTTTGGTCACTTCTCCCAAACAACCCCTCTTGGAGGGCAAGGCAAGCAGCTGATAGCAAGGGCCGGGGAGGGCAGTTCTCCCCCCCCCCCCCCCAACCCTCACTCCAGGCGGCTTGGGAGGCAGCCGACAAGCTAGCCTCCGGGTCTCCCTAGGAACCCTTTGGGATTCTGAACAGAGTTAAATCTCTCGGGGAGATAACGACTCAGCTGCTAAGGCAAGACAGCCGCCGCCACCCTGATGGTGGGGGGCTCCACTCCCACAGAGTGCCCCCCCCTGAAGGGACCCCAGGTCCACACGCCTGCCTAAACCGCTGGAGTGGAGTGGACTGAGCTAAGCCGTCTGATGCATGTCGTACAGAGGCTCCAACAGAAAATACACTTCTCATAATATCATGTATTAGCCATTGTTCTGTATGGTGAGAAGAGTATGGACTGTATTCTCACAAGGTTCAGCGTGTTCTGTTGCTTCCTTCCTGCGCCTCTGCACGCCTCTCTCCAGCGTCTTGAGGATGTGTGGGATATCAGTGCTGTCAACTCCGGGGCAATCCGACGGACAAAAGATCCGAATCCGAATCCAATCCCATCTCAAAAATTAAAATTTCACTTTTATTTGTATACAGTTATCTGAGATTGTACGTAGCCACGAGTAAAATTGTAATTTCTATTTTACATATTTAGTCGCATCACGCCGCGCGTTGTTGTGTGTTGTCAAAACCACGTTCCAGAGACGCAACGCGCGTCGCGACGTAAGATTTCAAATTCTTTGTCTATAAATACCTCTGTTGTTTGGTACCCTTTGTTCCCCTTATGGGATTTATTTTGTAAACATTCTCTTATTAGCAAAATTCGCCTTTTTTCACTTTCTCCCGTTGATTCCCTATCCGTGCACCGTTGCCGGATATGGTTTTGCCAGATTCATTACATTATAAATCCCACATCATCAACTTGCGCCGAGCAAACCTTCTGTCATCTGTTATTCTACATTTCCGCTCCATCTCCGTTACCATTTCTTGAAAATCCCCGTCCAAAATCCGCCAAGCTGTCTGACACATCCGACCCAGTAGATACCTTTTGTCCTATCAACAACAAACCTCTTCCAAACCCCTCCCCCCCCTCTTCCTTCCAATTCCCAGGTCTCTATCTGATAAGATAACGCGTATCCCTCCCCCCCTTCCCCTTCCTTGCACCAATTGCCGGGGCTCACCCAATCTTATCCCGGCTCACCAAAGCTTCCTCAAAAAGAACCTTCCCCCACCCACTGTTCTTCCCCCTCCGCCAAAAAGACTCATTGCCAACTCTTCCACGCCACTCCTCCCTTCCGACCCTCCCTCCACGCCCCTTCCACCCAACATGCCTGACGATAAAGGCAACAATCTCCCCCCTCAGCAGGTCCAGGACGAGCATGTTGAGCAGCTTGCTGCGCAAGTCACTGGCCTGCGCGGCAACCTTTCTCGCCTGTTTGATATGATGGAGGCAGAAGGCCGATTTAGGTTGGACCAAGCTCCCAAACTCCCCCCCCTCCACCCCCTCCATTCGGCACAGGCTTCCACCCTCACCCACAGGACCCAGCCCCCCCACACTTCCTCCCCCGGATGGAACCCCCCTGCCTTCCCTACGTGTGGTTTTCTGGCAACTTGGGCCAACTGCTCTCTTTTCTTCGGACAATACGTGATCACCCCCGCCCGCGGGTTTCCTATTTTGAGTTGGATACGTGCCGGATCATCTGGATCTCTCGCCACTTTGGATATGGGCCAAATCATCACCGGCGGGGAAATTCTATGTCTCCAGTCAAAAATTGGTATACATTGTTGATTACCGACAACGCTCAATGTCAAGGCTCCTTCAACCCGTATGGTGACCTTGACCTTTCACAATTCCGGCACTTCAATTGGTGGAGTCGTTCCTTGAGGCCCTCATCTCCATCTTCGGGGATTGATTCATGAAGGAAAACGCTAAGCGAGCGTTGGTGGTGTGTAAACAGGGGAGTTCTGCCATTGGGGAGTACAACTCCCGTTTCTCATCTCTTTTTTACCTGGTAGAGGATGTTGAAGAAGCCCGCATCAAACAATAAGTCTCAGGTCTAAACCCCCGGATCATTGCCCAGGCCATGAGCAAGGAGTGGAGAGGAGCAAACACCTGGGACGCACATATGGATCTTGCGACTGAAGCCGCCGCGCAGCTTGACTTACTTTCCCTCTTGCCTTCCGAAACGGCCTCGCACTCTCGCCACCGCTGTGGTAAGCCAACCCTGATTAAATAAAAGTTTTGAGGGGTTAATTGTGTGGAAAAAGGTACAGGTGGCCAAGGCTCAAGGGGGTTACAGGAATACATCAAGTACTCAGGCCCCAAACCAGGATCCAGCAAAACACAACACAATCACACACCTGTCACACACAACAACCCAACCACAAGTTAGCCTCAAGTCCTGAAAGCCCCCCTTGAATATCTTCTCTTCATTTAAGCCCTCTTTTCCTCTATAATTTTCCACATGTTCCATTGTATTCCATCAATCATAGTTCAGCCCCTTTCCTCTAGTATTTTCCACTATTATATTAATTCTATGATGTCATCATATTCCACCAACCACAACTCAGCCATTTTTACTCATCTTCTACTCATTTCTTTGTTCCATTTCCTTCCACCAACCACAAGTCAGCCATTTTGACCTCTTCTAGTTGGTTTATCTTCCCTCTCTCTCATACTTCCAACCACATTTTGACCACCCCTCTATTTTCCTCCCAAAAGATATATAAAGAGCCTGTTTCCTCCCCTCTCATTCCTCTCACCATCAGATTGTATACATCAGTATTCATTCCTGGTCACTACTTACTCAAGTCATATCATTAATTCTTACTATCAGCCTACCTGGGTATATCACCTGGCTCTGCTAGAGGAGTTATTTACTTGCCACCTAAGACACAGTCTTACTATCAGCCTCCCTGGGTATAATTGGTTACCTGGCTCTGCTAGAAGATTATTCACTCATCTTATTAAATAAATAAGTCTTACTATCAGCCTCCCTGGGTGCAATTGGGTACCTGGCTCTGCTAGAAGATTAGTCACTCATCTTATTAAATAAATAAGTCTTACTATAAGCCTCCCTGGGTGCAATTGGGTACCTGGCTCTGCTATAAGATCAGCATATCAACCGTCATCTTAGACATATCTAAGCATCTTCACCAAGCCACACTATTCTTTAAGAGTCCATACTCTTATTCTTGTTCAACAAACTCTCCCAGCTATTACGAGAGGCAGCCCTTCAAGCACTCATCCCTCTCAAGCTCTATTCTCCACCCAGAGTAGTTCCACACCGCCTCGGCTCCTCCTCCAGGCCTCTCTTTTCCCCCCTCACACCAAGCTCAACTCCCACGGGACCCTAACACCATGGAAATCAATGCTACGACAGTCCAACGTGGTTCCGGTGCACCTTCCCTCATGGAGCTCTCTAGATCTATCTGCCGTATGAGGAACTTGTGCTTTTGTTGCCTCAAGCCCACAGCGCCATTTACTCACACGGGTAGTCTGGATTGTTCAAATCCAGGGGTTACTCGAGAACAGCGGGAGGCGTTTGTTGTGAGGCACAAGCCCAACTCCTCCGCTTCTGTCACAGCATTTGAGGTCGATTCTCTTCCTCAAAGCTCTTCCGCCCCCCTCACCTATCGCCCGCCCAAAGCCAGCGCAGTCACCTTTGGGGAAGATCTGACCGAGGGTCAAGTCAATCCCAAGGTCCCAATTTTGGGGAATTTTCAAGGCTTCGACAAACATTATGCGGAGTTCGAGGAGGCCTGGTGTGCCGTCGTTGATGTCCCAATCGCCACGGTCCATGTCCGCCTCAATTGCTTGAAGAAAGGTCGGCTGCTAGTTCCAGCGTCGTTTAAAGGTCCCAAAGGAGTACGGGCTTCAGCAAATATCCTTGTCGACACGGGGCCATGGCAAATTTTGTCAGCGAAGAGTTTGTCCGTTGCCACAATCTCCCCCTCCGGTCTTGAAAGCACCCCATTTGTTGCGTAGGGTTTGACGGGAAGGAAGGAGTGGGGGGCCTGGTCACCCAGGACTGGGCGGGAGTCATTCAACTTTCCACACTCAGCTCAAAGCCCGTTCCGCTAGGTAGTTCTTTTGGAGTCACTCGACTTGGATCCATCAACGCAATCTTTGGCCTCCCGTGGCTTGACCTACAGGGGTGGATTGCCTCAGGTAGTGTGAAGGGTGGACATCAATTTACTCTTGGGTCTACTCCTCTTTACGTGATGGAATCATTTCCAATAGAAGGGGAGCCTGGAGGTAAAGTGTTGTCTCCTCTTCACCAATCTTCTCCTTCCCCCCCCCTCTTTAGTTATCCCTGATGAGTTTAAGCATTTTGCTGATGTTTTCTCTCCACAGATGAATTGTGCACTCCCTCCCCATAGACAAATGGATATTTCTATTAATCTTAAGGAAGGAGCAATACCCCTGTTTGGGGGCTTGTACAATTTGTCTTGTGATGAACAGCAGCAGTTGAAAATTTATATTGATGACAATTTAAAAAAGGGTTTTATACGTGTTTCCTTCTCTAGTGCCGCCACACCAATTTTCTTTGTGAGAACTCCAGGTAAGAAGCCGCGCCCCTGTGTGGATTATAGCGGATTAAATTCAAAGACAATCCGCGACAGCTATCCCATCCTGATCCTGGGTCAGCTGCTGAATCAACTTCAGGGGTGCTGGTTTTTCACAAAGATTGATTTGAAGTCAGCCTTCAATCACCTGCGGGTAGCGGAGGGCCACAAGTGGAAGACAGCCTTCCGTACCCCGTGGGGGCTATATGAGTATCTGGTTATGCTGTTTGGGCTAGCCAACACGCCAGCTTGTTTCCAACGTTTCATTCAGTTTGTGCTACAAGAGATGCTGAACCTGACGTGTTTTGTATACATAGACGACATTCTAGTTTGTTCCAAGACGCAAGCGGAGCATCAAGACCACGTCTCTCAGGTCCTGCAAAAACTTCAGGAACATTTGCTCTACGCGTCTCCCAAGAAGTGCTTGTTTTACTCGGATCAGGTCACCTTCCTAGGGTTCCAAATCTTGGCGAGTGGAATTCAAATGGAACAGAGCAAGCTGTGTACCATTTTGGACTGGCCGTACCCGTGAAACCTACGGGAGCTGAATCGATTTTTGGGTTTTCTGAACTTCTACCGCAAATTCATTTGGGCATTTTCGGAGGTCGCGGCACTGCTCACGGATCTCACCAAGGAGAGTGCGGATACGTCAACAGGACTGCTCAAGGCTGAGTCACGTTTGGCTTTTGACCGCTTAAAGGCCTGTTTTACATTGGCCCCCCTCCTTTCCCACTTTGATTTTGCAAAGCCCCGGATTCTCTACGTCGATAGCTCCAAATATGCTCTCTCAGCAGTTATCTCACAGCGCAATGTTCAGGGGAAGATCCGGCCTGTCTTGTTTCTCTCAAAGAAGTGGAGCAAGAAGGAGTCGTCGTGGCAGGTGCACAATCAGGAGTTGGGGGCAGTGGTGCAGGCCTTCATTGAATGGAGAGCCTGGCTCATTGACACCCAACAACCTGTGGAGGTGATGTCCAATCACTCTAATTTAAAATATTTCATGAAAAGTAAGACCCTTTCGGATGGTCAGAATTGCTGGGCTGCCTTTTTGTCTTCTTTTGATTTTGTGATTAAACACATCCCAGGAAAATTGAACCCCGCCGGCCCGACTTTGTCCCACAAGGCAAAAACCCAAACACGGAACAGGTCCTGTTCGAGGATTCTTTGATTGGGTTGAAGCTCCGAGGCTCTACGTTGGATGACCCCGACAATTGCTTGGAAATAGGGGCAGTTTCGACCTCAGTTACCAAATTTGACAACAAGCAGGGGGATCCTGACGTTTTCTTTTGTCCTCCAATGAAAGAACTCAGATCTCATTTGACCGCAGCGTATTTAGCAGAAGCACCAATCCTCTTGCCTGACGACAATCTACGGCTGCGGGATGGTCTCTGGTGGACGAGAGGACAAATTTTTGTGCCGCCGCGCCTTCAACCCTGGGTTCTACAGGAATTCCACAATGGACCATTGGGTGGCCATCTTGGGTCTCTTAAAACGCTGGAGGCCATTGGTCAAACGCTCACATGGGCAGGCTTACAGAAGGACGTCTTGAGCTACACTAAGTCCTGTTTTTTGTGTCAACGAGCAAAGCATTCAAACCAAAGACCTCCAGGATTGATGCACCCCCTCCAAACTCCAAATAGGCCGTGGAGTTGCATCGGCATTGATTTTGTAGTGAAATTGCCGCTTTTGGACCGTTTTGACTCCATCTTAGTCATTGCCAATCACTTTTCCAAGGCAATCCATCTGATCCTGGCGTCAGAGTCCTGGACCGCAGAGGAATTTGCGTTTAGCTTCTTTGATTGTTTTATTCGCTATCACGGCCTACTGGACAAGATAGTATCTGTGTCAGCCTACGTGATGCCAAGAACAAAGTTCTTCTAGCTACACGTGGTGCAAAGATATGAAAAGGTAGTTTCACGCGTGGGTCTCACGGTGAAATGGGGTAAAGTAGAAAAAAAGAGAAAGAAATATAACAAAAAGCAAAAGCTTTTTATTAAAGAGGGGCCTGAGTTACAGGGGTGTTTACGGTGCCCTCTATGAATTAGATCCTGAAATAGCAGGGGTACTCTAATTATCTGGTCCTTTGACAAGGAGTACACCCAGAAATGACAAAGAAAGAAGTGCTACGGGGAATTTTACTCACTAATGCTAAAATCCACGCAAAGGGGTCTTCTTCAAGCTTGGCAGGGATCTTGAGGCTTCAAAAGTAGTCAAGAATTGATTGGAAAGCTGGGGATTTGTCGTGGTAATTGTTGGTTGAGGTGATGATCCAATATAACAGGTATAACAAGGCTAATAACTAGTGTAAAGGCTGGTTGATTGCGTTGGTATATGCTGGTATGATGAAAGATGATGGGGATTGTCAAAAGTGGGCAAACAAAGCTCTTTAAATATCAATTTTGGGCCACTGTGTGCGTAGTAATTTGCCTCAATTGCAGGTGTGGCCCATTTCAAACCAAACCAGGCCATTGTTACGCTAGTTTGGACCAAAAGGGCAAGCCACAGCTGCTTATGGGTGAATACACAAGGTTATGATGAGCTTGTTGACGCCAAATAACCATGTAGACCAACCTGGTTCAATACTACTGGCTTGGTTTAGTCAACAGTAGCATTGAAGGAGTGGTTACGCCTGAAAAGGGCCACAAATATTGAGACTGGGCCACGCTACAGGTGTTACACATGTGTAATTAAGGTTTTAAAAGCGGAAACTTTGTTTATATATATGATGCAAGGTTCCTGAAACCTAGTTACATACATGCTGCCTTAGTAACATGTATTTGTGTAGTTCATGCGGGGTTTTTAGTGAATTAGGCCAACTTGTGTAACCAGTGCGCGGGGTTGGAACATTAAACCCCATTTGGGCCTAACTCGGCCATTTCACACAACACCTTGAAATGACGTCCATTTTTGGTCATTTCCCAGTTGGTATCATAATAGTCAACCAACATGTTACGCATACATGCCGTGCAATCCTATACACCAGGGGAGATTTCATGGCACCCGTTGACGGGTGCCATTGCATATCTCATTACCCTCTCTTGGTTTGAACCGTGTTTGGAGGTATGCACATTCAAACTGCATGTTCAACTGAAATTCAGTTTGGAGTCACCAACAATCTCACAACAAGTGTTGCTTGATGTGTATGTGATTTTATGTCCAACTCAAGTGGAAAACTTGAAGCATGCAAACCTGAACTGATACCAAAACAACCACAGTTCTGATTTCATCATTCTTTTGAAAATTTACTTTCTTCTTGCTTGTGTTATTTCAAAGAAGTACCTTTTTTTACTTTTTTGAGGCAAAAAAAACTTAAATATAATGTGCTTTTTTGAATGGAATGAATTCACAATCTTCTGTTTTTGA
The DNA here is from genome assembly GCA_002873125.1 of Puccinia coronata f. sp. avenae. NCBI lineage: Eukaryota > Fungi > Basidiomycota > Pucciniomycetes > Pucciniales > Pucciniaceae > Puccinia > Puccinia coronata. The sequence goes on from PGCI01000002.1 coordinate 476,271, forward strand.
GGTGCCGCAATTCATTGTAGTTGGTCCCGCATTTTGAAGGAATTTTAAAATCTGAAGAATTGGGTCTTTACCTACCCCCATTTGTACACTTTTTGGCTCAGACCAAACTTTCCAGCAAACAATCATTTGGATTTGCAACAAAAGTGTCCCATTTTAATCATTTTTTGGTCAAAACAGCAAAAACCACCTTTACATTCTTTCACACACCTGTAAATCACTGTGAAATATGAATTTGTACTCTGGTGTACGGGCGTACAGCAGCGTGAAAAAATTCAAATGTCAAAATAATGGAACAAGCGTACACCAAGCACCACAAACAAAGCAAAAAAGCAACTGATGGGAGTTGGTCTTTGGAAACTATGGCATAACTTTTGACCCAACTTTTTTTAAAAAAAAAGTCAACTATTACACATGTTCAATGCACAGTCACTGTGCAAAATGCACAGTGACTGCGCAAAAATGATCTTTGAAAATATTCAAGTCAAAAATTTATTTAAAGGGGATTATTACGGAGGCCAACTACCATCAGGTGTACTTGTCATTTTTTGGAAGAGGGTAAAAATTCAGATGTCTTGGATAAAAATTGTATGATATACTTTTTCTGATGGAAATTCAATTCTTTTTGGTAAACTTAGGACTTCATGAAATCTAAAAACCAGGGGACATATGTAATCATGTATAAAACTTTCAAAATTCAACTTCTAAAGAAAATTAGAGCTCTAAATTTAGCTCCAAATGTACTCAATATGGTTTGAATCCTTTTTATGAATATTTTTTCATCATTTATAAGGTTATAGAAAAGATTTTCTCAAGAGGTTTAGATTGAAAATTATTTAGGCACTGCAAAGAAATAATAAATGATAGTTGATAAAGACTTGTTAATCAGAATGATTCTCCACATGTCAATGAATGGAAATATTGATGTATTAATATTAAAGAAGAATTATTTAAAGATGGAACAATACTGATTGGAGCATTCAAGAACTCAGAAAATCATAAGATTGACTTGAGTTCAGCTTGGGTTCTATATGATTTGTGGATTCATTCATTATAAAGTTACAATTTTGATCATTTGAATATCAGCTTGCTTTGTGGTTCACTTCAGAAGATGTTGTCCAATTATCTTAACCCACATCAACATCATTTCAGGTTCATAGGGAACTGACACATAGGATCATTGGCCCCGGGTTCCAGTAAAAACACATGGAGTGGCACTGGCATGCCGGTGCCATAAATTCTCCCCTGGTGATAGGTGGGGGAAATGGCTAAAAGGAGTGAAGGAGTGAGAGTTAGGGGGTACCATGAGTGGGATACCCTAGGTTATTTTGCATTTAGATTAAGAATCTGCCATAATATTCTAAGTTTTCTTTAAGGTTTAAGAGTTATGGTAATATTTTGTGTAAAACATGATTTTGACAGGGTATTTCAATGTTTATTCTTATTTTGTATTTATACATAACAAAGCCATAATGCATTACAAAGTGAGAGAAATTCCTACACATGTAATAATGTCTCTAACTTTGGTAATACAATTTATTTTCTAATTTTCAATGAATTTATCATAATTTTATCTTTTCATGTACTCTTTGTTAGATTGTCTCTGAAGAGTAGCAAGCTGACAATCTGACCGGGGCTCTCTTTTTGTCTCTAAGTTCTGGAGAGAAGTACAGCGACTTTTGAGGATCAAGGCGGCGCCGTCTACCGCATGGCATCCCCGGACGGACGGTCAAACCAAACGAGCAAACCAAACGTTCAAGACGTACCTCTGCCATTTTGTCTGTGACCGTCAGGACAACTGGGTGCACCTCCTCCCTATAGCTGAGCTAATTTTCAATACTTCTGTCTCCGCCTCAACGGGTTCTTTCCCTTTCTTTTCTCAATTTGCTTTCCATCCCCAAACAAACATGTTTAGTGGGGGATCCTTGGTGCCTGCAGCCAAGAAATGGATTGAAACGTGGATCAATGTGCAGGAATCGCTGATTGAAAATATATAGGCAGCAAAGGAATTTCAGAAGAAGCATTTTGATCGCCACGCCCGTGAAGTCCCAGTATATGAAAAGGGGGACTGGGTTTGGTTGCTCAGGCAAAATATTGCCACTACTCGCCCCTCCTCAAAATTGGATTTTAAAAGATTGGGGCCCTTCCGTGTTGATCTGCCCATGGGGCATGATGTCTATCGTCTCATTCTCCCAGCCAATCTGTCCTGCATTCATCCCATTTTCCACATTTCTTTATTGCTTCCCTTCATTGACCCAAAATCTTTCCCGGGCAGAATCGGTTCAAAAGCTCCTCGGGGTACAGCCTTGCTAGAAACACAATTTTGGAACAAACACGATGTTGAGGCCATCCTGGGTTATTGGTCACCAGCAAAAAACGTTCACCAATACCTGGTAAGGTGGCGGAGAGGCTCTGTGGTGGACAATTCATGGGTAAAGGGTTCCAACTTTGACTCCGTTCTCCACCCCTATATGTATAAATTCCATGATGATTTTGGCGGGGAAAAGCTGATCTTGTCCCCGGAAAAGATGATTCGCATTCTTTGCTAGTTCCATCCTCCCCAGTACATGGCAGGGCACTTTGTCAACTCCGGGGCGATCCAACAGACAAAAGATCCGAATCCAAATCCAACCCATCTCAAAAATTAAAATTCCACTTTTATTTGTATACAGTTATCCAAGATTGTACGTAGCCACGAGTAAAATTGTAATTTCTATTTTTCATATTTAGTCGTTTCACGCCGCGCGTTGTTGTGTGTTTTCAAAACCACGTTCCAGACACGCAACGCGAGATTTCAAATTCTTTGTCTATAAATACCTCCGTTGTTTGGTACCCTTCGTTCCCCTTATGGGATTTATTTTGTAAACATTCTCTTATTAGTGAAATTCACCTTTTTTCACTTTCTCCCGTTGATTCCCTATCCGTGCACTGTTGCCGGATACGGTTTTGCCAGATTCATTACAAGTGCCCCTGTTTCTTGTTGTGACCTAGGATGTCCTAGGTCACATAGTCTTCTCGGCTGCGGCTCAGCCAGCCGGAGGAGACTACATTGGTCTCCTCCGGCCACACCCACTGATATTGATACTGATCCATACCAACACATACACATATGCTCCTATACATATTACCCTTGAAGGCTGTCTCTCACACGCTTCCGCTCTATGCTTCATGGTTGGTATATGGGTACTAGTCAGGTGGCTTCTCCTGCGGAGAGGCCCCGTGCCCCGCGGGACCCGCTGAAGCGCAGGACCAGAGGCTTGTGATAAGCTAGAACTGGGCTATTGCAGGGCCTGGGTGGGACATGTTTGTTTGTGTCGTGGAGTGGTTTCTATTTTTAAAAAAAAATCCATCCATCATTATTTTTCATTAGTATCACAACAGGAAAGAAACAAGCATGGCCCAACTTGCGTTTCTTCTTGGTTTACTCATCATACGCTGTCCTATCCCTTTTACTGTTGCTTCAGGGGACACGCTTGATCTCAAGCTTTGTTTGTCTTCCCGCTTGGTCGACTCAGATCCATTGCTGAACCGACAATATGATCATGCTTCTATCCCCGGTGGTTCTCTTGCCGGCGGTCCCAATTTGGTGTTGACCACACCTTCATGTCTTGCTGCTGCATCCCAAGGAGGGCCACCAAGCTATGTAGCAACACTCAGTCAAATCTCCAACAACCCTCACGCTTGAACGACCTTAATTAACATTTCCCCTATCTTTTTTGAACAATATTCCAGCAGCAGCAGCCTCCTCCCAGAGTCAAAAATCACGGATGGGTGCTGGTGTAAACCTGGACGCAGTTCCCCAACGCACTTGCGGTAGTACTATGCCAAACAGCCACTTGCCTCTATCAACAGAATGGTTGAGTCACATTCAGGAAATAATCAGTCCCTTGGCAAACTCGTTGGATTATAATAATACACCGACAAAACGTAGAGCCACATTACTTCACAATACCTACAATGAAGTTGGTACATCTAGTAAACGGCTGATACCATTGACCAGTTCAGCAATGCAAACCGGAAACCGACTCAAAGAAAATGAGTCATTCCAGTCCTCAAGACTTACGACTTTCCTAGAGGAATTGAAAAAATGGCCGTCACAAGTTAATCACATGACTGCTGAAGACAAAATGATTTTCAAGTCACCTTCAAAAGCTGCAATGACCCTGACAACATCACCCATACAGCCCACAAAACCACCTCTACAGAGCCGCAAATCCCCAATAAGACTGATATTTGACGTGGATGTGTTTGCTCCTAAAGACACAAAAGATCTTGTGGAAGAGGGAAAGATTGCATATCTTGTCTCACTCATTGATATGCAAGATGGAGACTGTGACAGTGACGTGTGAACTTGAGATCTGACTTGACTAGGTTAGAGTTTGGTTTGGGATGGAACGTGTTGGAACTTTGTTTCTCTCTTTTGTTTAGGTTTAGCGAGAGTTGTATTTAGTCCCAACTTAGTTGTACCGTTCCTCTTTTTCTTTTTCCTCACTCATCTAGTCATCTCTTTGTCTCACCTCAATAGGTGAATAGTCGCTTCTCTCTCTTCAGCTCTCTGTCCCTTCATTCCCACAATACATCTCCGTGCTCACTGAGGTCCACTGGCGCTTCATAGGTTTGCTCCTTGTTTTCCTTGTTTTCACTTTCTTTTTCTTTCTTGCTTGCAATGCACTCATCTAGTCATCTCTTTGTCTCACCTCAATAGGTGAATAGTCGCTTCTCTCTCTTCAGCTCTCTGTCCCTTCATTCCCACAATACATCTCTGTGCTCACTGAGGTCCACTGGCGCTTCATAGGTTTGCTCCTTGTTTTCCTTGTTTCCACTTTCTTTTTCTTTCTTGCTTGCAATGCACTCATCTAGTCATCTCTTCGTCTCACCTCAATAGGTGAATAGTCGCTTCTCTCTCTTCAGCTCTCTGTTTCTTCATTCCCACAATACATCTCCGTGCTCACTGCGGTCCACTGGCGCTTCATAGGTGAATAGTTGCTTCTCTCTCTTCAGCTCTCTGTCCCTTCATTCCCACAATACATCTCCGTGCTCACTGCGGTCCACTGGCGCTTCATAGAGACAAGTCTCTTTTAATCGATGAAAGTAATCCCAAACGTTTTCAAGATATTTTGAAGGATATTAACTTGCACAGGAAAGAAATAAGCGATAGGAAACGTTACACCAAATCAGGAATATGTTGGCACTATTCCAATTCAAGATGGAGATTGGAGCATAGATCAGTTATCAAGATGTTTCAACGGAAACAACTCTGGTTGGATTACTTGAAAGAGAGGGCCAATATTGAAGATGAATACCGGGGGCTAGAGGGGTGCGGGGCGTTCTCCCTGCCAGAGGTACAGGATCACTTTCTCCTCTTCATGATTTATGTCAGCATGGTTGCCTCCATTGTCGTGAATATGAACAATCCAAAGTGGAAAGAAAAGCTGTACAACAATTCAAGTCTCCTCCAAACTGTTGCCAAGAACTCCAAGGAGATCTTCACCCATGTTATCAATAATGAGATTGCTGAAAGCGGGCTGACATCCTGGCAATGTATCAAAGAACATAAATTGAGGGTCACTTGGCTCTCCATGAGAAGATGGCTTCAATCTGAACAAAAATATTGTGTTTTACATGCACTCTTGATAAACTACGCAGCGCCCAGTATTGATCTATTTGATGATGTTTTTATCAATTCTATTGATAATCTACATGAAAGACTTTTTCAACATTTCTATAAATAGTTCTATGTAATTCCTTTTTCATTCTTTATATCAAATTGTACTTCCCGACCTGTGTGACCTGCATAAAGGCAGTTAAGAGTGAGGCTGTGGTGTGCACGCAAGACCCACTCTTAACTGACTTATCCGCAAGGATTGAACAAAATCCCGCCCAACTCAGGATCCCACATCCCACTTGGAATCCCCGCTAGTCGCCAGCTGCCACACCGGACATTGCTCCAAATCTGGGCAGCTGTATTTGTACAACCTACATCCACCACACTCCCCACATGTTGCCAAATGGCTGGGCGTGTCCTATCAGCATTATGAGGAGAGCTCCTTTGAGAGCAGGCACAGTACACCATGGGGCAGGTTTCTAGAAAACCTGCCAGTCCGCTGTGGTGTTCCATTTGCGCTCCAATGCCAGAAGCGGAATTAGCATCCCATCATGACCTTACACCATCATCAAGTCCCCAGGATAGATACATATACAGAGGCTACTTACATATACATCTACATAGGTTACATACATATACATCTACGTAGGCTACATACATACACATCTACATAGGCTACATGCACATGCATCTGCAGAGGCAGCAAACGTAGATCAATTTATGCACGACCCGCATAAATGCTGTGCAACCCAGATCTTCACCACCAGCAAAATCAGCTCAATTACCGCACAACCCGCATAAATGCTGTGCAACCCAGATCTTCACCACCAGCAAAATCAGCTCAATTAACGCACGACCTGCATAAATGCTGTGCAACCCAGATCTTCACCACCAGCAAAATCAGCTCAATTAACGCACGACCCGCATAAATGCTGTGCAACCCAGATCTTCACCACCAGCAAAAATAGCTCAATTTATGCACAACCCGCATGAGGCTGTGCAGTTCTCAAGTTCACACCAGCAAAAATGCCTCAAAGCAAATCACCACCAGCAAAAATGCCTCATATTTTTCTATAAAAGGAGGGCCTCTCTCACCAGGACTTTCCTTTCCCCCCCGTCATGGGAACATCACCCCATCACCAACCAATTAGTCAGTCAGTTAGTCAGTAAATTAAGTCAGTCATCATAAGTCAAAGTGTTAGAGCTATTCAGTTAGTAAATCAACCAACCACCCAACCCTTATAATAAGTTACAGTTGTCCCCATTCTCTTATTATTAGTGGCCAAGATTAGTAGTAGTATTAGTCACCAACCATCATCCTCAATAAGCTTGCCATCTTCAGCTTATTTAGCCATTCAACAACAGTCATAAGTCATAATAATTAGCCCTTATCAGCTTATTAGTATTAGTCAACAACAAACCATAGTAGTAGATCATTACACATCACCATCATACCATTCAACCATCCACATCATCTCATCACTCCATCATCATCACTCCACATAAATTATCCCCACTGGGTTGTTTATCCATCTTACTAGTTGAACCATCCACTTGCTTCATTGATTCATTGATCTAAGTCTGATTGAGACTACTACACTCAAGTAGTTCAATCTTGAAATCAGCCATATCTTTTTTTATTGATTTTGGGATTCCTTACAAATAGTGTAGTATTTAGAAAAGGGGCAGGCCAATAAACCACCCGTAAACTGTTGTATTAGCCTTTCAACCTAGTAACACAGTTTATTTCCCCCAGCCGGATCTTTACCAAATATATACATTTGTCCCACGTACAAGGAGTCCTACACCGCTGGATGCTTTCTGGTAAAAGCGTCCAGCAGACGCTTCAAAAGCGCCCTCTGGACACAGCATAGATGCTTCAAAGCGCCTGTTGGACAATGGGAACCAGAAGGAACCAGAGTGTCCAATGGGCGCCCACTGAATGCTTTTTGGAAGCGTCCAATGGTTGCTACCTGACAGAAGCTCCCAGTGGACGCTAATAGAAAGAGTCCAGTGGGTGCTAACTGACTGAGTCACCCACTGGAAGCTTCATAAAAGCGTCCAGTGGGCACTTCTGTCAGGTAGCACCCACTGGACACTTTTTTGAAGCATCCAATGGTTGCTTCTAACACAAAGCACCACATAGGGGCTCATTTTTTTGATTGAGCTCAAACTCTGCAGGTAATTCAAGGAGGGGGGTTGGAAATTAGGAGTTGATGTGCTAAGGGCCAACAAAAGGTAATACGCTGGTACTCTTTCATGTATCTCTTGTATTCCAATTTTATCTGTAGACTGCACTGATTTTGAGGGAAATAAAAATACAAATGCATTCAACATCAAACTAAACAGTCCCATATCCACATTTATTTTGTGAAATTTATGAGAAACAATTTGAAAAATAAAAACTAGACATTGGGCTCATTTTTAGAATCAACACAAGGTTGGCCAATTACAAAAGGACTTCTATCCCATTTTCTGAAACCTTGCACCAGGGGAGAATTTATGGCACTGGCATGCCAGTGCCACTCCATGTGTTTTTACTGGAACCCGGGGCCAATGATCCTATGTTTCAGTTCCCTATGAACCTGAAATGATGTTGATGTGGGTTAAGATAATTGGACAACATCTTCTGAAGTGAACCACAAAGCAAGCTGATATTTAAATGATCAAAATTGTAACTTTATAATGAATGAATCCACAAATCATATAGAACCCAAGCTGAACTCAAGTCAATCTTATGATTTTCTGAGTTCTTGAATGCTCCAATCAGTATTGTTCCATATTTAAATAATTCTTCTTTAATATTAATACATCAATATTTCCATTCATTGACATGTGGAGAATCATTCTGATTAACAAGTCTTTATCAACTATCATTTATTATTTCTTTGCAGTGCCAAAATAATTTTCAATCTAAACCGCTTGAGAAAATCTTTTCTATAACCTTACAGATCATGAAAAGATATTCATAAAAATGATTCAAACCATATTTAGTACATTTGGAGCTAAATTTAGAGCTCTAATTTTCTTTAGAAGTTGAATTTTGAAAGTTTTATACATGATTACATATGTCCCCTGGTTTTTAGATTTCATGAAGTCCTAAGTTTACCAAAAAGAATTGAATTTCCATCAGAAAAAGTATATCATACAATTTTTATCCAAGACATCTGAATTTTTACCCTCTTCCAAAAAATGACAAGTACACCTGATGGTAGTTGGCCTCCGTAATAATCCCCTTTAGATAAATTTTTGATTTCAATATTTTCAAAGATCATTTTTGTGCAGTCACTGTGCATTTTGCACAGTGACTGTGCATTGAACATGTGTAATAGTTGACTTTTTTTTTAAAAAAAGTTGGGTCAAAAGTTATGCCATAGTTTCCAAAGACCAACTCCCATCAGTTGCTTTTTTGCTTTGTTTGTGGTGCTTGGTGTACGCTTGTTACATTATTTTGACATTTGAATTTTTTCACGCTGCTGTACACCCGTACACCAGAGTACAAATTCATATTTCACAGTGATTTACAGGTGTGTGAAAGAATGTAAAGGTGGTTTTTGCTGTTTTGACCAAAAAATGATTAAAATGGGACACCTTTGTTGCAAATCCAAATGATTGTTTGCTGAAAAGTTTGGTCTGAGCCAAAAAGTGTACAAATGGGGGTAGGTAAAGACCCAATTCTTCAGATTTTAAAATTCCTTCAAAATGCGGGACCAACTACAATGAATTGCGGCACCTCAAAAACAGAGGATTGTGAATTCATTCCATTCAAAAAAGCACATTATATTTAAGTTTTTTTTGCCTCAAAAAAGTAAAAAAAAGATACTTCTTTGAAATAAAACAATCAAGAAGAAAGTAAATTTTCAAAAGAATGATGAAATCAGAACTGTGGTTGTTTTGGTATCAGTTCAGGTTTGCATGCTTCAAGTTTTCCACTTGAGTTGGACATAAAATCACATACACATCAAGCAACACTTGTTGTGAGATTGTTGGTGACTTCAAACTGAATTTCAGTTGAACATGCAGTTTGAATGTGCATACCTCCAACCACGGTTCAAACCAAGAGAGGGTAATGAGTTATGCAATGGCACCCGCCAACGGGTGCCATGAAATCTCCCCTGGTGTTGGATAGTACATTGCACCATGTCTTCATTTTGAATCTGTGGTATAACTGTTCTAAAAATTTGGTAGTGTTTGAATGGAGAATGAAAAGAAGAGGTGACTTCATGAAAATGCATGTGCCCAGGTATAAATTCGGGGAGTTAATCAAGCCACTGAAATGATTCCAGAATCAAAAGTTTGAAATAATGTTTATTGATTATTAAAATCTATTCTCACCTTTGGAATCATGTCATTGGGTGCAGTACTTCCAAATTTGAACTTGTGAACATCTCAATGTGGTGACTGCAGAATGATGTACTGAAGTACATCTTGGGAAGTAATGGACCCAATGACATGTCTCCAACACCAGGGTGATTTTTTTCAATGATCAAAAAGATAATTCAAACCTTTGGAATTGTATAAGTGGGTCAATTACTTCCAGAGGTATAGTTGGGGACATTTTTCTGGGTTCACCTTATTCAGATGTGCCCAAGTTCAACTCTGGAAGAACTGGACCCTATGACATGATTCTTAAGAGAAGGATGGTTTTTTCATGATTACAAAATCATTTCAACCTTTGGCAATGGAATCATTTCAATGGGTCAATTACTTCCAGAGTAATACTTGGGTACATTTTTCATGAAGTCACCACACTCAGATGTGCCCAAGCACAACTCTGGAAGTACTGGACCCAATGACATGATTCCAAAGGTGGAGATGGTTTTTCATAATCAAATTTAAAATGATAATTCAACATTTGGGTCAATTCCTTCCAGAGTCATATAATTGAGCACATGTTTCTGAAGTCACCACACTCAGATGTGTCCAATTACAAATTGGGAAGTATTTGAGTCAAGGAACTTCCAGAGTTTTACTTGCACAGTTTACCCCATCTTCAGCCTAAAAATCATGATAATAATGGTTTTATCAACCCTTTAAATGGACTTGCTCTCTTCTATTGTTTATTTGATACTAAAATCCTTCTGGGAAAGTGTTTCTTGGCTTGCAAGTTGTGGCCAGATTCAAGTTTTTTTACTATTTTCTTACTATTGATTAAGCAAGACTCTCAAATGCAAATAATTTTTACTTGTTCATAATGATACACTTTCTGAAATTTTACTTTTGTGGTTGTTAGATTCTATAATTTTATGCTTGTTAAATTTTGAAGTCTAGTTACTAACATGTTGCAGCTTGTTGGTCCTGGACCCCTTTCTAACTGTCCTCTGCACTGAATTCCTCACTGTTCTATTGCTTTACCAAATTTTCCAATCTCAAATCCTTGCCATACCAATGGCCCCCGGCACATCAAATCATCTATACAAATTTCATTGCGCATCCAGATTACCTACCTTTTGGAACAGAACACAAAAATAATTTCAGCTTGAATTTCAAAGGCAGGACCAACTGCAGTGGGAATTTGGTGTTGCTCACATATAGCCAGCACCCTACTAGTCCCAGTGGGACAGCACAGAGCACCAACAGACAGCTGAATAATAAACCTGCCAGCAAGGAGCGCAGCACGGAGTAGCATGAGCGGCCAAGAAGACACCAGAAGTTAGACTTAGCCTTTCCTCAAGTACTGGGTGCGCTCTCAAAGGAGCTCTCCTCATAATGCTGATAGGACACACCCAGCCATTTGGCGTTGTGTGGGGTGTGGTGGATGTATGTTGTACACATACAGCTGCCCAGATTTGGAGCAATGTCTGGTGTGGCAGCTGGTGACTAGCGGGGATTCCAAGCGGGATGCGGGATCCTGAGTTGGACGGGATTTTTTTCTATCCTAGCGGATAAGTCAGTTAAGAGCGGGTCTTGCATGCACACCGCAGCCTCACTCTGAACTGCCTTTATGCAGGTGACACAGGTCTACTTCCCCTTCTACATAATCATTGCTGAAATTGGATGTTCTTTGAAATCTATATTACATGAATACTTACAAAAAGCACCCCTGTCACCCACTTGAGCCTGAGGCGCTTTCCAACACCGTCAGAGTAACCTTATCTCAAGCGCCTGCAGGTTATGTAGTGACACATTTCCTGACAAGAGAATATGTACAGTCACTCTCCAAAAGTTTTTGCCGCAGTGTTGTGTGTTCCAGACTAAACTGTGGCAAAAACCTTTGGAGAGTGACTTTACAGTGCCTTGCCAGAAAGATCTGGCACATTTTGTTGAAGTCTAGTAGGCCAACCAACATACTTCAAGTCACAAGTCCTGGTTCAGGGGTACAAAATGGGTTCAAAAGAATGAATCTGAAAAAATAAATCAAAATGAAAACAATTTGAAATTTTATAAAATTGATTTTATTTATTGCAGATTTTCAAAAACCTTTAATATTGTCTGAAAAAATCTGACAAAATTAGAGGCCACAGCTTGACATCCAAAAAGAATGAAAGAAAAAAAAAAAAAACATAAAAAAAAATCAAAAAATTTACTGCTAGGTTTTTTGGATACTGTGGAGTGAGGCATTTGGGAGTCCCAAAAGAGGTTAAGGCAGTGAATTTCCATTTTTTTTTTCCCTGTTTTGCTGACCACTGTGATCCAAGATTTCATTTGGTCAAAAAAATTTCATTTATTTTCATTCCTTTCACATGTCCAGCTGTGGCCTCTAAGTTATTCAGATTTTCTCAAACAATATTCAAGGTATTTGAAAATCTGCAATAAGTGAAAACAATTTTATAAATTTCAAATAGTTTTCAAATTTGATACCTTTTTTCAGATTCATTCTTTTGAACCCATTTTGCACCCCTGAACCAAGACTTGTGACTTGAAGCATGTTGGTTGGTCTACTAGACTTCAACAAAATGTGCCAGATCTTTCTGGCAAGACACTGTACATACAACCAACAAAAACCATACAATTAACAAAAACCATTCATGATGAATCTGAGCCATTTTCTGGAGCAAGTGTACATATAAACCTTGGTTGATCATGTTTTCCGTCCCTTCTACAGTTGTTACATACATAAGAGACAGACCCAATTCTCTTTCCCTAAAATTTGATACGTGACCCTCTCCTTGATACACCACAGACAGTCCAATTACATTCTCTAATTTCTTGTATTAATTTGAAGTACAGTATCGAAGCATGTACCGCTCAGAAAACACCACACCCACACACATCCATGTGTGTCCGTGATCAGCATACATAAGGGGGGAGGAGAGCGAGAAGAGGAACACGCGTGTTTTCGGCGCTAGAGACGGCTCGCCAACGCCCGCTGAAAGACGTCACTGAACGAAGAGCGCCGCAAGCCGCTGTTGGAGATCCAAGAATACATGCCCAAAAAGAGACGTATGCTCAGGCATGTATTGGTGCAGCAAGGACACAAGCGGGCTGGACGAGAAAGAAGGGGCCGTCGCATAGTACCGGACGGCTATGTACGCGACAAGACAGGACGTGGTGAGCAAGACGAGCCGGTGGCGGTGGGGGTTCTTGCTGAAGAGTTTCTGCACACGGACTTTGAGCTTATTGAACGAGAGCTTTAGGTTCCTGCGCGCAAGCATGAGTGCCTTTCTCTGCTTGGGAGAAGGCGCAGGGCGCACGATGAGGTGCAGGGGCAGGTCGATGATCTCCTCGGCCTCCTGGTCGGATAGCTGGTGCGCTTGCGACTGGGACCACGTGTGGATGCAGCTCTTGGGCCCCATGATTTTGTGCAGCTTCAGGTGCCCATCCGACGGCCCGTGGGTCGTGTAGAGCCGCAGCGCTGACTGGACGATCGCTTCGATCGACACCCCCGCTTTGCGCCGTGCATCCTCGTCCGGCTGCGTCGTCTGCTCCTGCTTGATCCCTCTTTCATCGCCATCAATCTGCGCTGTTTCGGTCTCAGCCCCAGGCTGGTCCTGTGGAAGTTGATCGATGAGTGGTGGGTTGTTTTGCGAGCGCTGTTGGGCGGCGAGGTTAGTAGGCGCACTGCCGTCTTCTTTTATTGTAGGGTTGTTCTTCTCGTGCCCAGCGGCTGAGTGAGAATCAGGTTTGGTGACCATTGTTTGCTCGGGAGGATCCATGGTCAAAGGAGGCAAGGAAGACATGACGAAGTGGACCATATCGATATCGAGTTCGGATCCGTCTGCGAGTGCGTCGGCGACCAGCCTATCCACCTCGTCCATCTTAGTGAGACAGATGGCACATGCAAGATAGCAGATCATGACCGGGGGATGGCAGAGCAACAAGTCGAATATCCGCGAGACTACGTCCAGCGAGGTCAGATCATGCGACGTCAGGGTCAGGATCCACGACAGCGAGAAGAGCGGAAGACTCGAGGTTTGCGAGATCAGTGACGCAAATCGCGGCTTCTCCCGCTTCAAAATCGCTTGTGTGAATCTGCACTTCCCCATCGGCACAAAAAAAAAAAAAAAGGAGAACAGACTCGATATCAGCATGTGAGACTTAGGGAGACTTCAGTGTGGATATACATTTGACACTTACCTGAGATACCCCATTATGGGCGAGAGATCGCTCGTCATGCTGTCTCGAATCCGGTGAAGAGTGAACTTCTGGACCGTCTCTTCCAATAATCTGAGGTCCTGATCTATGTTAGTTCTATCGGCGAGCTTGTGGCGATCATAATCATTTTTTTCGATGGGGCGATCTTCAAGCTTATCTTTTCCCTTTTGCTCTTCTTCTTCTTCTTCTTCAGATATGATCGAGAGAGTTTCCAGGTCGAGAAAATTTAATAGAAAGATTGAGACGATGTCGTGATAACCTTGGAAGTAATTCAGTTTTGGAAAACGTCTCAAGATCGTGATAATGATGTGGCTCAAGGTTTCTCGGAGGTGGGTCTTGACATGATCAGGTACGTCTAGACAGCGCCAAAGTTCAGTTTTAGTTCACGGTCCCTAAGTCAATGGAAGAGACTCACGTTTTGGATAGTAAACAAATGATCGGTTGACGTCTAATGCCACCTGTCTTTCATCGCGATGTTCGGCTTTCGGCTCCAGGGAAGGACTTTCCGAATTTTTTTTATTTGATTGAAGCCCACCCATAATAGAAACAGAAAAAAGCTTGAAAATGTAAGCAAGTGTTTAAGGATCTAAAACATCGTCTGGTTTGTTTCATTTTTTTTTATGTGACCTCTTGTGTAGTTTTTCCTAATGTACCTACGGGAGAATCCATTCAAGGATTTGAAGGAGGAAGGGCTCACGTCGATTGGACAGGAGGAATACCGAGTACAAAAGACCTATTTAGTTTCATCATGATGGCTGGAATCAGCATGAGGTGTATCAATCAAGTGGACGATGGTCTCGGATGGGCTGACCATATGAATTTCCGGTGGCACGTTGCCGGATGTAGGATCTTGAGTAGCTGGGTTGAGGGCGGGTTGAGATGCTTGTCAGTCTGGGTGACTTCTTGGAGCCGATCGAGTAACCGGTGCGGCTGTGCGAATCCGCCGGCTAAGATGGACAGTTTCCTGAGAATCGCCAGATCGTTTTCTGAGGGTTTCCCCTCCTTCTGGTTCTTCATAGCTCTTCTTTCTGCTCGGTTCGTGTCTCGGTAGTTTTTCTAGTTTTGTGTCTGGTTCTTCGTGGTGCACTGAGAAGTCGTGACATGTCTCCCTTCCTCCATTTGTGCTGGCTTGGATTATGTAATCTGATGCCTTTCACCGAGCCACAGATCTGTGACATCCCTCTTCCCCCGCATACATACAACCACAGCCCACAGAATGGTCAACAGAAAAAGTATTTACATTGTAACCACGACAAATCCCAAGGAAAAGTTCCGCCGCGTATATAACCAGTTCTTCGGTAAGCTCATCATGACAACAGTGAAGGAGGAAAACAAAGATGCGGAATGTGAGATAAGATCTATGGCGAAGTTGAACTGATGCAGGCTGCCTTGTTTACAGTTTGTTTTTCAGATTGGTCTGCATATAGACATGGGGAAAGCGAAGAAAGCCAAGGCCAGCAACAAGGCCGCAGTGAAGGCGTCCAAGAAGGAGAAGCAGGCCAAGAAGGTGGAGCAGAAATCAAAGAAACAACTCGCGCTCGAGGCGGCCGCGGACGAGGAAGACCTCCTCACTACGCTGGAAGAATTCAGGGCGTTGAGTGGTCTTGCTTCATATATACTGGTTTAACGTCCCGATTGTTAGCATATTCCTGATTCATCTTCTTCTTTTGAACAGGAAATGGGAGGCAGAACATAAGGTCACCGAAGACGTCATCGATGGACCCCCCAGCCGAAGAGCAAATGCGTCATTCACACCGGATCCAAACCAACCGTACATCTGGCTATTTGGGGGTAAGGACTTAATAGAACTAGACAAAATTGGTTCGGGCTGGAATTTGATTGGTTCCAATTTCAGGAGAGTTCTTCAACGGCACCACGGCGCATTTCTACAACGATCTCTATGTGAGCCGGGATGTGGATTGAAAATGGTCGAAACAAAAAAAATCTGATGGGATTGTTTTGTCATTCAGAGATATTCGCCCGAGAAAAACGAGTGGAGAAGATACAGCTCTCCCACCTTTCCCGGGCCCAGATCCACCCATCAAATGGTAGCCACGCCGGCGGGCGGGGGGAAACTGTGGCTGTTTGGTCTGTCCACCGTGTCTCATAATTTCTCCTCCTCATTCCCCAACATTTCTCCATACATATTATAGGATTATTGCGCATCCCTATTTCCATTTCTTACTCTTGGATTTTGGTGATCTTTTGATCTTTCAGGAGGCGAATTTGCGTCTGCTAATCAGACCACTTTTCATCACTACAGGGACATGGTCAGTTTTATTTGTATTTGAATCATATCAGCGTCCACTGCAGATGACCAGACTCATTCTTATCTGATACTGTTTGCCCATTTACGCTGGCGGTCCGCGATCTGCAGTGGTGCTTTGACCTGACCAGCCATTCATGGGAGAGAATTGAAACCAAGGTCCAGCCGTCGGCGAGGAGTGGACATCGGATGGTTGCATGGAAGCAGTGGATCATCCTGTTTGGTGTAAGTAAGTTTATTGCATCTCTATGTATCCCACCTTCCTCTCCCCCTCACATTGAGCTGACCACTCGCTCTCTTTCTTTATTTGTGAACCTCTGAGCAAGTAGGGCTTTCATGGTCAGTCAATCGCAGATAAAAATCGGACCCTCGCATCGTTGATCTGCTCTGATGTCTATTCTAACCCGGGATTCATCCAACCAACCGTTTAGACGTCGGAGTTCGGACCAACTACCTGCAAGATCTGTGGTTTTTCGACATGATGGAGTACAAGTGGCAGCAGATCCTTTCACGCGACAATGAGCGATGGCCAAGGTACGCATCATTCCTTCAGGTCCAGCTCTTTTCCTCTTCATCCATGTGCTCTCTTTTGTAAGTGACGAGCCTCTTCCTCTCAGTCCTCGGTCAGGTTTCTCACTAGTTTCGATTCCCGAAGGCATTGTCTTACACGGCAAGTCACTGTCGCAATTCTCTTGATATGGGGAAGCTCTCACGAGGTGAATCTGGTCCATCCACTGGAAGCACTCATTTTCGTTTTTCAACTTCGTCCACAGGAGGGTATTCGAAAACCTACATCACCAAATCCAAAGCCAAAGGAGTCGCACTTGACGATACCTTCTTCCTCAAGCTGGACCCCACGAATCCTGACTGGTTGAAGAAGCTTAAATGGGAGAAGCGGAAACGGGTGGGCCAGGTCCCCAACTTGAGGAGCGGATCCACCATGGTTAATTGGGTCAATAAAAGTATGGCCGTCGGGTTCGGAGGCGTCTTGGATCTGGAAGACAATGAAGAAGGCTTGGTTAGCGAGTTTTACAATGACCTGTCAGTACTTCTCTCTTGTTGTCTCCGCGTTTCAACTTGCCGTCCCTCCATTTGTTGAGGTTCCACATCTAAATTTTGTTATCGCTGTTGTCGGATGGGCAGGTATGCATACCAACTCTCAGGAAACGGGCGGTGGATGTCTCTGAATTTGAAACGGCCCAAGAAGAAGAAGGGCAAGGATGTGGGAAGTGGGAAAAAGAAGAACAACACGAAGCATCAAGATCAGAGTATCGAGAAGCCAGTCGACAACGGAATGGAAGAGGAAGGAGTGCAAGATGATGACGAAGAAGCGATGGAACTGGATGAAGAGGATAGAATTGAAGAAGCTCGGTTGAAGGCTGAGCAACGTATCCGAGACGAGATTGCGCGGTCCAAGCTGAAGGCAAATGCGGTTTCTGCTAAAGCAAACGAGGCTACTAAATCAAATGAGGCTGGTAAATCTGGTGACAATCAACTTGTTGGCTCTCCAGAAGCTCAGGATCCTGTGAACGAGGAGGAAGATCCGGAGAAGACCATCCCGCTGGCAAGATTCAACCCGATGCTAGCCGTCCTGAAAAATACCCTATACATGTTGAGTCCACAGTTTTCGCCCTATCCGCAATCCGACCTGTTGTTCATTGGATTATTATTAAGATGGTGCGAACTATTGTCTGTGGCGCGTTGTCCACAGCTATGGAGGGATCTACGAGTCTGGAGACAAAGAATACACTCTGCAGTCGTTCTATTCGTTAGCGCTGGACAAGCTCGATCGGTACATCTGCCTGCGCGATGACGATATCCACAACCATGAATGGTACGACGACGACGACGATTCGGAGAGCGGGAGCGATGGTGATGACTCGGGGTCGGATGGAAGCAGCAGCGGCTCAGACAGCCATAGCGACCAAGAGGACGGCAGCCTTGATAAGGCCCAAGTCGCGCAGGCAGAGCCGGCGGTGCTGGACGATCCTGCAGAGGCTACTGAGATGCTTGCCACGCAACACGAACAAGTTGAGTAACATGGGCACACATATCTTGCACAAACCTCATTACCTGGCACTCATTCTCTTTGTTTTCTCGCGTTTTTTTTTTTTTAGGAAGAGTTGAAGAAAAAAGTAGAGGCGTTTATGGGCGTGTCCAAGGCCACCGAACGGTCTGTTGAGGAGACGATGAGCACGCCGCTCCCGGGAGAAACGCTGAAGCTGTTCTACGACCGGACGCGCGAGGTCAGCATGAGGGGTTTTTTTTTTTTTGCGCCACTCGGATCATTCAAGTAGCTGACACAGATCTTCGTTTGGTTCTGCGATAGTATTGGACGCAGAAGGCCCATTCTACATCTCAGCATCGCGGGAAAGAACTTCGTCGCGATGGTAAGGCTCTCCCCCAAAGCTCGCGTTTCTATTGTTCAAACGTCCCCTCTAATCTTGACATTTTCTTATCTTGTTGTCATATCCGTGAATATTGCTTCCCAGGTTTCTCGCATGCTGAAGAGAGATACTGTAAGCACATATTCAACTTGACCCCAACCGTGTTTTTTTTTTTTTAAAAAAAAAGTGACCGATCAGACGGACACCTGTTTTTTTACTGACGTCTTTTTTTGGGGGGACGTGTTGGTGGACTTCGACGGACGATCGTGTAGCCGAATACAAGCCGCTGTTGGAGGAGATTGAGCGGATCCAAGCGGCGGCAGGCATTGAGGCCTCGGACGTGCAGAGGCGGACCGGGCCCGGCGCAGGAGGCGGCGGCGGCGGCGGTGGGCCTGCGCAGGATAGCCGGCATCGCAGATGAAGAATCTGGAGTTGGCCTCTGCTGGGATCCTCATCCGCGTCGTTTCTCCTCCCTTTTTTTTTGCTCTTGTTAAGCCTGTGAAATCTTTGCGAATGATCACCCGGATCGGCTCAACACCGTCTCATTCAGATACCCGTTTTTTTTTCTGCCCTACGTTTTTTTTTTTTTGGCTCTTGCGCATACCTTGCACGGTCAGCGCTGACCTTGTCAAATGATCCGCCCGGATTGGCTTACCACCTGCCCAATCAGATACCTACCTCTTCCTCACTTTTTTTTTTTTTTGGTTCTTATGCGTGCTTTGGACTGTCAGTTACAAGGCCCTTTCTGAGGCTATCGACATGTTCCTTCTGGCCATGAATGTTTTTCCTATCGCAGACACGCACACCAGTCTCTCTGTCAGCTATGTGTATGAAAAAGCTCTGGTTTGGGAATATTTAAACTGGATACTGCAATCACTGTGATGAAAGGTTTTCATCAAAGGTCAAGTCACCTTCTATATGGCAATAATTAGCTGTAGGGGGTTAAACTCAGACATCTTTATTATTCCTTCTGTTGGTGATAAGCGTCAACCAAGGGTTGGTAAGAATTGTGAGTAGTTACTCTAGCAATAAGTGATTTCCCACTTGATTGCAAAAGGATCAAATTGGCGCTCAGCTGCTTCAGCTGCAGGGAGCTCTCAAAAGTAAACTGGTGAAGGTATTTGTGATGTTCACAATGACCGCTCTCAATTGCGCTCGATGTTTTCTTTGGTATAAATGTTTCGGTGACATCCTCAGCTTGTTGAGCGCGAGAAAAATTCATATACATGTGAGATGTGCTGTGCTGTGGGGTTTTCCTTCAAAAAAAAGCAGTGCATGGGTTTCTATTCATTAAGTAATTCCCAATTTGTTTCCGGATATAGTGACCCTCGTTTATTTTGATGATCGTGGCTTTGTGTATCAAGAGCAAGTGATGATAACGGTTGAGCATTCCAATTGTAGAGTGATTGATGGATAGCATTGTAAGAGGAAGATCCCATGAGTTCAAATTGAACGATTGCATGAAAAAGAGATATAAAGTGTGAGACTGCTTACCTTGCAATCATCAATCACGTTCCGGACGAAAACGCAATTCTTCAACGAGTTGAAATCGGAAGTTTTCTTCTTATCCTGCTCCTCCTTAGTAATATCCTTCTCCTCAGCAGAGGGGTCTTTCTGATGCTGATCGGGACCACCCTTTTCGGGTGACTGGTCGTCGTCCGCACTCGGGTTATTTGCGGGGTTCTCTTCTTCCAGAATTGAGCAGGCGATCGCCAGTCGACTCCCGTCGGAGTTGAATGCTAGCGACGTGATCGAGCCCGGGTATTTCGGCAGCTGTCGGAGCCGCTTCTTCGCCGCCGAGTCCCATATCGATACGATCCCATCCCCACCTCCAGTCGCAAACGTGCCAAACCTGCTTCCCGGGAATATGTTCACACAGCAGGAGCAAATGAGATCAGCAGTTATCTAGTGAAATGGTCCTGTCGAATCTCTGCGCAATACTGACGTCGGATGAAATGCCAACGCATTGACTGGATAGATTGTATCGACTCCTTCAAGCACTTGACGGTGGCATTTGAATGCATATTTCTTCGCCTGTGATTCGGTTGAAGTATCAAACAGGTCTACAGCGACCCTGCCTTCGATGGAGCCCGATGCGTAGCCTGTGTAAATCGGTAGAGGGGCGAGAGAAAAAAAAAAGGGAAGAAAAGACTTTAAAAAAATAAACCTTTCGCACGAGCACAACAATGCTAACCTTCTCCACGGGGAATGCATTTGATCGAGCGGGTCATGAATTTCAACGAGCTTTCTCTCTCCTGAAGGGGAGGGGGAGGGACGACAGTTTCGGTAGCAGCGAGCGTAGGATTCTGGTTGATCTGGTTAACTTTCTGGACGGATTCAGATAGCTTGGACAGGTCCCAAATCCAGATTCTCCGATTACCCATGGCGACCACCAATTTATCCTTGCAAGAATCTAAACAGTAAACCTTTGCAGGTAGGTTGGGTAGGGTGAGGCTACAGATTTGATTGGGGTACTGTCTATTTGCGGACGCTTTTGGGTCCTGAAGAACCACGGAGCGATCCCATGATCCCGAGATGAGGATGTCGAATTCGGATGAATAATGGACACATTTCACTGCGTCTTGGTGAGTCGAGATGACCCGGTTGGGCCGCGAGTTAAGATGATTTGCTGGGGAAGCCGAGTTTGCAGGGGTGGAAGTGGCAGGAGGAAAAGAAGACTCGAGGTCGATCTCTCGCACGCCTCGATCCAAGCTCGCAGTATACGCTCGTCCAGCGTTCTTGCCCGTCCCGAAGCACACGTCCAGCACGGCCGACGGGTGCGGATAGACGCTGACCGGATCCGTGGGTGTCGGATTGGATAGATTGTATAGCTTGACCGTCTTGTCCCAGGATGAAACCAGTAGTAAGTCTGGGTTGGTGGGGTCGAATTTGACGGCTGAGATCGCGTCCTCGGGGTGGCTTAGTTCGATTTCTTGAGTGCAACAGCAGGCGTGAGTTTTTTTTTTTTTTTTGTTTCTTCGATCAGCATGAGTCAAACCAGGGAAGCGCCAACTGGAGCTGGAAGTGCACTGACCCTTTCCATCCTTGGAAGTCATTTCTCCCGTCGTTCGTGCTGTGTGGTTTAAGCTGAGACTGATCCGATCACCACTTCCCTCACCAACTGGGGCCTTAAGCCTCGATCTCAGCCACGGGGACTCCACGGGGACTCAGCTCCTCCTCTAGGAAAGCTTATAACTTATCATACATCAACCAGCAAGAAAGCTATGGAAGGTTATTGTTGAATTACTTACATACACGGTCAATCTTGTGGATATGTTTCTGACTTTGAATCATGGATTTCCAGTCATTGGATCAAGTGGGCTTCACAATTGGACCAGCACATGGATCACTTGCCACCAGTTAAAAAGAATCTTCATCAATTATCATTTCAATGATCAATGTAACTTGGATAGATAATCACAGTACAAGCTGCACATTCACTGAGTCTGTGCACAGTATCTTTTATCTTGGTGAAAGTTCTTGTTGGATTTTTGCACTTAAGCTGACTGTGCAAATCAAGGAGCTACGTAATACCTCCAAGCCCAAAGAATCCAATGGCATTTGGATCTATTTCATTTGAGGCGTCTGTGGTCTAAATATTACTCGTTGATCTTGCTGTAAGCTGTTGCATGCTAGTTTTGCATAAATTTCCATGACAGGGCTTTCTTCTGGGGATCTGGTTGCAGCCACAATATAAATTGTTCCTTGTGTTTATTGTGAGACATCTGGGGTGGCATTTGAAAGAACAAAACAGAAAATGTTTCTATTTAGGTAGTCTAGCTAGACATAGTGTTATGGGTGCTAGATTTTGGCTGAGTGGAAGTTGAACTGGCATGCTGAGTTTGGGAGATAAGTCTGGTAAAATTATAAGCAGAGAATTTGAGGTTGGAAATAATTCTGATGATGTTTTCTGATATCTATGATGTAACAAATTCTATGGCCATTATTCAATTGGAATGGAAACAGTAACATCAGCAAGACCCAACCAGCTGCAGCAAGCTGAAATTTCAAAGCCAGCTCAAAACTTACATGATTTGTAAAATTGCTGCTCATGATAAGCTGTAAGCAAGAATGCAGGAATACTTCATGTACAAATTTAGAATATTGGTGTTCAAAGTTGCATATCCTAAAACAGATGGTACATATATCAAGTGCATTTGGGAACCCCGCCAATTTAATTTGAGCCCGCTTGACCAAGAGGGAACTGTGCTTAGGCAGAAATTGGGCATGTGCCCAGACCAGCGTGATACACCACAACAAAAATTAATGTCCAAAATTGACAGGGACCTGTCAAAACAAATAAATCCATATTATGAATTTATGCAGTTATGAATTTATCTTATGTAAGATTTTAAGTAACTTTGAACACCCTAAAATTGAATGAATCTGCAATGAGGTTGTATCTGACAGAAAAAGTATATTCACTTTGTCCTGATGTTCAATTGAATTTTTCATGCAACAGAAAAAGGGTTAAAACTTAAAATCCACCAGCTCATATCAGCCCTATTTTAAAGATGTCTTATCACCGTGTATAGCGCATACCAACCAACATTAAGTAGAAAAACCCGCCAAAATGGCTTCAGGTTCAATAATCACCAGAGCATATTTACATAGACAAGGGGTAAGTTCCAGATGAGATATTGTCATCCAAGAAAGATCTGGACTTCATTACAATCCCGACTTGAACATAAAGACTTATTTAGAAATGGGTTATGTACCTTATTTGTTTGAGAAAAATATCACATTTCTTTATCTTACATAGGCCGAATGAAAGTATTGATAAATTCAGTCATAATCACTGCAATTGTCTTGGTAATGGTATGTATCGTTTGTTATAGATATCCTCTTTTTACCTATGTTCTCTTTTTACAGGATTGAGCTTGAAAGCTACACAAACGTGCATATAGAATTGAGGCAGAATCTGCAAATGGATATATCACGAAAGACATGTACAGACACACCGGCGCACAGACAGGAAACAGAAAAGAAAATCGAAGAGTAGAATAATAGAATACTAGGCTGATCTGGAAAAGGTTCGTTGTTAATTCAAGTGCCGCTCCCCTCCGAATCTTTCTTCTCTGCCATTTTTTGAAGTTCCTCGGGTAGGCTGTCGAGATTGAAAACCATGCCTTGTCGGCGCTTTGACGATCTTGTTGGAGAAGGAGTGTGAAGGGCGGGTGTTTGCGGTTGTGGCAGGTCGGGACTGGTCAAGGAATCATCGGTTGGATTGACTATCTTTGAGAAACTCTGGGGCCGAGGGATTTTGATATTCCATTTCAGCTTCGTCCTTGGCTTGGGGGGTTCGATGAAGCGTACTCGAAGGCCCCTAATTAACCAAATGTGCAAATTAGGACCTTGAGAGCATCCATGATTCCATCCCTGGAAGGGCCCGGGACTGATAATATGACTTACTTCATCTCGGGTAAAGATGATGGTGCAACTACCGCTCCAGTTTTGATAATGAGAAGAGGACTTCCGATCCGAGTGCGGTCGGAGTCCGAAGAGTAGACGGTTGAACTCCTATGGAACCTGGTACCGTGGCTTGATGAACTCGAAGGAGATAGAGGTGTCGGCTCATCTTTCGGCGAGCTCATGCGCTCAAGCCCAGCCGCATAGAGGTAGTATTCTTGATCATCAGGTACATGTATCTCGTTCGCATCACTGTCAGGCGGAGGGGTTTTCGCCAGAAATCGAGCCTCTTCAATAAGATCCTGCGGCCGTCCGCAACAATGAAAGGATTCGTCCGAGTCAGAATCCTCCTCCTTGCGCATCTTGCCCTTGATTGAAGGCATGTTGTCGAGAGTTGAGACTTTGGAGTGTAGGGTAGATGGATGGACTGGTTCGTAAGTTGATCTAAAAGGGAGAGAGCGCAGGCTCCGATTCTGGTTTATCTTGCTCTCTAATAGGAATTTAGGACGCGTGATAAGGCTACTCCAGGGGAAACACTGGCCTGAAGGAAGAATGACTCAGTCTTATATTATAGTCAGGGGCTGAGTGCGCGCTGCTCAAGCAACATGAAATATTTACATACACGCGAATTGGCAATGCTGAGGATTCTTTGGAAGGCGGGTACAAATAAAGGCTCAGCTTGTATACCAAAAGCTAACCCGTTCTCCAGTGAGACGACTTTTCCCTCACTTTTTTCTGCTGGGGGTACTGGGCTGGCAACGCTAAGTTTTTCAGACTAAAATGAGCCTCTGGTTTTAAATGGAGGAACGGTAAGGATTGTCGAGCTTTAAAGATGGAAGTCCCTGACGAGTTCCGTACGGGCAGCGATAGACGAGCTATGTACGATGGGGGAGCCGATATCGCCATACATAAATGCATCGAATTACCAGATTGTAACACCACCACATAGCATACACGCACCTACTACATGCCCTTTTCTTGCCCAAAGCATATATCACATGTGCATTCTCAAATGGAAGTGGTACATTACTACATAGAAGCCCTTATGAATATAAAGTTTGCGAAGTTAACACTAAAAAAAGCTCAATACGCTCCATGTCAGGCGATTACTAACTCCCCGCTCTTGTACAGTTCATGACCCAGGTTGCGACCTGTTGCGACTGTTGCAAGTCGTGAGCATCAGCTTAGACTACCATGTCGAAGACAATTCTCAAAGTAAATGTGTACCATCTATCAATTATAAATACATAAATTCGGACCCATTCCAGGCAAGAGGAAAGAATGTGTTGAATGATAGAACCATTGCCCCAGCAGGGCCCATCCCCGAAAGGTGACTCGGACCCAAGTCGCAATCATCAGGGGTTTCCTGTTCTAGTAACTTTTGCAGTATTAATCAACAAGCAAGGAATCACGCATGAAGGCAGGAAGCAGAACGCTTAAATACTTATGTGAGGAATAAGGATTTTGGCCGGTTGTGACTCGTGAGTCGTGAGCACTGAGGGATCGACGGGTGATTGAAGTCTTCACCGACTATTTGAATATCCACATCACTCACACATCAGGCATCTGCTGTACAAGAAAGATCTTCACTTCCATATGACTTTCTTGATACATGACCTGTCCTCCAAAACTTCCTTTAAGTAGATGTATGTGCGAGCAATGTAACACAAACGCCGCTCATATAACTTGCGAATAGATATTGGGGTAAGACCTGGTAAAGCAGATTTAAATGAGCTTATCTCTGATTATCCGCTGCCAGCAGTGTGGTTCGGGTTTGTAGGCAGGTAAAATTTGGGTACTAGTAATGAAGGACAATCTACGTCCGCCATTGGAAGAGTCTGACACTTCAAGTTGAGGTGTAGAATATGTAGCTTTAATAAAACCCTTGTTTCGGCCGACAGAGGTGCAAGGCCAGAGCTGGCATCCGCAAAGCAAGCCTCTAGATCAAGAGGTGCCCTCAATTTCCATATGAATGTTATGGTGCCGGCACTATTATGACCCTTTAGGTTTCTTGCCCTCCCTTCCAAAAAAGCTTTCTGGAAAGTAATTCATGCACTATTCCAAGCAACATCACATCAAGGCCTGAATCTTGCGCGTATGTATTACCCCACAAACACTTGGAGGGGAAGCACATCCTTGCACATCTGATTACTTCATGCAAGAAGAAAGAGAACATTTGATTTTTTCATCTTTCATCATGGCTGCCTTTCAACTTCGACTTTGCCTTGTTCCAATCACTTCCGATGACTAGGTGCGCTGACGTCTACCTCAACACAAGTCCCTCCAATTGGAGGGCCTGATTCTCTGGGGGACGCAAGGGGACGCAAGCGGCAGCTTTCCATCCTACAGGAAGTACAAACATGATGTTAAATTGTGCAGCCCGGAGGCAACAGGTACATTTTTTTTTTTGGAAACATCAATCTTCTTCACGTAGATTTGAATCATATTCAATAATCTTTGATTCCTAAAGATAGATTCCAAGGAAAGGGAACTCTGTGGAGATGAAGTAAAAAAAATAAAAATGGATATGTTTAATGCTGGGCTTTCCAAGGATCTCAGAGCCAGATCATCCTTATTAGTAGCACCAAAAATGAACAAGATCTCATTCCACTTGTGAGAGTCCTTACATGACCTCTAAAGTCACAGTACCTGTGCCAAAAAATCAGAAATAAGTTGCAAGCCCCTCCTTCAGAGGCTTCTTGGTAAAAAACTCATGTTTCTCTGAAAAAAGAGGCTTTGTCAGGCTAGAAGTTCAGATTTTTATGAGCCCCTCAGACTGAACTAAGTTGCCCAAGCAGAGGGCCTGAGTGATGGGGTCAAAGGGCCAAGCATCACCACAGGAAAATCTTTACTTGAGAGAATCACTATGTATGCTGGTGTGTTGCTTGTATAGCAAGCAACACCCCAAAGTACAAAGGGACCTCTATAACCTGGTGTGTAAGAGAAAATAATGTGTAGGTAGGTAATATTGTTTTCTAAATTTCAGAATCCCAATTTCCAGAGGTGGGTTGCTCTGGTGTATAAGATGAGATTAAACTTGATGCAAGTGGACTGGTTGTTGGCCAATGTCTCCCAGGTGTAGAAAGGAGTGGAATCTCTCCCCAGGAACTCACACCCAGTTAATGATATTCAAGATGGAAGTTCCATACAGTTATTTGTGCATATAAGAATACTACTTTAGAGTATTTCAAGTAGCTGTGATGTTTGGATGCCATTTTATCTCAAACAAGAATGGAGTTTATGAACATCATCTCTTCTGAAATTCTTGACACTACCCTGCCTGGAAGTATGTTTTTGTGAAATCTGTTAGTTCTGTGCATGACCCATGATGAGAAGTCATTTCCAGCCACTGTACAGTAGCTTGCCAGAAAGATCCAACACCACTGTTTTTGATAAAAAAGGGGTTAGAATTGGCTTTCAACACCTAATTTTTTTGACACACTTGCAGGATGGTTGGGAGAATAAAAAAAAAGAGGTATTGCTCCTACAAAACCAGATACAAAAAAGTTAACAATAGAAACATTTTTTTCATATCCAGCAAGATGTTGGATTTTTTTAAAAAAAAATGTGTAAAAATTTGACCGGGGTGCGCAGAGACTGATCATGGGGAAGAATGATTGTAAGAAAAATAAAATAAAAAAATGTCATAGGTTTTGATTCTGATGAGCTCATCAAAGCGCCAATGGTGGAAAAAGTTGATCATGCCGTTCCAAGGTTTGCTAATGGGTGTTGAGGCCATTCCGGCTTCAGCTTGGCCAACAAGACAAGCATTGAGCTGAGATGACGGCTGAGGTGGTTTGTTGCAGGTGTTTACAAATTGAGTGTGACATGTAAATCACATGCTTAACCACTGGGTGGACACCCTCAATCACTCCGATTACCCATGCGTCGGATCTTTCTGGCAAAAGTTTTTGGCACAGTGTTGTGTGATCTAGACTACACTGTGGCACAAACTTATGGAGAGTGACTGTACATAGAGTTCAGTTATTATAGCTATATATATGAGGCTTGTTGTGGTCCACAAGATATAACACTTGCACATCTTTCAAACAATCAAGGAGCGGGGTGTGGAACTTGAGAAGAATGGGAAAATGAAAGTGGAAGTGTGAAGCACACATTGCAGATGATACATGAAGGTGTAGTCAGCAAAAACTGATTATGCTATCAGCTATAGGGGCTATATGTACTTGAATGACAGAAATGACATCCTTAAATCATGACTGAACAAGACATATCCCTGAAAGAAAGGGATTGCAGGTGCTTGAACACCTAGCCCCTCTGCACCCAAGTTGTGTGAGTGTCAAGATAAAGCAGGCTAGTGTTCACCCCAGACAGAAAAAAAAAAAAAACTGGTTTGCAGATAATATCATGCTTGTGTGCTCCATCATGATGCACATTCTTCATCTCCCATGGCACTTGGAATAACCCAAGAAACTCCCTATGCATGTATATATATCCATGTGCCAGTGGACAACCCACTTTTGTTGAATTTTCTGCCCAAAGCCCAAATGATTAGACTTCACCCTCTTTTCCCCTCTTACAACATCATGATTATCCAACCAACCAAAACAAACCAAAAAAAAGAACACCCAAGCCTGCAAGAGAGAAAACTTAAAAGGGATAGGACAGAACAAAATGAGGGAGAGTGGATCATTGATTTTTTTTCCAAAGAAAAGAAAGAAAGAAACAGTTGTGGCATGTGCATGTGGTCAAAGAAAACGCAATGAGAGTGGACCTACACCACCGATGCAATAAATAGATAAATAAATAAACAAGGTAGGTGAGAAAGACCATGCAAATGGTGTTGGTGGACGTATATGTATAAACAACATGAGAAACACCCCAGCCAAACAAAGTGAGAGTAAGAAGAAGAGAGAAGGAATGGGAAGGGAAGGGAACCATGCTTCGCAAGCGGCGCCATGACAAAATAGATACGACAGAGATATGCACTGGTGGTCGGTGCTGCGTCGTCAAGACACACACCACCCCCGCGCGCGCCCCCCCCCTCTCTCTTCTACGTTATACAACATACATACCTATGTACATATATATATATATATAAATATTAAGAACGACATGTGGAAAGGAATCGTGCGGATGGTTTTGCAGGACGGAAGCGTATATATATCACAAGAGAAAAACGAAGAGTAGGGGGGGGGGGGGGTGGGGACGAGCGCGGGGGAAGTTAGGCGGCCAAAACGAGGACCTAAAAAAGAACAAAATAATAATAAGGTTATGTTGATTGCATAGAGAGAAAAGAACAACGAGACATACGGAAGAAGGAGAGCGGGGATGGATCAGACAGAGGGGCGCGGAATTTTGGTCTCGGAATTCGGGCGGGAAGTGGTGGTGACGGACTGGAGTAGATTGCTGATACTCACGCTGCCTAAGCCAAGCAAGAAGGGAAAGACTCGCCCCAGATGAACATGTCTCCTATTCTCTTCCACCAAAAAAAGGGGGGAGGATAGACGAGGTACACAGAGAGATGCGGAATGGGAATGACTGACAATTGCTGTTCGAGCGTGCAGATCCGCTCCACCAGCCGCTCGCCCTCCTCTTGCATCGTCGTCGTCCGGCTCCGCGACGTCGCCGTCGTCGGCGGACTGTCGTATACCACCCCGCTGCCACTGCTCGGGGAAAAATCACGCTGGTTCGTTCGCGAGGTAAAACTGGCCCTTCACGAAATGGGTTGGAATAAGAAAACATCAGACGAGAAGGAGGCCGAGACGAGGAGGGAGACACGAGAGACGATCAAGCCATGACTGAAGTGAGGGAGGGAGAGGGAGAGAGAGAGAGAGAATGGCACCAACTCGTTCAGCTTTGCCTGGACGAGCATGTCAACGCGGTCCTGCACCAGCTGGTCAAGGTTCTTTCGCATGGCTTCCTCGACCCGTTTGTCGAGATCGTCGGGCTCGATGGTGGACGCGGGGGCGGGTGTGGAGGAGGGTTTGGCGGTGGGGTGGTGAGAGAGGTTGGGAGCTGAGGGGCGGAGACTGAGTATCCTTGGACTTGAGAAGGGCTTGGTGGATGATGGGGAAGGGGCAAAGCAGCCCGACAGCTGGCGTCTCCTTACGCCCAAGCTCAGTGACTGGGGCGGCCGCGGCGAGTCGCCGCTCGATTTCGGCGCGGGCGTATGCGGCGGCCCAGTCGTCGTCGTCGCCCCGCCCGCCTTCATGGGCGTGTGTGGAAACGGCAGCTTCGAGAATGCATCCACCGACGGCCGTCGGGCCCACAGCACCTTCATCGCAGATGGCGTCGGCTCCGTCGGCGCCTGATCCGGTAATGAACTGGGCACAGACTTCGTGCCATGCTGATATAGCGACACAGACGGTAGGAGAAACTTGCGGTCCACTATAAGCCACAATGGTTGAATAAGCAAAAGGAAAAATCAATCTGGGAAGGCCTCCGACAAGTGTTCAAAAGAACAATTACTGACAGACTTTCAGAGCCTGATGCGAGACTTTATTTTCCACATTTCGAGAGTGACTACCAAAAGTTAACGTGCTGACCAAAAAAAAAAAAAAAAAAAAAAAGGGTCAATAAGTGCAAGTTTACGAGGGTGATTTAGGTGTGGACTGACTTGATCGTATCTCGATATTGCGAGGCGACCGGCGCGATGTTGCAGATGACTAGGCCGGCTGACGTCCCCCGAGACTGTCGCTCAAGATTCTTGTCAGCTTGGAGTCCCGATAAGGAATCCGATGCTACATATCCTCGATGCCAAGAGATAAGCTAAGCAAAAGTGGACAGGAGAAGACAACGTTTCAAGGTGCGGATGGATGAAAATTGGGCTGCTCACGTCTCCAGAATTGAGTGAGCGGACGACCTTGCGCAGTGCCAATAAGCTCTGATTGATCTCGACGGATTCCTTCATGCGGACTTTATTGTTTTCGTTCCCAGTTTTTTTGTTATTCTCACTACCTGCCAAGTCTATCAGGACGCATTTACCCTGGAGGATGGGAGTATTATCCTGGGAGAGATGTTCGACATGGATGGTGAGGATGGCATGAGAGCGGGAGGAGGTGTGGTTGAGTTTAGTGCTGGAGACGGAGCGGAAGCGCATGACTTGGGAGTACAGTTTATCGAATTGTGCGATGCTCTTGATGGTGACATGCCGCAGGTGTGGGATGAGGATCTGGCCATTCGCGGCCTCTCTGATTGGGAGGTCCCCTCGCCCCACATCGCGAGTCGTGGACGTGCCGCCTTGGATCAGCAGGTCCCACACCTTGTCCTTCCATATCTCGTAGCATGTGATCGAGACGTGAAAGCTCGTCGATGGATGCGTTGACTTGAGCCCTTCCACGCGCTCAAATATCGTCCGGACGGCCCGAGGCGTGATCCCTGGATCGCTCGGTGAGCCCTGCAGCGTGTGTGTCTTTCCTGAGCCTGTACAGCCGAAGCTTAAGAGTGTTTCAGCATGATTTTGAGGAATGGTATCAGCCATCGCAACATTTCCTATTTGGCGCCTCAAAATCATGATAAGAAAGCATCTAATTAACCAACGTAAAGATTGTTGCAGTCTACATAAAAACGTGGCATGGTCATCATTAGGTAAGTAATACATTGCATTGAGGGTATGCAGAGAGGACAGATTTGCTTCGAGAACTGACAATACCCTCAAAGACCTTGGTGACCATGTCCTGCACCTCCCCCATGTAAATGTCTTGCTGATCGCTCTGCTCGTCGTAGCAGGCCGAGAAATCAAAACGGTTGACGAGATGTTTAAACGGATCTGTTAAGAGGTGGGTGCCACAAGAACCCTCGATCAGCATGGTTGGTGTGGAGGTTAGAGAATGTAGGGTTGAGATATAGATAGAGAATGGCTGACCGGTGGTTCTGATTTCCGTGCGACTCAGGACTTGGACGACTGAAGGATCGGAGGTGGATTCATCGGGGAGACGCGGTCTGAGTCGACAGACCACCTTGACGGCATGGGTATTATTATGGTTGTTATTGGATGAGGAGACTGAGGAGGAGGGTGTCGTGTCGGTGGTGAGGGCCTGGGATGTGGGCTTGAGAGAGTCTTGCACTCCGGCTGGTTGCTCGCTGGCTGCTACTGCTTCTCTGGGACGATTGAGCGCCAGGATGCTCTGCAAAGTATGCATGGTTCTGGTATTTATTCTATTTTTAACGCGGAAACAAATCCAATATAATATAAATGGTAATCTATTTATTTATATTTATGTTGTAAAGAAGAGCAAAGGAACGAGTCTCTGTTTGTCTGGGGAAGGGATAAGAATAGGAATAGGAATGGTTTTAACAGATACCACCAGAGAGAGAAGGAGAATGAGAAGGAGAGAGCGTGTGTGTGGGAGTGGGAGTGGAGTCAAAACGCAATGAGGTCCAAGTCAGCACGCGTGAGCTTTGTATCTGATCTTCATCATTTTCATTCCTATACATACATACAGCGTGTAACATAACATATTTATTTAACTCGAGAGAATCGAGATGACTTGTGTTCTCAACTGAGGCGCAGACTCAGACTCAACCATCGGGGTCTGCCAGTACTATGTACATGTATCTCTCGGAAGCTCGGGCCTCCTCCGACGCTCCGGCAGCTGGCTTTCTGCATTGTCTTTCTTGACACTGGACAATTGCCATGGCCCTTCGGAACACGGCTTGTCACTTTAAGACTCAACTGCACATTATTAGTGACTTCAGTTCATCAGTTCACAAGTGGGAACATGCTCATGGGAAAGAGTACGTAAACCATTCATTTTAAATAAGCAAATTGATTGTAACAAACAACCTTCTGGCGGAGCAGCAGTCAGGTCTTGAGCAAGAGCAGGTTTGAAGTTTGAGGGGAGCAATGCGGGGCTGACTGGAAATAGAAACGCGTTATAAAAGCAATTCGGCCTGAGTTGTAAAGACCGAGCAATGATGATGAATGGAAACCCCTCTGCCAGCAGCCAAAATATGGTCAATGTTATGTTCAAGTTTCCTCTGCTGCTACGTAAGCCACGTCCACCACATCATAAAGAGAACTGGATCATATTATCTTCAACCAATCTCATGGTTTTTAAGCCTAAAAATGTAAATATTTGATTCCTCTGATATCGATTTGGCCGTCTGTGAGATGCTTTGATGTCCCTTTTTTCACAACGTTCAAGATGCGGAAAAACCTTTCCTGAACGTAATCCAGGAAGAACTGTGGCAGGATGTGCTTTCATATAAGCTCCATGCAATGCCATCCTTAAAGTCTGGGGACATGTTTGCTGTAACAAGCCTTGTGTGGAACTTGATCGTGGCCCTTATGTCAAGAAGAGTGCTGCTTACGAAGGATTTGTGAGTGCCAATATTGATGAATTGGCCACTCCGTGATCATCTACTGCCGTAGACTAACCGACGAAGGGCATCCATCTCATTCTTTCCAACGTCGATTCCCAATACCTCCAAGTTTCATCTTGCCCTGCGTTCGAGTCCAACCCTGATCCCATCCACACGCCGTGCTCACCAGACTTCGACCCCACGTGTGTGCAATCATGCGTTTCGCTAAGTGTGTCATCCCCTTCCTAGTGGCTGGCGTCTCAGTCGCCGTGTTGGCTTCGCCCGCCACGGTGTACGACCAAGCAACAGCCCCTGTACGACTCTCCAACAAGTCCCTCGACTCGGCAGGAAGCGCACCCGAAGCGACCTTCGAATGGGAGAAACATGCCGAATCGGAAACCGAGTGTGCCGTGTGTGGCGGCGACGAACGCGGCGTCTGCACCTGCGACCCCCACCCGCAGCCTATGGTGACACTGCCCGAGTCTGCTGTATAGCGCACCTTGGGTCCCACTTGGCCTCTTCACATGTACTTTCTTCTTTCCATCCTTCCTCTTGTAGTGTTCATATGCGCTTAATAGTAATATCAAAACAGTGATGTCCTTTGATAGTAATAACCCCCCCTCCCCCCTGCAAACAGATCTG
Organism: Puccinia coronata f. sp. avenae; assembly: GCA_002873125.1. NCBI lineage: Eukaryota > Fungi > Basidiomycota > Pucciniomycetes > Pucciniales > Pucciniaceae > Puccinia > Puccinia coronata. Next base: position 510,379 of record PGCI01000002.1, read on the forward strand.
AGGCAAGCAAAACAAACAGGTTGCCCGGTGCCCCTTGATGGCATAATGTGATACAAAACAACCATAGTCTTATTAGGGCATGTACTGGTCTATTACTATCGTATGGAAATACAAGTATAGATATAGGGTTTCCAAATTCTCCAGAAGAGGGTAAATCAACAGTACAACAAAACATAGTTTGCTTGAAGGCGAGAGAGGAAACGATAGCCACGTTTGACCTCATGGATATAAGCACATTCGCTCTAACTCTACAGCAACAAAACAGAGAGGCTGTAGTAGCACCCGGGTCTCAGCCAGATATCAATAATGGGAAGGTACATTCCGGGAACAATTAGCAGAAGCCTGCGAACAAGGGATCGAGAGTTAATGTTCAGGTAGAGATGATTGGAGACAGGACAGGAAGTGGAGGACGGCAAGAATCAAGTAGCACAAGTCGTTGTCCTGGATGGCGCGCTGTACCACCGTGCTGATATCCTGAGAGGATTGATCGAGCTAACTCACGAGACAAAAAAAAAAAAAAAAAAAACAAGGGATGAATTTCGTGAGGGAGATGTGATGATGATGATGAATGAGAAGAAAAGATGAACTGACATAGGCAGATGAGATGATCTGCGTCCCCAGTGCAGGCGAGTTTGCAAACTCGACCACCAGGATTCCAATTAAGGGACGGCGAAGTCCGAACTTGACTTGCAGCGTGGTAGGGCTCGACAGATTCGCTCCTGAAACATCAATCGATAATATACTTTGAACGGCCTTGTAAGTCCGGGACACACTCGTCAACCTAGTGGTAAGATGCAACCCATGGAGTTACAGATAAGTCCAAACTTGACCATGAACGGATTTTGAAAGGGTCGCAATGGATTAAAGAGACGCGGTTGAAGCATCATACCATTTGCGGCAGGATTCCAGCTTGACGATGGAGTTGCCCTTAATGCGACCACCCAGAGTTCTTCTCCGGTGGCCCTCGGCCTTTTCGATCGCGTTTCGCTCGATCCTTAGCTGGTCGACGAGCTTGGACTCTTTGGGGTATTGGGCCTTCAGCTTGGGGATCTGCTGGTTGTTGTCCGAAAGCTTGGTCGTCATTTCCATCAGCTGACGTTCCAGTTCACCCGCTGCCTCCGTCGCTTCCGTGATCGTCATCAGCTCCACGTCGTCCCCCTTCTGGCTCATCTTCAACTCGTTCAGCTCTAGCTCGAGGTCGGCTATGTCGTTCGTCAGCGCTCGGCCCAGCTTGAAAGTCGCCTGAGCGCTCGTGTATCGATCTTCAATTTCCTGGGCTATTTGTAAGATCTTCCTCTCATCATCAGCCGCAATTGATTGCTGCAAAGCCACGAGCTTTTTCTCGTATTCGAGGTTAGGCTCATCTACAATGAGAATAGTATTCGCGTTAGTTTTCTTCTTCCCCGTGGATTACAGTTGAGGTCAGGCAAGAATCATATAAAAAACATACTGAGCCTTTGGATCTCATCGTAAGAGCATTTCAGTCCATCCTCATCCAGTATCGCGCTAGCAATAAACTTTTCTTTTGCGGCAGCCTCGACCCAGTTGAATTGTACGGCCGAGAAGTAAGACTTCATCGAACAGAATGATTTATAATACCGATTTCAATCAGTTAGCAAGCGATCCAACGAAGAGATATTACTCAATGGAGCACCATGAAGAAGAAGTAATTGAGGAAACGTGAGCCGTACCTCGTAGCTAATCAGATCGTAATCCAAAGTGTTGAGGAACTTGCCTTCTATCTCCATCTGTTTGACATCTTCGGGAAGGTCGCCATTGTCGTCAATCTCTTGGTATGTGTCGAACGAGGGGTCTTGTCCAATTAGGTCGCGCCGTAGATCGAGCGAGAACAGTTTGTTGGATTGGTATTCGTCCAAGACGTTCGTGATGGGTTGTAGCTCATCCATCTTGCAAGTCTCTGAGGTATGGGTATGTATGTATCTGTGAAATGAAGGGTGTGAGATGTGTTTGTTGGCAGTGAGCCTGTGAAGCGTGTGGCTCTCTAAGTTGAGGTTGATGTGGTTCCCGTTCAACCCAAACTCTGCAGCTGTGGAGGCGCGACTATTTCGGCGCGAGACTCAAGTCGCTTGTCACCGGCCACCACATAACATACAAGTTACAACAACTTCTTGATCTTCACATACCAAGACTAACTAGTCCTCCACCTGCGGGGCAGCGAAGCTGTCCACGCCAGTGGAGGCCTCTAACTTAATGAAGTCCCTCCTGGTTTTGGAGGGCAGGTGGGCCCCGCAGGCCCTCCGAAGGAAGGACTTACGTCGGCTAATGTCCCCTGCCTCGCTCTACTCTAAAACGAGTTTGTGTGGTAACAATTTTAAAACAAATCTCACAGCTTCAACATAGCAGTTGTTGTAAATCTGAATAGACATTTATGTTTGCCTGACTTTTATCTTTCATCCTGGTGGGTCCATATCCCTCAGAGTTGCAACACACTCCTCTAAAAAATTGTGAAGTTTTGGTTGAGCATCAAACTAAATTTTATGGAGTTTCACCTGTGCCATAGTTGACTGTATTACAGGTGATACATTTTCTTGCTGCAATCTTGTATTCCAACATCAGTTGCTATATTTCATGTATTGTTCATTTCCACATTTGCATAGCATACTGTACAACAAAGCATGAAAGCAATTGTGAATCACAAGAATCCTTATAAATCCAGTTTCTGTGTCATGGAATAAATGTCATGGAGAGGACTAAAAATGAAGCAGAGAATGCAGCGCACATTTTGTTCACTGGAAATATCTTTGGGAGACAGAAACTATGGAGTGTACAGCCCACCGAGTAAAAAACAGCCTCAAATGCTTTTGGAGTAGGACAGGCTGGGGAAGATAAGGAGTAAGTCCCTCCTTCGGAGGCCCTGCGGGGCGAAGACAGAGGGGCTTCATGAAGTTAGTGGAGGCCTATGTCCTAAGTTGGAATTCCTGCGTGACTAGATTTCAGGTTTTGGCTGAAAACCACCCTTTTCTTACAAAGCCCTTCCTAGCCGCTCCTCTGATCACATTCCTCCAATTTCCTTTCCATGCTAGGAAGGATAGCATCTTGCGCTCATTTTGGCCTCTTCAGTTTCCTTCTCATGTGTTGCTGGTATCTTTTTATATTATTTTTTGAAAACGGTATCCTCTTGATTTGAGTTACCAATGTCATGTTAAACTAACTTGCACTTTGAGTACTTTATTCAACCGTTGATCTGCTAATTGATGATATGACATGATCATAGAGTTGCAACAAATCAGATTGACTGTTATATTCATTTGCTAAAGGCAAATGTTATGTGCTTACAATTCTGGACTTAACCAAGGCAGAATCTCAGTTAGCCAATCTACAGACACCAGATGTTTTGAATATTATTATCAATACACTCAGTGGCATGGCGTTTCTGAGCTTAGGCTGTATGAGCAGTATGATCCAGCCCCTTCAGAAACTCTATTCAAACTTCCTCAAAAGCTTGAGGGAGTCTTGTTATTGCAAGGTTTGTGTTCCTCCCACCAAAACACAGGATTGTGCCACACAGGTTTTTTGACATAAGGCGCAAGTCTCCCCTGCGGGGAGTTTGCTTTGCAAACCGCGTGGCTCTGTCAAAGAGTTGTGCTGCAGTCAAGACTTTTTGTCAAGTTCATTCACATACTATGGATCAACAGAAAACTGTCCGGTTGTTGACTTGCGGATGTCTGGGAGGCAGTTTGAGTCAACAACCAGACAGGCAGGGTTAACACCCAGACAGCAGGGGTTTCTTAATGCAATCTGGAATAGAGACATACAAAATGATGCGTGGAGTGAGAGATTGTAGAAGGATTAGATTGCTAGACTTAGGAAGACATGAATAAGAAAGAGAACAAGAGACTACTCTACCTGGGACAGAGACACACGGTGTGATGCGCAGAGTGAGAGATTGTAGAAGGATGAGGAGACTCAGCCTTCCACAATCCTGCCCCAGGTATTGTAGTTGACATCTGTCACAGAGATGCAACATGTGAAAGATTTAAAACAGGTGAGAAAGCAGACAACACACACCAATAGGAATAACAGATCCCAACAACCCCCCCTGCTGAACACCATTGGAAAAGAAAAAAAATCAAACTAATCCAAATGTGAGAAGGTGTCTCTCAAGAAGTACCCTAGGGAGCGGCTTTGTGAGCATATCCACTAGCATGTCTTGAGTTGAGACATGAAGAACCAAGAGTTTTTTGTTCTTGACGCATTCACGCACAAAATGGAACTGCATGTGTATATGCTTTGTTCTAGCGTGATGTTGAGGATTTTTTGCTAAAGCTTTGGCTCCAGAGTTGTTGACGTGAAGAGGAATGGCTGCTCTTGAGAAGAGATGAAGTTCATTGAGAAGACGCTGAAGCCAGAGACCTTCCTTGCAAGAATCTGACATTGCTTTAGATTCTGCTTTGGTACTCGAGAGGGATATTGTCAGTTGCTTCTTGTCAGGTTTTCAGCTCATCCTTTCTTCCGCTCTCAGTCACCTTCTCCCAGTCCTCCTCTTTCCTTTCCCTTCTCTCTCAATGCACATTACAAATCTCCTGATCTTGCTTTAAAGTTGAATGTCCTGGTGTGGACAGAATAGTTTCCACTCTCAGATGAGTAGTGTCCATTCTTTGGACAGTGTAGTTCCAATGAATGAAGGATTTTTAGTTGTTATTGGTACAGTGTAGTTACCTGCTGTCATGTTGTAGTCCTGTCACGTGTGTGACAGATGATGTCCTGTTTTAAGTCTGTCTCTCACTCTTGAAATACATCATCGAGTTTTGAGCAACTTCACCGCAAACCACCTGTCCCCAGCTCCTCGTTCCAACCTCCCATCTCATCAACTCTCCTTCTCTCCTAAAAACTTAACACTTCTTAGAACACCAAGATATGGCGCCTTCACCAATACAATATGTATAGCCAGAAGTAGATCTTTGATTTTCTCTGTCTTCAGCCCAATCAGAGTTGGAGTAGCCACCAACTGATAAACTGCCTCCTAAACGTAGTCGGAGAGATTTTGTTGAGATTACATAATTAATTAAAATCCCAATTGCAGCTAGCCAGTGAGATTGAGATGAATCCCGTAGAAATTGAGATAACCTATTGACAACAAAGGAGATATTTGGTTGTGTGCATTGTGCAAGCCAGAGAAGACATCCTATCAACTGTGGATACGGTCCAGAGGAAACATCTTCTGTCTCATTCTGCTTGTGTAGATGTTTGAAAGAGCTGTTGGAAGGAGTGGAAATGTCAATGTGATCACCAGAAAGAAACTGTTCTTGAGTGTCTTCCACATAGTGAGATTGTGAAAGATAGATGAGTTTTTTTGCACAATCTTGTGTAATCTTGAGAGGAATGAAGTTATTTAATTCCTCATCTGCACCAATCTTGAAGCAGTTTCCAAGTGAAGCAATTAATGAAAAAACCCAGTCAGCAATGCCAATAACCAACAAATCGTCGACATGAATTGAGATGGTACCAACTAGTTTTTTCTTCTCCAGCTTGAAATAAAGTGTAGGATCATAGCTTGAGCACAAGAGACCAAGTTTGAGCAGAGAATTGTGTAGCTCCATATTCTATTGTCTTGGAGCTTGCTTCAATACATACAGAGAACGTTGTACCTTGCAGACGTGGCTGGGATGACTTGGATCTTCAAAACTAGGAGCTTGTTATGTAAAAATTTGCTTATCAAGATGACCATTCAGAAGGGCTGTTTTGAAGTCAACCTGGCATCCCTCCCAGTCATTGATTGCCATGAAACTGTAGAGCAACCTCAGCGTTTCAAGTGGCAAGGTCGGCAAAAATACTTTGTCATAATTGATACCCTGTATCTGAGAATACCCCATAGCAACTAAACAATCCTTGAGTTTCTGAATTGAGTGATCAGTGTGGCATTTTATCTTGAAAACCCACTTTGATTTTATAACTCAACGTTTTGCAGGGCAAGGAACTAGTTTCCAGGTTTGCATTCCTAGTAAGGATGCAAATTTGTCATCTGCTTCCTTCAACCAACAAGCTTTGTTGCTCCACTTTAGAAGTGGTTTCCAGTTTTTTGGAGTTTTGACCTCTTGCTTGGCAGCAGCTGCCTTTGCCCAATTTCAAAGGCGGTCAGAAGGTTTCTTTACTCTAGTGGATTTCCTGATAACAACGTCTGTGGTAGAATCAGGCTGACTGAGGGGAGAAAAAGCATTGTTTTAGATGGGCACTGCGGTTGGTTGTGTCAACAGAGAGATTGGCGTAGATGATAGCTGAGACTGAGTAAGTTCAGTTGAAACTTGTAGAAAACTATAAAACACTGAAGGAAGGTTACATTGATGGGGAGTAGGATCAGATTCCCTAGAATCAAATTCAGGAATCAAATTCAGGGTGAATTCGAGACAGGGAAACAAAGGGTTCAGATTGATCACGTTATATACTGGCCAGGGCAATTTGACCATGATTGGTAGGTTGGGTTGAATGGTATGTGTACCGTACACCAGGGGAGAGGAGGGGGCACTCCCCAGGGAGTGCAATAGCTTAACTTTTTTTCTGTAACTCTGGTGGATAGCACCCTTACATCTTTCTTTGAACTTCACAAAGTATTGGTCAACCCATGTTGAACTCATCTGGAACTTGACTGGAATTTAGTTTAAATATCTGTATAGAAAAGATATATTAAACAAATTTGTAATTAAAGTTGAATCGTTCTTCAATTTATAAAATGATTCTGGTGGAAATCCAGGCTGTTTGATTGAAATTTTAGTCGTGTACAAAAAGGTTATTCAGGAAGGATAATAATGTCCCAACAGATCATCATGGCCAAGATCTTCTTTGAGAAAATTGATTAATAATTGTGTTATACTATTATATTCTTTACCTTCTGCATCCAAATAAGTCTAAGAATCTGCCCTGACATTAGCAAAAATTTGCTGCAATTGTACCACAATGTGTGACACAACAGTACCCCTCTCAGTCCAAAAAATGATTGAAGTAAATCCGGGGAGTGTTAGGGTTCAGCTGGACATCATGTTGCATTTCCACACACTTTGTGGTAAGAGCGGTTTTTTTATTTGTTTATATATTCTCAGCTTCATGTTCCATTTCTGTTTTTTGTGAGAGGGAATTTTGAAAATGTCCCCCTATCCTGCTTGAACGGGATAGGGGGACATTTTCAAAATTGGTTTCAAACCCCATAACCAACACAAAATAGTAATCATCCGTGAAAGGCCCAGCCTGTTGACCAGTATGTCTGTGTAACATGCATTTATTGAGCAATTTTAGTCCATAGTCAAGATTAAGTTGAGCTAGAATTCAAAATAAATTCAACAAAAGTTGTTGATAATTTCACAGTGTTTAGAAAATCACTTCATCATTATTTCACCTCCATTTAGCCTGATTGAAAGGAATAGTTCATCAACAGTTTGTGATTGAATTATGACAGAGTTCAGACCAAAGCCAGGGTGAACTTAAGCTATGGCAATCCCTGGGTAGTGCCCCCTCCTCTCCCCTGGTGGTAGGAAAATGAAAAATGGTCAAATATGACATATCTTGATTTAACAACTGAATTGCACTCAATCTCCCACAATTGATATCCATTTCTGTCTGAAGGATATGACAGAAATATGGATAACCAAGCCTTTGAATCAAGTTTCTTTCTGTTTGCTTCGGGAACTTTGAACCAACTCAGAAATCCAATTGGATGGAGGTGTTGATGATGATTGGATTAACTCCAAGGATGGAATGAGGTAACTTGAAGCCAACAGGGGTGTTCATTGGAACAGAATTGTAGGAATACATGACGTGGCATAGAGCATCCTTCCAGAAGCTCTTCGGAATTTGTGCACCTAGAAGAGCACACCAAACTAGATTATTGATTGTTTGGTTTGTTTGCTCAGCAACCCCATTGGTTTTTGAAGAATGAGGACCACTGTCAGCCTCTGTGATGCCAAGTGCTAGTAACTTTTAGCTACACAAGGTGATAAGGTAAAAACAAAGTGGGTATGTGGGGTAAATTCACGTAGAAGTGAAGTAATAGTAGAAGAAAAAGAGATAAAAAAGAACAAAGTTCTTTTTACGGAGGGGCCTGCTGGTACAGGGGTGTTTGTAGGTGTCCTCCAAATTAGAGACTTCTGGAGCAGGGTGGTATATAATTTATACCACAAGGGGTTTCTGTGTAACAGAAGGTGGTACCCAAGAGTATTTCCAAGTAAGGAACCAGAATGGGGACAGAAGGAGGTGGAAATACTCACTATTTGTATTCCACGTCAAAAAGCCACGTAGGGGAGGTGATGCAAAGCTGTTGGAAAAAAATTAACAGATTTCTGAACAAGAGCTGATCACCAGAAGGGGATCTAAAGATGGTGAACACTGTCAGCTTGCTACTATGACAGAGCCAACCTGACAAAGGTGACATAAATAGAGACATTATTACTACAATATTGAGACCCATTTATATGACTAATAATGTACAAAAAACTCAGTTTACTTATTTTTATCCAATGAGCTTAGCAAAGTCCTGGCACCATAAAAATAAGTAATAAATTAAAATAACAACTACTTTTTACAAAAATACTAAATAACTTCTAAACCTTGAGGATAACTTAGAATATTATGTCATATTCTGAATCCTCATGCAAATTAATGTAGGGTCCCTCACTGGAAGTACCCCTAAATTCCTACTCCTTCACCTTGAACCAATTACCCGTAAGAATTGGCCACAAACATATGTCACATAGACATTGCACACGTATGTACTTGTTATATATGCATACTATATGTGAAATGACCAATTATGGACTTATAATTGAGGTGTTGTGTATAGTTTGGGAGTTAGGCCCAATTGGGGTTTAAACCTCCAACCCCGCGCGTGGATTATATAATCCAATTGGAAATTGGCCAAATGCGTGGAAATAGCTAATCCCCTAGTTACCACATATGTACAAGTGTAACTAGGGTAAAAGTAGATTCTACGTGGTTTATTTACAAGGTTTTATTAGTAAAAACCTTGAATACATAAGAGTAACATAGCCAGTGTGGCCTTTAATGATTGGCCTTAGCCATTTGTGGCCCATTTGCGTCATTTGTGGCCCATTTCAGATACATTCACACGTCAGTGTTGCTATGTACCTTAGTTACAATGACTAAATAATTTATCAAGGTCATGGAAAGCACTTGTGATGCAGAATTAATGACCAGCAGTGTCATTGGGATGAGCCTTGTTAGTGCCAATCTCCCAAATTGGCCACATTGCGCTGAAAACCAGTTACTACTTGCACACAGGCAGAAAGGTCCTCCACTATGAGTGAAATTAGTATATATAGAGCCCTCTTTCCACGCCAAAAGTTGTTCCCCATCATCAATTATTATTACAGTCAATCAGTTACGCCGTGTCCTGTCCTTATTTCAGTTACTCTGCCCTGTTTTGCCTGTTTTATCCGTGGTGTTCTCTTTAAATTAACCATCCTACGTGTCCAGATCCTGCGCAGAAACCCTTCAATCTACCCAGCAGCTCTACTTCACCCCCCTACGTGGCTTTTTGGCTTGAAAGAAGCAATAGTGAGTACTTCTTTCATCCTTCTGTCCCCATTCTGGTTCCTTAATTGGAAAAGCACTTTGGTACCACCTTCTGTTACGCAGAAACCCATTGTTTGCTTAATCAGATACCACCCTGCTTTGCAGATATCTGATTTAGAGGGCACCTACAAACACCCCTGCGCCAGCAGGCCCCTCTATAAAAAAGAATTATATTCTTTTTATTTCTTTCCTACTACTTTTCTACGTGAAATTATCCTCCTCTACCCTTATTTTGCACTCTTATCACCTTGTGTAGCTAAAAGGTACTAGCCCTTGGCATCACAGAGGCTGACAGGTATGTTATCTTCAGGAATCCATTCATCTTTGTCTGCTGATTGTCCTTTATACCTTACTAAGTAGAGTCTAATACCTTTCCCATTGATCCTTTCTTTCTTATCCTTTAATATCTTATGTACTTTAAAGTTAGAGGTGTCTAGAGGTTCAATTGTAGGTACAGGTACAGGTGTTACTACAGGGGTATCTGTGCCTCTACTATTGTAAGGCTTGATTAAGCTAACTGGAAAAACAGGGTGTTTTCTGGAAAATTCATCTGTCAAAATTACTTCCACAGCATTTTTTCCATGTAATTGCTGAATGGTAAAAGGTCCAACAAAGGAAGGTTTGAGTTTCCTGTTCCCTCCCAAGTTATTAAAATTTATAGTGGACAATAAGACTTTGTCCCCAATTTGGAAGGAGGGTTCTTTATGACTTTTATCCCATCTTAACTTATTATATTCAGCTGCATCTTGCACACATTTCTTAGCATGTTCATGTGTTATATCAAGCATTCTTTTAAAGTCCAAGGAAGTGGGATGTACATGTGGTAATTTGTTGTTAATATGGTCTGTGGGCATTCTTGGTATCCATCCTCTTTCCAAAATATAAGGGATTTCTTTGGATGAAGAATGTTTACTAATGTTATAAGCTATTTCTAAAGCAGGGAGTAAGCTAACCCAATCATGAGTGTAACCATCACTGTTCTTGAATTCTAAGCCAAAAGAACAGAATCTTCTGAGCATATCTTCCAGAGTTTGGATCATTATTTCAGCTAATCCATCAGTTTGGGGATGGCAAGCAGTAGAAAAAGCTAATTTAGTGCCTAACATATCATGTAAATTTCTCCAAAATTCAGAAGTAAATTTGGGGTCTCTATCACTAATGATTATTTTGGGTATTCCTACATCAGCCATAATTCTATTCCAAAATAGTAAAGCCACTTCCATAGCTGTATCATCTTTGTGGTTAGGAATAAATCTGGCCCTTTTTGAATATCTGTCTACAACCAGTAGTACAGAGTTAAAGGAGTAAGACCCTCCAGGAGGTAAGCCTGTAACAAAATCCATGTTTATTATTTCCCATCTTTTGGTGGGTTCTTGGATGGTTTGAAGTAGCCCATATCTCTTACCTGTTTGCTTATTTGATTTCTGGCAAGTTTCACAGGATTTTATATAAGTAGCTACTTCATTAGGCCAATTATTCCACCAAGCTGTGGTTCTAACTCTTTCAATAGTTCTTTCTTCTGAAAAATGTCCAGCACCAATATTGTCATGGCATTCTTTCATAAGGCCATCAATCTGAAGTTGATCACATAAGACTATTACACTGGAATGTCTTTCTTTGAAGTATAATATTCCATCTAATAGAGAGAACTTACCAGAAGAGTAAGGTTTGGATAACCAGGGAGGTAAACTAGCAATCAATTCATGGGAGCTGTTTTCATTGCTAAGTATGTCTATTAATTTGACAAATTCAGGATTAGACTGGTAACTATCTTTGCTAATAGTATAGCAGGCTTCATCTAAATCACAAACATGTATTCCTAAAATGGGGAATATGTCTTCATCTTCAGGATCCCAGGCAGGGTTATCTGGAGTGTTTGGTAAAGCCCATCTGCTTAATCCATCAGCATTACTATGCTTTTTACCAGCTTTATGAACAATAGTCATATGTCCTCTGTATTGCTGGATAGCAATTTGCCATCTTAACATATGCCTATTAGGTGTCTGCATGTTCATAAGGGTTTTAACTGCTGTGCAATCAGTGACTACAACAATTCTACTACCTTCAAGATAATAATGTAACTTCTCTAGGTACCATACAAGGGCCAAACATTCCATTTGACTGGCTCCATACCTTTTCTCTGTTGGCTTAATTTGTCTTGAAATAAACAGGACTGGTTTTTCTACCATTTTATCTTCAATTAAGAATTCTTGGTGTAAGGCAGCGCCTAAGCCATCTAGACAAGCATCTATGTATAAGATAAAGGGTAAATTATAATCTGGTTGAGCTAGCACAGGAGCAGTAGTAAGGGCTAGCTTCAGTTGTTCATAATCTAGTACTCTAGGGTGAGTCATTTCATAAATGGTTTCTTTACTACATAACTCATACAATGACTTGGCTAAAATAGCAAATTTCTCAATATGTTTCCTATAATAACCACAAAATCCAAGGAAAGATTGCATTTCAATGATATTCTGAGGCATAGGTTTGAGCATTACAGCTGCTACTTTATTTTGGTCAATAGCTAGGGACAGACCAGAAACAATGTGTCCTAAAGCTTTAAGTTCACCATATCCAAAATTACACTTTTTAATAGACATTTTTAGACCAGCTTTAATGGAAGTTTCTAACACTATTTTTATCTTTTCTACATGTGTTTCCCAGTCATCTGAATAAATGATTATATCATCAATATATATCATCATCCAACACTGGCGGATAAAAGATCCAAAAATAGAGTCCATCATTCTTTGGAAATGAGAAGATGCATTCTTAATTCCAAAGGGCATCCTGAGGTATTCAAAAACACCAAGATGGCAGATAATACTTGTAATTTGGCGGCTATTAAGTTAAATAGGTATCTGGTGAAACCCTTTAAGAACATCCATACAGGTTATGTACTTAGCTTTGGATAAATTATGCAGAGAATGGTCAATTCTTGGAATGGGATAATTATCTGCTTTAGTGTAATTATTTAAAGCTCTAAAATCTCCAACCATCCTAGACTTATCATTATGCCAGGCAATAATAACTGGGGTAGTAATTTCCACTTGCTCATTATGGCCCACTTTTCTAAGAACACGTAAATCTATAAGCTCTTTAATGTGTGCTTCTAAGGCTATTCTAGATTTAGGGCTAGAAGGGTAGGCTGCTTTTCTAAGAGCAGGTGGGTAAGGAGGTTCACAAGTTAATTCTAATTTAATATCATGTCCTGTGACATTGCCAATGGGTTCTTCAGTGGTACAGAAAGCTTCTTTATTCTTGTAGCATACTTTAAGAACATCTAATATTTGGGCATTGGTTAGTATGTCACCTATAGCAGCTTGGGACATATATTCTTGATTAAAATCTTCTAATTCCTTGGGGTCAGGTTCCTGAGAAACAAGGGCAATAGTCTCAGAATGAATATTGCAAATTTGGTATTTCCTTTTCCAATCTCCTCCAATGGTAAAATATCTGTCTTTGGACTGGAAAATGTCAATACCATACATGCAAAAGGTATCATTACCTAGTATAAGGTAGTCACAAATAGCATCTGAAAGTACTACAAATTCTACACTTAATCTGAGGGATCCCTTAGTGTGAGGGAATATTAAGGGCAAATTTATGACACCAATGGGTTTCATGGTGGAGTTACAACTGCTAAATGTAGCTTTGGGAACAGGTAATAAATGTTTGCGCCATTCAGGGTATATTTGTTGCAAAAATGTAGCACTGGCATAAGAACAAAAAGCTCCTATATCTAATAGTGTCTTAACTTCTAAGTCTCTGAAAATAACCTTAGTGTAACTGGTTGTTCCTAGAGTGTAACACCTTCCTTCCTCAGGTTTGTTAGTTAATAGCTTAGCATCAGATATATATCCAATATCCATATTGTCTTCCCATTTCTGGGGTAAGTTAGATTCACCGTGGATGGTATTAATGCTGAAGTCATTGCCAATATCAGCATTAATTACCAACACTGCATGACCACTAGATTCTGAATCATCATCATCTTGACCATAATGTTTATTACAGGGTTCTTGTTGTATGATATCAAAGGTACCTTCAGAATCAGAATCAGGGCTTGCCTGCACATTATTGATTTTTCTCCTAGGTTTGGTACATTCAGTACTTCTGTGGCCAGTTTCTCCACAATTCCAACACGTAGGAGTCTTTTCTTTTCTAATGAGTTCAGCTGGCTTAGATTCTAACTTTTTGGGAGGATCTGTTCTAGGAGTGTAATCCTTTTTATCAGAAGGATTGTGCTTCTTATTGATCCCAGTCATTTCTATCACTTCTTCCATGACACCTATAAGAGTGGATAAGTCACAATCCATGTCATTGATTCTACATCTGACATTATGCTCTAGGCTGCCTTTAGTTTGATTAAGTATTAAATCATTTATTTGTTCCTGATCTAATTTAGGATAAATGCATTCAATTCTCTTTTTCTGGTTCAGGAACCATTGATGAGGATTATGTTTGACGGGGTCAAAATAGTCATTCTCAAAGGCTCTGTGCATTTTCTTTTCCCAGATTCTAGTGCCAAATTGTTGTTTGATCAATTCTTTCCAAGCTGGCCAAGATTGTTGTCCCATGGTAGCTTGTTTACTAATAAACCAGTCAAAAGCTACTCCTTCAAATAATCTGGGCAATCTTGTAAGGATAGCTTCATCAGGAGCTCTGTAGACTGTTAATATATGATCAATATATTTAATGAAGTTGATGTGGTCATAATCTCCCTCTCCTGAGAATTTGGTCCATTCTTTGATTGGTGGAAACAATTTATTCAGAAGGGAAGGGTCTATAAAGTTGTTAGTATTGTTACTATATTCAGCTTGGTTACGTGAGGAATGAGCATGACTGCCTTGGCTCCCATTATGGTGGTTATTATGAGTAGGGGAATTAATAGGAGGGTAATTGTTATTGAGAGGCATGGGTGGACTGCTATTATATTTAGTATAGTTGGTTTGACTATTATTGTTTTGTTGTTGATTATTATGAGGATAGTTGTTATTAATTCCTCCATTATTTTCAGGTATGGTTTCCATATAAGGGTTATTATATTTGGGCGTGGAGTTGTTAGCAGGAATAGCTCTGGTAGGAATTTCTTTAATTAAGTCTGCTAATTCAAATTTCACGTCTAACAGATGCTTTAATAATAGAGTTCCATTAACATTCTTTTTGTTTTGATCAGATATTAAGGCTACTTGAGTTTGTAGTTCAATCATCATTCTTTTCAAGTCCATTCGTTCCGGTTCTAATTTAACATTTTGGTCGTGTAAAGTATTAATGACATTTTTATTAATTCTGTTAATTATATGTTCAGTATTAGCATGGAACATGTCTTCTAATCTGTTAATTTTATCCGCCAAATCATCATTAGAATACTTGGAATGTTCATCTTCAAGTTCTTCTAATTTTTTGGGCACATTAGGGATCTTTGACTCAGAAGTTTTAGCGTCAAAATCAGGTTCATTATGCGTAAAGACAGACTTAGGTGAGTTAAGAAATTTAGACAATTGATTTAAAATGAGAGAAGAGCTAGACATATAATTTTCTAAAGATTCAGGCGGAGGAGGAGCCTTATTTAAAAATTCTAAAACAGTTTTGTGGCATGTTTTAGCATTTTTATCTAACAACAGAATATTATTATGCGCAATTGTAAGAGAATTATCTAGGACAGAAAAACCTAATCTAAGCTGTTGTAAAAGCTGGTTATGGCGCTGCTGATGTTGGCCAATTTCTTCCACTTCTGAGGATTGTTGTAATGACAGTTGTTCATAGAAAGACTGCTCATATTCTTTCCCTTGTTCTTGTTGGCTGTGTGAGGAAACAATACTCTCTTTTCCTCCCAAGGGTTCCATCCCTTCGTGTACTCCTCCACTTCCTTTTTGGAGATAAACTTCTGTAATTATTTCTGACTCTTCTGGGCTAGTCCTAAAAGATTCAGCATCATCTCCTGGGTGGCCTTGGATTTCTGGGCTTCCACGAATTTCTGATGGTTGGCCACGTGTATCTTGACCAATCTGGCTATTTTGTCCTCCTTGGACATACCTATCACCTGGATTTCCAGGTCCCCTTCCTCCGTCTGGGGTTTCTGGGTACTGGCCAAGGAGGTGGAAGGGGTTGGTTCCGCGTCCACGTCCATGGCTTGAGGATTGGGGTGACTGGGGGCTTTCTTCTTGAATGCCAAGTTCTGGGGCAACTTCTCTGGCTCTAGGTTGCCTAGTGGCCTGGGGTAAGGGGCCGTGGAGATCAGGCTTGTGAGCCCTGGTAGACTTCCTGACAGGACTATTTTCACGGGACATATTAGTGAAAAGGGCTACAAAATATTAAATAGGCGTAATTAATAAACTTACTGGTTGGTGGAGCCGTAAGTGGAGTAATAGAATTGGCCACAGAGGTAGCTGGGGCCGTGGTAGAAGAGTTGGAAGAGCTGGGAGTAGTAGTGGAAGACACTAGATGATATTCAAGCATAAGAATAAGTATTTTTGGTGATTTTAATAATTTTTTTAGAGATAAAAAAGAATTAAACTGACTATTGTAAAACTGTTGTTTATATTCCAAAGTTCTTTGAAGATCTGCACGCCTCTTGTTCTCTTGATGTCTTCTGTTGATGGTGTTGAGTTTGATGAGAAGTTCAGTGTCCTTTTGAGCACGTTGGTGAGAGTGGAAAAGAGCTAGTTGAAACTGTTCTGTAGGCGTAAGTTTTTCCCAATCAGAAGGTTGATAGTTAGCTATTTCCTCTTCTTTGCGCAATCTGAGGACTTTGAGATAGTGTTTGATTAATTCAAAGTGGGCAATTTGGTCAAAAGGAGGATGAATAAATTCAGGAGTGGAAATGAGGGATTTAGTGTATTGATTCACTAAAAGAATGCGTAAAAAATAAAGCAGAAGGATATTTTTTAGTGAATTTATTTTATGAATGATTTTTAGTTGGTTTGGTAATTTTTTGCGTGAGTGAAAAGCAAAAGTAGAAAGAATAAGTACCAGGAGTCAATTACCACGAGTGAATATTGGTAATTTCCCGGCCAGACCCCCAATTGTCAGCCTCTGTGATGCCAAGGGCTAGTACCTTTTAGCTACACAAGGTGATAAGAGTGCAAAATAAGGGTAGAGTAGGATAATTTCACGTAGAAAAGTAGTAGGAAAGAAATAAAAAGAATATAATTCTTTTTTATAGAGGGGCCTGCTGGCGCAGGGGTGTTTGTAGGTGCCCTCTAAATCAGATATCTGCAAAGCAGGGTGGTATCTGATTAAGCAAACAATGGGTTTCTGCGTAACAGAAGGTGGTACCAAAGTGCTTTTCCAATTAAGGAACCAGAATGAGGACAGAAGGATAAAAGAAGTACTCACTATTACTTCTTTCAAGCCAAAAAGCCACGTAGGGGGATGAAGTAGAGCTGCTGGGTGGATTGAAGGGTTTCTGTGCAGGAGCTGGACATGTAGGTTGGTTGATTTAAAGAGAACACCACGGATAAAACAGGCAAAACAGGGCAGAGTAACTGAAGTAAGGACAGGACACGGCGTAACTGATTGACTGTAATAATAATTGATGATGATGAACAACTTTTGGCGTGGAAAGAGGGCTCTATATATACTAATTTCACTCATAGTGGAGGACCTTTCTGCCTGTGTGCGTGTGGTAACTGGTTTTCAGCGCAATGTGGCCAATTTGGGAGATTGGCACTAACAAGGCTCATCCCAATGACACTGCTGGTCATTAATTCTGCGTCACAAGTGCTTTCCATGACCTTAATAAATTATTGAGTCATTGTAACTAAGGTACATAGCAACACTGACGTGTGAATGTATCTGAAATGGGCCACAAATGATGCAAATGGGCCACAAATGGCCAAGGCCAATCTTTAAAGGCCACGCTGGCTATGTTACTCTTATGTATTCAAGGTTTTTATTAATAAAACTTTGTAAATAAACCACGTAGAATCTACTTTTACCCTAGTTACACTTGTACATATGTGGTAACTAGGGGATTAGCTATTTCCACGCATTTGGCCAATTTCCAATTGGATTATATAATCCACGCGCGGGGTTGGAGGTTTAAACCCCAATTGGGCCTAACTCCCAAACTATACACAACACCTCAATTATAAGTCCATAATTGGTCATTTCACATATAGTATGCATATATAACAAGTACATACATGTGTAATGTCCGTGTGACACATGTTTGTGGCCAATTCTTACGGGTAATTGGTTCAAGGTGAAGGAGTAGGGATTTAGGGGTACTTCCAGTGAGGGACCCTACATTAATTTGCATGAGGATTCAAAATATGACATAATATTCTAAGTTATCCTCAAGGTTTAGAATTTATTTAGTATTTTTGTAAAAAGTAGTTGTTATTTTAATTTATTACTTATTTTTATGGTGCCAGGACTTTGCTAAGCTTTATTGGATAAAAATAAGTAAAATGATTCTTTGTACATTATTATTCCTATAAATGGGTCTTAATATTGTAGTAATAATGTCTCTATTTATGTTACCTTTGTCAGGTTGGCTCTGTCATAGTAGCAAGCTGACAAGTTGCATCAAGAATAAGCTCTGAAA
The DNA here is from genome assembly GCA_002873125.1 of Puccinia coronata f. sp. avenae. Taxonomy (NCBI): domain Eukaryota; kingdom Fungi; phylum Basidiomycota; class Pucciniomycetes; order Pucciniales; family Pucciniaceae; genus Puccinia; species Puccinia coronata. The sequence continues at coordinate 528,473 of PGCI01000002.1, forward strand.
TGCACTGGCGGTAATTTTATAATCAGTTCCCAATTGCAACTACTCAAGTTGTATGTTAGATACCCATTGAATAATATGTTATTCACAGTATGCATTGCCTTGGCATTTCATTTGATGAATTATTCTTTCAGGTTTTCATGTTATAGCTCTATTAGCAATTAAGTTTGTACAAGTAAAGAGGCTCATGATATGTTTGTATTATATCAAGGGATTATGTGAAAAGACTCTTAGTCTCCTTTTTATCTGTGTGTGTTAATTCATTGTTACACAAATTCTATCTGCTTACTTTGAGTTACATTGGAGTATATAGTGCGTACCTTAAATCATGGATCCTCAGAGGTGAATAGATTAATCATATTGGCAAATCAGGCTACTTATATGATGGTTGAAGCCAGTGAATATTATATGAGGATGGGCAGTATTTTTAAATTGAAACATCCATCCTTTCTTTTAGATTACTTTTAGTATTTTAATTTGATACATGATGAACTGACATTTTTTGTTTCTTGACAGAGTAACAAGGACAATGGTGAATTCATGTGATCTCTGGGAATTTGGAATTTTATTGTTACATTGGGTATCTAGGTTGCAGTTTCTCTTATTGATTAATGTCGCAATTGTATTGGGTATCCAGGTTACAGTTTCTCTTATTGATTAATGTTGCAAGTGCTGAGTTTCTTGCCATATGTGTACCTTTGTGTTGTGTAAAGTCCTCAAATTATTTGTGTTACAGAGATCTTAACAGGTTAAATGAATTATATTGGGCAACCTTTTAAGATTGTCAAAATATCTTTCAGCAAGATGAGCCAGAAAAGCATAGAGGAAATCATGTTACAGCTGGGTTCAGCTAATGCTGTAGTTGTAAAACTTGTTCAATCATCTTGGTTTATTTTCTAATCCTGTTAAGTTATTCTAGTTTTGTTGTTTTTCTAACTCTGTTATTTTATTATTAAGAGTACTTATTTTGTCATTGTTAATGAGAGTTATTGGTTTAGAGTAATTAATATTTTCTCACATGTTTCTCTCTAATTTTTCTAGTCAAAATTCAGATAGATTTGGTCATTATAGCATATTTATTCCATTCATTCTTTCTCCATCTTTTGCGTCAATCTTATTCAAAATTCTAGGTACATGACATCTGTTGTTGCCGTTGAGGATATTGATATTGGAATGTTTAGAAAAAAGATAGTCTAATGAGACAGTAGAGAAGCTATTACCTATTCTTTCCCCTTTGTGTATTTGAACATGGTGCGGACTACCATCGCTACGTCGGGAATGGTAATTTGACTGACCAGTTTAGTTCAGATAGGTTGGTACTATCAAGGTGTTGATCTGCGGGGTGCTGTGTGTAAAAGAAGAGGGAGCGCTATTGTGAATTGAACCCGCAACCTCAACTGGAGGGTATATAAATCAATTGTGGTCCACCAATTGTAAAAGCGGTGGAGCAGTTCAGTTTGGTTGGCCCACCAAATCACTTAGCTGTTACTTGGCGTAGACTCTCCCTTGTGGATAGAATCTGGAGTGACTCCTAACTTTTGAGCAGGAGGGGTAAGTTTTTGATCATTTTCATACAGAGCGTAAAATAAGGCCTCCTAACCATTCAGTATGTTCTGAATGGTCTGATTTCTTGCGCCACAAAACAAGAATTATGAAGAAAGTTTTTGTATTTTTGCGCAACAAAACAAATTTGTGAGAAAAAGTCTAATTTTTATGTTTTTTGCGCAACAAAATGCATTCATGGAAGAGGTAAAAAATGAAAATTTAGTACAATGAAAGATATGATCATAGAACAATGCTGGGGTGGTCATTTACATAGAAATTTTTAGCAGAGAAATATTCTACTTTATCAATTAAGCAGGTGTCTGCAGATAAGAGGAGGAGAGTGGGTTCTACATCTAAGAACTGATTTATTCAAGTCCAGGCTGTTTCTGATTTAACACATATTTTTTTATCTACTGAAAAATAGTAAAAGTCTCCATCAGGGGTATAAGTAGTAGTGGATAGAATGTGGTGGATGGCTTTCTTTCTACAATTCCAAAAGGCATTTTTGTGTTCTGTTTCTACAACCATATACAAAGGCTGTTGAACATTGATGAATCCTTCAGTATGCCTGGTTGTTTCTTTTATAAGTTGATCTCTGCAACTTAACCATTTGTAAGGAATCTGGACCTTGTTTAATGTTGTTGAAAGGTTCCTCGTAGAAAATAATGAAGTGAATTCAGGCATATTCTGTTTTTTGAAGAATTCAGTATCAATTTACGCCTTTTTGAAAGAAATAATGATGGGTTTAAACTTACTGTATCCTTTATTGGTTGTGCAGGAGAAGTTTACGCTTGGAGTAAGCTATAGATGAAGGTTTGGGTATTTCTCTAATGTAAAGAGAAAAGTTGTTAAGGTTAATATGTTTCAGAAGAATGAATAATGATGTTGAAACAATTTAAAATAATTATTTAAAGGGTTTGGTTAATTTTGGGTGAGTGAGAAGCAAATGTAGAAAAGATTAGGTGCCAGGAGTTAATTATCATGGATAGTATTGATAATTTCCCGGCCAGACCCCCAATTGTCAGCCTCTGTGATGCCAAGGGCTAGTACCTTTTAGCTACACAAGGTGATAAGAGTGCAAATGATGGGTAGAGTAGGGTATTTTCACGTAGAAAAGTAGTAAAGAAAGAAATAAAAAGAATATAATTCTTTTTTATAGAGGGGCCTGCTGGCGCAGGGGTGTTTTTAGGTTCCCTCTAAATCAGAGATCTGCTAAGCAGGGTGGTATCTGATTAAGCAAACAATGGGTTTCTGCGTAAGAGAAGGTGGTACCAAAGTGCTTTTCCAATTAAGGAACCAGAATGGGGACAGAAGGATAAAAGAAGTACTCACTATTGCTTCTTTTAAGCCAAAAAGCCACGTAGGGGTGTGAAGTAGAGCTTCTGGGTAGATTGGTAGGTTTCTGCGCAGGAGCTGGACACTTTGAAGGGTTGGTTGAAGAAGGAACACCAAGAATAAAAGTACAGGCAAACAGAGCAGAGTAACTGAAATAGGACAGGACACGGCGTAACTGATTGACTGTAATACTAAATGATGATAATTCACAACATTTGGCGTGGAAAGAGGGCTCTATATATACTAATTTCACTCATAATAGAGAACCTTTCCTGCCTGTGTGCTTGTAGTTGCTGAATTCCAGCGCAATGTGGCCAATTTGGGAGATTGGCACTAACAAGGCTCATCCCAATGGCACTGCTGGTCATTATTTCAGCGTCACAAGTGCTTTCCATGACCTTAATAACCTATTTAGTCATTGTAACCAAGGTACATAGCAACACTGACGTGTGATTGTATCTGAAATGGGCCACAGATGACGGAAATGGGCCACAAATGGCTATGGCCAATCTTTAAAGGCCACGCTGGCTGTGTTAATCTTAGGTATTCAAGGTTTTTATTACTTAAACCTTGCAAATCCGTCATGTAGAATCTACCTGTACACTGGTTATGCTTGTACATACCTGATAACTAGGTAATTGCCTATTTCCACGCATTTGGCCAATTTCCAATTGGATTATATAATCCACGCGCGGGGTTGGAGGTTTAAACCTCAATTGGGCCTAACTCTCAAACTATACACAACACCTCAATTATAAGTCCATAATTGGTCCTTTCACATACAGTATGCATATATATCAAGTACATACGTGTGTAATGTGCATCTGTGACATGTGGGTGTGGCCAATTCTTGCAAGTAATTGGTTCAAGGTGAAGGAGTAGGAATTTGGGGGTACTTCCAGTGAGGGACCCTACATTATTTTACATCAGGATTCAGAATATGACATAATATTCTAAGTTATCCTCAATTTTTAGAAGTTATTTACACTTTCTGTAAAAAGTGGTTAGTTATTTTAGTTCTAACTTATTTTTAAGGGTCCAGAACTTTGTTAAGGTTTTTCGGGTAAAAATAAGGTTACAAGTTATTATTCTTACTTTTATGTGTTACTATGGTTACCTTATGATTATTCCTTATTATGATAGTTATTTCATGTCTGTTTGGTATCAATTATTAGAATATGTACTATTTTCAGGGTTTGTACATATGGTAATAATGTTGTTTTTAGTTTTCATGTATTTTCCTTAATTCTTCTATTACTAGTATTACTTTGTCAGGTTGTCTCTGACTTAGTAGCAAGCTGACAATAGGTAAGTCCTTTTCATTTCTCATCATTCTGCCTTCTCCAATCTGATTTGCTTTTGCCAGATGGGGATATATCCAGACATCCACATTGAAATTTGCAGCAATATACAATTGGCTTGAAAAAAAATCAACCATCTGGCTTGGTCATGGCGGATCTCCTTCCCAACGCCAAAAAGGCCTATTATGAACAGGATGGCAAGCAGTTCATCTTTGAACCTGCTTGGCAAATTGTCAAGAACCTGCCAAAGTAGATGACAATGCATTCTGGTGATACTCAAGACTCGTCTCAAGCTCTACCATCTGGTGCTACTCCGGATGCTGATACTCCAACCAACGCTGCCAATTGTGCTGAAGACGGAAACTCTACACCAGGAAATCGTCAAAACTCTTGGAAGCAACCACCAGGAGTTCACAAAACCAAGAGGCTGATGAAACAAGACAAGTTTCATTCAAAGAAAATCAAAATGTTAACCAAACGCAGTAGGAACTACTGCGAACAAACAATTGCAATGAATCAAACAAACAAAATTTGAGATGGAGTCGCCAAAGCTGAAATCCATGCGTCTAACCTTGAGATCATGTTGAAAAAACCGGACGACTTACCTGATGATATCTCCCGAGAGTTTTTGAAACTCCAGAAACAAGAAATCCTTGAAGATCTTCAAGAACAAATGAAGAAAAACAAAGCTGATTGGGGAACATTGAAAAAGCAACATTGACAATGATGCCTTGTCCACAAACAATGATGTCAAGCATTTATCTTCTTCTAATCTAGAGAGTGAATCAGAAAGTTTCCAACCCTCTGGCAGAAGCACCCAAGATCCATCCAGCCAGGCCAATGTCAGATACGTAGATGAAGATGGCAGCAATAATGATTTTGTTGATGAAGAGGAATCAATTGATCCCACTCTGGAAGGCTTTTCAATGATCTAGCCATCTTGCTTATTGCTTTTTTTCCATTTATATTCTCTGTTTTCTTCATTTCACACTCAACCAATTGTTTTTCTTTAAAAATCAATAAACAGCTTTTTTCATTTCCTCACAACACATGCAAGAAACATCTCAAGCTCACATGAATAGTTGACAAGAAAAATAAATCCAAGTTGTTTTTTTATTCCGTCTAAAAACATGCAATCAAGAAAAATTGAAATTATTCAGGCAAGCTGTTCCTGGCCCCATAACAAGCCCAATTCATGTCAATGAGATCTTTTGTAAGTCAACAATGCTGTATTGCAGATTTAATTTCTACAATTTGTATCTGCTTTTGTGAAGACAAGTATGGCTCGCGTTGAGGTGGAATCAAGGTGATGTTTTGAGGTAATTGATATGAATTGTTGGAATCTTGCTCGTTATCCTCCACAATCATGTTGTGGAGGATCACACAAGTCTTCATGATTGTCACCATGTTTTGGGGACTCCAGAAGCGTGCTGGTGTTGTCACAATCACCCATTTTGACTGTAAGACACCAAATGCTCATTCAATGTCCTTTTGAAACGCCTCCTGAAGTTTCTGAAAGTGTTGCAACAGTGCATCTTGATTGACCCCTTTAGCCTTGACAAGAGTTGACCACGAGGGGTAAATGCCATCAACGAGATAATAGGCATGCTGATATTTTTGATTCTGGACTGTGAATTCAACATCCCAAGTGGTACCTTCAATTGATGATTCAAAAAGCAAAAATTTCTCCAGCACGTTGATATCGTTGAGAGCCCCTGCGGTTCCAAAGAAGCAGTGCCATATCCACAAAAGCTGATTGGCCACTGCTTCTAAAAAAACGGTTGGTTTTTTTTCCTTTCCTTTTTACTGGCCGGCCAACGCAGCGGGGCAATTCTTCCATGCCCAGTGTATGCAGTCAAGGCTGCCAATACAACCAGGAAAGCCACACCTATTGTTTGTATTGAGAATTTGTATGAGATTGTTGGAATCAGGCTTTCAAAGGTAGGTCCTTCTGTATAGGTTGTTGATTGCATTGCAGAATGCCTTCAGACATTTACGGGTGGTTGCTTCACTTGTTTGACAGTACTTTTCAGTTGCGTCCATTGCATATCCATAGGCTAGTTGACAGATTGCGCAAGTGATCTTCTGGCAGCTTGAAAGGCCAATTTTGCCTGTACAGTCCTGGATAGAAATTGAAGGACAGGCCAATTAATACTAATCTCATAAGAAATGAGAGAAAAAAAGAAAAAAAAGTCATACTGGTTTCTGAACAAAATATGGAAAAGAAGATTTCACATCAGCAATAATCTTGACAAATAACTCTTTCCTAATTCTGAATCTTCTCTTGAAATCTTGGTCGTTATAGGTAAAATCGTCATTGAAGTAGTCACTCATCAGCCTTTCATGACCTTTGATGTGATTGCGTTCTTTGTTTGGCTGGCAGTATGTTTGGTATTTCTGTTCTTCTTCTGAATCGGAATTGGAATCATCTTTGTGCAAAGAGTCCGACTTATCTTCTACTTCCATATCATCCTCTGCAAACAATTCTTCCATCAGACGGCGTTGCTTTGTGGGTTGGTTCTTCCCGGTGCGCTTGAGCATTTTGCGTTGAAGCTAGCTATTTTAGCAGGCTGATTTAGCTCAACCAATAATGTTGAAAAGGCCGCAGCTAGTTAGCTGCGCTTAACTTCAAATTTGGCTGCAAGATAAAGTACCCGGACCAATACAGATGCTCTTAGAGGGCACCTACAAATAACCCTGCGCCAGCAGGCCCCTCTATAAAAGAATTATATTCTTTTATATCTTCTTTTTTGTTACTTTTCTACGTGAAAATACCCCACTCTACCCATCATTTGCACTCTTATCATCTTGTGTAGCTAAAAGGCTCTAGTCCTTGGCATCACAGAGGCTGACATCACAATACAGGTAAGCTTGACACATGGATTGCAGATTGCCAGGATTCAGCAAAAAAGAACAAAATGAGTCATTAAAAAAAAGTAAAGGGCTTGAAAAATTTTGGAGGAGACAAAAATGTAGATGTGCATTGCGCGCAATTTTCAATAGGGTCAGGCTAAATGCACTCCAAACTTTTACTACATGCACTCCAACATTTTGCAGTAGGAAAGTGTCCACTCCAAAAAAATGGAGTGAACAGCCGTCCACTCCAAAAAAATTGGAGTGGGCACTTGTGCACCCCAAAATTTTGACCATTCTTGGAGTGGAATGTTGTGTAATCCAATTTTTTTGGAGTGGACACTGAGTGCACTCCATTTTTTTTGGAGTGGACTTTCAGTGCAATCCAAAAATTTTGGAGTGGACTTGAGGTGGACTCCAAAACTTTTGGAGTGGACTTGAGGTGCACTCCAAATTTTTGAAGTGAACTTTGAGTGTATGATTGTTTACTTTGAGGAAGTGAAAAATTTTGGAGTGGAAAGGTGTCCACTCCAAATATATGGAGTGGACATCTTCCCACTCCAAAAAAATTGGAGTGCACACTTTTCCACTCCAAATTGGAGTGCATGAAGTAAAATTTGGAGTGCATTTAGCCTGACCCTTTTCAATATGTGGCAGTGGAGTGAAAGGATGAAGAATAAAAGAGTTATGAGGGACAAAAAACCGGCCTAATTTCAAGTTTGCCTAGAGCAAGAATTTTGTTTTAAGGTATAAGTCCCTACTTTGGAGGCCCTTTGCATGGGGCCCGCATGCAAGTTACAGGAGGGACTTTGTTAAGTTAGTAAACTGGGCTTTCAGAGGAAAAAAACAAGTCCATGGATGTCAAACATATTTGAGAAACACAATACCTGGTAACTAGGTAATTGCCTATTTCCATGCATTTGGCCAATTTCCAATTGGATTATATAATCCATGCGCAGGGTTGGAGGTTTAAACCCCAATTGGCTCTAACTCTCAAACTATACACAACACCTCACCTTTAAGTCCATACTATTGGTCCTTTAACATTTAGTATGCATATATGTTAAGTACATACGTGTGTAATGTGCATGTGTGACATGTGGGTGTGGCCAATTCTTGCAATTACTTGGTTCAAGGTGAAGGAGTAGGAATTTGGGGGTACTTCCAGTGAGGGACCCTACATTGTTTTACATGAGGATTCAGAATATGACATAATATTTCAAGTTATCCTCAAGATTTAGAAGCTATTCATACTTTTTGTGGAAAGTAGTTATTTATTTTAGTTCTAACTTATTTTTTAGGGGTCCAGAACTTTGTTAATGTTTTTGGCTAAACATAAGTTTTCTAGTTATTTTCTCACTTTTATGTGTTACTATGGTTACCTTATGATTGCTCCTTATTATTATAGTCATTTCATGTCTATTTGTTATCAATTATTAACATATGTACTGTTTTCAGGGTTTGTACATATGGTAATAATGTTGTTTTTATTTTTCATGTATTTTCATTAAATTCTATACTAATAGTGTTGCTTTGTCATGTTTTCTCTGACTCAGTAGCAAGCTGACACTTTGAGTAAACAATCATGCACTCAAAGCTCACTCCAAAAATTTTGAGTGCACCTAAAGTCCACTCCAAAATGTCAAATTTTTGGAGTGAACAACTGCCCCCTCCAATTTTTTTGGAGTGGACAGCTGTTCACTCCAGTTTTTTTTGGAGTGGACACTTTCCCACTCCAAAATGTTGGAGTGCATTTAGTAAAAACTTGGAGTGCATTTAGCCTGACCCAATTTTTATCTGTGTCACCAGAAGTCTTAAAATATGATTCATAACAATGATCTACATCTCACATCAAATGGGTGCAAAAAATCAGGTCATACCTTCCTGATGTTCCCTATTTAGGCCAAGAAAATAGATTGTCCCAATGTACTAGTTTGCAAGTTGAATTGCTTACTTGCTAAGGGTCTTGATTTTATGCTAAATTTAAGCAACTGGAAAAAAATTAAGCTAGACCAGAAGCCAAAAAGGCTATTGTGAGACCCCCTAATATTCACATCCAAGTTTATTAAAACCATGGATTTATGAAGGGAAAAGTCAAGTGTTCCCCCTGTGAATTATTGAAAATTCAAAAACAATCAATCCCCAAACCTTGCGGCCTTGGATTGACCCTCCAGCTTGTGCGTGAGCAACAAGTAAAAAAGGGCCACTCATGGTGAATTTAGAAGGAGGCAGCCTAATCAAATTCAATCCTCCAGTGACAGGATTGGACAAAACTGTTTCCTATGGGGAACACAACATTGCAGAAAAGGCTGTCTTATATAAACATTTTGAGGCTGTAACTCCTTGCCCCACAAACTCAACAGGTCAACCGTTGTTTTAGCCACACTTGTTTTTTTACCAACACAACACTGCCGGCATTAGCCGGTCAAACACGGCAGTTCAAGCGGTGCTTGAACAGCCGTGTTTGACCGGTGGTCGGACAGGCACTGTCCAACCAAAGCACCTGCCGGCGGGTCGGACAGGCCTGTCCGATCAGTTCCTGGGACCGGTTGCACAGGACCAGCCGGGACCTGTTGGACAAATCTGTCCAACCAGTTGGCTCTTGCTTTGGTCGGACAGTGCCCGTCCGACCACCAGTCAAACAGTGCCCGTCCGACCACTGGTCAAAAACAGCTGTTCAAGCACCGCTTGAACTGCCGTGTTCAACCGGTTAATGCTGGCAGTGCAACTGCTGCACCTGTTTTACGTTGAGTCTGAGTCCAACCGTTGCCTCTGGCATCAACACAAGTGGTTTAAACTGGAGACATCTTCAAGACCAAATGTGTAGGGATGTGTTTGACTTTCTAGGATGAACTCACCAGCATCAGGAGGCCTCAGGTCAGTGTTTTCCTCTCCACCAACCTTAACACTCCTCTCTTAGCTTTCTTTGACTGATTTGATCATTTGATCATGCCAAGAAACTCAGGAAGAGGCTAATTTTCAGATATAACTGTTTTGCATACTCATCATATTACTGAATGTTTTACATTTAATTCCTAGCTACCAGCTAAAACTAAGCAAGCCAGAGGCCAGATTGAACCATTGGTTGTGTTGAGGCCCCATCTCTCTCTCTCCCTCCCTCATTCTCCGCGCAACACCCTTCTTGTTTCTGCAACATGCTCAGGTGGTCAGCTTTCAGTCTCCTTTTCCTTTGTAAGCTGCACACTAAAACACTAATCCCACTGCTATTCTTGCGCCTTTGCTCCAAACTTTCTGGGCTATGGCAACTTGCACCACACCACCATCTACACAAAAGGAGCAGCAGCAACAGATTTCATGCACCAGAATAGCTACACAGCCTACAAGTTCAACTTTCCCACCATGCCCAGCTTACTTGCTGAGACAGGAAAGAATAATTTGACTCTTCATTGGACTTGAAGAAGACTGAGCGCCCCCTGCAGCAGAAGGCACAGTCGGAGACACGCAGGCGGCTGGATCTTCCCGGCGCATCCTCAGGCCCAGGCCCATGCTGGTCATCATCATGCACATCAGCCAGCTCATTGTCATGCTTGTTTGACATGACACAAACTCTGCACATAAAGTTGGGGGGATGGTCCGCTCATCACTCCAGTTCACCTTCTCCAGCGGCTCCCCAGCATTACCCCCCCCGCTCCATATTGCACTCTAACTTGCGGAGTGACCTCTCCACCCCCAACTAGGGCCGCAGTAAAGCTATCCACTTCAACTTGAACAAATCTTTCACTACCTCTCCCAGAAGAGACCCATTGCCGTCAGCTGGGGTGGCTCCCTCATTGGGACAGAGATGGAAGGCAATGAATAACACATTTTCCCGGACATGAGAAACCATACCCACGTCCCATCAGCACTCCAAACTGCTCTCTTGCCTTCCCACAATGTCTGGCTTAACTTGCTTTGAACTGTTGGTTGAAGACAAGAACTTGAAGGGTATTATGCTTGTCCAAAACCTCAGTTTTGAGAAAAGAGTCACAGTTTGCTTCACATTTTGATAGTTGACACATGGTCTTGGAAGTCACATCAGACTACCTAGGCTCTTCATCAAATCTTTGTTGTCCAGCTCATAACATAATCCATCCACCAATTTTTTTGGATTAATTATTAACCAAAGAACATGCTTGAGCAGCGCAAGATGGAAACTGCGGTCAAGTATCTGGTGGCAGGCAGCAGGTATCAGGAAAACAACTTCATCCAAAAATTGTGTGCTCCAAGAACCTCTGCCACTGGCCCTTGCATCCGTTGCATCAGTACAGGCCAGCATCACAGTCTCTCATGTGCCACAATCTGCCAACCCTGACAGCAACAACAACAATGAAAAGTCATCAAAGAGATGAAAATGATCACCCAAGCTGGGCAATGACTTGGAGCAAAGAGCTAATTGGAAGAGCTTCACTGGACCAAACCAACAAGGTTGTGTTATTATCAGAACAGCAGCTGACTAAGCTACAACAGCTGATGGTTGATTTAGCTGATAAAGGGAACAGGATGGCTCAATCCAATGAATGGTACTTGAATTCAAAAAGTTGTGCTGGGGCCCAGGCACAGCCAGCAAAGCTGGCTCGGATGGCCGCATCCGAGTTAACATCGGATGCGGCCATCCGATTCAAACTCGGGCGCCGTGCCACCGAGTGAATTGCTGACCAATTCAAACTCAGTGGCCCGGGTGTTTGGCCACCGTGTTTGAATCGGTTGACAATTTACTCAGTGGCACGGCGCCCAAGTTTAAATCGGATGGCCGTATCCGCTATTAACTCGGATGCGGCCATCCGAGCCAGCTTTGCTGGCAGTGAGGGGCAATCAAGCAGTCAGTAAGCCAACCCCAACCTGCGGGACTGAGCGGAAAAGTGGAGACCCTTGAAGGAGTCCTTGGCAAGTGGATGTGCCAAAAGTGAAGTGCTTTTTCTTGTGTTTTCAATGTAATATTACCTTGGAGATATCATAATAATTCATCCTTTGCCCTGATGTTTAGTTCATGTATGTCCACATTTATTGATTGTAGAGTCAAGTATTATTGAATTATGTGACAATCGCACAACAGTTGACCTCAAATCAGCTGCTGTATTTTCTTCCAAATACAGGAACTTGAGCACACCAAAAATCCTATCTCTGTTGTCTTTGACTTTGAGGTTGCAAGACCTGCACCAAAAATTGCTGGTGCAAAAATGGGTCCAGGCTGCCCCTCCATGCAGGTGTCATGAGGCCGTGGCCTGTGTTGACCTAGCCCTCTGGTCCCCAGAGCGCTGTGTAAAGGCTCTGGATGGACCTGTAAATCCAAGCTGTACAGGAGGGTGACTGAAGTTGCACTCCAAATCTTGGAGGATTTTCAGCAACCCAAATCCGCATCCTTTCCAAGTACAGCTGTAACAGTAACCTCAGAGGGCTTTCAATGGGGACAGGAAGTCATCCATCTTCACCCAGCACATGTTCCAAGAATGTTCCTTTTCAATTATACAGAAAGGTATTCATCAGTCCTCAGACAACTGCATTTTTCACATCTGCATTACTGTATCTAGTAAACACACACTCTATACATAATATCTTTGCTTGCATAGTGTAACTATTTGACTAAATTGTGCATCTACAAGCAAACCACTTACTCATTATGTCCAGTCAGATGATTAATCCAAGCATTGGTGAAGGAGAATTCCAGAAGAATAAGGAAGCCAATCAGGGGCAGCTTGAGGAAGACTTGGAGGTTGGGCAACTTGTTCCTCCAATTTGATTGAGTTCAATGGAATTCTGATATCCTTTACCTCCCTTTATTAATTTGTTAATAAATGTTCAGTTTGTTCAATCTCTAGCTAATCCACATTTTGTGCAAGAGCTGACATTAAATGGAATACTTGGGTCTGAGGCAATGATCAAGTTGAGTCCTGGTCAATCTCTATAGCAAAGTGATTCTTAAAGGTATATATGGCTGAGCCATGACATTTCTCTTTTGTGAAAAAAGCTATTTAAAGCACCTGAAGTACTTTCATGAACCTGACTATGCCAAGTTTATCAGGTACCCCAATTCTTTGAAAATTCTTGATCTCCTCAACAGCTCACCACAGTTCCAGACCATGATGGAAACACAGGAGCATGCCCAACTTCTCACTGATAAATTCCTACAAAACTGGATCTCACTTAGTGGGCGCCTGAACAAGGAAGGCCCATCAGTAGTCAAAGGGGTCATTGATGAAACTCCTGGAGCATAGCACAGAGCTGAAAATACATAGGTTAGTTTTTTGTTGATGTGTTTCACTGATCAGCTGCTTTACAATAGAAATGATGAGCATTAAACTGGCACCAGTCAAGTGTTCAATCACTGAAAAGGTTCCTGGGCTTGCTCAACAACTTTTTATATATACGCTATAGTCTAGCCCCTGAACCATTCTTGAAAAAAATCCTTTGCAATGAATTATCTGGGAGCTCTTTAGGCTGACCAGGTATATCTTATCTCTTTCTCTCTATGCAGGTTGTCTGAATGGGATCAGTCCACATTAGACTGCTTGCAATGTTTGAACTGGCATTTTTTGTGATATATGCTTTTAATAATACAACCTGTCAAAATCCATAATTAGAAATTATAGGTAGAACTGATAAAAAAGCTGTTGCAGGCAACTGGGAGCCAAGATGATCAGTAAGTGGAAGGATTATGCATTGCATCAGGCTGACACATGGTGAGAACAAAAACATGGAGAGAAAGAAAAGAGAAAGAGAAAAGAAGAGAAACTGAGAGGCATACCTGGAAGCTGAGATGATCAGTATGTGGAAGGATGAGGAAAGGCAAGTTTCACAACTGAGCTCCCAGGTATGGTACAGCGTGTGTGACAAGTGAGTGAAAGATGATAAAGTGGTAGGAAGCACAGAAATGGAAAAGGAAACACAGATGACTACACCAGGGCCCGCGTTTGCCAATGCTTGGACGCCCCGCCAGTTTGGCGAGACGACCTCCCCAACCCCCGCAGCCGCTTGCCGTCCCCACACTGACCAAGTGTTGACCACTTTGGCCGCCTGCACGCTGGTGGGCGGTTACCAGTCAATCCTTTGACCGTGAGCGTTTCTGCGGGCGATTTGCCGTCAATACAGGCGTCCTCCCATTGGCAAACAGCCGGCAACGGGCCGCCGCCGCGCAAAGATGGGTCTTGATGGCGTGATATCCCACGTTGGATGGACATCCATTTTTTGCTTTTTTTAATTTTTTTTTAACGATTTGGGGTAACACAGCTTAACTTTGGTGCATTTTACGGGAATGCTGTAACTTAATTGGAACTTAACTTACATCTAATGACAACAATCAAATTTAAATTGGATTGGCAAAACATGGTTTTATATTGCTCTTTCTCCTTTTGGGGGATTTTGGGGCCCATAGAGGGTATTGAGGGGAAGCTACAACGTGGAGGCTAACTGAAGGCAGAGGCAGGGGACACAATTCAGGGTGGGTAGAAGATGGGGTAAGACCGTTTGGGTCGCACACATAGTGACAACCATTGGATAATCAATCATTTTATAGGAAAGCAGAAAAAGGGGGCCATTGAAAAAAAGGTCAGTTTGCCGCAAGCCTTTGTTTGGTGGAGCTATCCCCATGGAAAAGGGAAAACTTATGTGAAGCGGTTCAGACCAGTAACAAAGTGGTTCAGACCAGTAACGCGCCGGGGCTGTCAGGCGTTGCCTGCGGGGGGCACAGGGGCTTGAGCCATGTAAGCGAGCACTCTAACATTGGTGGGTAAGTGGATGAGATCCCGGTTGATCTGTTCAATGCAATGTGCACCATCAAACGCGGTGGTGTCTCTTTCAATGACAACTTGAGAATAGCTGGGTGTGAGCCTGGGTCTCTTATGTGACAACAGGACACAAGAATGGGGGGCACAATAGTTGATTCCAGATAGGATAAGGAGAGGACAACTATTGTGAAGAAGAAAAGGAAGAAGGAGAGAAAGAAGAATAGAGTTATAACTATGAAGATGATGATCTTTGGCCTTCTATGGGCTATTCTGGTTCTCTCCTTAAAGGAGGATGGTTTAAGGGCAGCTAAGCTTAACCCCTCTTCTCTTAAGAAACAGAGAAGGTCCAGTCAGAGACTGCCTTGCTTTTTTATGCCAAAGGAAACTGGCAAAGGTTATGTAGCAGGAAACCTATGTGGATTTTGGCAGCAGTCCACAGAAGCACAGATGATATGTGTATTGGTTTGATTCTTTATTTGATAGAAGAAGATGATGAGAAGGATGGATGAAAAGATCAAGAGCTCAGAGGGACTTTGATGAGAGAGAGAACTTGGAAAGAGCTGCTTACTATTCAATCAGATGACACCAAATGACCACGACAACGTAGGGATGTGATGGGATCTGTGTTGACTGAATAGTGAGGAGTGATGTTGTCCAGAGTTGTCTGTTTCTTCTAAGTTGGTGGTTCTGAGTGATGATGAAGTTCTTCTTCTCAGCCAGCTGAAAAAATGGTTAACCTTGTTGATTAAAATGCATATATTCAATATGGTTTGAACTTAGAAAATAATAGATATTCAAGGTGTAATTACTCCTCAATTATACATCACAACTATGGACAATAATAGATGAAAATGATCAGAAAAATGTGGGGAATCTGGAGAGGACTTTATTGAAGCCTTTTGGTCAACAGTGTTGTCTCTAAGGCTGACACTGGGAGAGTAGTTTGGGGCTGGGTCAACTTATCTCTCATCAATGGATATCAGAGAGGAGCAGGCAAAGGTAAAGGCACTCACGCAAACTGAAACCCTTGGGATTGGGTCTTGATGTATTGTAAGCGTTGGTCTATAGTCTCCCACGTGCTCATGGAACTCGCGCGGTCAGGATGGAATATGTGCTCAGCAATGCTGAGACGCAAAAATGCAATGCGGACCTTGCCGGTGCCACCGTAGGCAAGGCGGATCATCGGCAAAGAGCGGAGTTTGACTGCTGACCCCACGCCATGGTCAATCTGTGGGGCAATTGGTTGGTGATGATATGTTGGAGGAAAACAAAAGGTTGACTGACCAGCACAAGCAGTTTTTCCACGGTGGGAACTGGGCCCGTAATGGGGCGGCAATTGAGGTCCTTAATGTTGGTGAGGAGCTGTTGCAAGAGGAAGTAAGTACGGTGACCATCCAGTAGGATGGGGCAATGATGGGACTTACATAGTTTTGCAAAAGTCCTTGGTCGTGTTTGAGTAAAAAGCGCATTTGGCCAAGCAAGGAGACTTGCGCACTGGTGAGATCAGGGTTGTCAACCATTGTGGCTATAAGCTTATCAGCCCACATGGTTGCATAAGACATATAGTCCAGTGGTTAAGAAGAAGGTCTCCTTTACCCCTCTACCTTAGGACCTCTGTTCAATTCTCAATCTAGATGTGAAGCTTTTTTCATAAACTAATTCTACTTTTTATATATACACATTATTCATTATGCATTTATACTCAGTCTACAAATTATGGGAAGGTTTGAATATCCTTCCCAAACCTTTTAATAATTCTTGTTTTTCCTTGCAAGGGTATATTCCTTTACCCCGCAAGTATCCTGATGTTCTCGCAAGGACATGTTCTTTAAGACTATTCTATCCTTCCGTTGTGGAACTACTCTGGGAAGAATAGAGCTTGAGAGGGATGAGTGCTTGAAGGGCTGCCTCTCTTTGGTAGCTGGGAGAGTTGAAGTTGACAAGAATAAGAGTATGGACTCTTAAAGAAAAGTGTGGCTGATGAGGATGCTTGAGATATATTGGTAAGGGTTGATAATTTATATGTCCAATCAGGATGTATTCAAGCTGATGGTTTATCTTGATAATTCTCCAGAATGTATTCAAACTGGGGCAGGTAATAGGTATTTATATTATATATTTCTCTACACTGTATTCAGGAATAGAGCTTACTATGGTACCAGATGTATTCAACTGATGACTATAGGATCAGGGGATGTGTACTTACAAGCTGATGATGGTAGACAATCTGATGATCAAAGGAATGAGGAGGGAGGAAACAGGCTCTTTATATATGTGTTGGGAGGAAAATAGAGGGGTGGCCAAAATGTGGTTGGGGGAATGAGAGTGAGAGAAGATAAATCAACTAGAAGAGGCCATAATGGCTGACCTGTGGTTCATGGAAGGAAATGGAACAAGGAAATGAGTAGAAAATGAGTAAAAGTGGCTGAGTTGTGGTTAATGACATCATGGAAGGAAATGGAATAGTAGAAAGTACATGGAAAGAGGGCTGAGTTGTGGTTAGAGGAACATGATGGAAACTGTGGAAAATTATAGTGGAAAAGAGGGCTTAAATGAAGAGAAAATATTCAAAGGGGGCTTGCGGGACCTGAGGTTAACTTGTGGTTAACTTGTGGTTGGTTTGTTGTGTGTGACAGCTGTGTGATTGTGTTGTGTTTGCTTGATCCTGATTTGGGGCCTGGGTACTTGATGTATTCCTGCACCCCCCCCTTTGAGTCTTGGCCACCTGTGCTTTTGACCACATAATTACTCCTCAAAAATTTTATTTATTCAGGGTTTGGCTTACCACATCCACCCCCAAATTGGATGATGTCCCCATCATCAAACCAGAAGAGAAGCCAAACCTTGAATCTGTGTTAACTGTGTCTTGGAGTGAGAGGGGGAAATTATATTTTCTGGGGTTCAGTGAGAAGGTGGGAAGTGTTAATGTAAATTGTTTTATGTTTATTTAATTTTATTTATTTATTTCCAGCCAATGACTATCCTAAAAGAGTGGGCTGCATGGTTTGAGTTAATGGAGTATTGATGATCAACCTCCCCCAAATTTTTGTTGTGTTTGAGGGGCTTTCTTGCTTTTGATCCCTTTTGAGTTTTTTTTTTTTTTAGATTTGTGTATTGTGTGTTTGTTTCTGAGGAAAGAGGTGCAGATACTGGTCTGTGAATTTTCTTAATGGGTGAATTTAAAATTTCTTGTTCATTCATTCCAAGTTTGGTGGGGTAGTGCTGTCTGTAGGATCTGAATGTTGATTGTTTTTAATAAAATCCACCCCCAAATTTGGAGTGTTGAGTGGTGTCTGCTTTTTGTAGTGTGATGAAATGGATGGACAGAAATTACTCTGTTGCTGCCATCATCCTAGTGTCTGGCAGAAGCCCTGGGTATTATTTCCCTCCTCTGTTCTTGCGTGTACAGACACTGAGGATGTTGTATGCACGAGTGGTGTGATTGCGGCTCAACAAGTGTTCCTAGAGTCCAACAAACAATGCATGTGCGCGTCGAGTAAGTAGGGATTAGCTGATCGTGACGATCAGCATTCCAGCAGAGTTTACCCCACGCTGCCGTTTTTAGTTCGTGGCTGGGGCCGCTTGTGTTTGTACGCCTGGCTCTGGACCTTTAGATAGCGGCCTACGCGCCTTGAAAGTAGTAGCCTGTTGGAATGAGTTTTTGACTTTGATTCCAGGCTATGTTGGGTAGACTTGATGCCAACCCTTGGTTGCATGCCTGTTTGTGGGTGCTTCTTGGGGTTTGCTTTCATTGATCTTGAGTATGTATTGTTGAGCGAACCAGCAAGAGCTGCCCCAAAGGTTTTTGGTCCTCCTTGGTTCGCCATCAGGCTAATTTGTTATGTTAGAGCGAGCCAGATCCCCTTTTAATACCCTCCATCTTTCTATCCTTTTCATCTTCCCAATGTCCTCCTCCCAATTTCATCCGTATACTCGTCGCTCCATGTCCAACGGCAAAGTGGAGTACTGCGGCCAGTTCTTTTATCTTCGGGTCCCTCCCCGCGTCCCTTCTCCGCCAATAGCCCAAAATGATCCTATTGTTATTAATACTCCCGGGTCGGGCGCCCCCAACAATCCAATCGAGATATATGATGGCAGTAGTGATGAGGCGGCGCCGACTGACTGTATCGACCCTAGTCTTCGCAACAATTCCCCTGATCTTGGCGCGAGAATTCCCACCCCCGGCCTTTCTAATCACGCCACTGTTCCCGTCGTTCAACCTGCCCCACCTGGGCTCATTCCTACCCAACCCACTCAAATCTTGAAATAAATCCCCACTCAGTCTGATCTTGAGAAATATGGTTTAACCTGAGAAGCAGCAAACCTCCTCTTGAGTGAGGTTCCATCCAGTTCTTGAAGCACATAAGACCCTCCTTTTTCTTGTTCCTGAATCCTATAAGGGCCATTCCAGCGGTTCTCAAACAGCTTCCCCCATTGAGAGTCCAAACTTTTATTATAGGCCAAGACCAAACTTCCTGGATCCAATGGTTTTCTGACTGTCTTCTTGCTATTTTGAGCCTCCAAGGATTTTTCACAAGAACCCTTCATCTTCCTGTAAGCAGCTTGAATGATTTCTTCTCTTTTTTCTATCTGTAGGGTTCTTGCCACTAATAATTCTTCTGTTGAAGTTACTTCTGACCAATCTGTCCCCAAATAAGTTTCTAGTTCCAGATCCACAGGGAGTATAGCTGATTGGCCAAAAACAAGCTCATAAGGACTGTAACCAGTGGTCCTTTTGGTGGAAATTCTGTCTGCAAACAAGACCAAGGGTAAGTAGTGACACCATTTCTTTCCATTAGTTTCACAGAGTTTGACCAGAGCATCTTTTAGTGGCTGATGGCCCCTTTCTATCATTCCATTAGCTTCAGGGTAGTAAGGTGTTGTCACTTTCACTTTGGTTCCAGCTTTGGTTAGTGCTTGTTGTAGTTCTTGTCCAAACTCTGGGCCTCCGTCCACCACTACATTCAGGGGTACTCCATATTTATATATCCAGTTTTCCAGGAACCAGTCCGCCACTTTTGCTGCCTTATTCTTTTCCATTCCAACTGCCTCTACCCATCCAGAAAGGTCATCCCGTGCCACCACAAGGTATTTCCACTTTCCTGCCTTGATATGTACTGTATCCATGCTGACCCTTCCAAAAATTGTTGGGGCTCCTGTTGCTCTTTTGATCTCTGCTGTGTTTGCTGAACTTCTTTGTTGGCAGGGGAGACAAGATTGGACCCACTTTTTTACAATCCTCCTCATATTTGGCCACCAGAACCTAATTTTTACTCTTCTGTAAGTTTCATCCATTCCCCTGTGGCCCATTTCTTCATGAAGTGCTTTCAGGATGGATTTTTGCAATTGTGGGCAGGTGATTACTATTTGCGGAAAGGGTTTGCTTCTTCTTTTCAATTTTCCTTCTGACATAAAGAAAGTGACTGATTTGTGCTTGATGTCCCTCCACATTTTGTCAGAGCATCCTTCAGGTCTATTTATTGTTTCCAGGTAGTATTTGAGGCTTTCCCAAAGGTTTTGGCACTTCTCATCCACCCCCAAATTTCCAGTGCTGGCCTGTTTGATTCCAAATCCTGGGTGTGGCTGGATCCATTTTTCATCTTCATCCAGATCTGCAGCTTCTTCTTCTTCTGGGTCAGGGGGTCTTCTGGATAATCCGTCTGGCATAGTGAAGGTCTTCCCAGGTACGTGAATTAGTTCAAAGGAAAATAGTTGAATAAATGCTACCCATCTAGTCATTGGAGCGTTTGGAAGGCTGGGTGAATTGATCATTTCTATCAGACTCTTGGCATCCACTAATAATTTGAAATGTTGGCCCCAAAGGTGTATTTGTAGTTTCTTCAGGATTCTGGCTACACCACAGAGCTCTAGCTTTGATTGGGAGTATTTGGATTCTGTTGGGGAAAAGACTATGGATTCATATAGGACTGGTCTGTCTTTTCCTTTATCTTCTTGGGTTAGCACTGCTCCTGCTGCAATATAAATGGAATCCACAGCTAACTTGATTTCTCCTGCTCCTTCTTGGTAGTCCAGTTTCTTGAGGGTTATGTCATATCCAACAATCTTCTTCAGTTTTTCAAAGGCTTCCTGGCACTTTTGGCTCCACTCCCATTCTGCATCTTTGTAAGTCAGCTTTCTGAGTGGTAAGGCTAGTTCTGATAAACCTGGGATGAACATTCTAACATAGACGCATACTCCTAGGAAACCTCTGACGTGGGTTGGGTTTTCTGGATTTGGCCAACTTTCCACTTTGTTGAGCTGCTTTTTGGCTATTTTTCTTCCCTCCTTACAAACTACATGTCCTACCAGGTCCAGGGCTGGTACACAGCAGGCAAACTTCTTTCCAGATATGGTGAGTCCTGCTTCTTCAATTCTGAATAGTATCCTTTCCAGGGTGATAGCATATTCCCAAATAAATCTTCTGATTCCTGGGTTTTCTTTCAGGGTTTCTTGATTGTAGTCAGATTCTGGACCCTTAATTCCTCCATCATCTATAAAAATTCCTACATTATTGGGTATTTCTTCTTGGAGGATCCACATCATCTGGGCTTGGTAAACAGCAACTGAATTAGTGGCCCCTTGAGGTAGTCTTGTGAGTTGGAATCTCCCTAAAGGGGTTTCAAATGTTGTCAGAGGTCTTGACTCCTGGGCTAACTCCCTTTCATCATATCCTCCCATTATATTACCAAGTCCATAGCAGGCCCTTCCGGTGAATGATTCAATTAATTCTTCAGGGTTGGGTGGTAGTCCTGAGTCTTTGATGGTGACCTTGTTTAGTTTTTGTAAGTCATGTACCACTCTGAGTTTTCCATCTTGCTTTTTGACACAAAACACAGGGCTGGAGTAGGATGAAAAGGATTGCTCATATAAGCCAGTTTTGATTCTTTCTCTTACTAGTTCTATGAAATCTGACTTAATGGCTGCGGGGATAGGTATTGGTTTCTGTTACCAAGGATCATGCTTGATGACTGGTATAATGTAAGGTTTCCCGTAAGTGTGTTTGAGAATTCCTCTTTCTTCTGCACTAAAGGCCAAACTTCCTTGTCTGAGGTTGATAACATGTTTGAGTAACTTGAGTTCTTCTTTTGATAACCATCCAGGTGGGCCAAAATTCACTACTTTGAGCCTTTCTTCAGTCACTTTTAGAGTAGGGATAAATTCAGGAGGAAAAGGAGTTAAAGGAGTTTTATATGGATCTCTTGAGAGGGGAGGTGTACATAGAGGTGGGTTCAGATTTTGAGGCATTGGTTCATTAACTGGTCTAATTTTTTTGGTGGTTGATTTATATTTTGCAGCATTGACCTGCCAGTTCCAAGGTTGATTTTTAGGCACCCTCCATCTTTCTACTTCCGGAAGGTGCCAGAAGCCAAAAAATGACTAGAGGTGGAAGAGCTGTTTACTGGAAAGGTGGTTTCCCATTTTTGATTTTTAGGAATTAAGATGGGTACTAAATAGGTTCTGTCCTTATCCTTAATTGATAGAGATTCTGCTCCTTCTTTCTGAAATTTGATTGTAGCTGAGGCTGAGACCAAGAAGGGTTTTCCTAATATTGGCTGAACATCACCAGAAGAAATCCAGAAGTGAACTAGCTTGGTAATTGATCCAACCTGGACTGGTACGTTTTCAGCAATTCCTATAATTTCATTTTTGTGACCTCCTATCCCTTTCAGGTTCATCCTCTTTTCCGTTACTATGAGCCCCATTCCACAAGCTAATCCTCTTGACAAGACATTCACCATAGAGCCATTATCCAGAAGAGCTTTGAGCTGTTTACCATTCACGTTTATGTTGATGTACCCCAAAGGACAGGCATAGTGAGTTGGATGATTTTTACTGGATTCCCCTTCTTCATCCTCAGAATCTGAGTTAGCTCCCGTGGCATTTACTGATTTAGTTGGATCCTCAGTGGAGTTGATTGGAATTCTTCTGGGGTTAGTCCTCTTTTTGAACACTTCTATAGCCCCATGGGAGATGGCAAAGACTTCACCATAAGTAAGTTCAATCCTTCCATCCATTAACATCCTATTGACCACTTTCTCCTCTGTATCTGGAAATTCCTTAGTCAAGGGCCTCTCCAACATGGTCTTCTTTGGGGCCTTCTCCTTGGATGACTTGATGATTTCTTCATTTTCTTTAAACTGGACCTTCTTAACTGGATCCTCTGAAGTGGTGGGTTCTGGCTCTATATAATACTTCCTAGCAATTTCCATGATTCTTTCAGCCTCATCATCTATATCCATTACTTCCTCCTTTTCCTTCCTGACCCTCTTGTAGGGTGAGTTCCTACCTCCAGACTTTTCTGACTCTTCCTTCTCTTCACCCTTTCTGGTCCTTTTGGCAGCATCACTCTTGTAATTAGTGGAGTCTTCAAATTCTATTTCTTCCAATTTTCCAAAAGAGGTTTGTGCTTCTGGAACCTTTTCTTCTTTCTTGAGATCTGTACCAGGAGGAAGCTTGATTATTCCAGGCTGGCTAGCTTTGGAGTGGAATTGGTCTACTGCAGCTTTAAAGGATCTGCTTCTGTCAAAGGGGATTAGTGACCCATCAGGTAGTTTGAATTCTCTTCCATCCTTTTTCACTCTCCCCTGAATCTCATCCAGATTGGCCAAATTACATCTTTCAGTAGGGTGTCCTTGCATATGACAATACTGACAGATAAATGTTTCTGGGGGTCTTGTGAGTTGAGCGGGAGCATAAGGGACATGGCTGGACTGATAGAAGGTAGTGGGTTTCTTCTGTACATTCCAATTGGCCAAAGTTTTGGTGATTTCTTCTATGGCTTTTTCTGGATTTGCAGGTGGTTTAGTTGGAGTTGGCTGAGTAGTTTTGGCTGGGTTGATACCCTTTTTGATGTTCTTTCTTCTTTCCATCACTGAAGCAGTTTGGACTTCCCTGTGGATGTAAGTGAAGAGGGTAGCTGTGTCTGGAAGAATATCTCCTCCATCTTTAGAAACTAACATCTTGTTGTCCCTGATAAGTTCTCTGGTGACAGTAACCTCCAACTCTGGGCTCAAGGTTTCCAATAGATTTTCCCTGAAGTCTTCCAAGTTGGTGACATATCCCATCCTTCTGAGGTAGTGAGTGATGTTCTCATATTTGGACCTAAACATCTTGAAGTCTTCCAAGGTCTTGATTCCACCATTGTCTGACTGAGCCTTTATTAAGTCCTTTAGATCTTGTCTAGTATATTTGACCAAGGCCAGGGAACTTCCAAACCTGTTAAGCAGCTGTCTCTTCAGGACTTCCCAGTTTCTATCTTCATATCCTGACATTTCTTCCACCTCCTCCTTCAAATCAGCTCCAATGATAAAGGGCACAATCTGCTTAGCTAGGTCCCTTTCACTGGCCCCATCTGTTTCCGCGGCATCTTCATATCTTCTGATAAAGGTCTTGATAGTCATGTTGGTACCATCAAAGAAAAGGTTCTTATCCATGGGCTTGATTTTGACTGATTTGATCTTCCCTCCTTGATAAGCTGGCATGACAGGCTCCTTTTCCAGAAAGTGGGTGGAGGCTTGAGTCTTGGCTGATTCCTTCTTATCATAAGAGGAGACTACAGAAGGTGGGGGAGTTTTGATACCTCTAAGGATTGAGGGTGCTAATTCAGAGCTTTCTGAGGACTGCTCCTTTTGTTCTCTGTAGTTCTTGAAGGCAGGGATTTCTAGATCTGCCATGTTGATTTTTGGCATACCATGGAAGGAGTTTCTTCTGTTGTTGTTGGATGGTGACATTGTTCTAGGTTATTGGTGAGTTGTGTAGTTATATTATAAAAAGAGTAATTGGTGGATTGTTGATGACTAAAATCTGTTGATCTTCAGGCCACTGTTGGGACACCACTTGTGGAACTACTCTTGGGAAGAATAGAGCTTGAGAGGGATGAGTGCTTGAAGGGCTGCCTCTCTTTGGTAGCTGGGAGAGTTGAAGTTGACAAGAATAAGAGTATGGACTCTTAAAGAAAAGTGTGGCTGATGAGGATGCTTGAGATATATTGGTAAGGGTTGATAATTTATATGTCCAATCAGGATGTATTCAAGCTGATGGTTTATCTTGATAATTCTCCAGAATGTATTCAAACTGGGGCAGGTAATAGGTATTTATATTATATATTTCTCTACACTGTATTCAGGAATAGAGCTTACTATGGTACCAGATGTATTCAACTGATGACTATAGGATCAGGGGATGTGTACTTACATGCTGATGATGGTAGACAATCTGATGATCAAAGGAATGAGGAGGGAGGAAACAGGCTCTTTATATATGTGTTGGGAGGAAAATAGAGGGGTGGCCAAAATGTGGTTGGGGGAATGAGAGTGAGAGAAGATAAATCAACTAGAAGAGGCCATAATGGCTGACCTGTGGTTCATGGAAGGAAATGGAACAAGGAAATGAGTAGAAAATGAGTAAAAGTGGCTGAGTTGTGGTTAATGACATCATGGAAGGAAATGGAATAGTAGAAAGTACATGGAAAGAGGGCTGAGTTGTGGTTAGAGGAACATGATGGAAACTGTGGAAAATTATAGTGGAAAAGAGGGCTTGAATGAAGAGAAAATATTCAAAGGGGGCTTGCGGGACCTGAGGTTAACTTGTGGTTGGTTTGTTGTGTGTGACAGCTGTGTGATTGTGTTGTGTTTGCTTGATCCTGATTTGGGGCCTGGGTACTTGATGTATTCCTCTACCCCCCCCTTTGAGTCTTGGCCACCTGTGCTTTTGACCACATAATTACTCCTCAAAAATTTTATTTATTCAGGGTTTGGCTTACCACACCGTCGTTTCCCATAAAGAGTATATTCTCCTAGAATATACCCTCCTAAGGATCCAAGATGGGGAGGTTTATCCTCCCCATCCTTTAGCTCTCCCTTGTGGGTATGTCGAGCCATTGTTTGAAAAGGGCTCAAAAGGAGTGAGGTTGTATCCTCTTTGCTCCTTCCTTAGCTTATCAACGTACCACCTGAAGTTCTTACCAGTATATAACTAGTAAGTGGGGTTTTACTCAACATTAAGTTAATCTTTTTATTCTTCTCTTCCTTCCACTCTTGGATACTGTTACTATAGTAACAGTATCCTATACTCATCTGTCAGCTTGCTACTGATTCAGAGACAACCTGACAAAGCAACACTAGTGATATAGAAATTAATGGAAATACATGAAAAATAAAAACAACATTATTACCATATGTACAAACCCTGAAAATAATACATATGCTAATAATTGATACCAAAGAGACATGAAATAACTATAATAATAAGGAATAATCATAAGGTAACCATAGTAACACATAAAAGTAAGAATAATAACTAGTAACCTTATTTTTACCCAAAAAGCTTAACAAAGTTCTGGACCCTTAAAAATAAGTTAGAACTAAAATAAATAACCACTTTTTACAGAAAGTGTGAATAACTTCTACACCTTGAGGATAACTTAGAATATTATGTCATATTATGAATCCTCATGTAAAAAAATGTAGGGTCCCTCACTGGAAGTACCCCCAAATTCCTACTCCTTCACCTTGAACCAATTACTTGTAACAATTGGGGGCTTGATAGCGGCACGCCCGAAGGGCGTGCGCACGCCCCCCCGAACGCCTAAAGAAAAAGGCGTGCGGGGGCTGCACGCCTTTTTTTTAGGCGTGCCAACCCCCGCACGCCCTCCCCCGCGTGCCGCACGCCGTCCTCACGCCTACAAATGGCGTGAGGCGGCGTGTAGCCCCGCCGGACAGGCGCGCTGGCCATGCACGCCTGTCCGGAGGGCGTGCAGGCCTTGCACGCCCTCCGGACAGACGTGCACGGCCGGCACGCCTGTCCGGCCAAGCTCACGTAAGCCTCTCAAATCAAGAGGCTTACGTGAGCCCCTTGGTACCCTTATAAGGGTACCACTCGGTACCCTTATAAGGGTGCCGACTGGTACCCTTATAAGGGTACCAGTTGGTACCCTTATAAGGGTGCCGACTGGTACCCTTATAAGGGTACCACTCGGTACCCTTATAAGGGTGCCGACTGGTACCCTTATAAGGGTACCAGTTGGTACCCTTATAAGGGTACCGAGTGGTACCCTTATAAGGGTACCAATCGGTACCCTTATAAGGGTACCAACTGGTACCCTTATAAGGGTACCAGTCGGCACCCTCATAAGGGTACCGAGTGGTACCCTTATAAGGGTACCAGTTGGCACCCTTATAAGGGTACCGAGTGGTACCCTTATAAGGGTACCGAGTGGTACCCTTATAAGGGTACCAGTCGGTACCCTTATAAGGGTACTGAGTGGTACCCTTATAAGGGTACCAGTCGGTACCCTTATAAGGGTACCACTCGGTACCCTTACAAGGGTACCGACTACTGGTACCCTTATAAGGGTACCACTTGGTACCCTTATAAGGGTACCAAGGGGCTCACGTAAGCCTCTCGATTCGAGAGGCTTACGTGAGCCTGGCCGGACAGGCGTGCCGGCTGTGCACGCCTGTCCGGAGGGCGTGCAAGGCCTGCACGCCCTCCGGACAGGCGTGCATGGCCAGCACGCCTGTCTGGCGGGGCTGCACACCGCCTCACGCCATTTGTAGGCGTGAGGACGGCGTGCGGCACGCGGGGGAGGGCGTGCAGGGGTTGGCACGCCTAAAAAAAGGCGTGCAGCCCCCGCACGCCTTTTTCTTTAGGCGTTCGGGGGGGCGTGCGCACGCCCTTCGGGCGTGCTGCTATCAAGCCCCTAACAATTGGCCACACCCACGTGTCACAGATGCACATTACACACGTATGTACTTGATATATATGCATACTGTATGTGAAAAGACCAATTATGGACTTATAATTGAGGTGTTGTGTATAGTTTGAGAGTTAGGCCCAATTGAGGTTTAAACCTCCAACCCCGCGCGTGGATTATATAATCCAATTGGAAATTGGCCAAATGCGTGAAAATAGGCAATTACCTAGTTATCAGGTATGTACAAGCATAACCAGTGTACAGGTAGATTCTACATGACGGATTTGCAAGGTTTAAGTAATAAAAACCTTGAATACCTAAGATTAACACAGCCAGCGTGGCCTTTAAAGATTGTCCATAGCCATTTGTGGCCCATTTCCATCATCTGTGGCCCATTTCAGATACAATCACACGTCAGTGTTGCTATGTACCTTGGTTACAATGACTAAATAGGTTATTAAGGTCATGGAAAGCACTTGTGACGCTGAAATAATAACCAGCAGTGTCATTGGGATGAGCCCTGTTAGTGCCAATCTCCCAAATTGGCCACATTGCGCTGAAATTCAGCAACTACAAGCACACAGGCAGGAAAGGTCCTCTACTATGAGTGAAATTAGTATATATAGAGCCCTCGTTTCAAGCCAAACGTTCAGAATAATCATCAATTATTATAACAGTCAATCAGTTACGCCGTGTCCTGTCCTTATTTAAGTTACTCTGCCCTGTTTTGCCTGTTTTATCCGTGGTGTTCTCTTTAAATCAACCAACCTACATGTCCAGCTCCTGCGCAGAAACCTACCAATCTACCCAGCAGCTCTACTTCACCCCCCTACGTGGCGTTTTGGCTTGAAAGAAGCAATAGTGAGTACTTCTTTCATCCTTCTGTCCCCATCCTGGTTTCTTAATTGGAAAAGCACTTTGGTACCACCTTCTGTTACGCAGAAACCCATTGTTTGCTTAATCAGATACCACCCTGCTTAGCAGATCTCTGATTTAGAGGGCACTTACAAACACCCCTGCGCCAGCAGGCCCCTCTATAAAAAAGAATTATATTCTTTTTATTTCTTTCCTACTACTTTTCTACGTGAAATTATCCTACTCTACCCTTATTTTGCACTCTTATCACCTTGTGTAGCTAAAAGGTACTAGCCCTTGGCATCACAGAGGCTGACATCATCACTCTTCAATCTCGGTGCCAATCCTAGATTGTGCGTCCCTAGAACTATCAGGGCTAGGAGATAGCTCCTCCACTCTAGTAGTGTTAGAGGTGTGGTTATAGCTAGTATAGCTATTTAGATTCACCCGGTTGTCACTAAAGAGACGCTGGCTGACAGGGGTAACCGGGTGGTAAGTAGTTGTGCATCCACTGGGGTTCTTGAGCGTCAATGTGGGTCTTGGAAGATGGGGTCATAGCCTGATGGAATTGATTAACTCATGCAATTGACGCATTGAGATCAGAGAGAGAGAGAAGAGGGAGACTCACCTGAAGTAAGAACAAAGGGGTGCGAGATATTGGCATGCCATTGGTTGTGGAATTGGTCGAATACGAGTCCACATTGCCAGTGGTGATGATCTCGCGGATCTTGACGCGGCAGAAAGTCTGGCGTGCGCGGGGTCAGCAGGTTGATTTGTGGAGGCCCTCATTGGGCAGTGAGTGAGGGCTAAACCCACCTTGAACCGGCTGGAATAAATAAAATCCGTGGGAGTTGCAGAGGCCTGGCCTGCGTCCAGGGCACCGACCAGACGGTGAAGCTGAAGGCTGACATCAATGATCATCACAACAGCAATGTCCCATTGATTGCAACCGTTGGCCTGCAGAAAATGGAGTTAAGAACAATTCCAAACACTGAATGCAAAGAGGAAAGGGACTTACGGCAAACAAGCGCTGGGCGAACTCGGTGGTGGACTCGCCCGAGTGGAGGAGAGCTCACAGCTTGGTGGCAACATTCTCAGGTTGACTCCCCGGGGGCGTGACACCACGGGCAAAGTCTCCAATGGGATCATTGGGGAGATCAGACTCCTGGTCACTCTCGTGGGGTTCGCGGGCATCCGCTACAGGAGAGGCGGCTGGAGGGGCGCCTAAGGCATCCCCAAAATCGGCGTTGCGCAGAAGGCCTCCAATGGCCGGGCAGGATTGCAATGGGCAAAAATTGGGATGCAAATGCAAATCTACAAGAGTAAACAAATGAATACTTAGCGTTGATATGGCAACAGGCACCTGATTAACAGAATATATATATATATATATATATATATATATATATATATATATATATATATATATATATATATATATATATATATATATGTATATATATATATATATATATATATATATATATATATATATATATATATATATATATATATATATATATATATATATATATATATATATATATAGGGAATTGAATTGCCGACCCCTGTTATTTGAAGGAACGACCCCCATTTTGTCCGTGACGTTGTGACAACCAGTGTTGGACGTCCCAGGATGGTCCAGAAATGGTATTTCTTGTCAGCCTCTGTGATGCCAAGGGCTAGTACCTTTTAGCTACACAAGGTGATAAGAGTGCAAATGATGGGTAGAGTGGGGTATTTTCACGTAGAAAAGTAGTAAAGAAAGAAATAAAAAGAATATAATTCTTTTTTATAGAGGGGCCTGCTGGCGCAGGGGTGTTTGTAAGTGCCCTCTAAATCAGAGATCTGCTAAGCAGGGTGGTATCTGATTAAGCAAACAATGGGTTTCTGCGTAACAGAAGGTGGTACCAAAGTGCTTTTCCAATTAAGGAACCAGAATGGAGACAGAAGGATAAAAGAAGTATTCACTATTGCTTCTTTTAAGCCAAAAAGCCACATAGGGATGTGAAGTAGAGCTGCTGGGTAGATTGGTAGGTTTCTGCGCAGGAGCTGGACACTTTGAAGGGTTGGTTGAAGAAGGAAGACCAAGAATAAAACAGGCAAACAGAGCAGAGTAACTGAAATAGGACAGGACACGGCGTAACTGATTGACTGTAATACTAAATGATGATAATTCACAACATTTGGCGTGGAAAGAGGGCTCTATATATACTAATTTCACTCATAATAGAGAACCTTTCCTGCCTGTGTGCTTGTAGTTGCTGAATTCCAGCGCAATGTGGCCAATTTGGGAGATTGGCACTAACAAGGCTCATTCCAATGGCACTGCTGGTCATTGTTTCAGCGTCACAAGTGCTTTCCATGACCTTAATAACCTATTTAGTCATTGTAACCAAGGTACATAGCAATACTGACGTGTGATTGTATCTGAAATGGGCCACAGATGACGGAAATGGGCCACAAATGGCTATGGCCAATCTTTAAAGGCCACGCTGGCTGTGTTAATCTTAGGTATTCAAGGTTTTTATTACTTAAACCTTGCAAATCCGTCATGTAGAATCTACTTGTACACTGGTTATGCTTGTACATACCTGGTAACTAGGTAATTGCCTATTTCCACGCATTTGGCCAATTTCCAATTGGATTATATAATCCACGCGCGGGGTTGGAGGTTTAAACCTCAATTGGGCCTAACTCTCAAACTATACACAACACCTCAATTATAAGTCCATAATTGGTCCTTTCACATACAGTATGCATATATATCAAGTACATACGTGTGTAATGTGCATCTGTGACACGTGGGTGTGGCCAATTCTTGCAAGTAATTGGTTCAAGGTGAAGGAGTAGGAATTTGGGGGTACTTCCAGTGAGGGACCCTACATTTTTTTACATGAGGATTCATAATATGACATAATATTCTAAGTTATCCTCAAGGTGTAGAAGTTATTCACACTTTCTGTAAAAAGTGGTTATTTATTTTAGTTCTAACTTATTTTTAAGGGTCCAGAACTTTGTTAAGTTTTTTGGGTAAAAATAAGGTTACTAGTTATTATTCTTACTTTTATGTGTTACTATGGTTACCTTATGATTATTCCTTATTATTATAGTTATTTCATGTCTATTTGGTATCAATTATTAGCCTATGTGCTATTTTCAGGGTTTGTACATATGGTAATAATGTTGTTTTTATTTTTCATGTATTTTCATTAATTTCTATATTACTAATTTTGCTTTGTCAGGTTGTCTCTGACTCAGTAGCAAGCTGACATTTCTGGTCTGGGACATAACAAGGGGTCGCGGATACAATTTAGCTCTACAGACTGGGGGTCGTCCGTTTAATTTTTCCCAAGCCTGGGTTTCCAAAGATAAAATGTGATTAAAATAAACTAAGATGTAAACTGAGCATGTGCTGTGGAAGATTTTTGAAAAATAAGGAAAACAATATGGTTGAATTCTTGATTTGAGGGTGTTTGAGCAAGGGAAATGTAACATAAAAGTTCCATATTCAGGAATGTGTGGAAAAATTTATCTGATGTAGAAACCATGATTTAGATTGTAAGGGGATGATGGGCTATTGAAGATAGCTGAAACAGAAGAAACAGATGACTTTCAAGCTCATCAACATTGGTTTTTTATATCAAGGGGATGTGTCAGATTCAAAGCTGTAAATCTGCCGCAGAATTTTATTTTCAATTTGTACTGTGTATGGGAAGTGATATAAAACGTAAAATAATAATGAGCTATGGAAAATAATTGAAAAGAGGAAAAATAGGATGGCTGCTTTTTTAGTTCATTATTTCCAACTATGGGTCATGTCACATTAAAGAGTAACAACCAGCACCTTGTCAAAATACTTCATTTTTCACTATAGCATGCTGCATGGTCAATTGATTTGAAGCTTTTGGAGCTTGATGTTACATATTTTTTAATGCTCTTTTTGCCCTTTCTATGATATAATTTATGTGTTGTAATGATGTGTATAATTGGTGGAGTGATGGTTTAAACAATAAATCCCTGGCGGTGGCATTTCAGCCAAATTAAATCAACGACCCCCTGGGCGTGGGTCAAAATTGTATCAGCAACCCCCATTTTGGGGGTTGGACCAATTTACCAACTTTGGAGCAGTTCCAGACGTCAAAAGTTGTTCGCCTCAACGTCCCGAAATAACTGGGGGTCGTTCCTTCAAATAACAGGGGTCGGCAATTCAATTCCCTATATATATATATATATATATATTTATACATATATCTATGTATATGGGAAAGTGATATCAGAAATGGCAAAAACTGGGCAGAAACTGGTTTTTTCCCAAAATAACTAGCTTTGGGGGGGTTTATCCATACCCCCCCGGGATTCTAACGGGTGGCCCTAACCTAAACTAACCAGACCTGACCTATGTTTACCTAACCTAACCTAAGCTGAACCTAACCTAACCTAACTGAACCTAACCTAACCTAACGGGGTTTTTTTTAATCTGGCTCCGTCCAGCTCATCCAGCTCTGCATGATCTTTGGTCTTAAACTAAAGATACTGGCACATTTATCTTTGGCTTAAGACCAAGGAAATTGGGTTGACACAGGTGTAATGGAATGGGGAACTAATTAAGATGGATCGCCACACACCACGCCGGACAAGTGTGATACCAATGAATGGCAATATCAAAAGGGCACCGCTATAATACACTACAAACATTTGCAACTCTGCCCAGAAAGAAAATGTAAAATTGGGATGGGCAAAACATATACCCAATTTTACAGAAAATGGTCAGAAGTGAAAAATAACCTTTACTGAGCATGCTCAGCAAATTTTTTTTTTTTTAGAAACTGAGCAGAAATGATTTTTATTCATTATGGCAACTTTGGGGGATTTTGCTGAGCATGCTCAGTTTTGCTCAATTTTTATTACTGAGCCATTTTGTTGAAAAAAGTTAACATTTTGCTTAACCCAAACAGTAGTTTTTTCTTTAGGTGAAATTACAAATGTTTGTAGTGATAAGGCCCCTTGGTGAATAAATGAAAACGCAAGGAAGGGACAAAATGGGCAGGGGCAGTTGTCACGGGGAAGAATGAAGAAGGAAATGAAGGAGGGGAATAACTCACCAAAACTGGCGTCTTAAGAGCCCCTCAAAGGCTGGCAGCCCACTTGGAAAATCTCATCTGAGCCAAAGGCAATTGTCAGGATCATGCATAAAAAGGCCCAGGCCTTGGCAAGTTTCTCTTACCACCCCCCCCCCCCAACCAAAAAACCCCCGCACTAGTGGTTAACATCAGTTATCTCGCACACGGGGTTTAACCACTAAAGCGTGTGCCTGGCACTCAAGTGCACCAATTCATCTCCCATCTGGTAGTTCAACCAGGACATCCCTCATCCAAGTTTCCCCTAACACGTCCAAGTCAGTCAACCCTTTATTACCTGGGGCCTGGACCGTGCCCCCTATTCTTGCGTGGACGCCATCCACCCAGGCAGACAATATGGATGCTCCAGAAGGTAAATAAATAATTAGGACACTTCTTAAATAATGCATGCAGACGGCTAATGATATTTTGTTTTCCAGGTTTTGAAGTGAGGGATGAGGGATCTGGCCGAAAGACATAATTCTGCCTCACATGTAAAACAAGGGCCACCACTGATTACAGGGGCCATTTACAGTCAATTTCCCATAATCAAAATGTCTGTGCACAGGCTGCACTTCTGCAGACATTGGCCCAAGGACGTCAAGGAGGCTTGGAGTCCAATATTGCCCCAATGTTGTTGGACTCCCTTGCTTTTGTCACCCATGGTGTGGACCATCCAGAGGGCTCAGATCATGGATCAGATCAAGAAGATTTTCTGATGGTGGCTTGTAATGCCAGATTGACTCTCTTTGATCAAGAAAATGAAGAAGAACAGGAGGAAATGGGTGGAGTTGATTGGGACACTTTGCTTTTTGAAACACATGAAAACATCCATGAAAATTCTCTAGAGGCGGGTGGTCAAGATCTTCCATTGGAAAGGGCTGCCACTGCCCAATGGTTTCCTTTCAAATCACAAGAGGTAAGCTCCATGCATATTTTGGGATCATGCCCAATTTCCAAAGGGCCATTAGTTGGAATGATCACTGCTGGGCCATTATTAATTCCAAAATATGATTCAACAGCATCTCTTAGGCTACCTGATCATTGGATATATGTGGCATGTCATGTCTTGTGTTGAGTATGCCCAATTGCGTATGCTTCTGTCCGTGGTAAACGTTGATTTACCACACTGGAATGGATTGCGTGCAGGTCAACTGCGCATTTGCCGGTTGTTGAAGATTGATATTGACTTCAGGGAGAGTGTTTTACACAATGAATGTTATGTCATTAACCTCAAGCAGATGATAAGTCATGTGAGTTCAGATGCCACTTCATCGTTTTGCCAACACATTGCAACCTGAAAAACAAATATTGGGCAAGTGCTGTATTAATTATGACTCCCACAGGAACTGGCCAACCCATTTGTGAATCCGCATCTGGACTTCTATCCTGTTTTCAGTCATGGGAAAAATGTGTTCAAGATGTCTCAAAGTTTCAAGTGGCGTGAGGACCTCAGCCCGCATCTCCGAGTTCAGATGGCCAATTGCCACAACAAGCACTGGTATATATTTGAACCTGTGGAGCTCAAGAGCAGGCATATTGTGGTCCCACTATTTTTCTTCATGGAGGACAGTGTTATTAAAGCACAATGTGTCAAAGCAGACATACAGGTTCAGAGTGGGGCAGGAAACAAAATCCAAATCTCCATCCCCGCCAACATGGCCTTCTCCTCCACTGATTTGAGAAGTGTGGATGTAAGAGACTTCTCTTTGAATTATTTGGAAATCAATATCAACCAAATTGGGAACCTGGCCCAGGCCTGCAGCTATGAATTACTTGGTTAGTTCTAATGTTACTTTCTTAGGATTAATGTTAATTTCTTAGGATTTCAGAGAGCAGAAGACACGGATGTCATCTGGATATAGAGAAAGGCAATTCTACCAAAGTATTTTCTATACCAAACCCATGGAGAACCAAGGCCAATGGAATGATCATCCGCCATGTGCCCATCAACTTATACGCAGATGACACATCAGGAAATGTCTCCAAGCAGTTCAACAAGCACATGGTTTATTACTTTACACTCTCTGGATTGCCTCCAAGAGTTTCCAACATGGATTACAATTTTCATTTCCTGTGCACATCAAACACTGCAGGAGCCCTTGAGCTTTCAGACCAAATTGTTGATCAGATGAAGTAAGCCTGACAATTTACCAACTGGGGATTTATCTTTCACTGATGCATCTTTTTGCTGTGGCTCTGATATGTAGTGAAATGGCCACTGAGGGGGTTGTGGCTTATGACTTGGGGTTGAAACAAAATGTTCTTGTGATGAGTTTTGTGTTGTGCTTTCAAGGTGACTCCCCAATGGATGCTGAAATTACAAGCACCCCTGTTCCTGGGGTGGCTCTGCATGCATGCCGTATGTGCAATTTGAAGGCCGCCAATACCAAAGATCGGAAGACATCTTCATATGTTCAAAGGTTCTTAGGCCGCAATGCTCAGGGCGCACAGGTATATATTTTGCCATATTCAACATTTAGTTTCATTCTGTCTTCTTCCCCAAGTCTAATCGTTGGAACCCAATTTTTTTGGTTGAAAGGTACCTCTGGTCCCACAGGAGTGGCATTCCATCCAATCAAAATCAAAACTTTTGTGGATTATTGGCAAGGAACAAAGTTCCGCCCAATTCAACAACAGCACTGCAGAACATGGCATTTTTGATCGCATCAACCATCAACTCGTGGAAAATCTCCATGGCCCGGAGAAAGAAGATTGGAAGAAAGAAATTGACGCACTCGAGAAGAATCCTAATACTAAAGAGAAGTTGTTCAACCCTTTTTTGAGACTCAAAGGTATGAAATGAGACCTTAATTGCCAAAATGTGCCATGGTGTAAGTTCCCAG
This sequence comes from Puccinia coronata f. sp. avenae, assembly GCA_002873125.1. Classification (NCBI taxonomy): domain Eukaryota; kingdom Fungi; phylum Basidiomycota; class Pucciniomycetes; order Pucciniales; family Pucciniaceae; genus Puccinia; species Puccinia coronata. Next base: position 564,740 of record PGCI01000002.1, read on the forward strand.
AAGCTGAGCCACTGCTTTATATTATACAGGATTTGATGGTTGTCAAGATGCTCCCGTGGAAATACTTCATGTCTTCTCTCTGGGAGTCATCAAATACATGATGCAAGGCTTTATGCAATCTCTTACCACCAAAAAACTGGATGAAATGTGTCATTGGTGGGCAGCAGTCAACCTCAATGGCTCAAACATTCCAACCATCAATCCCAACTACATCATCAGTCACTTCAAAAGCCTTGTTGGTAAGGATTTCAAGATGGTTGTCCAGGTTAAGTTTATGACAGCATCTCAGAGGGATCACTGGCATGCTCTATGTGACTTACCAACATGTGTCTTCACCACACATATTGAAGACATGGCACGCTACTTGGCAGATGTCCGCAAGTACATTGATATTTTTCTCTATCATACAATCAAGACATCAGCCAGATGGGTCAACAAACCAAAGTGGCATATGTTGCTCCATTTACCCAAGTCCATTGCACGTTTTGGTCCACCAAGTTTTTTTGCCACCGAGAAATTTGAAAGCTTCAACAGGATTATGCGTTTGGCATCTGTTCACTCAAACCAACACCACCCCAGCTGGGACATTGCCATCATCTTTGTCAACTTTCAAAGCATCTGGCTGATATTATCTGTAGCTCAGCTGATCAACCACCAATCTGGCCAAACTTTCCATGCCCAACCCAATGTCACCAACCTTTTCAAAGAGAACCATATGATCCAAAAGTCCATGGGGTATGATGCTCATATTCTTCAAGAAGATAATTATTATCCAATAGAAATGAGTTCCCGCCTCCCTGCAGATGAAAAAGAACCAACTCCACACTACTTGATCAAAAGGTTTTCTGGCTCCGCAATCAAACAAATTCATCAGCTGCGGATCAATTCCAAGGAAGTTTGCAAAAAGGGCTTCTTTGTTCTGGTGAGTTTGGTGTGGTATTTTATCTAGGAACCCATGGGATAATATGCCTCATGTCTGATGCCTCATGCACAGGTGGTTACACAAGGCAACCCAGAAGCGCGTCTCATTGGCTGCGTGGAATCTATTTGGAAGGCCACATCCCGCCAAAGATCCAGCCTTTTCCTCAAATTGACTTGTTTCAAAATGGGGAACATTCATTCATACTACAAGATGCACATATTACACAATGAGCACCGCAAGGTTTTGTGTAATGCCTCAGTAAGCCTGTCGATTGACCACCATTACATGCCATGTTTCAGTCAAATGCTTAACAATGATTTTCTGGACATCACACTTGACAGGAAGTTGTTGCTTGCTTCAATGTGCAACATGATTGCTTTTCAGCCAACTGTGTGCCTATCAAGAAGACCCCTCAGCAGCTTGCTGTTCAAGAAGGTGCCCCAAGCCAAAGAATCATTGACCACAAAGATGATAACACATACATATTAAATTTGGCCGCCCTTTCATCACAGTTTTGGCAACGCAAAATAGCATCAGTCACTCACCCTGGTGTCACCACCGACGAATGGAAGATTGGCATCCAACAAGGCATGATGAATTGGGGTACCAAGACCCCACATGCTGCCACTTCTCAATCATCACACACTGCATCTGCTGTGGCCTCCACATCTAGACATTGAAATGTGGTCCATTTGACAATTTTTCATCTCTTCCATTCTATTTATTATAGTGATATTGTGACCATGATATGGACATGGTGAGCCTTGGACACTCCTATTAAGATTGATTTGTTTTTCCCTGACACCTGTACTGGTCATTGCTGGAGATCATCCCAATGAAAGAGTCTGTAGTTTTTCCATGCCATAAACAGCCCAGAAATCTCCCTTTCAATGACATTATCAATGACCAATGACATTATTCATCCTCAGTCTCATGCAACTCTTGCCAAAACATTCTTGTATGGGAAAAGATTGAGGTGTGACAAGCCACAGACGGATCACATGCATGTAAAGGAAAAGGGTGACATGCCCGGACATGGGCAGACACGGGAGATATGAGTGAAGGGACAATCATGCGCTTGCTTTTGAGCCTACAATTCACGTTTGGGATGCACGGGGTCTACGGAGCAAACTGGGCAATATATGCCTTCCTTGTGGAGCGAGCTGGCAGGATTGGCCACTCGGCGAACGTAGTTGAGGTAAAACTGGTAATATGCTTGGGCGGCGTCCATTTTGTCCAAGTATTTGCAATTGTATGCGCGGTCGAAGAGGCCCAGTGCAAAATTTGCGCGGGACTTGAAAGGACAGCTCGGCCAGACCTTGTCCACAAATACTAGCACCTCGGTTTTCAGTCACCAGTGAGTCCCACATTTACAGATAGCTGACTGGCAGATTCTGGCTTACGGGGATGGTTAATGGTGAAACTTGCTTGCGCGGGCATATTGACTGCCGGCGCCGCTGCCACATTGGTGGAGTTGGCGTGGACGGCCGTCAAAACTGCACGGCAGACTGCTGTGATCAGGCATGCCAAGAGGAATTTTGAGGCCATGAGATGTGACTCACCCATTGCTTGCGTATTGGCCGGCTCATGATGGGCCCCATTGGGTCCAGTGATGGTGCGATTGGGTTGCTCTGGATTTGCGGTTATGTGGCCATGAATGGTGCACTCCTCCCTGGTGGGTGAGGGAGCAACCTGAGCCGCAGCAAATGGGGAGCTGATGTCTGGCATGATTTGGATATCAGAGGGATCAGGGGTGAAAGATGCGTCTCCTCACAAGGTGAGGATGTCAATCAAGGAAGTAAATTTTTGGGATGGGTGGATATAAATCTGCATACGAGCAGAACCTCTGGGGCTCATATACCCTGTCCGCTGCTCTCTATGCAGAAGATATAGTTCCGCTTCGGGTTGGACAGGCATATCCCGACCCTTGGGATATTGCCCCATTGCTTGTCAATTGTTAAGAGGGTGATTATTGAAAGGCAATACCCCGCCAGTTCCAAGCTCAGAGTTGACCCGTCACCGCAAGGCTGCGGGTATCATTGCCCACGGGTCAACCACTCAGCTCAGATGAGGTCTGCCCGTGTTTGTGAACAATGACCGGAAAAAATTGCGCATTGCGAGGCCATCAAAGAAATAAACATTTGGCAATGGCGTCCACAGTTATTCTGGGTGTGCTCCCTCATGGCCAGTTCACGGTTTACATTGTTCCCATTCCGCCCATAGTGCGCTGGGGCGGCCAGGGGCGGCACATCTGGCCGGCGTGGGTTGCAGATAGTGGTCCCACCCTCTTTGGCATGCTTTATCAGCTGGTTGTGTTTGACTAACAACTTTATAAATTCATCAAGCAATTACAGAAAACAAAGGAACAGTACATGATAATCTAGCACATGCCACTAGCTAACAAACCTGTATGTGTTTGCCAAGTCAACGGCGGGGTTATTTTGGAAGCGGGCGGGCAGAGGGGTTATATTTGAAGGGGGGGGGAACGGAGGGGTTATCTTTGAAGGGGGCGGGGCGGCGGGTGCAATGCCATTGGGGAAAACCCCTTTTTAACCAAGAGGACAAAGTAACTAAGTGGAAGAAATTGAGGCCGCAGACGCGGGGGCATATAGTAACTTGCTGATCTTACGCATATAACGTTGGTGGGTCCTTCCTTCTTCTTTGGCGTCAAATATCTCTTCATCGAGTTCTTCAATTTTAGACTCAATGTCTTCCACAAGCGCCCTGTGTCTTGTTTCGTGTTCCCTGAACAACTGATCATAGCGCACCTCTTTGAGCATTTTGCGGCTCATCAATGCCTGCCGTTGGTGAAGGCGATTTGGGCCTGAAACTTGTTTGCGCGCGTTTTACTCAGCCCGTGTTGCCTCTGACAGGAAAAAGATGCCTTTTGCCAGTTGTTTGGATGGGCGCCTGGTCCCCAGTGCCGTCACCAAGGGAAACAAGTGGATCTCGCAATGATCATCCATGGCATTCTTTAACAAAAAGAATATCTTTTTGGTCAACCCCCCAACAAACACGCTGAATCAGTTGTATGGACTCCAATCAATCCAATAGCCAATAAGAAGCACATACGGTGGAGTCCATCCCTCTGCGCGCCAGGCGAGTAATCACATCGTCTTGTATGTCTTGTTCAGCAGTCTGGAAATCCTTTTGGATGATCTAGAATATCAACGCCATTGTTAGTCAGTTTTTATTGGTGGTGAATCTGCACTGCTACTGAACAAATCAAAAGAGAACCTCACCACCCAAGCTTTGATCAACTGGGTATACTCAGTGAGCATCCCATTGAGCCGAACATAATACAAACGTGTGTATTCCCTGCAGAGCGACTCATACCTCTCTGTGTAAGCAGATTCCAAAGAGGAGGCATCTGTGTGAACGATCAAATCCAAGTGGGTGTTGTATAAGCATCCAACAAAATGGATCAAGTTGACGATGCAGTCATTGTTCCATTCGAACAAGCGGTGGCGCTTTTCTGCACGTTCCTTCCAACCCAATTGGACCATTTCCGCCGCCCACTCGACAGTCCTGAACTTGCAGAGATCCACCTGGCAAAGTCATTTTAGGTGTTTCTTCTGCAACCCAAACCATTCAGGGAAGGGAGCTGACTCACATTCCAAGGCAATAGGTGTGGATCGAGGTGCTGATTGGTGGAGGCTTTGTGGATTGCGGTGATTGACGCTGCCTCATCATGAGCGTTGGCCAACGGGGTGGCCATGTCAAAAAATCAGGTGCAGTGGTGTGGAATGCGGCGGACATCCAGAATTGACCGGGCGCGGATGTGGCCATTGAAGTTGAATCCGTGACTGGGGTTTGACAATGGGGATTGGGGGGGGGCTGGCTTGTCTGAGATGAGGTTTTAGCTCCTGCCGTCCCCCCATTGCCCTGTCGTGTCACCTGGCGGATGGCAGTAAGGGAAAATCCGATCCGACCCATCTGTTGGAGCGGAGATGCTGCAAGGTTCCGCAATTTGCTGCGAGATGCTGCGTGTTGCGGCACCTCGTCCGCTTTTCAGGCGCGATCTGCCTCAAGCGGGCCCGTGGTGTAGTCCAAAACAAGCCTGTATGCCCTCTATTGAGTCAATATCACAGTATCCCTCCTCTTATGAGCGGAATTGGAATCATTGACCAATGAAGTCCTGTTATGGAATGGTTTAGGACTTCCTGGCATACAATTGCCATTCTCAAAGTATCCTGGAAAGGGAATGCAGATATTTATGGTGTTCAAATATGCATAACATAAAAATCACCTTAAATCAATAAATGAATAAACAGCCACTTTTTGCGGGTGTTTATGCAAAAAAGTTTTTATGCATAGGCATAAAAACTTTAAACATCAGTAGAGTCAAAGAGCTGTGCCTGTGATGTCGCCACATTGCTTAAGGAGATTGGCCAAGTGGGCTGAGACCTTTTGATGAACCAACTCCCAGTCAAGCTGCACACCGGGAATTGTGGAGCAGAGGTGGTCAATGAGCTTTGGCCTTACTGAACACTTCACAGCAAACGGTTTTGACAAAATTAAACCTTAACCCTTCACCTCGGCATTGTGTCAACGGGCAAGACTTCTTGAAAAGGCCTGAGAGGGCTAAAGTTGAAGCAAGATTTGAGCAAGACAGCTATTCACAATGTGTACAAATGTTATTTGAGCATATTTACAACACTAAGTTGGGAGCACGTGAATTGAAAAACCAGGACAATTCTCCTTGAGCTGCATGAAGTCCAGGATGTGGCAGGATGGTCTTGCCATTGCTTGACATTGTTTTATTGGCAGCAAGCTCTAGGCTTGCTTCATTTTCTTTACCGCTGCTATCAAATCATCTTTGTGTGGTCGGCCGTGCTTTGCCGGGACAGGGGTGGCAGGAGATGGTGTGGCTTCAGTAGGCTCCTCGTCATTGTTGTCCGATGAGCTCTCAGAGTCAGACTCAGGCTCAACTATTTAAGGTTTTCCTTTCTTGCTAGTGGAGGCATGATTCAAGTTGTCCTGAGCTGTTTTAAACGGTGTCGGGCGAGGTTCATGGTTTGCTGCTGCTGATTTGACTTGTGGCTCCTTCTTGTCAAATTTTACGCTAAAGCAAACGTGAGCTTTCAGCAACAGGTGATATTGTAGCCGGAGAGGTTGACACTCACAAGTTTCAACCAGTCCGGGAGCTAGGTGTGCCCGTGGACCCCCCACTGCCATGCTCCTCAATGTTTCATGACCTGAAGTGACACTGACGGATGAAACCTAAGTGTGGAGTGCAAAGAATAATTTTTACCAGTCAGTCTAAGCTTGGGGCTTGATAGCGGCACGCCCAAAGGGCGTGCGCACGCCCCCCCCCGAACGCCTAAAAGAAAGGCGTGCGGGGGCTGCACGCCTTCCCATACAGGCGTGCAAACCCCCGCATGCCGCACGCCGTCTGCACACCTAAAGATGGTGTGAGGACGGCCGGCTCAGCGTGCGGCCCCGCCAGACAGGCGTGCTGGCCATGCACGCCTGTCCGGAGGGCGTTCTGGCCATGCACGCCTGTCCGGAGGGCGTGCAGGCCTTGCACGCCCTCCGGACAGGCGTGCACGGCTGGTGTCAGCTTGCTACTGAGTCAGAGACAACCTGACAAAGCAACACTATTAATATGGAAATTAATGGAAATACATGAAAAATAAAAACAACATTATTACCATTTATACCAACCCTGAAAATAGTACATACGCTAATAGTTGATCACAAATAGACATGAAATAACTATAATGATAAGGAATAATCATAAGGTAACCATAGTAAAACATAAAAGTAAAAATAATAACTAGTAACCTTTTTTTTCCAAAAACATTAACAAAGTTCCGGGCCCTTAAAAATAAGTTAGAACTAAAATAAATAACCACTTTTTACAGAAATTGTGAATAACTTCTAAAACTTGAGGATAACTTATAATATGATGTCATATTCTGAATCCTCATGTAAAATAATGTAGGGTCCCTCACTGGAAGTACCCCAAAATTCCTACTCCTTCACCTTGAACCAATTACTTGCAAGAATTGGCCACACCCACGTGTCACAGATGCACATTACACACGTATGTACTTGATATATATGCATACTGTATGTGAAAGGACCAATTATGGACTTATAATTGAGGTGTTGTGTATAGTTTGAGAGTTAGGCCCAATTGAGGTTCAAACCTCTAACCCTGCGCATGGATTACATAATCCAATTGGAAATTGGCCAATGCGTGGAAATAGGCAATTACCTAGTTACCAGGTATGTACAAGCATAACCAATGTACAGGTAGATTCTACATGACGGATTTGCAAGGTTTAAGTAATAAAAACCTTGAATACCTAAGATTAACACAGCCAGCGTGGCCTTTAAAGATTGGCCATAGCCATTTGTGGCCCATTTCCATCATCTGTGGCCCATTTCAGATGCAATCACACGTCAGTGTTGCTATGTACCTTGGTTACAATGACTAAAATGGTTATTAAGGTCATGGAAAGCACTTGTGACGCTGAAATAATGACCAGCAGTGTCATTGGGATGAGCCCTGTTAGTGCCAATCTCCCAAATTGGCCACATTGCGCCGAAATCCAGTTACTGCAAGCACACAGGCAGGAAAGGTCCTCTACTATGAGTGAAATTAGTATATATAGAGCCCTCTTTCCACGCCAAATGTTGTTCCCCATCATCAGTTATTATTACAGTCAATCAGTTACGCCGTGTCCTGTCCTATTTCAGTTACTCTGCTCTGTTTGCCTGTTTTATTCTTGGTCTTCCTTCTTCAACCAACCCTTCAAAGTGTCCAGCTCCTGCGCAGAAACCTACCAATCTACCCAGCAGCTCTACTTCACATCCCTATGTGGCTTTTTGGCTTAAAAGAAGCAATAGTGAATACTTCTTTTATCCTTCTGTCTCCATTCTGGTTCCTTAATTGGAAAAGCACTTTGGTACCACCTTCTGTTACGCAGAAACCCATTATTTGCTTAATCAGATACCACCCTGCTTTGCAGATCTCTGATTTAGAGGGAACCTAAAAACACCACTGCGCCAGCAGGCCCCTCTATAAAAAAGAATTCTATTCTTTTTATTTCTTTCTTTACTACTTTTGTACGTGAAAATTCCCCACTCTACCCATCATTTGCACTCTTATCACCTTGTGTAGCTAAAAGGTTCTAGTCCTTGGCATCACAGAGGCTGACAAAGACGATAGTAGTCAAAAGACACCCTGTGCCAAATCTCGTAAGGTGACTGCCATTTGATCCTCTTCATAGGAGTGATGTTTTTGTAGAAGACTGCGGTGATGACCGCCTCCCCCCAAATCTTTGACGGAAGATTTGCTTGCTTCAGAAGTGCTTGGGCTTTTTTGCTAGTGGTGCAATTGCCCCGCTCCGCTATCAAGTTTTGTTGAGGAGTGTAAGGCGCAGTTATGTGATGGATGATCTCCTCATCCTTGTAGAATTTCTCGAATTCAGCAGAGCAAAACTCTCCTCCCCCGTCGGTCACAACATTTTTGATGCAAGATGAGTGAAAATTTTGAACTTATTTGCAATAGGATTTAAATCTCTTGAATGCCTGAGACTTGCAAGATAGAATGAAAACATGCTTGTAGGAAGAGAAGGCATTGGTGATTTCAAGATAATACTCCCCTCCGCCTGTTGACATGGGCGTGATTTTACCGCTAAGTTCCATGTAGATGAAATTCAGAACGCTGGTTGCCTCAGGTAACTTGCTGGAGAACGGCAATTGATGAGATTTTGAGAGTTGGCAAGATTCACACGTCATGGTGTTGTAATCGACTCCAAACATAAGTTTCAAGGCTTCGCCACTTGGATGACCTACTCGTCTGTGAAGTTCCTCGGCATTAGCTTGCAATGCCTTGAACAACGAGTACATCGGGGACTGACCTTGCGCTTGCAGGATTGTTCCGCAAATTGAAAAGACTTTTCCTTTGACTATCCCGTTGAAGAGAGTCATAGTCAAGGTTGGATTGAGGATGGAAAACTTGTCGGTGCTCACCCGCACGAGAGAACCTCCTTTCAGCCAAAGCCTGCCAAAGCTGATAAGAGAGTGCGATAGGCTGGGGACATGGACCACTTTGAAGGGGGCTTGATAGCGGCACGCCCAAAGGGCGTGCGCACGCCTATCTGCACACCCAAAAACAAAGGTGTGCAGCCGCTGCACGCCGCTCCAAGGCTGCACGCCCTTCCCCGCACGCCTTCAATAGGCGTGCATGTGGCGTGCAGGCGTGCGACCCTGCCAGACAGGCGTGCAGAGCCTGCACGCCTGTCTGGAGGGGCGTGAAAAGCCTGCACGCCCTTTGGACAGGCGTGCAAAGCCTGCACGCCTGTTGGCTCACATAAGCCTCTTGATTTGAGAGGCTTACGTGAGCCAAAGGACCCTTATAAGGGTACCGAAGTACTCTTATAAGGGTACTTTGGTACCCTTATGAGGGTACCAAAGTACCCTTATAAGGGTACTTTGGTACACTTATGAGGGTACCCGGTACCCTTATAAGGGTACTTTGGTACCCTTATGAGGGTACCCGGTACCCTTATAAGGGTACTTTGGTACCCTTATGAGGGTACCCGGTACCCTTATAAGGGTACTTTGGTACCCTTATGAGGGTACCCGGTACCCTTATAAGGGTACTTTGGTACCCTTATAAGGGTACCTGGTACCCTTATAAGGGTACTTTGGTACCCTTATAAGGGTACCTGGTACCCTTATAAGGGTACTTTGGTACCCTTATAAGGGTACCTGGTACCCTTATAAGGGTACTTTGGTACCCTTATAAGGGTACCTGGTACCCTTATAAGGGTACTTTGGTACCCTTATAAGGGTACCCGGTACCCTTATAAGGGTACTTTGGTACCCTTATAAGGGTACCCGGTACCCTTATAAGGGTACCCGGTACCCTATAAGGGTACTTTGGTACCCTTATAAGGGTACCCGGTACCCTATAAGGGTACTTTGGTACCCTTATAAGGGTACCCGGTACCCTTATAAGGGTACCAAAGTACCCTTATAAGGGTACCCGGTACCCTTATAAGGGTACCAAAGTACCCTTATAAGGGTACCCGGTACCCTTATAAGGGTACTTTGGTACCCTTATAAGGGTACCCGGTACCCTTATAAGGGTACTTTGGTACCCTTATAAGGGTACCCGGTACCCTTATAAGGGTACTTTGGTACCCTTATGAGGGTACCGGGTACCCTTATGAGGGTACCGGGTACCCTTATAAGGGTACCAAAGTACCCTTATAAGGGTACCCGGTACCCTCATAAGGGTACCAAAGTACCCTTATAAGGGTACCCGGTACCCTTATAAGGGTACCAAAGTACCCTTATAAGGGTACCCGGTACCCTCATAAGGGTACCCGGTACCCTCATAAGGGTACCAAAGTACCCTTATAAGGGTACCCGGTACCCTTATGTACCCTTATAAGGGTACTTTGGTACCCTTATAAGGGTACTTCGGTACCCTTATGAGGGTACCATGTACCCTTATAAGGGTACTTTGGTACCCTCATAAGTGTACTTTGGTACCCTTATGAGGGTACCATGTACCCTTATAAGGGTACTTTGGTACCCTTATGAGGGTACCATGTACCCTTATAAGGGTACTTTGGTACCCTTATAAGGGTACTTTTGTACCCTTATAAGGGTACTTTGGTACCCTTATAAGGGTACCGAAGTACCATTATAGGGTACCAGGTACCCTTATAAGGGTACCAAAGTACCCTTATAAGGGTACTTTGGTACCCTTATCAGGGTACTTTGGTACCCTTATAAGGGTCCTTTTGCTCACGTAAGCCTCTCAAATTGAGAGGCTTGCGTGAGCAGCCGACAGGCTCGCAAAGTCTGCACGCCTGTCCAAAGGGCATGCAGGCTTTGCACGCCCCTCCAGACAGGCGTGCAGGCTCTGCACACCTGTCTGGCAGGGTCGCACGCCTGCAGGCCACATGCACGCCTATTGAAGGCGTGCAGCGTGCAGCCTCTGCACGCCTTTCCAAAGCGGCGTGCAGCGGCTGCACGCCGTTTTTTTTGGGCGTGCGGATAGGCGTGCGCACGCCCTTTGGGCGTGCCGCTATCAAGCCCCCTTTGAAGGCATGTATCCCGCCCCTGAAGTTTTTGATGTGACCGTATCCAGAGCCGACAATAGGGACTGTCTGGCCGTCCGCAATTTCAACTAGAGATTTCATTGGTTTGTAAGAAGAGAATACCGATTTGTTGGCAAACATGTGATCGGAGCATCCACTGTCGAGTAGGATGGGATTGGCTTCTGGGCGGTGCGTGTGGAGTGCTCTCCCCACCGCATAATACGCCGTTGGATGACTGATGACGCTCGCGTTGTCATTGTCAGATTGAGGTTCAGGCAATGTGGCCTTGGTTGATGCGACCTTGGCCACAGATTTTGATTTCTCCTTCTCCTTTTTCTTCGCCTTGTCTTCCAGTTTGATGTGGGGATAAAGCTTGTAGCACCTCTCCTTCTTGTGTTGCGCAGAAGGGTTGTGCTTGCCGTTGGTGCAGTAGGTGGAAGGGGTCTGGGCCTTGTTGGCCGATTCAATTTTGATGCTGGTTGTTTCCTCGGAGTCAAGAGACTTCGCTTCCAGATGATTGCAAATCTTTTTGAGTGTGAGGGGCCGCTTTGTGAAGATAATTTCCTTTGTGTGATTGAATGAAGAAGGTAGAAGGCTGACAATGTGTTCTGCCAGGAGTGTCTCGTTGACATCCGGCTCAGTCTCCGCAGGAACTTTGATCTTGAGGCCAACTGGAGATACTGTTCTCGACTTGGGTTAGGAAGTCCCGGAGGTTTGAGCAATAACCGACCTTCAGGAACTTTTGATAGACTTTCACCTGGTTTTGGGACAAACTAGATTTGAAATGCTTGCGTAGGGCTTCCCAAATAACATGAGGCTCTCGACGGTTTTTGTCGGTGATGAAGCAAGAAGTGTTGTCTTTGCTAAGATGACGGCCAATGATACCGGCCGCTGAGGTTTTCTTGTCTGTCCACACATCCTTCAGTTCAGCTGTGGTTGCTGTGGCAGCTTTGTCGGCCGTGAGGAAGCCGTCCAAATTCTTCTCCATGCAGTAGGAGAGCATCTGCAATTTCCAGTAGCGGTAGTTCTCATCCTTCAGGATGGGGAGTTTGGACAAGTTCTGATCGGACATGACGTCAGGATCAAGCAATGGTGGTAACCAAAAAAAAAATTATCCCAGGGCTTTAAGCACAAACTGGGCTCATAACCTGTAAGCTTTCAAGATTTGTGAGCAGATGAGATCGTGTGAGCAAGCAAACTAAAGAGTGGCAGCGACACGAGTGAGAGCAAAACTTTGTGAGCAGATGAGATCGTGTGAGCAAGCAAGCTAAAGAGTGGCGGAGACACAAGCAAGAGCAAACCTAAATACGGTTGAGGGATGCGGACAGTGAGCAGAGGAGTTGAAACGCTAAATGGTGAATCGATTTCTGAGATCACACCTTTGTGAGCAGATGAGATCGTGTGAGCAAGCAAGCTAAAGAGCGGCGGCAACACAAGCAAGAGCAAACCTAAATACAATAGATGAGATCGGAGAAATAAAATGAATCAGAGATGAAACGGAGTGAGATCAAGAGAAGCATAAGGAACAAACCTAAATACGGTTGAGGGATGCGGACAGTGAGCAGAGGAGTTGAAAAGCTAAATGATGAATGAAGAGAAACTCGGATGCAACCGGTTGACGAGATATAAAGAGATCATTTAGGTTTCAGGAACTGCTGTGGACTAAAACTGTGTACATCTACTTATTGTGTGTATGCTTATAACAAGGCTACAATACAATATGCTAACAAGGGTAACCTGCTCACCTAGCCCAGCGAGCAGGTTAACCTTCTCACTGAGCTGGCACCAGCCCAGCGAGCAGGTTAACCTACTCACTGAGCTGGAACCAGCCCAGCAAACAGGTTAACCTGCACACCGAGCTGGAACCAGCCCAGCGAGCAGGTTAATGGCCTCTGGGAAACCCCTCCACTTGCGATCAACATGTCCCTACCGCCCTTTCAGGATTGATCACAGGATTTATCTTGCCTCCTGTCTTCACATCCACCAGCCAAGCCTGGTCTCCCCTGGAACTATGCTGCAGTAGATTCACCCACAGATGCGGGCACACATCAACAGAGCTTCCAAATCGTTGACTATTAATATTTGGAGGATTTGGCCTGCCCAATTCCATCAAAGCTCCCGGCCAGAATCAGATGGCTTTGTTGACTCATTCCAGATTGTCCCATCCAATCATCCTCAGCGCCTCCTGGGGTCCGTCTATTCAGACTGTCCAACTGCCCATCAATCCTTCTACCCCATTGGCCATATTACACTACTTGTCTTCTTTTTTGGTCCACAATGATCAGAATTCTTGTGTCTTCTTTAAATTAGCTCTGGTGTTTGGGAAGGACTTGGGATTGGAGATTTAGTCTGATTTGCCAGAGTTGGTCAACCTGAAGCTCAATGGTGCTCTGGTTCAATGGTACTCGCACCAGATTGCGGTGTGGGATGAGCAACATGACACGCTCATCATGAGCGGTGGGATCTCTGAAAATGAGGTATTTACCACTGAACACCAATACGTGCTTTTAAACATGAAATCAAGAGAGTGTTGGATACTTCAACTGCCACGCCAAAAAAGCTCAGACCATAATAGGCCACCAGATCTCAGTGATTAAATTGCCTCAGAAAGGAGAAAGATGTTGGCCTGCATTGAAAGCAGTGCTTGTGATTGGTGGAGGCGCAACATACTTCTTGTTTGGAAGCAGCTTCAATACCCTTGCCAAAATCATTTTGGATTCTGATCTCAGTCTTGCTGAATATACCAATTCTTTTGAGAAGAATGAGAACGGATTCACCCTCAACGCATGTGGGAAGTTGCATCACTCCCTTGAAGATATGTGGGACCAATTTGAAGAAGTAAAGTGCCTCGCCATATAAATCTGGCGCATTTTGTTCAATTCTAGTAGACCAACCAACGTACTTGAAGTCACAAGTCTTGGTTCAGGGGTGCAAAAAGGGTTCAAAAGAATGAATCTGAAAAAATAAATCAAATTGAAAACTATTTGTAATTTATAAAATTGATTTTGCTTATTGCAGATTTTCAAAAATCTTTAATAGTGCTTGGAAAAATCCGAAAAAATTTGGAGAGTATAGCCTGAGATGTGAGGGAAATGATAACAAATGAAAATTTTTTGACCAAATGAAATATTGGATCACAGTGGTCAGCAAAACAGAGACAAAATTGGAAATTTGGTGCCTTAACCCCTTTTGGGACTCCCAAATGCCTCACTCCACAGTATCCAAGTGTATCAAGCTCTGGACACCTGAATATATCAAAGTTGTAGGTCAACAAGTGCTTGGTTTGTGGGGAGAATTAGGGCATGAGTGGTTGTCTCAACACACCATAGGGTCAGGCAATGAAGGATGAATCTGACAGAGCGGGCGGCAAAGCCGCCGTGTCCTCTAGTCTGGGTAATAATCTTGAAGGAGTTTGGCAGTTCTACCAGGATCATAACTATCATCATTAAGCTCTTTTATTTCTTTTTCAAGTTCATTTTTTGTAAGGAGGAGCTTGTCTTGGGAAGTGTCAGGGATGGGTGCTGGGGAATGGTCATGGAAGGAGTTGCAACATTGGAACTTCCATTGAGACGTCTTCTTTTGAAATCGACCCACAGCGTGAAAAGGGCAACCAATCAATTGTGAAGATTTCGGAATTCCACGTGGATCATTCTTGCGCAGATTTTGAGAAGGAAGAGCACCCCTAATTTCAGCCTTAGAGACAACACTGTTGCCCAAAAGGCTTCAACAGTGCCTGACTCAAATTCTCTGCAATTCAAGCTTCATTTTTATATATTGCATGTGCTATAATTGTGTAGCATTATTCCACTGAGGAGTGGAATATATTCTAACTTCTAATTATTTTCTAAGTTCTGTTCATATTGAATATATTCATTTTGATCTTCAGAGTTCATCTCCCCCGGAGGAAAAACAAGAACTCCTGAGATCATTCAACCAGAACCTCTACACCAGCAGAACAAGCCATTGGACAACCTTCACTACTCAACCCTTCAAGGTCCTCCCATCTCCTCACTATTCAGTGGTCATTTGGGGTCACCTTTTGTTGACAAGTAAGCATTGCTCCAATCTCTTCTTCTCTCAACTAGTCTTCTGATTGCTTGATCACACCTCTTTTCATCTTCATCATTGATCATTAAAGAGGCATTTATTATCAATCATAACTTCATTCTTCTCTTGCTTTTCTGTGGGATTTTGAGAAATTAAACCCACATAGGTTTCCCTCTAAAGAACCTTGATCAGTTTCCTTTGATCTAAAAAACTGGGCAGCTGAAGAGCTGATCACCCTCTCTGTTTCTTTTAGAGAGGAGGCATAAGAGTTATCTCCGCTACTTGCTCTCCTTTTTGGATTGAGCCTTATTCCTCACCTTTAAGGTTAGAGAAGTATAAACAAGCTTTTATAATCATCATCATCATCATCATCATATTCTAAGTTTCATTATCCATCCTCAAAGTCCTCTCTTTCTCCCTCTAGTTGTATCCCATTCCCTTGAAATAAAACCAGAGTTCCCCCCCATCTTGTGTCCTGCTGCCACCGTAGAGGCCCAGGCTCACAATTGGGGGCCTCATTGGGAATTTTCTTGCTTTCACTACAAACATTTGCAACTCTGCCCAGAAAGAAAATGTAAAATTGGGATGGGCAAAACATATACCGAATTTTACAGAAAATGGTCAGAAGTGAAAACTAAGCTTTACTGAGCATGCTCAGCATTTTTTTTTTTATTTTAGAAACTGAACAGAAATGATTTTTATTCATTCTGGCAACTTTGGGGGATTTTGCTGAGCATGCTCAGTTTTGCTCAATTTTTATTACTGAGCCATTTTGTTGAAAAAAGTTAACATTTTGCTTAACCCAAACAGTAGTTTTTTCTTTAGGTGAAATTACAAATGTTTGTAGTTTTTAGACCTCTTGCCAATATAGAACCCAGTTACTCTTCTAGAATATCCTATTAATCTCTTTTGTTCTATATCATTCCATATCAAGGCCTCATACTAATAACATCCACACAAAAAAAAGGAACCGAAAAAAAGGGATAATATAATTAAAAAAAAAAAAGTAAAGTAATTTCAACTCGTCTTATCTCCCGTTTCTATCCTTCTTAAACAAACCTCTGACTCTTCCTTCCGGTTCTCTTTGTCTATATATAATATCATCACTCAATATCAATCGACCTTCATTCCTCACTTGCGTTTTCCATTCCGCTAAGTGAAGCCAGACAGCACTCCTCTGTTCAACCCGCCGAGTTCTTCTGATCTGTCGTTGAACAAGACCTCCGACTCTGACAATCTAGATCTAATCCTTAACCAACCGCTAGCAAAAGCCGTAGAAGGGAACGTGATCAACGGTTCCTTCTGGACTCCGATAGCTACTGGACTGTTGCTACCTCTTGCTACAATCAACAAGATCCTTAATAAAACCCCCGTAACCCATAAACCCTTGTTGGTACCCAAACGTCGTTGCCGTCGTAACAGCCAAGCCAAGAAAAAGACACCCAAAGGTTCCGTCTTTTCCTTTCCTTTTCTTATTTGAATAACCTAAAATCAACCCATCTCTATAGATCACTGAGACCTTTATTACTCTTACCTTAATAAACATGGGTGCTCACCTCAGAAACGGTAAAGATATCTTGCGCAAGGAAAAGCAACAAGCCGAAATTGCTAGACAGCTCGCTCTTGCTAGGCAACACCAACCTCTTCAACGCCGAGGAGACGTCCCAATCTATTATGAGCTCAGTGACTCCGCCCTTGAAAGGTCCAGACTACTCAAACAAAGGACTATCAACCAAACAACTGATAGCGGCATTAGACCACGAGCCAACCATGGAGTTGGACGACTTGTTCAGAACGGATCCCCCTTTACCACCAGACACAGGGATAGCTCCCTCCCTAGTCAACTCCCGGGAGGCTTCCCGAGCGCTAGAATCAACCCGCTCGACTCCAGTACCCGCCCCAATAGAGAGACAAGGAGTGTCGAGTCTCCCTTTTGTGGGGAATTTGTTGAACCTGCCAGCTCTTTCCCTACACCAAGCCAACTCCACCCCTCTAGGTCAGACCCCGGTGCAGGAAATGAGCAAGGAAGCGGAGACGGCAGCCAATATCCTCGACGGGCAATGGAGTCTATTTTTGAAAGCTTGCAGCTCCAACGACACCAGCTTAATGAGAACCACTCTCACTCAAGCCCACTCTACCCAGCTCTTACTACAGAGGCTAGTCGGATTCAAAGACATGATGCGCCTATCGGACAATTGGAGCGCGAAGAAAGAATTGGACAAACTGGAGGCGGAGATGAACGCCCCGAAGAAAACCGGCCCGTCGCCCATGAACCTAGACAAAGATTTATCAAAGGAAACTCCTCAGGACAACCCAAACCTCCCAGGGAAGAAGTCAGAGATCACGTACCTGAAACTAGTCCCAGGCGGTTCGAACATGCCAAATGCGCATCTACCTCCTCCTCCTCCGCCGTCATATCTGCATCCTTTGATAAACCCTCTTACTACTTCACACCCGCCGGGAAACTTGCCGCCATTTGTACTCGGAATGGACAACCGCTCCCCCCTGGGTACCCAGAACCAGAACAGCAATTATACCCCCCCTCACCATCTAGGCTACCCTCATCACCCCAACCAACAATCAGGGTACAACAACAATTACCAATATTACGGGCAGACTCCTTATCAACGTCCTGACAACAACAATTACCAAAACAACCACAACCATTTGTGGAGAGGGAGGGGCCAAAACAACTGGCGCAGACCCCGCGACGCGACTTCCAATATGATGGAAATAGGCGACTTCTTTGTGAGGGCCGAGAGGGCTCTCAATGCCATGCAACAAAGAGGACACGGCCGGGGCTTCCTCCATTGAGGAAGGGGACAGAACAACAACAACCCTGCCTACCATCAGTAAGCTCGCAGCTACCACTCACCAACCAAGTTAGTCCCACCCCTTCACAATTGGAAAAGGTTTTCAGCAACATTGACCATGAGTTTTTTTCCGAAGCCCCTTTCTTGATAGAGGATCGTTTGAAGGACCTCTTTGCAAATTTTTTGACAGAACTCTCCAAAACAATGGTAACTTTCCCCGGAACATTACTGGAATCATGTGTCGCGCGCCTGAACTCAACCACATCTTCCTCAGTCCAGGACCTGGTCAGGACTGAAATCATCCCTTCTCTCTTTCAGAAAATTATGAATCATGTCTCCGAGTTCTCCACTCCCCTATCTAAAAATGCTCATGTAGATAGTTTAGTCAGCTTACAAGATATTATCATAGGAATGAATTCAGTCCAAGAAAATAAGATAGATAAGTTGTCTAAAGACTTTGAACACATGGAAGAACAGCTGAGAGAGCAAGTAATGGATCTTAAACACAAACTGTTTGAGAGTCAGAAACGTGAAGAGGATCTCTTGGACCAAATAAGGAGGAGGATATGTGATATTTCTTCTGTTTCTTCTTCCATAAACAATAAGATGGACAAATAAATGGCCCAAGAGAAAGAAAGAACAGGAGAACAAAAAGTGAAATACAACAACCCTTTCATGGATCACTGTTCTTCTCACCCCTTTTCTGAAATGAAGGGTTCTAAAAAACATAAGTTCACACCCTCTAAACCTGAAGAAAAGGCTGGCGTTGCGCCCCCACCACCTCTTTCTCTTCCTCATGATAATGTTCCTCAGTGGCAGATTGATTTCCCTTTTGTCAATCAAGACCAAATTGATGTAGAAATGAGGAAGGAGTTATGGAAGTCCATTCCCAAGACCAGTGAATGGGAGAAATTCTCAGGTGAACTCCCTTACAATCATGAACTCTAGCTTAAGAACATAAATGTGTTTGTACAAGATTATTGCATGTTAGACCATATGATCATTAGCAGACTGACTGCTCTGTTCACTGACACAGCAAAAAATTGGTACATTGGCATCAGAGATAGCTATGAGAACAGGTCACTACATACCCTACAATATATCCCGTACGGGATACTGAGTAAGACATTACGGGATATACGGGATATCTTGTAGTGGTCAACTTTTTCAAACCACCCTCATATAACATCACCATATCACCATATCATATAACTGTCATATCCCAATCTAACAATATCGGATCACTGTCATATTACAAGATACTAAAATCATATCACTACTTTATCACAAGATGACACTATTGTGAGCACTGTCAGAATTGACAAGTCAAACATGGCTGGTCAAGCAGTACTCAGACAGACATGTTCAACCAGTGATCTTGGACATGCACGGTCCAACCAAAGCCCATGCTGGCCATTCAAGCGGGTCTGCCCAATCAGTTCCTGGCTGGTGGTGACCGGTTTCAATCAAACCAATTGAACAGGCCCATCCAAATGGCTGGCACGTGCTTGGGTCAGACAGTGCCTGTCCAATCACTGTTCAAACACAGATGTTCAAGAACTGCTCAATCAGCTGTTTTTGACCAATCAATGCCAGCAGTGAAGCTTACCTCACTCCAAGCTTGCATCAAATAAGGACTTCAGTGATATTAAAGTTTCCACATGCCAACTGCCGGCATTTGAGCAAGTTTTTATTGCAGTGCCTCACCCAGGGGCTGTCCCAGTGCATTTCCACAAGAAGTGCTTGACCTGATCAACAAGTGCAACAAAATTGGTAAACTCCATGCAAAACATCTATACTAATGTGGACAACTTTCCAAAGCAATCTGCAGATTGCTATTCCATGCAAAACATTAGCACAAATGTTTTGCGTGGAGTTTAGGAATTTTGTTGCACTTGTTGATCAGGTCAAGCACTTCTTGTGGAAAGGCACTGGAACAAGCTGGTTCAGTTTTCCTCCTTTTGTGCCCTCTGCTCCCTGATGTCACACAAAGATACTGTCCTTTCTATTTTCCAAAATCCCTTTCCCATCTGCCGGTTCCTCCCTGCAGACATCCATTTAAACCATTCCCAGCCTTTCTGCACCCCAAACTGTGAAGCCATGCAAACCTACTGCCATCCATTTCTGTTCTCAAATGCAAAAGTACCCAACAGTCACCAACAACCAAAAGGCTTGTTGTCACAAGTGGTTTCCATGGTTGGTGCTCTAGAGTCACACTTTTATAATCCGTCTCACTTTTATAATCCTGCCATTGTGGCAAAACCTTAGTCTCATTCCTTTTGCCTGTCAAGATTGGGCTTCACGCATCAAAATTTCACAAATTATCTATTTTTCCCATGTTTTCCCAGGAATAAAAACCCTTGCACTTGGTGAATCAAAAACATAGATATAGCCAATTGATGCCTCTGAGTCAAGTGATGATTTGAGTATAGTCGTGTGGTAGTATCATGCCTTGTGCCTGTCATGATTGGGCTTCATGCATCAAAATTTTACAAATTACCTATTTTCCCATGCTTTCTCAGGAAAAAAGACCCTTTCACATGGTAAATCAGAAACATAGATATGACCAATTGATGCCTGTGAGCCAAGAATTGATTTTCATATAGTGGTTTGATAGTATCACACACTTTGCCTGTCAAAATTAAGCTTCACACATCAAAATTTCACAAATTACCTATTTTTCCTGTGTTTTCTCAGCACAAAAGACCCTTGAACATGGTGAATCAAAAACATGGATATGGAAAATTGATGCACCTCAGCCAAGGTTTTATTTGCATATAGTGGTGTGGTAGTATCACATGTTTTGCCTGTGAAGATTTGGCTTCATGCAGCAAAATTTCACAAATTACCTATTTTTCCTGTGTTTTCTCAGGAAAAAAGACCCTTGCACATGATGAATCAAAAACCTAGATATGGCCAATTGGTGCCTCTGAGACAAGGGTTGATTGGAATATAATGTTGTGGCCGTATCACACCTTTTGCCTGTTCAGATGTGGCTTCACGCATTGAAATTTCACAAATTACCCTCTTTTGCTGTGTTTTCTCATGAAAAAAGACCCTTGCACACAGTGAATCAAAACCATAGATATGGCAAATTAATGCCTGTGAGCCAGGATTTGATTTCCATATAGTAGTGTGGTATTATCATGTGTTTTGCCTGTCAAGATTTGGCTTCATGCATGAATACTTCCCAAATTACCTTTTTTTTTCAGTGTTTTCTCAGGAAAAAAGACCCTTGCACATTGTGAAACAAAAAAATGGATATATGAAATTGATGCCTGTAAGACAAGGTTTGATTTTTATATATTGGTGTGGTAGTATTGCGTGTTTGCCTGTCAAGATTTGGCTTCACACAACAAAATTTCACAAATGACCCACTTTTTCTGCATTTTCTCATGAAAAAAGACCCTTGCACATGGGGAATCAAAAACATAGATATGGCCAATTGATTCCTGTGAGCCAAGGTTGGATTTTCATATAGTTTTGTGGTAGTATCATGCCTTTGCCTGTCAAAATTGGGCCTCACGCATCAAAATTTCACAAATTACCTATTTTTCCCATGCTTTCCCAGGAAAAAAGACCCTTTCACATGGTGAATCAACAACATAGGTATGGAAAATTGATGAATCATAGTCAAGTTTTGATTTGCATAAAGTGGTGTGGTAGTATCATGCCGTTTGCCTGTCAAGATTTGGCTTCACGCATCAAAATTTCACAAATGATCTACTTTTCCCACGTTTTCTCAGCAAGAAAGACACTTGCACCCAGTGAATCAAAAACATAGATATAGCCAATTGATGCCGCTGAATCAATTGATGATTTTCACATAGTGGTGTGGTAGTATCATGCTGTTTGCCTGTCAAGATTGGGCTCAGGCATAAAAATTTCACAAATTCCCTATTTATCCCGTGTTTTCTCAGGAAAATATACCCTTGCACATGGTGTATTAAAAACTTAGACATATCCAATTGATGCCTCCTGTGAGCCAAGGTTTGATTTTCACATAGTTGTGTGGTAGTATCATGCGTTTTGCCTGTCAAGGTTTGGCTTTGCACATGGAAATTTCCCAAATTACCCATTTTTTCTGCTTTTTCTCAGGAACAGAGACCCTTTCACATTGTGAATGAAAAATGAAGATATGGCCAATTGATGTATCAGAGTCAAGGGTTGATTTGCATATAGTGGTTTGGTAGTATCATGTCTTTGCCTTTTGAGATTTTGCTTCACGCATCAAAATTTCACAAATTACCCATTATTTCTGTGTTTTCTCACAAAAAAAGACCCTTGCACATGGTGAATCAATGGATTTTTCATGCACAAAGCCCAATCTTGACAGGCAAAAGGCATGATACTGCCACACCACTATATGCAAATGAAATCTTGGCTCACAGGCATCAATTGGCCATATCAATGTATTTGATTGACCATGTGAAAGGGTCTTTGTTCCTGAGAAAATGCAGAAAAAATGGGTAATTTGTGAACTTTTGATGCGTGAAGCCAAGTCTTGACAGGCAAAAGGCGCAATTTTACAACACCACTGTATGTCAATGAAAACCTGACTCAGAGGCCTCAATTGGCTATATCTGTGTTTTGCTTCACCATGTGCAAGGGTCATTTTTCCTGAGAAAACACAGGATGAATAGGGAATTTGTGAAATTTTGATGCGTGAAGCCCAATCTTCACAGGGATAAGGCATGATACTATCACACCACTACATTCAAATTGAACCTTGGCTGGCAGGCATGAATTGGCAATATTGTTGTTTCTGATTCACCATGTGCAGGGGTCTTTTTTCCTGTGAAAACACAGGAAAAAGAGGTAATTTGTGAAATTTTGATGCATGAAGCCAAATCTTGACAGGCAAAAAACACAATCATACCACACCACTATATGAAAATCAAACCTTGGCTCACAGGCATCAATTGTCTATATCTTTTTTTAACCGTGTGAAAGAGTCTTTTTTCCTGAGAAAAGGCAGAAAAAAAAGGTGATTTTTGACATATTCATGCGTGAAGCCAAATCTTGACCCACAAAACACGCAATACTACCACACAACTATATGAAAATCAAACCTTGGCTCACAGGCATCAATTGGAAGTATCTATGTCTTTGATTCACCATGTGCAAGGGTCTTTTTTGTGAGAAAACACGGGAAAAATTGGTAATTTCTGAAATTTTGATGCGTGAAGCAAAATCTTTACAGGCAAAAGGCGTGATAATACCACACCACTATATTCAAATCAACCCTTGACTCTGACAGATCAATTGGCCATATCTAAATTTTTCATTCACCATGTGAAAGGGTTTTTGTTCCTGAGAAAAAGCAGAAAAAATGGGTAATTTGGGAAATTTTCATGTGCAAAGCCAAATCTTGACAGGCAAAACACGTGATACTACCACACAACTATGTGAGAATCAAACTTTGGCTCACAGGAGGCATCAATTGGCTATATCTGTGTTTTTGATTCACCATGTGCAAAGGTTTTTTTTCCTGAGAAAACATGGGATAAAAAGGGAATTTGTGAAATTTTGATGCCTGAAGGCCAATCTTGACAGGCAAAAGGCATGATACTACCACACCATGCACTAGATTCACATCAATCCTTGGCTCACATGCATCAATTTGCCAATATCTAAATTTTTATTCACCATGTGCAAGGGTCTTTTTTCCTGAGAAAATGCAGAAAAAACGGGTAATTTGTAAAATTTTGATGTGTGAAGCCAAATCTTGACAAGCAAAACACACAAGAATACCACACCACTATATAAAAATCAAACCTTGTCTCACAGGCATCAATCTTCTATATCTTTTTTTTTTGTTTCACCATGTGCAAGGGTCTTTTTTCCTGAGAAAACACTGAAAACAAAGGTAATTTGTGAAGTATTCATGCATGAAGCCAAATCTTGACAGGTAAAACATGTTATAATACCACACCACTATATCAAGAATGAAAATTGACTCACAGGTATCAATTGTCCATATCTATGTTTTTGATTTACCATGTGCACGGGTCCTTTTTCATAAGGAAAGACAGAAAAATTGGTAATTTGTGAAAGTTTGATGTGTGAAGCCAAATTGTGACAGGCAAAAGGCATGATACTGCCACACCACTTGATTAAAATCAACCCTTGACTTGAAAAAAT
Organism: Puccinia coronata f. sp. avenae; assembly: GCA_002873125.1. Lineage (NCBI taxonomy): Eukaryota > Fungi > Basidiomycota > Pucciniomycetes > Pucciniales > Pucciniaceae > Puccinia > Puccinia coronata. Next base: position 588,736 of record PGCI01000002.1, read on the forward strand.
CAATTTGCCATATCTATGTTTTTGGTTCACAATGTGCCAGGGGCTTTTTGCCTAGGAAGACGCAGGAAAAATAGGTAATTTGTGAAATTTTGATGCATGAAGCCACATCTTGACAAGCAAAACACATGACACTACCACACAGCTATATGAAAATCAAAGCTTGGCTCAGGGGCATCAATTTGCCATATCTATGTTTTTGATTTACCTTGAGCAAGGGTCTTTTTTCCTGGGGAAACACAGGAAAATAGGTAATTTGTGAAATTTGGGTGTGTGTGAGGCCCAATCTTGACAGGAAAAAGGAATGATACTACCAAACCACTATATGAAATTCAACCTTGAATCACATGCATCAATTGGGAATATCCATGTTTTTGATTCCCCATGTGAAAGGGTCTCTTTTCATGAGAAAATGCAGAAAAAATGGGTAATTTGTGAAATTTTGATGCAGGAAGCCAAATCTTGATAGGCAAACATGCAATTAATACTACCACACCAATTTATATAAACCAAACCTTGGACCACAGGCATCAATATTCTATATGTATGTTTTTGTTTCACCATGTGCAAGGCACTTTTTCCTCAGAAAACACAAAGAAAAGGTGATTTGTGAAATATTCATGGGTGAAGCCAAATGTTGACAGGCAAAACATGTGATAATAACAAACCACTATATGAAAATCAAATCTTGGCTCAAAGGCATTAATTGGCCATATCTATGTTTTTAATTCACCGTGTGCAAGGGTCTTTTTTCATGAGAAAATGCAGAAAAAGAGGGTAATTTGTGAAATTTTGATGCGTGAAGCCACATCTTAACAGGCAAACGGCTGCATGAGACTGCCACACCACTATATGCAAATCAACCCTTGACTCAGAGGAATCAATTGGTCATATCTATGTTCTTGATTGACCATGTGCAAGGGTCTTTTTTCCTGGGAAGACACAAGAAAACTAGATAATTTGTGAAATTTTGATGCATGAAGCCAAATCTTGACGGGCAAAACATGTGTTACTACCACATCACAATACCAAGATCAAACCTTGGCTCACAGGTATCAATTGGCCATCTCTATTTTTTTGTATCACCATGTGCAAGGGTCTTTTTTCCTGAGAAAACATGGGAAAAATAGGTAATTTGTGAAATTTTGATGTGTGAAGCCCAATCTTGACCGGCAAAATGTGTGTACTACCACACCACTATGTCCAAATCAATCCTTGGCTCACAGGCATCCATTGGTAACATCTAGGTTTTTGATTCACCATGTGAAAGGGTCTTTTTTCCTGAAAAAACAAGGGAAAAATAGGTAATTTGTGAAATTTTGACACATGAAGCCACATCTTGACAGGCACAAGGCATTATACTAAAGGTTTGGCGCAATGACAAGATAGTCAAAGTGAGACTATAGAGCACCAACCGCGGAAAACACTTTTCACAACAAGCCTTTTGGTTGTTGGTGGCCTTGGAAAGTTGTCCACATTAATACAGATGTTTTGCATGGAGTTTACCAATTTTGTTGCACTTGTTGATCAGGTCAAGCAATTTTTTGTGGCAATGCACTGGGACAGCCCCTGGGTGAGACACCACAATAATAACTTCCTCAAATTCCTGCAGTTGACATGTGGCATCTTGAGTATTACTGAAGACCTTTGTTGATGCAAGCTTGGAGTGAGGTAAGCTTCACTGCTGGCATTGATTGGTCAAACGCAGCTGGTTGAGAAGTTCTTGAACAGCAGTGTTTGACCAGTGATTGGACAGGAACGGTCTGACCAAAGCCCGTGCCAGCCAGTTGGATGGGCCTGTCCAATAGGTTTGACTGCAACCAGTCACCACCAGCCAGGAACTGATTGGGCAGAACCGCTTGAATGGCCAGCATGGGCTTTGGTTGGACTGTGCATGTCCAAGATCACTGGTTGAACATGTCTTTCTGAGCACTGCTTGACCAGCCATGTTTGACTGGTCAATGCTGACAGTGCTTACAATAGTGTCATCTTGTGATAAAGTAGTGATATGATGTTAGTATCTTGTAATATGACAGTGATCCAATATTGTTAGATTGGGATATGACAGTTATATGATATGGTGATATGGTGATGGTATATGAGGGTGGTTTGAAAAAGTTGACCACTACAAGATATCCCGTATATCCCGTAATGTCTTACTCAGTATCCTGTATGGGATATGTTGTAGGGTATGTAGTGGGTCTTGGGCTTGGTGGAAACACACTATTAGAAACAAGTTTGGGACTCACAACTGGAGATGGAAGATGCAACAGGAATTTGAGAAAGACCACTTCAGTTTGGACAACAAAAGGGTCCATAAATGGTTTAACACTCAGAGAGAAAGGTTGAGAGCTTTCCAGCCAGAACTTAGTGAGTACCTTATTTGTGAAAAGGTTCTAAAGCAATGTCCTGGAAATCTAGAACATGCTGTCAAGAGCAGATACAAAAAGGATGCCACTGAAATGAATTTTGAAGAAATGGTCATAATCATAGAAGAAGTATTAGACAGAGCCATGAAGTACCCCAGATCTACTTCTAATAATTCTTCTGACCAATTCTCCAAAAGTCCATGGAGAAATAATCTTTCTAGCACCAAAGTTGAGCCCAGCAAGACTGATAATGAAGTCAAGAAGCCTTCCAATAACTCTACACCTGCTGCTAGAAACAAAGATACTTTCAACTTCTGCAGACAACCTGGGCACTATTCCAGAGAATGCCCCAAAAGGAAACAAAGAATCAATGAAGTAGGCATTGACAATCTAGATGAGTCCTATAATAGTGAGAAAGATGACCATCTCGGCCAGCAATCTCCTGCTGAAGAAGCTGAAGAACACTCCAATGAACTTGACAGTGACCAATTTGTCCTTGCTATAAACCAAGAAAGAGATTATGAGCATTCTGGCCATATTATCAATGGTGTAACCACTTCGCTGAAGAAAGTGTAGCAAAGCGGAAAGCGCAGCGGTTTGGGAAGCCACTTTGCTGCGCTGAAAGTAGCGGCTGCCACCGCTGCGCTACCGCTTTTTGCAATGGTGAAAAAAAAATTGATCTCTGTAGCGCACTTTTGTAGCGCCTGTGAAGCGGAAAGCGCGCTACATTGAGCGGTGAAAACGTGTGCTTCCCGCTTTTGTAGTGGTCCCAAGACTGCTTTTTCATAAGCGTTGAAGTGCAAAGCGGGGAGACAAAATCCGCTTTTTAGCGGGCCAAAAGCAATAATTTTTATGAGGGGAAAGAGGAAGTGGGAAGGGAACATGATAATTTGAGGCAATGAAATATTGCATACATACATAGCAACTGTTTCATTTAATCTCTGATGGCACGGCATTTCTTGTTTTTTTTTTTTATACTTATACTTAATGAACTTGGGACTGCTGGCCAAAGCATTGATAACGTCTTGACAGTCGGAAAAATTCCCCCCCAATTTGACTGAGTCACGCAGCCACATGTGACTGCTGATACATCTTTCAATGCTTTGTATTGCCAGCCCTGATCGCCCCAAAGCACACACCCAAGCAACAGCTGAAAAGGTTTGCTCCACGCTGGCCGAGCTGGCAGCACAAGCAAGATAATCTCTTGCCAAAGAACCCATGACAGGGAAGTCTTTGCTGTGTACCTGAAAGAGAGATTTCTTGAACATTAGCCCACGTATCAATGCAATCAAGTGAAAATGAGATTGCTCAACTTCCACCAGCCCAATGCACATCCTTTTCAACCCATGGGGAAATCACTGTTGTTGAATCACTCCATCTCGGTATTGACCTCTCTGGTTTCAGTATTTGTTGGGTAATAGTTGAATTGATCATTGGCATCAGAGTTGGAGTCATGTGGGGTTGGGTTTAATTTGGATTGTGTTGCTTTTGGTGAGGTTGTTTCCGTTTGGAGCGACTTGAGAAGTAAATTGCACTTGTTAAATTTTTCTGTTACCAGTCAGAGAACCCTCTCAAGGTGACCTGCAAAACAGTTGGTGAAAAACTTAACGTGCCAGGCCGGGTGGAGATAAGTCACAATAAGAACTGTCTCGCATTCAAGGGCCAAGTCAAGATACTTGCTGGTTATCTTGATCATTGGGTTGAACATTGGCTCCAAAGGAGTGCCAGCCGCCGCTGCCTTCTTTTTTTTAATGAGTCAAGAAGCCGAGTGTACTCATACAAAACCATGGGTAAGTTTGGTCCATCTCCCTCAACTCGTTTTGTGATCTCTAGAAACTCCTGGGTTTTGAGAATGGATAATTAATTAAACAAGAAATGCTGCAAAAAAAGAGACTATTCTCACCTTTAATACTTGGTTAAGGTTATTAACATTGGCCCACCCCTGTGTAGTCAGCTTGTAAGATTTGAAGAAGTGCTTGCTGGCCGATCTACCCGAGTATTTGTCTGACTCGTTATCTAGCAGTTGCTTGATTACCTGTTTGGAATCATGTTGTCAGGCTTTAGCTTTGCAAAAATAAAGCTTTGCCAGCTTGAAAATAACTTACTCGTTGTCCTTTGTAAGCTCTCTGCCGGCTATCATATGCAATATTCCATCTTATTCCATACCCACCAATAAGTCCTTGTCCCTTGTAGCCAAGCTTTCCTGCCCATAACTTCCACTCGGCCTGTTTCTGAGGTGAAGAAGAAATTATTTGGCAGATGTAATCTATCTAAAATGATGGAATTGATGTCAAAATTGAAACTCAAATGAAACCAAAATTAAAGTTGCAAAAAGCAAGATTAAAACACAAAAACTCACCTTTTTAAGCGTGAATCCAATACCTGATCCATCACATAGATTGTTTTTGCTTCCCCCTTCATTCCACTCCTAACCTGTTTCAGGAAATGCTTGCTCCGCATCATCCGGATTGATAATTTTGTCCTCAGAGTTTTTGTTCTCAATCTCCACAATGTCTGCTGCCACATCTTCTTCTTCATCTTCCTCTGGCACCTCGATGATTGTGCTGAGAACAGGAAAGTGCTCATCATTTTTTTCCGGCCTTACCATGGCTGTTGAGAGCTTTAGAGCCTTCAATCCAGCTCCCAATATTAAAGCAATGACATGAAAGATGCAACAATGGTGGTTGCTTTCTACATCCCAGCTAGTTGCATCAAATGCTCGGAATCTAGCTGAGACCGCTTTGGCCATCGTGAATTTATTGCTCCCCGAGTCAGTTGTCTGGGCAAGAACGTGTGAGAGAAAAAAGATGAGAATATGTAGCAGGTAGATAATGATGATGTAACAAAAGCTGAAAATTGAAAGAATTGTCTTTTGATGGAGTCCATGCTTGGTCAGTATGTTGGCAAAGGGAGATGCCAAATACTTATTGTTGTGATGCCATGACACGTACTTGATTGCTAGGTGTTGGCAAACATATTTCCAGTCGTTGTTGATGTAGCAGCATGTGATGCCAACAAAAGCCTTGTGGCTGCCCTTTGTTGTCCAAACATCTGAGACAAGCAATATTTTGGATTCAGATGCCTCACAGAAAAAAGAAAGATGTGTTAAGTATTGTTTAAAGATATAGTTATTAGATAAACAGACGTTAGAAACAAGTGAAACTCACTATGATCAATTTGATCACCTGCGCACGTTGCTCAAGATAGAGCTGATGAGCTTGTGAAGCTGCCCAGACCCGAGAGTTGAGCTGAGAACTAGGACAAGCAAAGTCAAAGCAGACACGAAGAACGAAATCTTCTAATTGTAGCCAGGGAATCCAGATGACCAGAAGTTTGTTCAATGTTGCATTGCTGAACCGACCCTTAGACGTGTAAGAAATGAGGGTCCCGGCCAAATTTTGGTTTGGTTTGGCCTCTGCAGATACAAGTTCAGCAGCAGATAGTGGGAGCTTGCAGCCGGATTCAATTGCCTTGGGGCGTCCCGGACAGGCAGATCGAATCTTTTCCTTGTAGTTTGTGCCATCTCAATGTGCCTTGGGTTGTAGTAAGATTGGTTGTTTGCCTTGAATTGATTGGGGCACCATCGACAAGCATACAATATATCATCTGGATTCTGTATATGCAAAGAATTTCAATGCATGAATGTTGATCAGAAAAAATAAAACTGTCAGCACATACCTGGTTTGGTCCTGTTCCAGGAGCATGGAAGTAAAGCCAACAGTGATCGAACCCATCTCGATCCTTTGTTGTGTCTTTTTTGGGACAAAGGGCTACTTGGTTGTTGTCATTGTCGGAGTCCTGACTGAGATCAACATTCACTTCTTTCCTGGTGCGCTTTGACCGTTGTGTCACACCAGACGGGACCTAATATTCAATTGCACATTATCAGAGGCTGTTTCAGTTATGGGAGAAATAATAAAAAAACATACATTTGTGGTGGCCTTTTTTTGATTTTTTTCTTTGGACTTGAATCCCGTCTTCAGATTCGCTAGGGATTTCGTTTATTTCATCAGGTGGCATGGTTAAGACAGCAGTAGAGGATTTCTTGCTTCCTGGCTTGGGCCTGGTCCTGTTGGTATTCGTAGCTAGACTTCGGCAAGAATCACTGAGAGGTGCTATAAACTCTGGTCGACTGATTGGAGTTTGAAGACGGGAAGATTGGCGGGTTGATTGAGGCAAACCAGTTGGATCATCCAGGATTTTGGGAGGGGTGTGAACTTGAGCTTCGCCATTGGTTACTGATTCGTTTTCAGACATTACAATCTGGAGGCAGTTGGAAGAGGAAAGATAAATTGACAAAATTGGTTGAACAATGTCAGCATTGGTCGTTCAGAAGCTAAGCTATTGAAGGAAACAGGGGGAAACATACTTATTTGCTAGGATTGGGTGGTGTGGTGTTAACCTTTGGTATGGTTGAAACAACAGGTGGTAAGAAGCGGTGAGAAACCAAGCGGAAGCTGTGGGCAAACCAACAGACTGTGCCGCATCTCTGAAAAAATGTGGTACAGTGCTGCTGTTGAATCTGCAGCACTTCAACCGCGGTACGACGTCAGGCCTGAAAAAATTTCAAAAGCGGGTGTTCAGCTGAAAAAGCGGGTTTTAGCGCAAAAGCGGTCAATTCAGCCGCTATCCGCTGCGCTGTGCTTTTTCGTAGCGAAAGCGGTCTTTTTGACGCTGCGCTAACGCTATCTGGCTTGGAAAAAAAGCAGTATACCGCCAAAAGTAGCGGTAGCAAAGCGGTGTCCCGCTGCCGCTAGCGCTTTTCAGGCCGGCCACGTAGCGGTGTCCCGCTTTGCTACGCTTAATGGCTGCTTTCTTCAGCGAAGCGCAGCGGTTACACCGTTGATATTATGAATGATTTCTTCAAGTATGCTGTTGAATGTGAACCACTCACAGAATACTCTATTGCTGAAATACAAGCAGAATCTCATCAACCTCAAACTTGGAATAACAGCTGTCAATCTTCTCATGTTGAAGATGCTAGGCTTATGAGATGTAAACCTGACAAAGGAAAAGCTCATCTGATTGGTTTTCAAACCCTCACTACTGTCCTCATCAACAACTCTGAATATTTGTGTCTGTTGGACAGTGGTGCTTCTTGCTCTATAATTAGCAACACTCTTCTAAATTCCATTGTTCCAGAATGGAAGTACCTCCTCTTTCCAATTACCCATGCAAGATTTCACAGTTGCAGTGACCAGCTTAAAGCTCTGGGCATCATTGAATTAGCCCTCATCTTCCCTCACACAAGAGGATCAGTCAGGATTATGGCTGAATTTGTTGTTATGGAGAATGCTAAAATGAATTACCTTATTCTAGGCAATGATTACCAATCTCTGTATGGTTTTGATATCTCAAACAGCAAAGAGAGATACTTCACCATTGGGAATGAGAATAAGAAAAAGAAATTTAGCTTCAAGTCCCCAATGCTAGAGAAACCCCTCCATTCATCAGAAATTGCTGCTTTAAAAGATGTGAATCCCCTGTTCAACAAATTCATTAAAGAAGATCTTTCAGTGGCCAAAATCTATTATAAATTGACTCTTGAGCAGAGAAATTCCTTGTTTGACATTCTGTTTAAGAACAAGGAAGCCTTTGCTGATACTGCTCAGCCTCTAGGAGCCATCAGAGGCCATGAAGTCAGTATAAAATTGACTACAGACAGACCTTATCCTCCCTTGCTTAGAAGACCACCTTATCCTGCTAGTCCCAAAAGCAGAGAAGCCCTGGATGAACACATTGAAAAACTAGTTAGATTGAATGTCCTCAGGAAAGTTGGCCATAATGAAGTTGTAGAAATCACTACTCCTGTCATCATAGCTTGGCATAATGGAAAATCCAGGATGGTTGGTGACTTTAGAGCTTTGAACACTTACACCTCAGCGGATAGATATCCCATCCCAAAAATAAGTGAAACTCTGAATAACTTGGCCAAAGCAAAGTTCCTCACAAGTATGGATGTCTTGAAAGGCTTCCACCAGAAAGTGATAGCCCCTGATTCCAGGAAATACTTAAGAATCATCTGTCACAAGGGCATATATGAATACTTGAGGATGCCTTTTGGAATCAAGAATGCTCCCTCTCACTTTCAGAGGATGATGGACATTGAATTCAGGAGAGAGCTTTGTGAAAAATGGGTGATCATCTATATTGATGACATTATCATTATGTCCAAAACTTGGGAAGAACACATCCAGAGGATTGACAGAATCCTTCAGATAGTCATCAACATGAACATGAAAATCTCTCTGAAAAAGTGTAACTTTGGATTTCACCAGATCAAAGCCCTAGGTCATGTTGTGTCTGGTATAGCCATAGGGATAGACCAAAACAAAGTAGCTGCTGTATTGAACAAAGCTGTCCCCTCTAACAGAAAAGAAATCCAATCTTTTCTTGGATTTGCTGGCTACTACAGACAACATATTGAAAAATTTGCTGAAATTGCCAAACCACTGACTGAGCTCTGTAAGATTGAAACAGTGTTTGAAATGACCCATCCAAGACTATTAGCTTACAAACTCCTTATTGAGAAGCTAACTAAAGCCCCTCTTCTTCTTTTCCCTGATTGGAAGCTGCCCTTTAAGCTCTATGTTGATGCCAGTATGGTTGGGTTGGGTGCTGCTTTACATCAAGTTCAGATTATAGATGGTGTCTTAAAGGAAGGCCCCATAGTTTTCCTCTCTAGGCAGCTGAAAGACTCTGAAGCAAAATATGGAGCCAGTCAACTTGAATGCCTGTGTCTAGTCTGGGCACTAGATAAACTCCATTATTATCTTGATGGCAGTGTCTTTGAAGTCATTACAGACTGCAATGCTTTGAGGTCCTTGCTGAATATGAAAACACCCAATAGACATATGTTAATATGGCAAATTTCTATTCAGGAATACAGAGGGAATATGACTATCCAACACAGAGATGGGAACATTCACAAGAATGCTGATGGACTTAGCAGATGGGCTCTCCCCAATGATCCTAGCAATCCTGCTTATGATCCAGAAGAAGAGCCTGATGATGACAAGTTTCCCATCATGGGCATTCATGTTTCCACCTTCAAAGCTGAGTTCTTTGACACTGTCAGAGATGGGTACCAAAAAGACAATAATGCAGTAATTATCACCCAGCTTTTGATGAAAGACTGTAAAGACCCCCAGCTGGCAAGTGGCTTATCAGGTGTTTGGAAGACTTTCTATGCTGAAGGTAGATTCTCCTTGTTTGATGGCCTCATCTACCACAGATAGAAACATAACTCTGTTCTTGTCATAGTGGATAAAATGACTATCAATACTATCCTCCGTGAATGCCATGACAGTGTCTACTCCGGCCACTTGTCTGAAGATAGAACCCTAGAAAAGGTAGCAGACACCTCTTGGTGGGTGAGCTGGAAGAAAGACACAACAGATTATTGTAGTTCTTGTGATAGGTGTCAGAAAGCTAACAAAGCTACAGGAAAGAGATTTGGCCTGCTCCAAAAGATCCAAGAACCATCCAAACCTTGGGATATTATTAATATGGATTGGGTGACTTCCCTCTCTCCTGGAGGAGCTGCCAGTTACAATGCCTGTCTTGTTGTAGTTGACAGATACTCCAAGACTCCAATTTTTGTCCCTTGCTTCAAAGAAGACTCTGCTATGGATACAGCTATCCTGTTCTGGAATAGAGTAATGCCAAGAACTGGTATCCCTAAGATTATCATCTCAGACAGAGACCCCAAGTTCACCTCTGAATTCTGGAGAGGTTTGCACTGCATGTTAGGGACTAAATTAGCATTCTCCACTGCTTACCATCCTCAAACTGATGGCCTAGCTGAAAGGATGATTCAAACTTTGGAAGATATGGTTAGGAGATTCTGTGCTTATGGTTTAGAATTCAAGGACAACAAAGGATACACACATGATTGGGTCTCTCTCCTTCCAATACTTGAATTAGCCTACAGCACCAGTATCCACTCTACCACAGGTAAAGCTCCTGCCATATTGGAAAAAGGTTGGCTACCCAATCTCCCTAAAGACTTCATTAAACAGGATGCATTTGACATACTCCCTACAGCCAGCACTTATGGTAAGATATTTGAGAAGGCCAAGATTCATGCTGAAAACTGCATCAAAGATTCAGTTGCTTACAACAAGGAAAGGTGGGACAGAAGCCACAAAGAGCCTGAATTCAAAGTTGGAGACCAAGTCCTCATTTCCACAGCTAACTTCACCAACCTAGCTGGACCAAAGAAGATGAGAGACTCCTTTGCTGACCCTTTTGTTGTGAAAGCTCTCCATGGAAAGAATGCTGTTGAAGTTATTCTCACAGGAGAATTCAGTAGAAAACACCCAACTTTCCCTGTTAGTCTGATTAAACCTTACAACAAACCTGACCCTTCCAGATTTCCTTTGAGGCAACAGGTCAAAGTAGTCATTCCTCCCCTAGAACAACCTCCAAAGTCCAAAGTCATACAAAAAATTCTCAGAGAGAAGAGGCTTAGAGTAGACAACAGAGATGTGAAAATGTACTTAGCTAGATATAAAGGTTTTGGAGCTGACCAAGATGAATGGCTCTTAGAAAAAGACATCCCAGATGCTTCTGTTTTACTTAGGCAATTCAGGAGTGACAAAAGAACACCGTAGCCTGTCTTCTCTTGGAGAACACACCCTCTTTTGGTGGTAGGGAGTTTCAGCCTTAGAGACAACACTGTTGCCCAAAAGGCTTCAACAGTGCCTGACTCAAATTCTCTGCAATTCAAGCTTCATTTTTATATATTGCATGTGCTATAATTGTGTAGCATTATTCCACTGAGGAGTGGAATATATTCTAACTTCTAATTATTTTCTAAGTTCTGTTCATATTGAATATATTCATTTTGATCTTCAGAGTTCATCTCCCCCGGAGGAAAAACAAGAACTCCTGAGAT